>JAJHSJ010000017.1:45644355-45844355 GCA_021015155.1 Magnolia officinalis
CTAAATATATCTAAAAATGTATAATAAACATGATGTCAATTATTAATCTAAATGTACATATTTACTATAAATAAATAAAAGTGACAAGGAAAAATGACACGCAATATGCTAATTCTTATCATAACAATAATAAATAAAATGAAATTAGAAAAAAAAAAATTAGGAACAACTATATAACAAAAACCAATCACTAAAAATTGAAATTACAACAATTTTTAAAATATTATATGCATATAAATAATATATATTTGCAACAATAATACATTACTAACCATGAAGTTCAAAATTTTGTTAGCCCAATACAATATAAGGCTTGGCATATAGTAGTTTTTATGAACGACCGAATAATTACAATGTAATAATAATGCATTACTAACCATCTAAGTGCAATTTTTTTGAAAAAATATTATATTCATATAAATAATATATATTTGCAACAATAATGCATTACTAACCATGAAGTTCAAAATTTTGCTAGCCCAATACAATATAAGGCTTGGCATATAGTGGTTTTTATGAACGACCGAATAATTACAATGTAATAATAATGCATTACAAACCATCTAAGTTCAAATTTTTCGAATTTGAAAAAAAAAAAAAAAAAAAAAAAAAAAAAAAAAAAGATTAAAAGCAAAATTATGACGATTTCCTTACAAATTGACAAAATATTTTAAAATAAAATACAATCCAGTGAAGAAGCAAGTAAGGTCATAAAGAAAAAAATAGAAACTATAGCTCTAAAAATTTCATAAGATAAAATTAAAAAAGGATAATTATGTCCATAATGGAATGGAAATTATTAAATAGAAAAATTTATAAAAGTAAATGATATTGAATAAAAAGATATTAAATTTAAAATTAAGGATCTCAAATTGAGATTATTATACCTTTAAATTTTCAAAATGAGAGAGAGTGAGAGAGATATGAAAGGGATTTTTTCAATGTTAAAGGAAATGGGAATTAAAATAGAAAGTAGGGGTAAATGAGAATTGGGAAAGATAGTGGAGGTGGGTAGGATTTGGAAAGAGAAAGTAAGAATTTTTTTTCTATTAAAAGCCCAAACCTATCTCATTCCCCACTCCCTTGGCATTTTTCCAAAAATTGGGAGAGATTTAGGATTTTTCCTAAATGGTTGAATTGTCTCCACATAATCAATTTTTAAATCCCACATTGGAGATTCCAGAAAGATGTGCATTTCATGTGGTTGGAAAATTTTCATGACTTTGACAATATTCCACCATTTAAAATAAATTTATAGTCAAAATATGATGAAAATAAATTAAATTCCACATGATTCTAAAGAATTTTCCAAACCCAAATATGCCCTAATCTCATATCAATTGTTTAAAAAGATTTAGTGATCATTTCATATTGCCATTACGAGGTGAATCATTTTTTTTCTTTTGTTTTATCATGATTCTCAAGAATCACTTTTGTTTATGATATTAATCGTTATATCAACAACCATAATTTTTAATAGTCACTCTTATACGACCAAACAATATTAGTCATTTGAAGAGAAGAGAAGACTTTGCACAATCCATTCAAACATACCGCATAAGAATTATGCAATGAGGATATTAATTATAAGTTACTTTTACTTGTACCGTAACATTCGGAAATTAAGTTACCCCTTAAGTCTAACAAAAATTTAACATGCTACCTTGCAAAAGTTATAATATTTGACAATCTTAACTATACTATCAATAACCTCTAATATGGTTAAGATTGTTTATATAAAAATTATGTCCAATCACCTATTAAATCCATCTATTTGGTAGGGTTGATCATCCACTTAGCATGAGTTGTATCATCTTATGATAGTTTGGATCAATTGATTAGACTACCCAAGTGTCTTGATGCAACAGACCCATTGACAGCCCTAACTAGGGTGTATAGCTTATCATGATCTAAGATCAACTTATCATTCTCATGTAAAACTAGTCATATAAATAACAATTTTCTTACTAATTGCAATCTATATTAACAAATCATCTCTCCATAAATCTAGATTTGGTTGAACATCCAAACACACATTAGCTCTCAAGTTACAAACCAGTATTTTTTATTTTATCTTTTTAAAAAAAGCTCAATAATTTATCATCATTCCTTATATCAACAATTTCCAACTAATTAAATGATCGTGACCATTTGATGAAAATGACAATCACTACTATGATCCACATTTAAACATGACCAGTTCTATTATGTTTTATGAGCATATAGGTCCACTTGATAAATTTATCAGCATGATTTTTAATATGGTTCATTAAGCTAGGACTACTTGCTAAAGAACTACTAGAATCTCTCATATTTCATTGTTGATAAAAACATGTGGTAACATTCACACATTTGCATCTATAATCAATAGCATTATATTTCTTATGACTCGTTAAAACCAACGCTAACACCTATAAACGTAGCCACATGTTTTGGTGCACATATATCTGAACTACGTATGTCAAATACTTAGGTTAATTATATCTAGGACATGCATTGTAACGCCCCAAACTTTTCGATACTCGAGCATCGAAAGTCCACGAGCATTACCGTAAGATTCGACGTAATTCATACATGTGTACAATACCAATCTAGCTATCCTAACCTTGCATCTGTCTCCTAAACATGAAGCCAACCCTTGAGAATAATCCTCACCCACGAAAGAATTCATTCGACCCTTGATCAAGCAGTGTAATGCGTATTCGTTTCACTAACTAAATCGATTGAAAGACCTTCATCTATGATGATTTAGGCATAAGCTCTCTTATAAGAATTACTTAGAAATGTCCCTACACTCACGTAGACCTTTTAGATTTCACGAAACTTTTAGATCAGCAATAATTACAATAATGCCACAAACCTAGACCTTGAATTCTAGTTCGCTTAGTTCCCATGATCCGTTTAAGGTGAAACTCTATACCATGCCTAGGGATCATAAATTAGCCATTCACGTCAAAATTTAGCCCTTAGATCATTATATATAGGGCCCTGTCGATAGATCAGACAATAAACACTGATTTTGGGGCCCACCCGACCTTTGGATAAACTTCGATTTTGGGATCAACCCCTCAAACCTGGTGAAAATAGAAATGGACAGTGTAGATTGGACAAAGGACAGGCATGTGGACCCCACCCGTGATTCGTGTGCACGTCCCGCAAATGCACTCGACACGCACTGAACCGGGACGCCCCGGTCAAATACGGGTTGACCCGTGAAATCACAAACTGAGAAGGACTCTGTCTCCTTCCTTACGCACGAGCGGACGGTCGTCCACTGTGACAAGTGGTCGGCCACTACCTTCGATCAGATGGCCGATCTTAATCGTCCACTGCATCCGAGAGATAAAACCGTCCAAACCCATGTCTACCCTAAGTATCCTTTCACACGAAAACAGTCACAGTACAGGTAAAGGCAACACTACGGTTGATTTTGGTGTGGTCCATCCAAAACCCGGACCCATCTCAGATTTGGGCTCATGATCAGGAATTGATACAGAAAACCGAAGGAGGGAGTGATGATCTATAGGGTCAGCCGAAGTGGACCCCACCGACCGCAGCAGAAATGAAAACTGGTGGATTCCGCAGATTTCACCCATTTGAAGTCGTTGTGGCCCACCATGTCTGACCAACTGGGAAATCCGACTCGTTCACCTTGTTTTCCATGCAGAATTGGTCCTTCCCATGATGAGCAAATAATCAGAACGATCGCAAAAACGGTCTGAGATGTCAACCACGCGAAATAAGACTGCGTAACAGCAAGTTCCGCACGCGATTACGAAATAGAACCCCGTCTGGATTCGCGGAGATGAGTTTAGAGATTCTCTCCATCTATAAAGGGTCTTCACCCGAAAAGGAAAGAAAGAGGAAAACGAGAGAGAGAGAGAGGGAGGGAGACAGATTGAGAAAGAGAGTTCGGGAGAGAGAGTGGAAGCTGTCAGCAGCTCCGTCCGCCCAGGCCTGCTACCGTTCAGCAAGGAAGAAAGAAGAGAAGGAAAAGAGGAAGAAGGAGTAGAGTGTTGTCCAATCAAGAAAGAAGAAGAGGAAAGAAGGAAAAGAAAGAGAAAGAAAAGAAAAGAAAGAAAAGAAAGGAAAAGAGAAAGAAAGAAAAGGAAAAAAGAAAAGAAGAAAAGGAAGAGAGAGGAAACTGAGTATTGTGCATAAGATGGCGACTCACTGAGTCATTGATTCGGGTCCAAGATCGGGTCAGGTCCAACTATCCTAATGACAGGTACTAGTCGAAAATTCCCAGGTAATATCCCTAACAATTAGGCTTCCACGCTCAAGAGCTGAATAAGGTAAGACACCCACCTCTACAAGGAAGTAGTTATGCTTTCAAATTAAACCATTAAATTAGCTTGGATCTAACATTAACATAACTCGACCACCCTGGCTTAAATTGTAACCTAACTCTATTATTTCAGACAATACAACATCCTAAGTAGATGAATCGTATCAAGTCTATTAGAGTTGGAGGATGACAACACCGATCTAAAAATATCAAGGTGAAATTGAGATTGAAAGGTGAGGGTTTTATCCTTTAGGCTTACCTTAATTCAATTTGATCTTTACATTCTTTCTATTCATGCTTTCATGTATATGATTTTGTCTTTCATGCCTTTACCTGCTCTTGCCTCTTTCCTGCTTTTGAGGATGAGGATTATCCTGCCTTCTATCTGCATTCTTGTTATTTATCTGGCCTTTTCATGCCTTTGAAGTTATGGATTATCATGTCTTTCATGATTACATGTTTTTCTGGGAATTATCCTATCAATTAATTTATTTAATATCATTACAACTATTGGCCCTTCTGGGATTATGACATGATGTCAAATACAAGTGAATTTCTCTGAATTTATGTGAGGCTATGGATACCAGCATTGCCCTGCCTTATCAATTATTGAGTTGGCCCTGACACTCATCTCTTTATTTGAGTTGGCTATGCCACTCGTCTTTTATTTGAGTTGGCTCTACCACTCTTCTTTTGTTGTTGAGTTGACCATTGTCACTCTTCTCTTATTATATTGGCCTTGTGCCGTCTATCTTTAAAAGGCACGGGCATGTGTCTTCTTATTCCAGAACCTCCATGATTCAGGTTATACTCTTCATGATTCAGTTGTATTCTTTATAAGTGCAAGTGATGTGTAAGATGTATCACAACTAGTGAGTCGATTATCTTATCATGGACGTAATGCGTTACGGGTAGCGGCCCTCATGGTCAGCACGTAATTCTGTGGGTTGGTTGGCGTGGTGCACAATCGATGTATGTAAATCGGCATACATGTTACATCAACTTTTCGGGATTGGATGTCGCAATTAGTCGCTCCATGAACACATCATGTTACGTAAATCCCCCAACCACGTGTTGTGTTGCCTTGAGATGCTTGCATAAATCTACGTTAGCGTTGGCCATGCCGGCGAATATCCATAGTTATGGGATGCGAGTCGAGCCGAGTTTCGTATGAATTATATTCCACATTGTGACGATCACTATGTATGATGAGCCGCACACACTATGCTAGGCATGCATCTCATGTAGGTTGGTTGCGCATACTGATATCTCATGTATTAGTGGAGTACGAAACGTATCAGTGCCCTCTACTTTTATGAATATCTTGAATTATTGTTAATCTTAAAGGATAACCTTCACTATGAGTAGGGCATTGACCCTCTCCCAACCGTACAGATGATGCAGGTGACGTACAGATTGAAGACTTAGAGACTACTTCCCTATAGAATATTATCTTGAAAGACTAAGAAGACAATTTTACTATTTAGTTTTAAACTTCCGTTGTGAACTATGATGTTGTAATAAACCTCCCATTATGAGGCCTTGATTATTCATTTTACTCTGATGATATATAATCAATACAGTTGATTTTATTCTTGTGAATGTTACCTTCATGAATGTATTTGGATATAATCAAACGGAAAAAATAGGGTGCGATTTCAGAGCATCCAGTTGTACATCATTAACACCCGATTTCCTCGGGCACGAGTACAAACTCTGGCCGTGAAGCCGTGAAAATTCGGGATGTTACATGCATCCTTTGGAATGTTGAAGTCATCAAATAGACCATAGAAATGTGCATCATTTATAATGAACTATACGATTTAAATGATAGGCTCACTATAGAAACTCTCACATAAAAATATTTAAGCCCTTTGATTATTCGAAGGTTAAAGAACACTAATATATTTAAAGAAAAATATCAAACATCAAAAGGTTGAAATATGCTATGTGTGTGTGAGAGTGAGAGATGCTCACATACAACTTAGTTGTTCCTCCAACTAGTTAACATAATTTAATGATTCATTAATGTTGATAAATGTTACATAGAGTAGGGGTTAGTGCTCATGTGGGTCATATCGTGGTCTTAATATGATATCCACCCTGCCCATCAAGTATGTCATCCCGTGTTAAACTCAATGACTGAATATCATCTCCATCCGCGGTTTAGGTGGACCACATAATTGGAAATAGTGTACATGGAAAAGGTCGCCCTCCGAATTATTCTCCTTAGTGTAACCCACTTGAATCTCTTATGGGCTTGATTTTTGGGTGATAGGCATAGCTTTCCTATGGCATCTAATGGTTAGACTGGATTATTTCACATACCCATAACTGTGGGTCCTATAAAAATTAAGGGTTGACATCTCTCTCCCAACAAGTTTCCTTAGTGTGGCCCACTAAATCACGGTCAGCCTGATTTTTTTTGTTGTGGGCCCAACATGGAATTACACATCGCATGATCAAAGTAGATCTCACATACATATTACGTTGGGTATTGTAAAAATTTAAGGGAGAGCATACCATAAAATTATTTTTGTTAAATGAGAAAGGTCTCAAGTCCAACATGTTGGACCATAGGTGAAGGTTCAACTAACATATAATAACTTCTAACCTTTCACGTGTATATGACATCCAACCCATTTAATAAATTGTCTCATCATGAGCATCATATTTACTATGTAGTAATCACTCATTGAATGGACCTGACTTATGTTTCACTATTTACCAATGTTTGAATTTGTTTTTATGGAGTGGACCACTCATGTTTAGATACTACTGACCATTACACTATTTCATCCTCATGGTGGAGTCATCCTGTTGGAAGTGATAGATGCCAAATGAACTTAATACTTTGTAAGTTATAAAACGGATAGACTTTAGTTTGTAGTCTAACCGGTTTAAACTTGACAACTCCTCTTGTGTGGAATATACAACTGTTTACAGGTCCCACTGTGATAAATATGTGAAATCCACTCTAACCATTAGATGCCACAGTAAAATCTATGCCTATGAGTTAAAAATCGAGCCCATTTAAGATTCAAGTGGGCCACAGCAAGGAAAATAATTTAGAAAGTTAGCTTTTATATGTACACTATTTCTAATCGTGTAGTCCACCTGAATTACGGATGGGCTGATGGTCAGTCACTAAGTCTAACATGAGGTGACGCAACTGATGGTCGAGGTGGATTTCATATTAACACCACGGTGGGGCCCACCCTAGCCCTAATCCATTTTCCAAAGTGACGTGAGAAAATAACTCCTATAAATAACATTAAAGAATCATTAAATCAGGTTAATAGATTAAACATATAACTAATTGTGTATAAGCATATCTCTCTCTTTCTCTCTCTATATATATAAAGTCTCAAGTGCAATGGGTTGAACTATAGTTTGCAGTCCACCTAATGGATTCTTTCCAACCTGTTAAGTGGTTGTGACATCCAAACTCCTGATAGGTTGATCCCACCATGAGGATCACCTAATGTAAAAATCATCCCTATCCAATCATCAAGTGAGCCACACCATCGAAAACAGTGTATAGACAAATAAAAGTGGGGTCCACTTGATCTTTGGATGGGGCTGGTTTTGCATGAACTATTCCTCATGGTGGAGCCAGTCTATTGAATGGTTTGGATGTCCCATGCACTTAGCAAGCTAGAAGTTATCCATTTGGTGGACCATAACATGTGGTTCTACCGGTTGGACTTGAGGCTCTCTCTCTCTCTCCCGTGTGTATAGACACACACATGGGATGACCATCACATAAAATCAAAGGAGGAGGATCCTGGATCAAAAGGCTAAGTCCTAATGTATATCCCATTGCAATGTATTAAGATGAGATATATCCTAGTAAAAATCATGCCACCATGGTTAGTTCAGCATCAGATCATGAGATGATTGGCCATCTGTTAACAACACGTGTCTCTGCTGCTTCCCCGCATTTAATTACAAGGAAAAGTGCATGCAACAAAAATCTCTCTAGGTTCTCTTAAATGTGAGTGTCTTCCACTTCATCCTTTAATCGCCACTTAAGGCATGGCCCTAAAAGTTAGATGAATATAAACTCTGGTGGGCCACACCAATAAGGAACAACAGAAATTAGAACAATCACCATTTAAACCTTCATGGTTCACCTTGATATTTGTATGGAATACAATATGTTTGATGTTATTACAACCATTATGAAGGGATTACAAAAGATAGTCTTGATCCAAAAATTTGGTGGCCTCATGAATGTTTCGATAGAGTGCGTCTATCTCACTCTTTTTTGTGGTATGGCCTACTCGAGGTTTGTATCAGCTTGAATTTTTTGCTCATGCCTGTGGACGTTGGATTCCGGGTGAGGGAATTGACTCGCTTTCCACGGGTTGCCCTTCTTGAAGGCTTTCGTTATGTTTGACTAGAGTTGCCGCTAATCAATTACTTTGAATCTACAGTCAATTAGACCATGTAGAAATGCTTAGGATTGAGAATTCGAAGATCATTAACCCTAAGATGAATCTTGAGTTTGCATTCTAGATATTGTGAGTAAGAGACCACGGTTATAGAGAAGGAATGTGTTAGGCACCAACTTTGCTTGTACGTCCGTACAGTCTTTACTTCACGAGATCTAACTAACTTATGGGATAATAAGATTAATTCTCACGCACAAAAGATTAAAATACAATGCAATGATGATGATGGTTAATCAGTCCAAATTTCTGATGGGCAGGATTTGATTATATCGGCAAGCCGCAAAGTATACGTTTGAACCGACCGAGTGCAAGGTGCAAAGCATGTAGAAATGTGATGTGTAGGATGCTCGATGCTATGTTGATGCTAATGACAAAACAACGACTAACTGGCTGGGTTTCTGGTGGGCGGGCTCTGATTATATCGGCAAGCCATTGAACATATGCTCGCCAATTAGATACGAGAAAACGATGAAATACAATGTATTAATTATGTATTTGAGGAGCAAGGGGTTGAGAAGAGAATGATTGTTGCACAATGTTAATGCTCCGACTTAGATACAACTAATTGAAACTTAAATGGTTGGACAGATGGTAATGTCACAAAGGCAAGATTGGATGGCTTGAATTAGGACATGGGTGGCTCAAGAGATTCACACTTTGCCTAGGCCAAGGTTGGAATCTCTCTCACACTCTTTGATGGAGGGATGAAAATGGATTTCTTGGATGTTTGGGTGCTTTTTGAATGCTTGATAATGGAACGGGAGGGGGCTATTTATAGCCTCAAACCCAGTTTTCTTCTAATTCCTGCAAAGTCCGAGGGCAAAAGGTAGTTGAAGGGCTAGGATTTGATATTACCATATGGTATCATCTCATTGGTTAGACGAGGTGGTAAAAGGGTAAATTTGAGTAAGGAGATGGGCATTAGAGTAAATACACACCAGCCGCACACTTAGAGGCTATAAAAGAGGGACTCCACATGCTTGAGGAATGTCAGCCTAAAGAGGAGTGCCACGTGGCTAGCAACAATCAGATTGTCGTCGGTCCACACTTGGAACTCCTCTAGCAGGCCACCTCCCTCACTCACATGGAAGCTCTAATATGAAGGATGTTGCATTGTTGTTGCGCACTGTACTTCGATTGGGCTTAATTTTGGCTTTTAATTCAGGATTGGTTTTAGGCTTAAGTAGGTAAGTTGACTGGGTTGTTGGTCTAGGTAGGCTGACCAGATGGGTTGACTTAGTGAGTTAGCTCGGTGAGTTGACTCAAGGCTCTAGGGTTTTAGGGTTCTAGGGTTTAGGATTAAATCAACTAGGTTAAATGGGTTGACTAGGTTGAATTGGGTTAAGTTTAGGGTTTAGGATTAGGGTTCTCAGGGTTTAGGCCTCTAGGGTTAGGGTTTTGGTTGACCATCCATTGGTTCAAACTCAATCAACCTTTCGACCTAGGGTGAGGTGTCTACAATGCCTAATATGATTGAATGGTCACAGGCCCAAGTTCTCTAAGCTCACCATTATGGCGGTCAATGGGCTTGACTCAAGCTTAGCAAAGTCAAAATTTTGAATAGGTCTGCCCTATTAGGCCCGATTGAGCAATTCAAAATCCGGGCTAAAGCCAACCATAGGCTTAGCTTGTTAATAGCTCTTCTCACTTATAGACACTGGATCCCGGGGAAGAATTGACTTATACTTCCACAGGTGCCTCTTTTAAGGGATTTGTGTTGCGTTTAAAAGGGTGTTATATTTGACTGGAATCACCACTAGCCAGTTAATTCGATTCCACAATCATCTAGACCCTGCAAAAACATTAGAATAGGGAATCCTAAGACTTCCTACCCTAAGATGACTCATTGATTTGTGAGCATAGATTCTGAGTAATGGACCACAGTTATAGAGAGGGAAGGTGTTAGACACCCACTATGACCGTACTATCATACACTCTCTACTTCACAAGATCTAACTATTATTAAGGGTCGAGACTTATTCTCATGCCAAAATGATGCAATAATGTGTATGACGTTGGATTGAATGAAAAGCCTATGATAAGTTATAATCTTAGCTAGATAAATCTACCTCGAACACTTGTTGTATATTAATCCAATCAATCTAAATTTCTGATATGCAGGATTCGACTATGTCAGCAAGCCTTAGAGCATATGTTTGAATTGACCAGGTATTAGGTTGTGAGGAACTGTGATGTTAATGAATGTGATAAGCAAGGAGATTAAGAAGGGAATGGATATTGCACAATGCTAATGTTAGGCCTAAATGAAACTTGATTGGAGATTAGACAGCTAGATGAACGGTAGTATCGTAAGAATTGGACCGAGTAGCTTGGATTAAACTTGGTCAGCTCAAAATCTAGGGTTAGGGTCATATTAGGCTTGACCTGGGCTAGACTCTCATCCCTAAGGTTCTTTCCTCTCCTTGGTGGAGGGATGGAATGGCTAGGCAAAGGGGCTAAAGGGTGAGAAGATGCTTGAGAGTGTTTAAGGATGGATGAGGGATGTCTGAAATGAGAAGGGAATGGGTTATTTATAGCCTCTCAGCCCTTTCGAGGCGTTAAATGGCAGACCTGGCAGGTCAACGAGTTGTTGGACAGAGGTTGGAGAGCGTCGTCTCCTAGGTCTCAAGTTTGTACAAAGAACATTAAAGGTCATTGATATTATTAGGCAGTAAATATGCCCAGTCCAGAGCTGGCAGAATAGTTTTACAGATCATCTGTGTTGTCCACTAGAGTTTGTCATTGGATATCGTGTATATCTTAGGGTCTCACCCATGAAGGGCATGATTAGTTTTTGAGTCAAGGGGAGCTTGCTCTGAGATTCATTGGACCCTTCAAGATCATTAGGCACGTTGGCGTCATAGCCTATCGGCTTGCCTTACCACTTCAGTTATCTGGTGTCCACAATATTTTTTATGTTTTTATGTTGCAGAAGTTCCAGTCATAGATTGGCATCCATTGGAGGTTCGTGAGGATTCTTCCTACATTGAGCAATCAGTTCGTATCATTGACCGAAAGGAGCAGGTCCTTCAAACCAGGGTCATTCCTTTATTGAAAGTTCAGTGGAGTCATCATAGCATAGATAAGGCGTCTTAGGAGCGAGACGCTGAGATTCACAAGCGTTACCCCATCTTTTCAATGTTTGATTGTATTTGTATGTTACATTGTTATATAGCAATGTGATTCCCTTCTATGGTGTGTTTTGATTGGTTGTATAATTTTTTAGGATGAAATTTTTTGTTAGAAAGGAAGAGTTGTAAGACTCGTAACCTTGTGAGACCGACTGTACACTTCATTTTCATTGCCTGCATATCCCAGATGGACCAAATCAATGAGCTTTAATCGTGACCCTATTTTAGTAACACAATGACCTGAGACTTATACATTAGTGACTGCGCAGGTGTTGCGATTCCAACATCAAACGGCACGCCCATTGCAACACCTGAATTAGAAGTTATAGTTTTTGAACAATTTGAGTTAGATTACGCAACGCACTCATGGAGCGGGCCACACTTACATAAATTCCAAGGTAGTCCAATCAATCCATCAACCCATCAATCACACACCTCTTTCTCCATCATTAGTCAAATAAGTCTATGCTAAGCCACTCCCCTCTCTTTCTCTCCCCATTCTACCCCTACATCTTTTCCTATTTCCCTCTATATCCAAAAAGTTCTACCATAAAGCCCCCAAACCCCTCTCATTTTCACAATTTTCCTAGCAAGTGAGAGTGAGAAGAAAATAGAGAGAAAATAGATTAAAGATAAAGAAGGAAAAGATTAGAGACGTTTAGGGAGTTAAGAAAGAGAGTTTAGGGAGATTGTTTGAAAGTAAAGTGTAACGTCCCATATTTTGTAATTTTGGATTTCCAAAAACCCTTAAAAATTTTTGTTATAATTAGCTTACGTTATCACTTACTGATCCTTAACGCTCGAGGTGAGCTTATATGCTAGTGGTACCAATAAAGAACTGCACAAATCCAATTAATTGACCGTAGGAAGCCAACGAATCCACCCGATCACTTAAACCTCGAGTCTAGCCTCTTGATTTGTTTATTTATGGCTCAAATTTAGCCGATCTATCACTGACTAATCAATACAGTCGTAACCAAATAAAGACCTACGTAAAGCCAAAACAACTAGGGGTCTGATCTTAATTAACAAACCAAACTTACCCAATTACTCTTTTACCCTAAGAACCAACGATTTAGGGTAATTAGGATCGAATCATCGATTTCGCTAATTGTGAATAAGATACACTATGAACTTAGCTAATACAAAACCTAATCATCCCACACAAGAAATATCGCTACCCAATTCATTCCAAAAATGTCATGATTATCCGAACAAGATATAGACTGCTCGTTAGTGGGCCACTAAACCCAAGACTATAGAAAGATGTTCATCTTAGTAGGCTAGACGTCCATCGCGGGATATCGAGCCGAGATCACATCTCAAATCACTCAACTTGGACTCGCAAGGTCAGTGCGTGAGATGAGTAAATGCCTTTAAAAACTGTCAGGAACTTAAGGGCCTGTTTGGACAACTGAATTTCGGTATATTAAAGGGTATTAAGTGGGATAGGATTCTCAAATCCCACATGTCCAACTCTCCTGCGTGTTTGGGCAGTGTCATCTGCATAAACTCGGGCGTCCTTCGATGTATTCGCATGAGATAGGGAGGGATTGCAAGATCCCTCCTTCGGATTGCCTTGCCTATACATCGTACGTAGGGATTTCTCAATACACGTGTCCCTCCTTCGGATTGCCTTACCTATACATCTTATAAGCCATTTCGTTTTAGCTTCTGTCGCGACTCAAAATCCAACCCGTGTCGTCACCCGCCGGGACCCACGTGATGAGATGGCCCGACTGTTTTAACCGTCCATATCTCCCTTGCTAAATGAATAATCTACTAGCCTGTAATCGGGCTTCAGTAATGATCCTAACCTTTGGTTTTTATATTTGAATGTGAGCCATTGAAATTTCCTTTTCGTTGTTCTTACTTATTTTACAGAAGCTGATGGTCGTAATCATCCGTTCATCTGCTGTACCGTATAGCATAGAGTCCATATCATGGACGATCCTGATCATATGCCCACTAACCATTGGACCCAATGACGGCAACAAATGTTGGATTCTGAGTCGCGACAGACCCAAAACCAATTTCCAAATTGGGATACAATACAAGCATGGAAGTTTCTGGTAGCGTATAACACACTTTCTCAGACACTTTTACCCTTATGCACGTGCTAACGTAAGTGTAAAATCCCAGCGATGAATAAGGTAGTATCCACCGTCAATATACACGCAGCAAAAGATCAGGCCACTGGACCATTTCTTTTGAAAGAAACTGACGGTTAATATAAGCCTACCACCAACAGTCTAAAAAATCGACGTACTAGGTAGAGATAAACATGATCACTGAATAAGAATTACTTTTGTGACCGTTCATGTTCAAAGTCCCAACTCATTCACGGCTGAGATCTGTCGAAAAGTGACACATGTAAAGTGTGCCATGTGTAAAGTTAGCCCGACCTGATGGAATCTGCTCCCGTAAACCACCCGACTATGGTTATAATGGTTACTGGAAGCAATTCCTCAGTCATCCAAACAGCATTAGCTGGTGGGATTTCTCAATACCACAGCACCCAAACAGGAACGTTGCTAGTCGTGGGATTGTCGTCTACACCCTAACCACCCGACCGTTCACTAGAAGCATTAAATGCGTCATATTAGCTAATACTATACACCTAAATTCATTTGCCCAAACAGGCCCTAAGTGATTTGTCTGTATCTGGTCTTTACCAAAGTTATAGCTTTCGCACCATTAGATAATAACCAAATTTAGGGCACCGATTGATTTTATTGTCTTACTCTCATCCGTATAGTTATAAACCCAATCGACGCTCAGTGACCATTGATTTGAGTTAGCGCCTTCCTGGTTGATCAGCACGTCCGATCATCGGATAGTTGTATCCAAACATAGATTGCCTAGTGGGACACTAATCCCATGGCTTATATTGACTTGTACACACCTCCCTTTGGGTCCCATTAGTTGGAAACAACCTCCATTAGGGTTAGTATGATGAACAAATGACCCCAATGGCTATTTATACACTTTCTAGCACTATAAATACTCATTCATTTCACACACCCTCTCCATACGAATTTTGAGCCCTAGCTTTGAAGAAAGAAGTGAAAGAGAAAAAAGGGTAAGAGAGAAGAGAGAGAGCGTTTGGAAGTGTGAGGATATATGCGCCTTCACCCTCTCATCCCCTCTATAGGAACCTTACCCGCTCTCAGACCTTCATTAATGTTGATTCAACGACGATTGGAGGTAAGTATTGAGTCATGTTTACAAGTTTATGTCTTATAACTAATTTCTTTCAAATCTTACATGCTTGCATGCTTGCTTAGATTCTCGACAATCTTTCCCTTACACCCTAATCATAAAAGCGTCGTGAGTCGAGCGAATCGTCACAAGGTGCGGACCATTTTTCTAGGTTTCATTTTATCAACCATTGATAGTGATACACAATGATTTTTAGTTCATTATAAGATATCATATGCTATTCGTGTTTGAATTGGGTTATTATTATAATCATAATGTTACTTGTTGATTGTAGCCAATATGTTTGATGAAATGCTTCAACGAGACGAAACATTTACTATTAGAACTCTTGTATATATATAAATTGATAAGTGATGTTGATATACGTTGGATTGTAATGATATATATTGAATTGTATTGATTCGTACATATGTTCGGTTGATGCACCCTATTGCGGTATTAAGTTGTTTTGTGATTATATTTATGGTTTGATAATATGATTTGTAATCGTATTGATCGAGCCATGCAAATTGTTAAGTGGATAGCACACTTTGGATTGACAATCCTCGACTTATATGGTCAACTAAGGTTGAACATGGACAGCCGACGGTATTTGGAGCTACATAGGATGCTTTGCACCTAATGCCAATTTTGCCCGAGGTCCCCCATTGTCGATCGGATTAGTCCAATGCATGGCCCGATCATTATTGTATTTGGTGGTTGTATAACATTCAAAGGAATCTAAGATACCATTGTTACCATTGAATTAAGTTTATTCATAACCGTTAGTACGTTACGATCCCACAAAGACTCATGAGCCGAGAATAGTGGTATGGGACACCGTGTCTGAGCTGTCGGCCTACGTTGGGGTGACGTACCTGTCATATAGGCAAAACATTGGGTGACGAACCCACCATGTTAGTAAAACATTGGGTGACAAGCCTCCCCGTATTGACCACTGAGCACCGACGAATGTCGTGATCCTACCATATTGCTAATGGTCAGGGTGGCATGCCTTCTCCATAATTAGGGTTTGGGTGACAACATTTACCCTAGTTGTAATTGTCCTTGGGCGACAAGCCCTGATATTAACCCAATTGAGTTGTATGGACTATTAGGTGATGAACCCAAATTTGGATCAAGGGACACTGGTGAGGGGTCACTACGTGTCACCATGAGCTATTTGAATCCGTTTAAAGACAATTAATAGAATGGAGGTAACCTAACTTCATCAACCTACTATTTGAACCAAAAACAATAATTACTTAGCTAATTATGCATATCATTGAATTGTTGAGTTGTGTTGTAGGCCAACCATTGCGCATATATTGACGTCCTCGCTAACAATAGTGTTGATGTGGTTCTTGTAACGCCCCGTGTTTTCAGGACCCGAGTATATGACTCATTTCCCAAAAACCCGAGTGTTAACCTTAAAGGATGGTCAAATTCAAGTGTATTTTTTTTTCATTTATCAAAGTAAGCAGATGAGCGTAGTATAGACAAATCAGACATAAAGGAAAGTTGTTTTATTATTTAAATATACAAAAAAAGCTACCCATAATGACTTATACAAACCCATCTCCTTAATTCTTACAATACGAAATGAAATAACATTACATGTGAAACAATGTAAAGTGCAACAATCTTGAGCTGTGGAATCTTGTAGCAGCCCTTAACAAATACAATCGTACACCCTTGTCAACCATAGCCTGCTCCTCACCAATAAGAATGTGAACATCATCTGGGCCACCTGTGATACCTGTGCGGTTGTATATTTGATGGATGAGTGGCCAGCTCAGTGTGAATTCCCCTCAAGATTACATATCGTCGTCTTAGCAAACATAGTTAAAAGGAAAACAAGCAGTAATCCAAAACAGACAATATGCAGTCTTATTAGATGCATGGATGCATGAATGCAAATCGGCCTGGGGATATACATCCAGCCGGACTTCGGCTCGTCACCCATGCAATCATCGACCTGGGAATAATTATCCAGTCGGACAGGAGTCGATAGTCGATGGTCTGGGAGCTAGCGAAACGATACCCCAACAACCCTAGGGCACATGCTACAGCATCCAGAATAGTCATCCGTCATCGCCAATATGTTATGAATGCATGATTAGTCAGCCGTTATTAATCCAGTTATAATCAGCCAATTTAAGTAACTCAATGGTCACTACGGGGGGCTCGTCACCCAGCGTAGGCCGACAGCTCGAGCATTATGTCTCATTACCACCATCTCCGACTCATGAGGTCCTCCACCTTCGGATGTTCTAATAGGGTACCTTGATCAAAATGACACCAGTTCAAGGTCCCTATTTCCCACACATTTTGTCTAAGTGCATCCCAAGTGTGGCTTACATACAATCATGGAATCTTCCATGTGTAGCATCAAAAGGTTATGTACAGAGGCAAATCATATTAACATGTGACAACATATGACTTCAAGTAAGGCATGTAAGGAAGCATCGTGAGTTAATAACTACTGAGAATATACTACCAAATCATGTGAATAGTGATCATTGTCCAAGGATTATCTAGCATGTGAGCCTATCAAAATGTGAAAGCAAGTATCACAATAATGGTAATCTAGTGCAAACTAGGTTTAGCTAATATAGAAATGGAAAGCCCAAGGGGAAAGTCATCACCTATGGATCGTAGTACGTCCCTCGATCTGAATTTCTGCGCATAGTTAGTGGCCCCAAGGTACGTAAGCAGCTTCCTAGAGAGTTAGTTGTTATTAGATAACAAGTCCTAAGCATAAAAATGTGTGGGGTTTGAAGGGCCCAAAATTAAGGTTGTTTCGGCCAGCCTAGAGGTGACTAGGCCTACAGGCTTTCATCCCAACTAATGGCCTAGACCGGGATTAGAGTTTGTCCACGGCTAAGACCCGAATTGGGCATTACATATGAACCTCATATACATCAGGTAGGTCCCATGAATGGTCTGGATTTACATCATAGGTGGGTTATCCGCATGGGGCCATCAGCTAAAATCATGTATATTATATTATATTATATACAGGTGTTAATAATATTATATTATATACAGGTGTTATATTATATTATATACACATGTGAAATATATATTATATTATATACAGGTATGTCATATGATATATATTATATTATATTATATACATGTGAATTGTCCAGACCCTGGACGATTGTTGGCGGAGGGTCTGGATTCGGTGTGGCCCACCAGGTGTTCAGCTGTGTGCGGCCCACCCATAACGTTATGGGTTACATGAAATGGGGTGGATACCCCAGGCAATCACGGCAGGTGGGTCCCGTGGGTTATATGCATGCACAAATGCATTTCTTTTTAATATATAATATTATCTAAATTCTTACATGTATGCATTACACATACCCAGCTATATATTTTAAAAAAAAAAAAACGCCCAGGGACCTGACGTCCTCGATGGCGGTGCGGGGTGTTAATCCATGTGCACCATGCTGCATGTATCAGAGGTATGGCATGGATGCACTGCACATGGTTCACCTACGTATAGATGAGCCCGTCAAATGGATAAACGGCTGGGATGGAACACGCCCATCTCTGATGCTTTCCCACGTGGTGTGGCCCACGTATATGTTATATATTTCTATGAGCACATTTATACCTGGCGGGTCGCACGTGGATGTGGGGCCCATATAATATTTCACTATGCTTACACGTTCTGGAGAGTACTCCTGCCATCACACAATAGGTGGGTCCACTCGTGTGGGATCCACCAGTTATATGCATGGTTGTATTTTATAATAATTTATTCTTATGCATGCATTATATCTACACATATATACTTTCTCTTTTCTTTTTTTTTCTTTTTTTTTTCAGTGGTGTCTAGGGCCGGAGGAAATGGATGGACGGCCCTGGTCGAGCTACACCATCAAAGTGGGGTCTACTTACGTGGCCCACTGATCGTGTAGAACGAGGCCCACTTGCTGACGCAGGGTGCGGCCCACCTACACACGTGCAGGGCCCAAAACTTATGGCAGCCATCTGGTTTTGGGTGAGGCCCACCTTCATTTGTGTAGCGCCCACCTGCGTTTTGGTGAAGCCGACAAGCAGCCCACCTTCACTATCAACGTGTTTGGCTGCCATCTGTATTGACGTGAAGTTGCCTCTGTCGCAGGCTATCTTAAAGGCCATCCCCGGCCTCGTTTTTCAGCTCAAGTACGGCCCGTTTCCGGTCGTTTTTCGATCCTTACCAGTGCTCATCCAGCGGCACGGTGGCCGCCACTTTCAACGTCCAAAAATGGCCTGAAATGGGGTCGTTTCCTCCCTGATTCCCGGACTGTTTTCAGTCTACTTTCGGTGCATGTTGTAGCTCAAACAGAGCTCGTTTTCAAAGCGCACTTCCCGCCATTTTCAAACGCATTTTCTCCTGTTTTATAGGCTGGATATGTGGCTGATTACAGGCCGTGTTCTCAGCTATTTTCAGCTGGGGAAACCCACTGTTTTCATGTCCGTTGTGGCCTACTCCTAGGCCATTTTTAGTCCGATTTAGAGCTCAAGCAGGTCCTGTTTGAGGGCTGCTCCTGGACCGAGTTTCGGCCCTCAGCTGGGGCTAGCCTCCTGCCATTGTTTGTCCCCAACCAAGGCCTGTACTCAGGCCATAAGCGTCCTTAAAACAGGAGCTTTATTGGCGTCATGCTTAGCCTGAAACAGGGGCTGTATTAGTCTTCTTTTAACCTTAAAACGGCTGGTTATTCCGGTCCCAAATATGGTGTGTAGCAGGTCTTATAGCTACACGAAATGAAATAGATAAAAAGGAAGAAAAGAAGGCTGAAGTTGACGGGCTGATTACCCGCTCAAGGTGAAGCCCACGCTCCCTACCTCCTTCTTTTTCTTTCTCCCTTTTTTTTCTCTCTTTCCTTTCTCTTTCTTACTCAGGTGGTGCTGCTATGGTCCCACACTGACTCGGCTCGGTCCGGTTTTCACGGACTGAGTTGGGGCAGTGCTCCAAGCTCACCAAAAGCTCCCCCTGTTTTCTTCCTCTCCCTCTGTTTCTCCTTTCTCTGATCTCTCTCTCTCTCTGTGGAGTCTAAGGGAGCTGAGCCTCACCTTATATAGGCAGAGAGAGGGGGGACTGACGGTAGGTTTTTAATGCAGCCTCAAAAGACAGCGGCTGCGTCGCCGCGCTCCCTAACCTAAAAAACGAAACCTCGGTTGTCTCTGCCTAGTCATTTCTGGCCATGAGAGGATCTTCCTAGTTGTGCTTGAGGAAGGCCTGGGTCCATTGGTCCATGGGGAGTCTGCCTTGTAAAGGAAGCATCCAGGTGGTACCTTCCCTCGAATCCTAGCCACATGATAAGGAAACGGACGGTCCATCCTCATCTCACCCGTTCCTATGAATGGGCCTAAACCCTAATCTTTTTTTATCAGGGGACCCATGAGAGTGAAATGGACGGTTTGGATTGTCCAGAAAGCGGCCAGGGTGGGCCACTTTGAAGCTCAAAGGTCAGCAGGTTTAAATGGCGTGTTGGCGGGAAGGAGTCGTGGAGATTTGTGTTTTGGGTTCGGTCAAACGCTGGTTGACCATCAATGACCGTCCAGTGTACTTTGTGTAGAGTACTTTTAAGGTGTACATGCACCATTTTTGGGGTCCACCGTAATGTTTGGATGAAATCCACTCCACTCATTTGGTTTCACAGGTCCAATTAGGACCTTAGCCTAAATATGAGGTGGATCCAAAGCCTAGGTGGCCCATACCAAGTGATTCTCAGCCTTAGGTATGGATCCTTGCTGATCTGCTAGTCAGATTATCTTGAATTTGGACGTCAACGGATAAAATAACCCTAGGGACCATTTAAGCTAGAATTTAGTGGCCCGTCTATGAATCATATGGCCTAATACACACTTATAGTATGAGCTATTTATTTTCAATGCTTTTAATATCATTAATATTATTTATTATTATTATTTATTATCATTTTTCTAAGTTGTTTATCTTCAATTGTGATCTCGACTATCAATGGTTAAAATATCTTAAGGGATCACTTATGTGTCTAAGCACACCATCGTATGCTTTTATTCAAATAATATATAAATTTTAATATTAATATATTATCATATACGTGCTATGGATCACATGTTTATTAGTATATAATTCACAATATATAATATCAATATATATTTAATTAAAATCATCTTTGTATTCCTTAATATTGTTAAGTCATATAAAATCTTATTAAAATATATAATAAATTTTGTACTTATATTCATAGGAGATATTAGTACTACATCAGTATTTATAATATTGTAAGACTATTACTCATTATAATATTATTTTGTATACGGTAGTTATATACATATCATTTTAATATGAGACTTTAAATATTTATAATATATAAATAATATTCCATAATACATATATATATTTAGGTTATATTATCTTTTGTATTCATATTGAATTAAATTAAACAGTATCACTCGAGTATTAGAAAGTACGGGGTATTACAGTTCTATATTTGTATCATTTATCCCGGGCATTTATCATGTTAAATTGTGTTGCGGGTCAACCATTACGCATATCATCATGTCGTTCATGCATTTAAATAATTAACTAACAATTTTATGTTTTGTAATGTCATCATTGTCTATGTTTGATTGTATTGATAACATGTGTAACTTAAAAAATAAAACCACTAAGTTAGCTACTCACTCCCACGTGAGATAGTGTTTTAAAACATCAATCAGACAATACTATTGATGCAGGTACCACTGAGACCAACACATTAGATGAGACATAGTGGACCTCGTTGATGGCGCCCCATACTTCCAGTTGTTGGATGGACAGGCTTGGGCGGAGTGCCTCGTCTTTCTCCTTTTTGTACATTTTGAGAATCTATATATTTGGAGTCCTCAGTTGGGTGGAGTTTGTTAGTTGTTTTATATAATGCTTATTGTGGCTTTTAAAGTCCTCATTTGGGCGGACACCACTACTGGAATGGTACTTTGACTGTTAGCCCTATATTTATATATTTTTGTTATCTCTATCTCGCTTTGAATTCGCTAAGTTAATTTGTGTTATTCTGATTATTCACGTGTGGAATGAATATGAATCTAAATGAGGTCACACGTGCGTTTCATTTGGTTCACACCTGGGAACTCGAGACCAGGGTCTCTATACTCGGGTGTCGATTTTCGAGGTGTGACAAAAAAGATAGACATTAAGAGAGATTAAAAGTTGAGTGAGGATTAGAAGAGTTTATAGGAGGAGTATCATCATCTAAGCCGTCCGATAGACGATACTATCCAACCTAACCGTTCAACGTCATTGTGAATGCAAGGGAGGACAAAGTCTCCTTCTCTTACTTTCTTTCATTTTGGTTGGGCCACGAGGGTGGGACCCAACTTGTGTTTGCATGAAGTGTATGGTGGACCCCGTGGTAGTGGGGGGCCACCCAGATGGCCCGAATCCCCTTTATCATTGTGGACTATTGTGGGGTCCACAAGTGGCCACGCTGTGAGACAGTGTGCCCTGCACGCTGTCACAGCGTGACCACCTTCTGTGGCCCACCTTAAATTATTTTTTTCACTCAACCTAAGATCATATTAATCCAAAGTTCATGGGGCCCACCATCGGTTGGCCAACCTGATGGGTGGATTGGATCACTCACGTAGGGTCCGTGTTCTTGGCAAAAATAAAAAAGAGGAAGGAAAAAAAAAAGAACATCATCGGGGACGTTGGCCGTGGTAGAGTCCAGAGATGCTGCCAACTTCCAGTGTCCAAGGATGTTGCAGCTTGAAGAGGGTGACGAGGTGGCCCCACTCGTGGAGTCCACCATGGCGCAGCCCATCTATTTAGCCATATCATTTTATGGCCAAGGGCCACAAATGAAAAAAATCCAGATCTCAGGTAAAACACACCACTAGAAACAGTGGAGATAGATAGTAACGTCCGCCCATTAGGCCCCTTTCTAGAGGTACTGCTTGAAAACTGATGTATTTGTTGAATCCACACCGTCCATCTATTACGTCAGGTAATTTTAGGGTTGGGACCCAAATATGAGGAAGATCCATATCTCAGGTGAACCACACAACAGAAAATAATGAGTTTGAACGTCCATTACTGAAACCTTTCCACGGCCTATCACGATGTTTATTTTTCAGGTAACTTGTTAGTTGTAGGGTATTTTGGGTCCCTCTCAAGCTGGTCAACCCAATGGAGGGAGTAGATCTCTCAGGTGGACCCCACCTCACTAGGAAACACACAAAATATGGTAGGAAAAAAAATTATATATAAGTAATATGAGGTCGGCCTCACACGCACACATAAGTGTAGATGCTGGAACAGCCAGTGTCCAGGGGTCGCTGCTGCCTAGCATCCTTTAGGTAGGCGAGGCCCTGTTTGGGCGTTAGCCAGGGTCTCCACTCGTGGGGCCCAGCTTGATTCATTTGTTTAATCCACACCGTCCATCAGTTTCTCCAATTCATTTTATAGAGTAATCCCAAAAATGAGGTTAATCCAGATCTCAGGTGGGCCACACTTTAGGAAACAATGAGATAATGGTGTCTGGTGTTGAAACCTCCCAGGGCCCATCCATAATGTTTGTTTTCCATCTAACCTGGTCATAAGGTCTCGTAGACCTTGACGAAGAGAAAACACAAATATGAGCTTGATCCAGGACTCTATGGGGTCCACGGTGGACCACGATGCATGGTGGCGGAAGCAAGAAAATGGCCCACTCGTGGGGCCCAGCATGGTGCATATGTTTGATCCACACCGTCTATATATTTTTCTATATCGTTTCATGGCTGGGGCCCAAAAACGATGTCGTTCAAGATCTTAGGTGGACCACACCATTATAAAATAGTGAGGACAGCGATGTCTACTGTCGAAACCTTTTTAAAGGCCCCACCTAGTCATAATGTCATACAGATTGATTCAAAACTTCTGGGACCCATAGGGGGTCCCACGCTGCAAGCAATGTGCTTGGGCACGCTACCCTGCAGTTGGCCCACTCTATGGGGCCCATCATGATGTATCTGTCCTATCCAAGCCGTTCATCTGCATTGGCCATATGATGTTAGGTTATGGGGCCAAAAATGAGTCAAATCTGAGCATACACATTTTAATGTTTATTTTCTAACCATCCGAGGGCCATGGGGCCCCACCTCGATGCTTTTGTTGAAACACCGTTGTCCATCCATCTTGGCAACCTCCGAATGGCGTGGGGCCTAATTTTAAGAGTGTCACGCTTAAAAAATAATGGTGATTGAGCACCTATCATTTAAAACTTCCTATGACCTATTGTAATGTTTATTTTTCTTCTAACCTGACTATGGGGCCTGATTTGGGTGGGCCCCACTAAGATAGTAGTGATTAAATGCTTACCATTAAACGAAAACTCCTAAGAGTGTAATGTAATATTTATTCCTCGCCCAACCTATATGTGGATTCCGCCTTAGTGTATATATTTTATCCATGCCGTACATCCATTGCTAGATCATTTTAATGTTCGAATTGTATGATGGAACGATTCAAGTCTCAAGTGGGCTATGCACGTGGACTGTTACATTGCTAGTGGGGCTCACTAATCGGGTCCCACTCTCTCCCACTCTCTATATGTCAAGTCATTTAAGGTCGATCACCATATGATATGTTTGATAACATGCTAGTATAGTTAGCCTGATAGGTCGACACTGACAATATGCTTAGTATAATGGATACCATGCCTATTCATATATGCCCATACGCATTATCTGTATGTCTATTATGAATAATGATTGACCATAGCATACGCCTTTTGGCTTGAGATACTTAAGGGACCCATACAGGATATAGTCGCCCTGCATGATCACACAGTATGCATAAGATTAATGCATGTTTTAAATATTATGATTCATATATTGAGCATTATATATGACACATTGCATCTACTCTCTAGCAACATCAGGGATATAGTACCGCAATCTTGTTGTACCTGACAGAGGAGTTTATGGACACCGAAAATCTATAGATGTTAAAAGGTGTCACAAGCGTCCCTAGGTGAAAGTACTTAAACCTTATGATACTAATAAGATTCTCCAACGTATAAATCGAGTGGATTCATGAGCACATGATAGCTGAACACCAGTAGGCCGCGTCTCCCACCATGTCAGGGTCGGTTGGAAGGGGATTTGACATTACCCACCTTGGTACAAAGGGTTATATGCTAGGTTGAGTCTGACCAGCTTGTGAACTATCGACGAGCGGGGTGGGTTTTCGTGTACCAATGATGAGGCAGATAGTGGGGTCTTTGCATTTGCTTGGTCTTGCGTGCGATGGGTGGTAGTTAGTGTCGAAAGTGTGCTAAACATCGGTGGCGATATAATTGTGAACTATTCTGTTATGTGAACTAGTTAAGGATTGGCATGTTGTGATGCATTTTTAGCATAGGCACTGCATAGCCTTGGGATGGTTGATAACATTTATGGACTTGCCAATTTAGCCTTTCATCATTTCTGCTTACTCTGATATTTGTATGCTTATTATATGCATTGTACATATACATACGCATTTTCTAAGCTTCGTAGTAATCTTACACATGTCATTTATGTGTAGATTATGCTAGATCGCAGCAGCATTGAGATAGGAGCATGTACCTGATTAGACTTTTGTTACATTTTATATTTTCTCTTTCAGCATTGTACTCAAAAAATATTATAGTGAAAATGTGATGATGTTTTTGGTCTTAGTACTCTTGTGGTTACGCTATATACAAAAAATAATAATAATAAAATCATCATGAAAATCCTCCTTGTGGGATCTCAGGATCGGAACCTGACATATGGGAGCTAGGAGCTGAGAACGTGGCATTATGGAGGTTATCACCGTCGGATTTAGAGTAGGGAATTCTGTGAGCCTATTCACCGCGAGTTTGGGGCGTGAGATGTTTATAAATGACTATCAGATGGAAAGCAAAACCAAGTGTCAATACTGCAGTGTCTGATTCAATTGGAGCATTAAAGAGGAGATCGTTAATCACTCCGAAGGACAAGACATCAAGGTCTTTAATGAAAGATTCTAGGTGAAAAGCTAGAGTAGAAGATGAAGAAAATGTAGCCATGAGGAATTGAGGAAAAGTAATCGGAAAAGAGAGAAGAAAGAGTGACATGAGGGAAGCATCAACTTAAGAATTACTTATGTATCAGCCACAATATGTGTGCATTAATGAAGAAGAAATCATGACACATCATATGATACATTTTTAAGTAATGTCTCACATGGTCAACCTAAAAGCGTAAGACAAAGAATATCTCTTGATACAACATCGGTCAAGTAGAATCAATGGAGAAACAACGTGTGGATTAATAGCTAATTGCATTTATGATATCGGACAATGGAATATTGTCATCATCACCTTTTTACCAAAGGCAAAGCAACATGGGGGTAATGTTGTGCCGTATTTCTAGCTATTATAGGAAAGCAAATAGGAGGAGGACATGTGGCATTATATGAGGAATATGAAGTAGATAAAAAGATCTTTAAAGATTTGGAGCATTTTTTACAGGTTTGCAATTGGCATAAGTCTAGTTATACATGTCAGTGGATGGTCGATGAAGTGTTGCAGTCAATATCTAAGAAGTGCAGTCGAGTTGTTTAAGATATAAAAGGTGACCAAGAGCAACTAAAACAAAACCTTGACCGACAAAAGTGAAGTGAGCGGCTGACAGGCATTTAGAAGTATAATCGTCGTAAAGAGAGACATACTAAAAAAATGATCTAGAGAAAATTAATAAGAATCTAGAAAAGCTTTTTGATTGTTGTAACTGTTACAGTAATGGAAGAAGTATTTGAAGGAATAAACGACAACAAAAATATATAAATAGCAAATGAATGTGACAGAAACAAACTAGACTACAAAACAACTAATCACTCAAATTTATCAATCTATCTTTTATCTCAACTTATCATATGAGTACTGGTAGTTCTTAAATATAATCTTTAATTGTAATCCAAGTCTAGACTCATATGTTGGATTTGGTCTTTATCTAATATGAAACAGTTTTTTATAAAGACGCATTTTTGTAGTTGCTCTTAGCAAGTAGTTGTGAGTTTTTCTTTTTGTTTGATTTGTTCTGTTGAGAATTTATACAGATTGGTGTTATTTCTGTATAATATGGAAACCAAAAAAAAAAATCACTTTAATCAGGAATAAGGACAGGCTGAAGCACGTCTGACAAACGTTGTCCTTAAAGCGTTATTTGCCCCTACTCAAGTGAATTGAGTAAGCTGATAGGTTACAGGCAAATAGCTTCTAGGATACGACGAGCCTGGTGTGGGTCTGCGTTCAGCAAACACGAAGGCCCACCTATTGGAACTCAATTACACAATTTCTGGCAGAAATACAACAAAAAAAAAATCCCAGAAGAAAAGGAATGAAGAAGAAAATTTTAGTTTTAGACCACTGCTTTGGTCAATTCTTCAGCCGCTGGTTCAGTTGAACCGTCCTAAACCACACCGTTGGTCTGTTCTTCTTGCAATGGTTAACCCTTGCTGTTTTGTTGCTGGAATTACAAGAGTATTAGAGAGGAGGATTAGTGGGCTTTCTCAATTCATATGGTGGTGCTGGAATGATTTGTGAGATGGTTTGGAAACCCATCCAGGCCCTCATTTTATAGGCTATGGTGGCTAGGGGGTTATGGTCCAGAGACTTAAATTCTATTAAGCCATTTCTGGCTGTTGGAAAACTAGCCGTTTTATAGCCGTTTTCAGACTGTTGTGCATGGACCATTAATCTGCTGCATGCTGACTGTTGTGAGACAGCAGCTAGCCGTTTTCTAGCTGTTGGGCTAGCCATGCAGCAGTTTCAGCTGGACCCTGCACTTATTACACAGCTGTTACAGATCTGCTGCAACAGCTCTATTTTCCAATCTCTATATATACTGAGATATCTCTCTCTCAGTTCTCTAGTCTCTCTGCCAACCAACCACCCTCCTAAACCACATAGTCGCACCGCGACTCGCACACGTCTCGCTCCGGTTCGCTCAAGGTCGCGAAGGATCGACCTTTGCGACACGATGCGGACGTGCGAAGTGCGCCACTAGCGCCTCTACAGCCACACTGCACTCACATCCCACGCCCTCGCCCGAGCCCAAGCCCAAGCCCAGACCGAGACCGAACCGAGACCGGACCGAGACCGAGACGAGTCCGAGTCCGAGACCGAGTCTGAGTCCGAGTCTGAGACCGAGACCGAGACTGAGCCCGAGCCCGTGCCCGTCCCGTGCCCGTGCCTGAGCCCGAGCCCGAGCCCGAGCGCGAGCGCGAGCGCGCTCGCGGGTGTTCCAGTGCTTCGCACTGGAACACGCAAGGTCCATAGTCCACGGACTACGAAGGTAATATTAATAATACTCCACTGTTTTCATTTAAACCAAATTTTCTTTTCTTCCCTTTCCCATGTGGGACTATTCCCAAAAACCCATAAAAAGATATTTTTTTTCAAAAACAACTTTTATATATTATATATTAAAATATAATTTTATAAAAATCAATATTTTTTTTGCAACAATCCCCCACTTGATTTTATAAAAATATTTTATCGGTTAAACTATACTACCAGAATGATCAGCTTATATGCATAAAGAAAGATATCTTTCGATTTTAATCTTCCCTTAGTGTAAGTATCTCAAAACTCTATCGAAATTACTGGTAGCCGCAGCTTTGAACCAGTTATTCCTAGATAATAAGTTGGAGAAACACACACATATTCGCTATGTGTTTTTAGAGTTCCCACAATCTTGCTCAGCACATTTAATGGCCATGTGCTTATCCTAATTCGTGAACGATCCCGAGAGAAAACTCCTAACTCTCATGAGAGACGGCACCATCTCTACGTTCATATAGGTGAAATCCTTCCAGTGTCTCCGTTACTATAAGACACTTGTCCTAAAGACTGGATTTCATTAAGAGTTCTCAGACTCAACCCTCTTACGTAACGCTCAGCACTTATCTATTATGGATGAGGTTTTATAATTTAGTGCTGAAAAACTTTTCACATATCAGTGACTTGTTTTTACCCTATTAAACTCAAATTTAGAGATTTTCTAACTTCAGGTTGGGTTACCATCACTGGTGGAACTTTGGTTGAAGAGTTTCAACCCCATCCCTCTAGATGTAGCCTTTACTACCTCTCTCGGTAGAGGTTTAGTGAAAGGATCCGCCAAGTTGTTGCTTGATTTCACATAGTAAATAGCAATGATTCCATCTCGAATCAATTGTCTGACATAATCATGTCGAAGACTAATATGTCTAGATTTACCATTATACGTGCCGCTATAGGCTCTAGCTAATGTGGCTTCACTATCACAATGTAATGATACAGCCGATATCGGCTTTACACTGAAAGGAATTTCTAATAGAAGATCCCTTAGCCACTCAGCCTCTTTGCCTGTTGCAGCCAGGGCTATGAATTCAGACTCCATAGTCGAGTGCGTTATGCAGGTTTGTTTCTTGGATCCCCAAGATACAGCTGCACCTCCTAGGGTGAATACCCACCCTGTAGTAGACTTGTTGTCCCCTGCACTCGATATCCAGCTCGCATCGGTATATCCTTCCAATACGGCAAACTTCTGAATAAAATAGTCCTAAGTCTTTGTTGCTTTTAAGTAACCAAGGACTCTACTAATTGCATTCCAGTGTTCAGTACTGGGGTTACTAGTAAACCTACTAAGTTTACTCACAGCATATGCGATATCAGGCCTAGTGCATTGCATAGCATACATAAGACTTCCTATGGCACTTGCATATTCTAATTGTGCAACGGTTCTTCCAGTATTTTCTTTTAGCTTGATACTTGGATCAAATGGGGTCTTGCTTCTTTTATATTTAGATGGTTAAACTTGTTTAGTATCTTCTCAATATAATGAGATTGACACAAAGCATAACCCCCACAATTTTTTTAACTTTGATACCTAGGATGGTATCAACTTGTCCAAGATCCTTCATTTTGAATACTGAAGATAGAAACCTCTTTGTTTCGGTTACACCTTCCATTTTATTACTTATTATTAACATGTCATCAACATACAGACAAATAATAACGATACAACTACCATCTACTTTAGAATATATGCATTTGTCAGCTACATTATGCATGAAACCATGAAAAGTATTTTGGAATCAAACTTCTCATGCCATTGTTTTGGTGCTTGTTTTAATCCATACAATGATTTGACTAATCTACATACTTTGTTTTCATTTCCTGGTAGAATGAACCCTTCAGGTTGTTCCATGTATACCTCCTCATTGAGGTCACCATTCAGGAAAGCAGTCTTTACATCCATTTGATGGATGTGAAGATGATGTATGGAAGCTAGCGCAAATAATATCCTAATGGATGTTATCCTAGCTACAGGTGAGTATGTGTCAAAATAATCTATCCCTTCTTTTTGTCTAAAACCTTAGCTACTAGTCGAGCTTTAAAGGTTTGGATAGTCCCATCAGTGTGATATTTCTTCCTAAATACCCACTTGCAACCTATGGGTCTAGAACTTGGAGGTAAGTTTACTAGTTCCCATGTTTGATTTGATAGTATGGATTCCATTTCATCGTTTATAGCTTCTTTCCAGAAAGCTGAGTCTCTAGAGGATATAGCCTCTTTATATGATTTAGGATCATCTTCTATATTCATCACTATAGGTATTTATCTTATAACATTTTCTCTATCTGCTTCTACTAGATGGAAAATGATACGTTGTGAGTCTATGTAGTCATCTCCTAGACTCTTCTCTATTCTTGTTCTTTGACTCCTACGAGGTTCAATAGGAGCTTCCACTATCTGTGGGGCTGTGCTATCTTGTTCTCTATTAGGAGTTTGGATGTCATTATCCTTAGACTCCAAGGATAGTGAGTTCTCAAAGAACTCAACGTCTCTTGATTCTATTATTGTATTAGACTCCATGTCTAGAAGTCTATAAGCTTTACTATTTTGTGCATACCTTACGAAGGCATACTTAATAGCTCTTGGTCCTAACTTAGTTCTTTTTGGGTCAGGGGTTCTGCAGTATGCAAGACACCCCCACACTTTTAGATATCCTAGGTTAGGTTTTCTACCTCTCCATGTTTCATATGGAGATATTTTATACTTTTTAGACGGTATTCTATTTAGAATATGGCATGCTGCAAGCAGTGCCTCACCCCATAGACTTAGTGGTAACTTTGCTCTTATCAGCATTGAGTTGACCATTTCTACTAATGTCTTATTCTTCCTTTCAGCTATTCCGTTTTGTTGAGGTGTATATGGAGCAGTACATTGATGTATCAGTCCATGTTGTTCACAGAAGTTATCGAACTCATTTGAGAAGTATTCTCCTCCTCTATCGCTACGGAGAATTTTTATCTTCTTATTTAGTTGATTTTCTACTTCTGCTTTATATACCTTAAACATGTTTAATGCTTCATCTTTGCTCTTTAATAGGTACACATACACATATCTAGAGCAATCATCTATAAAGGTTATGAAGTACCGTTTACCTCCACGAGTAAGAATGCCGTTTAACTCACAGATATCACTGTGCACAAGATCCAACACTTGAGGTGATCTTTCAACACTTGGAAAAGGTTTCTTCATCATTTTGGATCGTATGCACACTTCACATTTTTCGGTTTCATTATCTGTATATGAGATTAAACCATTCTTAGCCATGAACTTCAAGGTACTATACCCTATATGGGCTAGTCTATCATGCCACAGTCCAGAGGATTCAACCATATACGCAGAAGTGCTACTTTCATTCAGAGAAAACTTAACCATCCCGTTACAAGCATATCCCTTTCCGACAAAATTCTCATTCTTAGACAGAATCAGTTTACCTGACTCGTACACCACCCTTATCCCTGGTTTTCCCAGAAGATCCCCAGAAACTAAGTTTCGCCTCATGTCTGGGACGTGCAGTACATTAGTCAGAATCACTTTCTTTCCAGAGGTGAATATCAGTTCGACAGTTCCTTTGCCAACGACCTTCGATCGGACTTCATTACCCATTTGGACTTCTTGACCATCGGTCAATTCCTCATAGGTTTTGAAGGCTGATTTGTCGTAGCACACGTGTACTGTTGCGGCAGTATCATACCACCATCCTGGAACTTTTCCTTGGATGGTATTCACCTCAGTGATCATGGCCACTATATCGCCTTCTTCTACTGCACTTGCCTCTTGTTTAGACTTGCGATATCGACTACTCGAGCATAGTGCCCGGTTTTCCCACAGACATGGCATGGGCCTTTGAACTTTTTGTTCTTCTTTTGGGTGTTTTTCTTGAATTTCCCTTTATTGGGTTTCAGGGAATTGTCCTTCTCGGGATGTTTGTTATTAGAGTTCTCTACTATGCATGTACCTTGGACGAGGTATTCCCGTTATCATTCTTTTTATCGCGGTTACGGGATTCTTCCTCAATTCTAAGGTGTTTCTGGATTTGTTCCAGTGTGTAGTCCTCAGTTTTATGCAGCAACTTCTTTCTATAGTCTTTCCACATCGGTGGCAATTTGGCGATTATAGCCCCGACTTGGAATGATTCAGGAAGATCTATCTTTATCGCTTTGATTTTGTTTACTATTAGCTGCAATTCTTGGATTTGGGGTAGCAGCGGTTTGTTATCTACCATGTTGAAGTCAAAATACCTGGCGATGAGAACTTGTTGGTACCTTCTTCTTCAGCTTTGTATTTGAACTCCAAAGCGGCCCAGATCTCCTTTGCTGATGACGTCTGTTGGTACAGATCGTAGAGACGGTCAGAGAGTGCGTTCAGAATGTGTCCTCGACACAAGAGTTCGTCTTCGGCTCGTTTAGTGCGGGCGGCCACCTGTTCAGGTGTGTCGTCGTCGATTGCTTCAGGTAGCGCTTGCAAATTTGGATCTAATATATAGTAGATCTTCAGCGCCGTTAGGAGAAATTTCAGCTTGTCTTGCCATCTTGTAAAATTGGTTCCATCGAACCGATCGAGACGTATCAAGTCCTGATTCATCAACTTGATGGATGAAACACTATTGGCTTCCATCAAATTAACGCTTTAAGATTGTTGAGAATTTATACAGATTGGTGTTATTTCTGTATAATATGAAAACAGGAAAAAAAAAAAAAACACTTTAATCAGGAATAAAGATAGGCTGAAGCACGTCTGACAAACGCTGTCCTTAAAGCGTTATTTGCCCCTGCTCAAGTGAATTGAGTAAGCTGATAGGTTACAGGCAAATAGCTTCTAGGATACGACGAGCCTGGTGTGGGTCTGCGTTCAGCAAACACGAAGGCCCACCTATTGGAACTCAATTACACAATTTCTGGCAGAAATACAACAAGAAAAAAACCCAAAAGAAAATGATGAAGAAGAAAATTTGGTTTTAGACCACTGCTTTGGTCAATTCTTCAGCCGCTGGTTCAGTTGAACCGTCCTAGACCACACCGTTGGTCTGTTCTTCTTGCAATGGTTAAACCCTTGCTGTTTTGTTGCTGGAATTACAGGAGTATTAGAGAGGAGGATTAGTGGGCTTTCTCAATTCATATGGTGGTGCTGGAATGGTTTGTGAGATGGTTTGGAAACCCATCCAGGCCCTCATTTTATAGGCTATGGTCTAGAGACTTAAATTCCATTAAGCCATTTCTGGCTGTTGGAAAACTAGCCGTTTTATGGCCGTTTTCAGACTGTTGTGCATGGACCATTAATCTGCTGTATGCTGACTGTTGTGAGACAGCAGCTAGCCGTTTTCTAGCTGTTGGGCTAGCCATGCAGCAGTTTCAGCTGGACCCTGCACTTATTACACAGCTGTTACAGATCTGCTGCAACAGCTCTATTTTCCAGTCTCTATATATACTGAGATATCTCTCTCTCAGTTCTCTAGTCTCTCTGCCAACCAGCCACCCGCCTAAACCACATAGTCGCACCGCGACTCGCACACGTCTCGCTCCGGACGTGCGAAGTGCAAAGTGCGCCTATACAGCCACACTGCCTCACATGCCAAGCTCTCGCACCGAGCCCAACCCAGACTGAGCCCAAGCCCAAGACCGAGACCGAGACCGAGACCGAGACCGAGCCTGAGCCAGCCCGTGCCTCACATGCCCACGCCAAGACCGAGTCCGTGCCCGAGCCCGAGCACGCGCGCGGGTGTTCCAGTCGCAAGGTCCAAATAATCCACGGACTACGAAGGTAAATATATAATACTCCACTGTTTTCATTTAAACCAAATTTTCTTTTCTTCCCTTTTCCATGTGGGACTATTCCCAAAAACCCATAAAAAGATGTTTTTTTCAAAAACAACTTTTATATATTATATATTAAAATATAATTTTATAAAAATCAATATTTTTTTTCAACATGTTCTTATTCTGAAAATCCTTCTTATCGAGTCACAAATTAATCAATCTTTGAGAAAAGACTAATATCTGAATATCTGATTATTATCAAATTTTGCGAGTTGTTGAATAAGCTATCAATCTTTTTGTAAATCTCTTCGTAATCATCATATATGTTCATATCAAGTGTATTTTTTTATTTTGGCACTTGAATCAAAGTTGGTCGGTTTGGATCAAGCACTGTATGGATTTTCGATTTCGTACGCTTGGTCAATTGAAAACAAACTGAGCTGGCCAACAAGATTTATTATTTTTGGACTCATGTCTTAAGACTTGAATGGGTGAAACTGATGGACAGATATCACACCGACATTATAATGGCCCCACAGAACTTCCGCATACAGGGCTCTTATGGTTATAGGAAATTCACGTCCATCGTGAACCTGCACAAATGATGGACGGAGTGGATGTGGTCCACTGTTGTTCCAGCAGAGTCTGTTGCATGCTCTTCTAGTAGCACGCAGATAAGGTGGTGTGGTGAAGTGTTCAGGCACTATGGGTCACTGTGATGTATATGTTTTATATTCACACCATTCATCTATTTTTCCAGCTTGTTTTAGGCATGAAATAAAAAATTAAACAGATTAGAAGCTCAAGTGGACCGCACCACATGAAACAGTGAGGATTGAAAGCCTACCATTAAAAACTTCTTCAGAGCCACATAAGTTTTGGATCGAGCTGATACTTGTGTTTTCCTTCCATCCACGCCTATGTGACCTTATTAAGAGGTTGGATGGAAAATAAACATTACGGTGGGCATTAGAAAGGTTTCAGGAGAGCATGTGTCATTATCCACACATTTCCTGTGGTGTGGTCCAATTGAGCTTCGGATCTTTTTTCAATTTTTCTAATGTCACTCTAAAATGAGCTTAAAAACGGATGGACGGCGTGGATATAAAACACATATATCACAGTGGGCCCCACATCACCCAACACATTAACGCACCGCCAGGGGTGGTGTGGGCAACACCTAATCCGCGTCCCTTAAGTATACCTCTAGCATTCATGCATGTGTCGGTGGCAGAGAGCTTAATGAACGCGGATTGCATCCTACCAACGCCCGTGAATGGGCAGGAGCTTTGAGTAGCCACAGTGATGTATGGGTTTTATCGACACCGTCCATTTATTTTTCTGTGGAACTTTATAATATATGACCAAAATTGAGTTAGATCTGAGGCTTAAGTGGACCACACCATAGGAAGCAGAGGTGATAATGATTCTAACCGTTGAAACTTTCTTAGGGCCCACCTTGATGTTTATTTTCCATCCAACCTATTCATAAAGTTACATAGACCTGGATGAAGAGAAAACACAAATATCAGCTCGATCCAAAACTTCTGTGTCCCCAAGAAGTTTTCAACGGTAAGAGTTTAATACGATTGTGCGGTCCACCTTTATTTTGAATCTTCCTCAGTTTTGGGATTATATCCTAAAATGATATGGAAAAATGGATGGACGGTATGGATAAAATCCATACATCACGGTGACCACTCAAATCTCCTGCCCGTTCCCAGCTAGAGGGGGGGTAGGACGCAATCCCCGTCCGAGCTTAATTCCCATGATAGTGAAATGATGGTGACTTTTGAGCTACAATACACATGTCATACCTCTGGTGCAATCCAGACCGTTCAAATTTCTCACTCACTCATAGATTGAGCATGACCCAAAAAATACACTGAGAAGATGATTACAACCATCCGATATTGCCCTTGGAATTTGGGCCACTGATAATTTAGTTTCAACCGTCCATGTGACAGCCATTAATTAAAGAGTTAGGATTGCTTCACCATTGTTAGAAAGACGAGTCCGGATAACCGTGCATGAGGGCCACATGTGAGGAGGATTTGCCAGCCCCGTAATCAACGGATCTGGCCATCGTCTAGTCAAAGGCTGTAAATGGGTGGGGCCCACTAGAGAATCATTTTAGTCCGCGTCGGCCCACTGCCCAAGTACTCGGTGCAAAGGACGCGGATTGGGTACTACCCCCGCCAGGGACAAGCTAGAGACGGACGGTTCTGGTAGGTCCACCGTGGTACGTGTGCTTTATCTACGCTGTCCATCTATTTATGATACAGATTTAGGCTACAATACCAAAAAGGAGGCAGATAGGAGACTTTGGTGGACCACACCATAGGAAACAGTGGTCACAACAACACCCACCGTTGAAAACTTCCTTAGGCCCACCAAGATCAGATCACATTGACCTGATGTTTTCAATGGTAGGCGTTCAATACCCACTGTTTCTTGTAGTGTGGTCCACGTGAGCGTTTGATTTGCCTCTTTTTTGGATTCGTCCCCTGTAATGATCTGTCAAAATAGATGGACGGTACGGAGAAAACACATATATCACGGCCGATCCATGGAGCCCCTATCAGGACCGTCCGTCTCTAGCAGTAACGGTGGGGAGTGGATTATGTGTTATCCGGATAAGAACTACTAAGATACTCTTACCGTGTGGAGCCTACCTTATCGAATGTATTTTATATCCAAGCCGTTAATTTGTTTTTTCAGCTCATTGTAAGACATGATCCCAAATTATAAGAAAATCAAAAACTCAGGTTGACCACACTACTACAAACAGTAGTGAATAACCATTAGAAACTTTTTATGGGCTACGAATGTTTTGGATCAAGCATATCTTTGTATTTTCCCTCTATTAAGGTCTGGTTGACCTTATCAACCGGCTGGATGGCAAATAAACGTTACGTTGGGCTCTAGAAAGGTTTTGATGTTGGGTTTTCAATCACCACTGTTTTCCACGGTGTTGTCCACCTTATATTTGGATATGCTTAATTTTTGAGGTTGCCTTATAAAATGAGCTTGAAAAAACGGATGGACGGTGTGGATATTTGTAGATATATGACAAATCATAAAGATGGCCCCTACTGTACGGGCAGAAGGGAAGGGAATTGGATGGTGTACCACACACCACCGATCTGGCTGGCTTTAATAGGTGTCCAACAAAGAGAAGCACTGACGAAATCAGTATTTATTATATACACCGTTCATCCATTTAGAAAAATCATTTTAGAACAACACAACACAATATAGTAGAGAACAATGATTATGCATTAAAACATTCCTAGGATTTAATGTAATGTTTATTTTACACTCATTTGTTCATAAGTTCACACAAACTTAAATGAAGAGAAAAAAAAATACTATATTAATCTAAAACTTATGTAACCCTAAAAGGGCTTCAATGGTAGACTTTCAATACCCTTCTGCTTTTTGTAGTGTGGTTCACTTGATTTTTAGATATATTTATTTTTCAATGCGGTGTGAAGATGAGTGCTAACGTACCTTGAGCTCTATGGACAACTTAAAGTATATCAAAGTTACATGGGCTACACAATGATATATTTATTATATCCATCCTGTTCATCCATTTGGTGAGGTCATTTTATGGGCTACACAATGATATATTTATTATATCCACCCTGTTCATCCATTTGGTGAGGTCATTTTAGGGTAGCGGATTGGCTGGTGTACCACATGCCAGCTACATAGCTGGTGTATTGACATCGGTAAGTTCTGTAGGTCCTATCATTAGGTATGTGTTATATCCAGGCCTTAAGGCTTGTGCCGAAAGCAGTGGGGGATTGAATGTCTACCATTGAAACCCTTTTGGGATCAATATAAAATTTGTTTTTCCTCTTCATCCATGTATTTGTTACATTATTAATAGATTGGATGAAAAATAAATGTTATGGTGGGCCCTACGAATTTTTAACTATGAAAATCATTATCCTCGCTGCTATTTTTGGTGTGATCCATTTGAGCTTTGGATATGATTAATTCTTTGTCTAATGCTCTAAAATGATCTCAAATAAGAGATGTATGGTGTGGATATAATAAATACATCATTGTGAGGCCCACGTAACTTTGATCTCCTTTGAACCATTTATACAACTTGAGCTTGAGGAGCGGCGGCCCTGGACTCCACAGGACACATGTCTACAGCAGTTATACAGATGGTGTGTGGTACATCAGCTAATCTGGTTCCTCATTCTCAGATCATAGCTCAAAAGTAATATCTAAATAGCACTTCCACAATGATTTTTCTTTTTTCTTTTTTTTTCTTCGTTCTCCTTTTTTTCTTTTCTTTTTTATTTTTTAACACCGCCCACTTTCGCCCGTAGTGGGATTTCACCACCTATAAGTATCAAACCCAGGACCTCATGTTGAAACTCCTTAGGGCCTATTTGGCCGAGCACATCCCATGGTATTAGGAGGGATGGGATCAATTTTAAGGTAATGATGATGGTGTCAATGGACTGTCTTAAGATCCATGGGATTGCTTATATCCCAGGACAAGTTCACTGGGTCTATTTGGCACGCCGTGCATATCCCAGGATTTTACCTTCCAATCCATCCAACCAAGGGATAGGATCAATTTTAAGGTAATGATGGTGATGTCAGTGGATTGTCTTAAGATTCAGGGGATTGCTCATATCCCGGGACAAGATCTATTTGGCTAGTCATGCTTATCCCAGGATATTGCCGATCCCATCCTTCTTAATACCGTGGGATCTGTCTGGCCAAATAGACCCTTAGAGTCTACCACTGAGGTAAAGAACATTTATAAGGTCACACAGACCTTAACAAGAGGTAAAACAAATATCATATTGGTCCAAAACTTATGTGATAAAAAAAAGGGGTTCCAATGATAGACATTCAACTCCCTTGCATACTTTTTTTTTTTGTTGTTGTTGCTGCCGATCTTTGGGTTTATCTGATTTTTCAGTTCCATGAGCCCACTAAATGGATGGACAATTTGGATATAACACATAATTCATGATGGAATCCATAAAACTTGGTGACGCGCGTGCACCAGCTAACTCTGTGCGGCTGTATGTACAAACCATTCAGCTCAATTTAGAGATGGGCCTAAAAAACCAAGCAGATATAAATCGTAGATGACTACACCGTATGAAACCGTTTAGGTTTTAGGGTTTAGGATTTAGTGAGGATGAAAGTTTACTATTGAAAACTTACTAAGGTCCACAGTAATATTTATTTTCCCTCGGATCTATTGATAAGGTCACAAAGATATTACGAAGGTAAAATACATATATCAGCTTAATCTAAAATTTTAGGGCCCACGAAAAGTTTTTAATAATCATCACCACTGTTGCTGGTGGTGTGGTCCACCTGAGATTTGGATCTACTTCATTTTTGAGATCATGTCCTAAAATTAGCTAGAAAAACCGATGAACAGCGTAGACATACCATACATAATCAGGGACGCACCGTGTTTGGTGAGCTGCAGGCCGCGCCAAATCCGCTCCCTTCCATAACCGTTGATTTGGTTGGGCTGGTTGGGTTGGTCTTCCGTGTTGCCCTTTCTGCAGGAAGCGCGGATTGCTTAGTAACTCACTACGATTAGCGTACTAAGTAAACTCTGTGATGTCCACTAAGATTTATGTTTTTATCCTATCCGTCCATCCATTTTCCAAGGTAATTTTATAGCTTGAGCTCAAAAATGAAGCTTATAATATATTCAAATGGACCACACCACAGGAAAAGTAAATGGGCACCAGCCCAGTCCATTGGCCCAAGCCAATCCAAAGGTCCCTCCTGACATATGGCTTGGATGTCCTGCACGCATACCAGATCGGCACGTGCTGCACTGTGTGGGGCCGGCAAATCTCACCTTGACCTCGTTTGAAAAAATCAATGAAAGGGGTCAGACTCGTATGTTAGTCATGCACCATTTAAAATATGGTGGTGACTCTTCAACCTCACACCTTGCACAAACGTCCGGCATCACAGGCCGTCCAAATTGCTGGCCCAACTGTGGATGACATAACTGAAAATAATAACGAGAAGATGATACTAACCATCAGAATTTTCTTTTCGAATTTGGACCACTCAATCTTTTATTTTTAACCATACATTTGATAGACGTTTATTGAATGGTTAGGATTGCTTGATCAGTATGATTTTAGACAAGTGCACCTTAGACAAGAGGATCCACAATTTTAATAGTTTAGATAGCTTTTACATCAGTGCTACATGTGAGAGGATGAGTTACCACTATTTTTAAATGGTGCAAAACTAACACAAGATGCTACGGCTAGACAGGCATACTCTACCATTACTGATGTACAAAGCATGTGCAACACAGGAGATTAGTGGGGCCCACCTCGATGTGTGTGCAGCATCCAATCCGCAGGTCAGTTTCTCCACCTCATGTTAACCGTACCTAACAAATAGGCTTATCCAAAACTAAGGTGAGCCAAGGTACGTGAACGATGTACCATGGTTTAAACCCTTAAATTCACTGAATGTGGCCCACCTGGGTTTTGGATCTGGTTTAGTTTTGGAATTTCTCTTTATTGTGTGGGTTCCACCTCGACAACGAATTAGATGGCGTATGAAAAATATGGTGGGCCATCAAGGTTTTTACAGTGGGCGTTCCCATCCCACACTTTTATAGCGCTAGCGGTGTGGTCCATCTAAGTGTTGGATTAGACTGATTTGATGGGCCACTGCGTGTCTCAACTCATGAATGGATTGGATCTCACGCCCTCATCGAGATGGGCTCATATAGCTAGGTTGTTATACACATTTCCTGCCAGTGTGGGAGAGGATTCCGGTCTAGTCCTCCAGCTGCTGTTGGAGTGGTGGATTTGAATTTCCTGCAACATTTAGCGATAAGATTTGTCATGCATACCTCTATGTTTATGTCTAAGTACATTTTGTGTCAGTTGACTGATTTGTACATTTTATTGTCAATCACGTGAGTCCGTATGTCATGTAGTTGGTTGAACAATTGAAAGCTGAAAATCGAATATATTATAGGATGTGAAGCATTAAGGAGCAAAAAACACGTAAATGAGGTGTCTTGGTAACTCTAATCTTAAATAACATCATAACCACTGGATAATCTTAACATCAATAGAGTCTTATAAGCTTAATTGAAACATGACTAGTAAGGCTATAAGCGGAGTGAAGCTGTTGTGAAATTGTATGTTCAAAACAGCATTTTTCATTGGGTACTTGATACCATCGAGCGATCCTCGATTGATCGAAAGTGCCTAGAAATATCCAGCAACAAATTGCCTATTTTTTAGAATTTCTCAATGCTATTAAACCAACCTTCAATCCCATCAAATAGGAGTTAGAAGGATTGAATTGGTCGTTTTCTTACCGTTGGAACCTAGTTCATTTATATAGGGCATTCGATATTTAGGCTTTTTTAGGGGTTTTTTGTGTAAATAAATGTTAGGTATTTTTTTACTCATACCACACATCATAATCTCCATCTTAAGATTTTCATGTCAATCTTCTTGTGATCCTTCAGACTAATGAACATTCATGCTCATATTCAAATATGTGGATGAACTTTTACATTTTTAGATATTAGACACTATATCTATAGTCAAATCATTATCTAAACTCTTTATAAGACCATTCTAGGTGAATCCCTTAAGATTACAATATTTTTCATGATTTGTAGAAGATTCACCTAACCTCTCTTGCCTTGGCCATGTTATTAGTATTTCATATGGAATGCAAAACGTTCGTAGGAGCTGAAGCACTGACAAGCCTCAACATCAACGTTTAAAAGAGCAATTGATGAGTGTATTCAAATATGGGAAAACTTTGAAAAAACGACTCAAGCACGACATGCTAAATAGACTCGATTTAACACGTAAGTATCATTTAATGAGTCAATACTCTCTTTCCTTTTATAAGACTGAGGGTAAGAGTTAGTCTCACGCCTCGGAATTTAGGTACCTGAGTAAAGCTACTCAATACCCAAATTTCAAGTATGTAGGCTAAAATTAATAATTTATCATTATTGCATGAGTAGATACTCAATTTCACATGGCTATGTACATTCAAATTAAATGAAGATAACTAATAATTCCAAAGTTAATTAAATAACATTGTACCATAACATCTGCAACTTAAACATTTATTTAAACTAAATCACTTAACTGATTGCATTAACATTTGAAATTTCAAACTAAATCCTAGTAACAATGCAAATTAATAATAAAGGCCCGCCTGCTCAAAATAATCAAACTCGGTACTTTTATGGTTTAAATTAACGTGAATATAACAACTTAGTAGGATCATTTCATACACAAATCTAAAGTTTGTATATTTCACATTTTTTATTAAGCAAAGTGATAAATTTGAAACAGAAGTAAATAAAATAGTTTATGATAAAATAAAATACAAAATATACAAAAAACGATATGCATGCGATACTATCCATGCATCCACATAAATAACTAAATAAATATCCATCATTAATTACAACACCATACTCAGTGTATGGCCGCGTTACATTAACGCCCACGCACCGGTACCTTGTGGTGAGCAACCCATTTATATGTTAACTAGTAAACAACTACTACAGTTGTACTTCTGACCTATGTCCGCGCACACAATTATACTCATACTTCGTACACAATGGAGACTCTTAATGATCTAACGGGTTTTGGGGCTTTCACCCAAGGGACACAATTGTCATACTTGCTGGCTTTTGGGACTTTCACCCAAGGGTCACGATCACCCTACTTACTCTTACCATTTCTCTTTTTTTCTATCTCTTTTATTTTTCTATAAATTAAATGATAATGATGTATGATATAAAACAAATAAAATTTTGCACAATAAATACATTTACAACGAGCAACATCATTTAAACAAAATACAATAAATTCACAGTTTTTAAAATAATATTACAGAATTTTAATGTTGTTAGAGATTAACCCCTGAATTTGTCTGGAAATCAGGCTATTAATTATAATAGACTGAGATTTGGATTTACAGGAAGGCTAAGGCTACATTCTGTAACAGTTGAAGAATTTATGCCAGAAACCCCTTGACTTTGCTGGAATTCCTATTTTAGCCTCAAAATTCTGATTTTTACTCAATTTGGTAATTAACTTGTTAATTTAATTATAAAAATTTTAGAATTAGATTAAATATAACAATTATATTACTTAAAATTAAAAACATGATTAATAGTTGTTATGGGGAAAATCGGACCGACCATAAATGAAAAGTTAGGTCAAAACGTTATGAGCTCGGCCTTACGAAAGACTAACATGAAGCTCAGATCCTACGAGGGCTCGCTCCCTACTCCCAGACCTCGACAAAACGACATGTTTGTAATGAGCACCACCTCCGTCGACTCCAAGGCAGGTCGGCATACCCAGATCGGCATGCCCAGGTCGGCTCACCCAAATAAGTATACCCAAGTTAGCCAACACCCCTCGGCCTCCCACTGCACGTCTCTAATGATTTAATGGTCCTGTGAATTCAATCCTCATCCAAGGGAGATCCCTGAAGATCTTGGGGGATACTTGCGACACGATCGGTATTAAGAGATCCTTGCCCAAGATCTTGGAACATCCTCCTATCGACCCGGGATCAGAATCCCTCTATAATATGCACCTACTAAATAGGTAGATCACCTCTACACCACCGCCTCTCCTAAACTATAAATAGAGGTACTCCCAATGGTGAGAGGTATGCACAATCACTAGCCCTAACCCTCAATATTCAACTAGACCCTGGTTCCTGACTTAGGCATCGGAGGGTTCCCTGCACAAGTCAGGGTCTTCTTTGTCTGTCCCTTGTGCAGGTTCGCGAGTCCAAGGAAGGTTAACCAAAATTTTACATCAACAATAATTTAACATATTAATAAGTAATTCAGTAATTTAAAATTAAAACCATTTAAATGCTTTAATTACCAACTAAATTTAATTATTTAAAAAGTAATAATCACTTCTAAGTTATCCAATTATTGTAAAATTAATAATCCACATATTAGGATTACCTTTTGTAACTAATTAACCATATAATTCAATTAATTAAATCATTAAATATAAATTTAATTCAGCCTCTTAGAGTGTATTCGTCTTAATTTTTAATTTTAATTTATCAATATGAATCAATTATCTTAGAATCTTAAAATATAAGCTGAAAGAGTTTATTTATTTATTTAATATAAGAATACCCCTGTGTATTCTCTTGTACCTTCATTAATTTGCAGGAACTTAGCAGCTCGCAAGAGGTGAGGCGAGACTTCTTTTATTCTCCATTAGTGGAAGGCGGGCTAACAAGGATAACCAGATTTTGGCATCAATAGTTTGACGTCGTTTTTGGGAACGACAGTAAAGTCATCACCTATCGTATCTCCATCTACCTTGTAATGGGTAAAGGGAGGAAGAGGACATTGGCCATCATTGCCGCACCAACCCCCACACCGGAGGAACAACCTGAAAATCTCTAAGAACCGCCTTTGAAACATCATACCGACCATATTCCAACAGTGGCCTCGGGTAGGCCTCGCAACATAGTTGGTCGACTCATCTCCTCGGAAAAGCAGGTCAAAGCCATAGCCGGCAACGTAGACTGCATAATGCAAATACTAGAGAGGCAATAACTGCCTCGCAACCATGAAGCGAAAGCCGGGTAGTACGATCAAGCCTCCATGCGTATAATAGGAATAATCGTGTTGACAGACTCTGACCTACGCCATATCCTAGAAAAGATGAGGAATGGGAAGGCACCCGAAGATGTCGTAGAGAGAAAGATCTCACGGGAGGCAGAACTAGAGGAGATCCGGGGCCAGCTCAGTGACATGCAATAAGCATGTCGAGACTGGTGCCCAACCTCTATGGAAGCCATGCTTTAAGAGGTCGAACCCCCGTTCATTGATAACATTATGAAGTCTTAGCACCCATCTAGGTTCCAAATACCTCATATCACCCCTTACTCTGACTCGAAGGTCTCGGTTGAACACCTTGAATCTTTTAGGGCTTGGATGGATCTTTATAGTACATCTGGTTCCATAATGTGCCGAGCATTCACATTGACTCTATTAGGAGTGACGCGGAAATGGTATAGACAATTAAAGTCAAAGTCTATCAATTCTTTCACCTAGCTCAGTAAGGCTTTCATAACTTAGTTCATCGGTAAGAAATACAGGAGAAAGTCATCTACCCACCTCCTTACCATCACTCAAAGGAAAGGATGAGCTATTGAAAGACTATATCATCCGCTTCAATAAGTGATGCGGGTGGGTGACAATTCTGACCAGATAGCTCTGACCGTCATGGCAGTCGGTCTTAAATAAGGAAAGTTCATCTTCTCTATTGGTAAAAACTCCCCAAATACCCTCGCCGACCTACTTAGCCAAGCTAAAAAATATTTCAATATTAAGGAGTTCTTTAGTTCTTGAAGAGCTACTTGAGAAGAAAATAACTCGACTAAGGACAGGAAGCAGAGGGAAAAAGGGGAGCCCACTACCGCTAACGGCAAAAGAATGGAAGACAACTAAAATCGAGGTCAACATACCAAAAAAGTCGCTTCCATTGGTACACTCCCTTGAACACCAAGCTGTAGCAGATACTTAAGGAAGATGGACAAAGTAAGAAAACATGATAACTGAGCTGAACTAGTCAACCAAGATCGGTAATAAGACTCATTGGCCAACCCCTACCTCAACATTAGGTATTAAAGAACGTACCAACTAGAAGACATTGAGGGTAAGCTCTTACCTCACCCATAAAATGCGGATCATCTAAAAATCTACTACCCATGAGGAATTTCGACGGGTGAAATAACCGTGCTTGATTAATCGCCTCGGTAGAAGCTACTCGTGTTCGATTATGAGAAACCTCCCTCATTTAAAGGGACGAAGGTTCTCCCTTTTTTATTTATACTGTTTTATTTACCATTTTTATTTACATGTTCGACTGTGAGTGACATCCCTTTGTAAAAGGGAAAAAGGTGCTCGTGATACTGTTACCATTTATCCTCTGCTATTTTATGGATTCTACAAGGAAAGAACTTCCCCAAGTTAGGGGAAGAGAATTTTTTTTCAAATCCCGACTATCCAAGCTGTATGATCGACCACAATGACTTCCTTCAATTTAATGAAAGAAAATCATTCTTAGTGCTCGACTTCCTACTACGTCTACTATTTGACAGTCGACCTATTGATTCTATCGTGCACGATCTATCACTACATGCTCAACTTCGCAACTAGAAAACTACACACTCGACTATTGTATCTACTAAGTCATCATACACAATCACCCATACGTAAAGGTAACAAAATCGATGAACATATATGGAATGAGCTGACCTTCTCATACATTAGTTCAAAAGTTACTACTTGAGCTCATAAAGTATATAGCTCGAAAGTAGGGGGCTACTTGTCACGCCTCATACTCGGTAACCGGACTCACAAAGAACCCGATAACCGGTTTTGACCGCAACAGCCTTCGTAGTACCCCATTCTTGGTTCCTGAAACAGGTTCCGATCCTGGGATCCTAGAAGGAGGATTTCCATAACCGAATAACCATTTCCAATACGAGTATACCCAAGATCACAACAAGTAACATCTCGAAAGTAACAAGAGACACATCACAAAATCCACTATAAATTTAAACTTTTACAAGTTTCATAAGGTCCAAAAGGACATACATAAGATAAAGAAAGAAATAGGGAAAAGTCTACAATACTGAGGTTCTCAAGCTTAACTCTAATCCAAGCTTTGCCGCTACGATGCCTGCCTAGGATCACCTGCACGCATCAATCGTGCATAAGCTTATAGAAGCTTAGAGGGTGGTGAAGGTGTGTGATAATGGTATACAAGAGAATAGTAGGAGTTGCAGGGAAACATGATCAATGACAATGTCGCTAGCCTTACTGAGGCTTATCATAAATATCATGCAATGAGTACTGGACGCCATACCAAGGCGACGCATAAAGGGGCTTATAAAACTAATGCGAATGCGATGCAAAGTGATGTCGGTGCTCATATCCAATCCACATATCATGTACGTTTCCAATCATAAGAAAATCACCGGGGTCCAATACACTGTTGAATGACTGCCGCTCTCCAGACCCGCACAGTCAAACGAGCGTAAGAGACCTCACTACCCGTCTGTGGACAGCCAATCACCAACAAGTCTCAACAGTAGCGAACCCATTTACGAGCTGGTCAAACTCAGCCTAGCAGTGCCTCCTCACACCAGGCAGGTAAGGCCACACCCCTACCCAAACGACTACACGACAGTGAGAGTCGCAGCCTAACTGTATAAGGCCCTAGTGCGCTCATAGTTTCCACTCGGTCATGGCGTTGGGGCAGATCCTTGGTACCATGGAAGTTTTAGGAATTTCACCCATGGGCATCCTATGCACCCGATATGCTCAAATATATTTCTGGTGTCCATACATACGACCATCCACGAATATCCCTGTGGAGGCAAAGGCCTTGATGAAACAAGGGCGGTATCATCATGAAATGCGATGCCAATACATGAGTCACACATACAGATCATACACTAGCTTCAGGCACTCAATGTGCACAAGGGGAGAAACTCCATCCTTCTATGACCACCACACAATGCAATTAATTTACACAGATGATGCATATGGGTCACAATGATGTAAGTGCGTTATCCGTGGAATATATTCCTCCTTCCCAAGGAGGGACAGAGTCTAGATACATAGACATATACTCTAAGGAAAAGAGAAGTCCTCTAGTGGGAGCCCAGCACTTTGGGATTGCTCATAAGATAAGAGAGTCATATGGACCCAAGGAATAAGCGGTCCTAACAGGATCCAAGGTGGGCCTTCAACCACCTATAAGAACCCTATGGGCCTACCTTATGGCCACTAAGGAGGACATCCAACCTCAACTGGGTCCCAAAAGGTAGCCTGCTAACTACATGCATATAAGGCAAGGCCCAAGACCTAAACAATCCATGGCCTAGTGGGCTAAGCACAAGACCCAACACTTTGGCAACATGGTGGCCCTCAAGCAAGGTTTGGGCCCAACCATAAAGATCATGAGTCAACTCATTGTGGTGGGCCTAATGGGCAGCCCATTAATCCAATCATATGGGCATTTCTTATGTTTTAGAACAAGTAAGTTGGGCTTCACACCTTGGCCCAAGTATGAGGTTAAGTTAATGGGCAACCAAGGGCCCAACTACTTGAATATTTGGCCCATAAAACCCATCATAATGGCAAGCTAAATATAGGCCCCAAAGGTCCAATGGGCTTATCAAAAGAAATTCTAGTACAATGGGCCTAAGGAACCCAACATGTAACTAAGAATATTGAACCAATAAAGTCCCATTTGAAGTGGGCCTCAAGCATGCACTGATTAAGCCCAAAAATATAATTAAAAACAGGGCAAGATATGTGTAATAATATTTCCAAATTTGGTGGGCTATGCTGCCCCAAAACATTCATTTATGGGCAGCAACTTTGGGCCTATCGCTGAGATTTGCAGAGCCCACCCATTATTTTGACTTGCTGGAAATTCAATATTAATAATTTATACATTTATTTTTTTATCCCTGGTGACCCATACATCTCACAGAAGGTCCACCAAATGAAGGAGTATTTAAAAACATAATTCAGGTGGGTCATGCTACTGGACTGGACATCCAACTGCAACCCAATGGGCCTAGGCATCCCATGGTGGGCAATCCAATGGGCCTGGGTAATTGGCCCAAAAACTCATTCAATGGGCCCCAAATTGATGCTACTGAAGGGGAGGATAATCACGCCCCATATGGACCCCACTAGGATGAATGGTGGCCACAAAATACATCTAGGTGGGCCCACAAAGTGGCCGGGATGGCCAGCCAAGGCTGGACGCTTTGTGGGCCACTCCAGGCCGTACCACGGACGGTACAGGGGTCTGATGATCCTGAAAATTTGTAGATTGGTCCTTCCATGGGTGGGCCACACCTCTACAAAATTTTATGATTTTTAGATAATCAGAAGTATTTTAATTTAATTTAGAATTACAGTATATCCAGAAATTCTGCTGGGTAAAATATTGTTGTCCATACAATATTTACCTAATAAGGTGGGCCCAAACTTCATCTAGGAGGGGAGGAATGTATGATTAGTATTTTTTCCATAAATTACAGCAAGGTGGGGTCCACAAAAGTGGCCCACCACTTAGAAAATCATGCTGAATTTTGTGTTTTTCCCCCATTGTACAAGGCTAGATGGTCCAGCAAGGTGGACCGCCCACCCCCTTTGGGCCCCCTTTTTAGGTGACATTACATGGATATTCTGAGGTGTGATCCATCACACCTCAAGGTGGGGTCCACACCTTCATATTCCACCCCATAACCTCAAGAACAATAGTGGAAATCATAATCCAAAATCATGCCAAACATTAACTAAAACAGTCCATGTAACGGTCCAGATTTTTGGACAGCAATACATGGCTGGACATATCAGCCTATATCTCAATAAACACAGCCATAAAAATGGTGTGTGGCCTTCTTTAGTGGGCCCCACACATGTCCAGATCATGGACTTAGGCTAAGACACTTGCATGCATCAGAATATGGTGCCCAAAAATCATAAAATGGGTGCTAGGGGCGTCCCATCCTTGCTGGATTTTTGGGACATCCCAGGCCCACCAAGTGGGCCACACACATCACCATCCATAAACAGAGGAAAGGAGAAGAAAAAAAGATGATTCGGCCATGAGGATAGGGCCCCACCATTGAACAATCCAACACATAGATCTACATTGATTTACACATGCAACCATAAAACTATCACATGCATAATTTATCTACAATAGATGGTTGAGATGCTATCCCAACATGATCTTTAAGGTCTAGATGACCTTGAGATGGAGATGATCATGAAATACATCATGATGGGGTCCATGGAGGATGGCCCCATCATGTATCATGACATGTATGTAGGATGGGCCCAAGGGCCACATCCATGGGGTTAAATGAGATCCTCACCATGGATTGGTGGGTCTCATATAATCCACACAAGAAGAAATATGAAGATTAAAGGTAGAAAATAAATCAGCAAGAATAATAGTCACCCACTTGCAATCCAACTCCCAAACTTCTACACCATAAAGGTCTTGGAGCAAGGAAGAGATTTTAATGATGGAGATCTATTTCTAATGGTGGGATTGAAAGTATGTTAAGGATTAGAGGGCTGGAGAAAGGAGAAGAAATGGACGTTGGAGAGGGTGGAGTCCTAGGAAATGGAGGGAAATAGAGGGAAATGAGAAAGATAGAGAGAGAGAGGAATCATCATGAGTTTGTAAGAGAGATCATGATTGCTTAGGGAGAAGATTACAATGTTGTAGGCTTTAGACTAGGCTTGTGTAGTGTGTGTTGAGTGGGTGGTGTTTTTCATAGAATTATGTGGTGTGTGTGTGTGGTGTGCATGGGGACTTGTGCCAATGAGATGGTCCACATGCATTGCACAAAAGTGGGTCCATACTATGTAATGTTCATAACTTTTGAACCATATATTGGATGGACGCACAAGATGCGTCGTTGGAACCGCAACGACGATGCGAATAAGATGGTATAGGTTCGGGTTGATTCGAGTCGGGTCTACGTGACCGGACTTAAGGATGACGGCAAATACTATCCAAGGGTCGCGGATCGCCGAGATTCGACCGGTAAGATCGCGGGACCATAAGAAATGAAATGCCTACTCACACACACACACATGCACATGCAGGAAACTCGGGTCGGGTCTTACACTACTATTATGGGTAAAATGAAGATAAATAAATGTATGAGACATATGAGCCGAGCAGCTAGACTCGATGACTATACATTGCTTGAAGGCTAGAAAATCACCCTGACCTTTGGTGTGACTACTTTCTACCTCAGCCTCAGTTATTACTTTGGTCTTTGAGTACTAACCTCGGTCTCAAGGGACGACCTTGACCTCGAAGGTCGGGCTCGACCATAGACATCGACCTTGGAATAGAAAGAAGAATCATCTCCGTATACGAGTGAAATTACCTCTTGAGATGTCCACCGAAGATCACGCCGATCGAGGTAAAGTTAGATATATTCTTGAAGTTATAGTCCAACTCCAATATGACACCTCTAGCATATCCAGCAAATCAACTCGGATACGAGACCACTTAGAAAGCCTATAAATACACTCCCGTCATGGAACAAGATACACACAAATATACTGATTATACTACGCTTACTGTGACTCCATAGGCCCGACTTAAGCATCGGAGGGTCCTCGGCCTTAATCAATGCCCCCAGTGTATTCTCTTGTACCTCTGTTAATTTGCAGGTACTTAGCAGCTCGCAGGAGGTGAGGCAAGACTTCTCTTGTTCTCCATTAAATTGTAGGTGAAAGGCAGGCTAACAGGGTAACCAGATTTCAGCATCAACACACACACACACACACACACACACACACACACACACCACACACACACACACACACACACACATATATATATATATATATATATCACAAACAAATATTTATGATTCAAATTTTATTCATATAATAAATACCTATCAGAATTTATTTTAATTTAATTAATTTCAAGAGTTATATAAATTGAACATATAAATTATAACTCATGCAACATGAGGTGGATGAGTCAATCTAACTTAGTTCATTTCAACACTGAGGTCTTGGTATCGATTTCCTAGTGGGGGTGGCTAACAGTGGAGTGTGTACTGACATTGGGGTATGTACTAACAAGCTAACTAAAAAATAATAATAATAAATAAATAAAAATAAAAATAAAAACTTTATTATAATATTAAATTTTAGTAATTGAATAAAATCTAATATAAGTGATAACAATAGTGTCTATGATTAAAAAAATAATTAAATAAAACAAAATCATAAATTAAAATTTCAAAATGATCACCCTTACATTTTCCTTTCTTTTTTTTATTTGTCATATTTATTTTTTTAATTTTTAAATAGGAATATGTCTTAATGAATTTAAATGATTTTTAACATTTAAATCTAAACTTTAATAATTATTATAAGTCAATATTTTCACACATATAGTCAAATTTAAAATCAGTGAAATTGAATACCATTTAATTAAATTATTAAACTTTCTCATTCTTAATTTAAAATATAATTTTAATCTACTTAATAAAATTTGCATCAATAGTACATATATAGTTTATATCATATTCTAACTAATAAAATCATTATTAAATATTTTTTAATTAAAAATAAAATTTAATCGATTATACCATATTTAAGCTAGGACTAATTTAATTCTTATTGTTATAAATTATACCAAAATTTAGATTTATATCTAATTTAAATTTAAAAATTTTTTAAAAATTGTATTAAATTATATCATAGATTTATTATTACAATTACAATTTTTTATCAGATTACTAATTTGAACTCAATTTATAACAAAAGAAAGACAAAACTTATCATCTCGAATTTAATTTAACAATTATTTAACATAATCTATAAAAGCCAATGACATGGAATAATCTATTAAAATATCAAATGATCACGTGAATTTAATTAATTAATTATAATAAAGAAAATACATTAAAAATTTGAATTTAAATACATAAAAATCTAAAATTTTCATATTCGCATAAGATCACCTACCTTTGATGAAAGGAAAATAATATATTAATCAAAACATGACGCGGCTCGAATGTAACTCGAATGATCTGATTCGATATTGTTCTCTCGCTCTTGACCGCTCGTTTACTCTCTTGTTATCTATAAAGTTCTCCCTTTTTGTTTTTTATTTTTTTTATAAAGAGGAGAAGAAACGAAATGGAAGTGGAAGTTGGGTTCGCAAACGACGTGTAACTAAGAGAGGGAGTTAGATTCATCCGATTTTCGGATTAACATTGCACATTATTATTATTTAAAATATAGATTAGGTCGGATTGGTGAGACCCACTGCATAAACGGTTTAGATCGGATGAGGTCCCATTATGGTGGATAACGGAGAAGTGGTGGGTCCGAGTCTGCCTCCTGCGAAATGAATAAGAAGGAGCTGAGGAGAGGAAGTCGAGAGGGAGTTGGGTTTGGGTAGTGACATGCACATTTGTAAAAAAATTCTTTTCAAAAAAATATGGTGGGCCCCACTGTGATGTCGTTATAAATCAACTTCATCCATCAACCTTTCCTGCCCATGCTAGGACATGGGCCCAAAAATAAGGTTGATTCAAAACTCAAGTGGGCCACACGAAAGAGAACGGTGGGATTAGTTCCCACCATAAAAAACCGGTTGTTACAGTTTGTAACCCAAACTTGATAGGTTCTTTTGTAAGACCTAGGCTCTTGTGTGGGGCCAAATTCACCGACACGTGTGTGTACGTATTAGTCTATGTGAGAGCCTCCAGCAGGAGCAAACGTAGGTCCTTGTAGTAGAATCAAGGTTGTTGGTTAGCCGATTGAAAACCAACTAAAGTCTTTTGTAAGCGCCTCCGGTAGGATCGTACGTTAGATATGTTCTTGTATAGAATAGTGATCCTTATACATGGCTGTAAAGGTTAAAGGTGAACCGATTTAAAACATCCTATAGTGAAAAAAATTTGTACACTCATTGGTTGAGTCCGCCAGGAGTGGAGTACGGAAACTGAACCACTATACATATTTTTGTTTGGGATCGTCTTTTGAGCACATTTATAATTATGATTGTGGATTTAATTTGATGAATTATATGTATGCATGATTAGATGAATGCTATGATTTAATAGTTAGCACATCCCACATACACGTGTACACTATCATGTTTATAAACTAGTTGCTTGAATTGGAATATCATTTGTAGTATATCGTATTAGATCCATTATTAGCTTGGAACTCTTAGTGTTAATTTGTCTTACTTATTTTAATTGAAAAATTAGTTTAAGGTAGGCAATTATGCTTTGATTGGTAAAATTTTATTTTGTCATAATCAGTCCCCCTATGACATGGTCATAATCAGTCCCCCTATGACATAGTCAAATTTTTATAGCTCTGCCAAGCTTCCGTGTGTAAATATGATATCCTACACCTTATGTTTTTTTTACTTTGTTTATCTATTGCGCCAGCTCATTACACTAAATTGTATTTAAAGTGGAATGGATTGTTACTTATTCAGTTCAATATATTTACATTGGTATACCCATGCTTAAATTTTTTTATAATATCACGTATCTTTTAGATTAGGTTGAAATTTATGTTTCCTCTTCATCCCCGCTCGCCTGAGAAGTTGATGATGACACATAAGCATTATGGTGGGTCTAGAAAATAAAGCTTCCTAGTGGGCATCCCCACCCCACTATTTCCTATGGGTGACTCATTTTGAGGTTTGGATGAAGTCTTTCTTAGCTCACCTACTAACATGAATTGGATGGGCATAATAGATTTCATGAAGGAAATCGTACCACGCATTGAGTTACTCAGTATGCTTTTTATCGTACTAAGTAAACTTTGTTGGCCTACCGTAAATGTATGTGGTTTATCCATGCCATCCATCCCTTTTTTCAGCTCATTTTAGGGTTGAGCACAAAATTGAAGCATATCAAAAGCTAAGTGGACCACACCACAGGAAACCATATGAATAATGATTTCCATGTTGAAACCTTCTTAAGGAGCACAATAACGTTTACATGTCATCCAACCTATTTATAAGATTACATAGACATGGATGAAATGAAAACACAAATATCAACTTGATCCAAAACTTCCATGGCCTAGTAGACATTCAATTCACATTGTTCCCGTGGTGTGTGATCTACTTGAGCTTTTGATATGCTTCATTTTTTGCTCAAGTCCTAAAATTATTTGGTAAAATGGATGGACAAAGTGGATAAATTAAGTAAATCACAACGGCCACCACAAAATTTACTCAATACACAGTTTGTAGTCATTTAGGTGGGGCCTATATAGTTCCACAGTAATGTCCATATGATACATTAGAATGTGATCATAGAAAGTTATGGTAGTATGTGATCTAAAACACAGAGTATATTAAGAATTCAAGTGGGCCACACTACATGAAAATAGTGGGGATGGTACTACAATGTTTAAATGACATCCAACTCATTAATAAGATGATTCTCAATGAAGGGGACGGAGTATTGCCGATGACGTTGTCAATTGTGTATGGTGCTCTGTGGGCCCCACCACAATGTATGTGTTTTATCCATGTCGTTCATTCATTTTCTAGATCGTTTTAGGGCATGAGCCTATAAATGAGGAAGATCCAAATTTCATGTAGACCACGCCATAAGAAACCATGGTGATTGAACACCCACCATTAAAAACTTCTTAGGTACCACAAAAGTTTTGTATGAAGCATGCATGTCTGTGTGACCTAATCAACAGGTTGGATGGTAAATAAATATTACTGTGTGCCCCAAGAAGTTTTTAATGATGGACATTTAATCGCTACTGTTTTATTGTGGTGTGGTCCACTTGAATTTAGATCTGTCTTATTTTTTAGGCTTATGACCTAAAATGATCTAAGAAAATAGATGGACAACTTGGATAAAACGCATACATCATTTTGGAGCTCACAAAGCACTATCTAGTAGCCACCTTGCCATTGGTTGCTTCAGTAGGCAATGCTCGTCGGATGAAGGGGAGCACAAACAGTGACTCCTCTCTCTACCTAGTTTTTTAATTCTTATCCTAATTTGTGTTGAAGGGAGTGATGGACAAACTCAATTTGGTACGGACATCATGGTGGGTCCCATTGAGCTTTGATTTACAACAATGGCAAGGTTCGTGTTACAGGAAACTGGACGTTTGGATCCAGCTCATGTTTCACTCACATCGCAAAGCCATCTTGGTGGACCGTGCAAAGTTATTTTTGTTACATGCATGGCAGGCACGAATTCAATTAGGTTGGCCCACCTTGATGTATGCATCGTGTATCCACACCGTCCATCCATTTTTCTAGCTCATTTTAAAGTATGATACAAAAAATGAAGTATATCAAAATCTCAAGTAGACTACACCACAAGGAAACAATGTTGATAACCATGAAAAACTTTCTATGAGCTACAAAAGTTTTGAGCTAAGCTGATATTTATGTCTTCCCTTCCCTTCATCCAGGCCTGTGTGACCTTATCAACAAGTTGGATGGAAAATAAACATTATGGTGGGCCCTAAGAAGTTTTTAATGGTAGGTATTTAATGATTATTGTTTCCTATGGTGTGGTCCACTTGAGGTTTGGATTTGCTTCGGTTTTGGGCCCAAGTCTAAAATGAGCTTTCAAAACGAATGGATGGCCTAGATATACAACGCATACATCAAGGTGGCCCTATGGTCATGTCCCGACCTCACTCAATCTGAGCATGTACTAGCTCCCTGCAACACTCTGTAAATGGGCCGGGCCTGGTTGCCTTTGGCTCAGATTTTGAGCAAATTTAGGTCGCGCCTACGAGCAATTTTGTTCAAAAATTGATTTGATCAGGCTCGAGCCCGGTCTGTTGACAACCAGTAACAAGGGGTACATGAGTCGAACCGAGTCAAGCTTGGCACAGCTTGACTCGGCTCGGCCACCTACTGACCCCAGCTCGAACTCAACTCGGCTTGATCCTCAAGCCTGACTAGCCAACTTAACTCGGTTCGATCAACAATTCGGGCCAGTTCGAGCCAAGATCGAGTCAAGTTTGTCTGTGCAGCATTTTCACAAACACATGGTTTACACCTTCAAAACCTCACTGTATGTAAAACAGCCACAGGGTTTTACAGGTATTTATATCAAACAACTTGTAAGCAACATAAAAATCAAGAAAAAAAATGGTATTTTTTCATATATGTACCTTCCTTGCCACCCGCCACACTTTATTGAGTCATTTTATCAAACACTTGGTGAGCAACAACAATATCAAAGTAACTGAGTCACTGAACTGGTTTGATTTGAGTTGGGTTCGATCCGAGTCGAGTCAAGCTCGGGCAAGCTTGAACTCGGTTCGAAAATTTTTTGAGCTAAAAAATAAGCTTGATTTGGCTTGAACTAAGTTTTAAATTGAGTCGAATCGAACTTTTTCGAGTGGAGCGAGTTAACCAAGCTAACTCTGCTCATGTATAGCCCTAATAGAGAGTACCTCGTCACGACACAGATCGTTTGTGCGTCCCCACCCACTTTGATTTGGACTGTCCCAATTATCTTAAGCACCAGAAATAAGTTATTGACTCATAATCTCATTTTAAATATGATCATAACCTTTGATTTTTAGAGTCTAATGCTTGCTGCTGAAAATCTTATTTCCATTGCTCTAGATACATCCATATACAGTGATCGTCGCAATCATTATTTCAGTGTGATTTTATGTGGGTGTATCTTATTGAATATAGTCCACAACATAGATGGTTACAATCACCAGAGCACTCAGCATGAGGGGACCCGTGGGAGCGATACACGCTAGTTAGAGAGTGGCGACGGAGGCGAAGACGATATTGTTAGGGACGAGTTTTGCTACTGAAGTGGCATCACCAAGTTTTGTGGGCCCCACCATGAGGTATGTGTTGTATCCACACCATAAATTCATTTATATAGATCATTTTAGGGCATGGGTTAAAGAATGAGGCAGATCAAAATCTCAAGTGTACCCACGAAAAAAATAATAATAATAATCCCAAGTGGGGATTGAATGGTTACTAATAAAAAATTTCAAAGGGCTGCAGAAGTCTTCGATCAAGCTGATATTTGATTTTTCTCTTCATCCATGTCTTTTTTTAACTTATTAACAGGTTAGATCTCAAATAGACATCATAGTGGCCCTAGGAAAGTCTCAACGGTGGGTGTCACTGTCCCCACTGTTTTTGGTGGTGGGGCCACTTGAGATTTGGATCTAACTCGTTCTTTTGATCATCCCATAAAATGATCTCTCCAAATGAATGGACGGTTTTGATACAATACACACATCATGCTGGGGCCCACAGAACTTGGTGACGTCACTTCAGTGGGGAAATTGGCTACTCAACCCGTCAGTGGTTAGGCTAATCTGCGTCCACTAATAATAGATGCTACGCCAATTGCATACTAAGTAACCTTTATGGGCCCCACCGTGGTGTGTGTGTATTATCCACTTCGTCCATCCGTTTTTCCATTTCATTTTAGGGCATTGTTTCAAAACTGAAGCATATAAAATCTCAAGTGGACTACACTATACGAAACAGTTGGAATTGAACGCATGCAAAGTGTCCAAAACTTCACCACGTAAGTTTTGAATCAAGTTGATATTTGTGATTTCCATTCATCCATATCTTTCTGACATTATGATGATAAATAAACATCAACGTAGGTGTGGCCCACTTGAGCTTTGGATATGCTTCAATTTTAGGCTCATGCCATAAAATTACCTAAAAAATCAGATGAATGGCATGGATAATGACTTGTACATCAATGTGGACCTCACAAAATTATGTGTTACACGCACATCACACTGTACATCACACTAGGGCCCACATAATTACTTGGTAGGGAGTAGATTGGGTGCGACCCCTGCCTCACCCAAGAAGATGTTGCCCTTGTCATAGGGCATATATATATATATATATAATATATATATATATATATATATATATATATATATATATATATATATATATATATATATAACATCCGTTTTGTTCATCCTTTTTTTAGATCATTTTAGGTCATGAGCTAAAAAATGAAGTAGATCCAAGACTGGTGAACAGTACACTAGGAAATACTTGTGATGGAAGACGTTAGCATAAAAAATTCTTGTCATCCAATATGTTGATAAGGCTACATGAACATGTATGATGAATAAAAACAAAGATTAGCTGGATCCAAACTTTTCTAGCTCATTAATGAACAGTCGCCATATTTTCTCAGATATGGTTCACGTCGGGACTTCATTTTTTGGATCATGCTCTAAAATAATTTAAGAAAACAAATAGACAGCGTGGATTTATAATAAATATATCAATATGGCCCCATCATCTTGGGTGGTCACCATCATTCTTTCGACATGAGTTTCTGGAGGTGTCTTGTAGAATATTATCTACAACATAGATAGTTATGATTGTCATACGACTCACGTGTGGGCACGTGTGGCAGTGACACATGCTGGATCATGAGTCGTGATGAGGGAAAGACCGACTCATAACAGGTGGGACGCTAATTGCGTATTAACTCTTTAGGCCCACTGTTTTGACAAGAAAATAAATGTGTTTGATTTACAGAAATTTATTCAATAATAACAAAGAAAGAATCAGAGAATATTTATCACATTTATTCCAAGTTCATTTACATCCTCGGATTCCCTTGATTCTGAAAATAAAGTACAATCAATCAAAGTTAGATAAGACAGTCCAATAGAAATTTTGACAGCATTCCGACGCCTGTTTCAGTCATCTCCTAGGACTTAGGAGGAATGTCGATTTGATCAACCAGTCTTCAATGAGATAGAAATTTCGGCAGCATTTCGACTGTCGCTTCAGTCATCTCCTAGGACTTAGGAAGAATGTCAAATTGATCAATCTCTTCTACTGATTTCTCCCCTTGAAGCTTGAACAAAAGGAATCTAGAGACTTAGCCGTTTCAGCAGCATGTCCGCTTCTTGACTTCACAGGCTGCAGGGTAGTCTGGTTACGCGGACCCGCACAATGGATATCGGTTGCGCGGACCCGCGCAACCCATCGCTGCCTTCTCTCTCTCACCTTCGATCTTCCTCTTTGTTCCGCTTTCTCTCGAAAATCTTCAATCCTCCCAAACGAAGGAGGGGAGGGGATATTTATAGGCCCTCGCACGTGTGGTACCTCGATTTCGGTGTCGTGGGACCCACCTTACTTCAATCTTGACTATTCAAGGAAATTTTCTCTTGAAACAACTGCGCAGACCCGCGCAACTGATCTTTGGTTGCGCAGTTTCGCGCAACTGATATTGGTTGCGCGGACCCGCGCAAACTACCTTCTACTACTTCAGATCTTTTCGGAGAACAGAACCCTGTGCAACTGGTTTTTGGTTGCGCGGTCCCGCGTAATCAATATCTCTTGCGCGATACCGCGCAATCAATATGCTGTTGTGCAGTCCGGCGCCATACTAAGCTATTCTTTCTTCTCTTCTCCTCTTCTTCCTTCAGTACCTTCCTTCTTTCTTCCTTGTCTCTAATATCTTCTCATGTCTTCAAATCAACACATGATAGAAACTTTACACATTTTTCATGCACCAACAAATGCCCCCTCGATCCTTCTTTGATTGATTTCTGAAATCAAATTGAGGATCAATCTTCCTTTGCCCGAAGAACTTGAATGAACTGCAACTGAAGGACGACCGGATGATCATGCTTGCATGGAAGACTGGCTGATCGTCTTTGACCAGAAGATCGAATGATCGCATTCGATCGGAAGACTGGAATGCTCGCGCTCGAACGGAAGGCTTGAATGATCACAGTCGAACTGAAGATTTGAACAATCGCACTCGAATGAAAGATTTGAATGCTCATGTTCAAATGAAAGACTTGAATGATCATGCTTGAACGGAAGATTTGAACAATCGCGCTCGAACGAAAGATTTGAATGATTGAGCTCGAACGGAAGATTTGAACAATTGCGCTCAACGGAAGACATACTTGAACAATCACGCTCAAACGGAAGACTTGATGATTGCGCTTGAACGGAAGACTTGATGATTGCGCTCGAACGGAAGACTGGAGTGCCCCAGCCAGTAGTGTCAAGCGAATGTTTCACTAGAGAGGATAAAATTCTCTTTTCATCAAAACACATCTCTGCAACAGTTGTGACAACTTCGTCTTTGAGTATCTTGACCAGAGAGCTATCTTTCAACACCACTGTGGCTGCAACGGTCTCTTTGATCAACTCCAGCGATTCTTTCCTTCAATTCGGTGTCTGGGGTTGTTCTTTAATGCTGCTTCTACCGTAACAACTTTTTCTACTGTTTCCTTTATTCATGATCTGCATAATCCAAGCTTTCGAATGATAGTCTTTCCTGCCAAATTAATCTGAGTTAGTATCTCATTATATTTTAATTTTTTCCAATTTAGCTTTATGAAGCATTGATAATTTTTGAAATAGATTGAGAGTTTCTTCTCTTTTTAGGTTGATTGTGATATTCGCTCTGTCATCGTGCTTCGCATTATATCTTTTGCTCATTAAATTGCGCTCCAGCTCCAAAGATTTAATCGCTGAGTCCTTTTGCTAAGTCGTTTCTAGCTTGTAATATTTCTTCATAGACTTTTCCTTGGATCTTTGCTGATTCTGAAAAATAGACAAGACTTCTTTTCAATTTTTACTTATAACTTTTCAAAGGTCATAGAAGTTACTGATGATGATTCCGTTTGTTCTTGGTCTCCATCAGATCTGGTACTTGGAGTCTTACGATATCATTAATAGGATAGCGAGAAGTTACGACATCAGCATATAAATTTTCCATCGTGCATAAGAGATCATCAGAAAGACCAAGGCGTAGATTACTTTGAAGACATAGATCCTGCCCCCTTTCCAGGTCAACTTTGCATAAAGATTTCTTCAGAAGATAATATTTCCGAAGTGAAGCCTCTTGATACCCTTGAAGGATAGATAATCTTTGTTGCTCCTTTAACGAATCCAAATAATATATCCGAATCTTTATAATGTCCGGAAGAGAATGATAATTCTTCACTAGTTTATTCTCTACCGTCTTTGAGAATCTTGTGTGATAATATTTCGCTATTCATTAAGAAGGCGAGAGACGAAAAGACCTTATAGCTTTTGTCAATATATTAATTACCTTGAAGACTTGAACTTTTGAGTAGATAATTGCCAATATCTTGAAGACATTTACTGTTGATGTAATTTGAACCTGATTCAAAATAAACGCATTTTTGCATGTTATTTACTCAATATTTAAAATTTTCATCAGGCAATTATATATTTGAGCATATCTAAAGTGAAATATGTATTTGTGGCATTTTGAATGTTAAACTTAGTTTATGCTTTTGAGCATATCTAAATTGACATATGTATCTGCAGTATTTTGAATGTTGCACATAGTTTATGCTTTTGACCAGTGGTGCTAGTGTACTTTGACTGGACGGGACTTAACCTGAACTGAACTTGACTCGACCAGACTTGACTGAACTAGACGACCAGATTTGATTGAACTGGACTTGACACTGGGCTCAAAGAGCAAGATAGTTTACCGCCAATTTCGGGCAGGGCTCAAGGAGCAATTATAGTTTACCGTCAATTTTGGGCTTTAAGTGATGATAGGTCTTAGGCATAGTTGGCCATATAGGCTTGGCTAAGCTGACTTAAATGATCATAGGTCTTATGCATAGTTGGCCATATAGGCTTGCTAAGCTGACTTAAATGATCATAGGTCTTATGCATAGTTGGCCATATAGGCTTGGCTAAACTGACTTAAATGATCATTTGCCATTGTTGTGGTTGGCCATTTTTGGACTTTTTTAAATCGTTGAAACTTTGTAGGTCTTATGCGTAGTTGGCCATATAGGCTTAGCTAAGCAGCCTTAAATGATCTTTGCCATCACTGTCGTAAGATTTGTTGTTGACCAATTTAGGCTTATCTCCACCGCTTATTTTGTGGTTGGCAAATTTAGGCTTATTCCACTGCTTATTTTGTGGTGAATCAATAATTGCTACATTGCCACTACTGATATGTTCTGACAACGCTTATGGTTAGGATAGTATATCAGCTCGGCGATGATAACAATTTCAATAAGGTGAGATAAGATAATTTTGTATCAGCAATTGATGACAACAACGATAGTTGCTAATTTTGGCGATAATCATTGACACTTTTCATTTGGCGATTGTCATTGGTGCTTTGCATTTGGTGTTTGTCATTGACACTTTGCATTTGGTGATGACTTGATATACTTGAAAGCCTGCATTTATTCAAACACAAAAGAAATACATTCTATGGTGAGAAACACATTTCACAGTTTCTTTTACTTACCTGTCTTACTTTGGCGATGGTTTGATATGGTTGAAAGCCTGTATTTATTCAAACACACAAAAGAAGTACATTCTATGGTGAGAAACATATTTCATAGTTTCTTACTCACCTCTTTACTCACCTGTCTTGCCCCCTTTTGATTTTGGAATTATCATACCGATATCTTTCGAAATCAAAATAGCGGTCATCTCCTGAACTTGCAGGTATTGCAATGCATATACGCATCGAATATGCTTTTTAGCGCGGCTTCACATCTTTTGCCTCACTTGCTTCTTTTCATTTGAGTATTTAGGCCATGACAGTTCAATCTTGTCAATTACTAACGGTTCACCATACGAAGCATGTTATTGTCTTTTAACGCGGATGCCCCCAGAATTTTCTTTATTGAGTTTCTGTCATTTTTATCCATTTTTCTCTCTCTATCATGCTCTTTCCATAGCAATTTTTCCCTTATCGATCATCGTTTGTAGCTTTTTCATGAGGGAATTACAATTTTCTGTATAATGTTCAAATTTACGGTAATAATGACAATAATCCATTCTTCTTCTTATTTTGATTTCTTCAAGGTGTCTTAACCGAGGTAATTCAATACGCTTCATAGCCAACAATTGATTCAGCATAAGAAGTATATCTTTTCTTGAGAATGCATATTTCATATAGTCTTTATTTTGCCTGGACCTTTTATATGTCATGACAACTGCACGACCATTTCTATCTTCTTCATCGCTGTCTTTTTCCTCATCCTGAAATCTTCTTTAATTTCTTCTTTCCGAGTTATGTGGGCTGATTTTGACTGAAAAGCAGACACTCTTCCCATCATCTTTTCAAGAGCATAAGCCTTCGTAACAAAATTACGAAAGGTTCTCCAATCTTTACTAATTAGATGGCATGCCAGTTCTGGTCACATGCTTTCTAAACATAGTTCTACTTATTCTGATTCCCGAAGAGGATGTTGACATGATGCTGCCAAGTCCTTCCATCGACTGATGAATTCTTCAACTAATTCATTTTCTTCTTGGCGAATAGAGGCCAATTCGGTCAAACTAACTTCTCAACTCTGTCTGAAGAGAAAAAGTTTGACATAAAAGCATCTTGCATTTGTTCCCAAGTATGAATAGATCCTGGGATTAAACCTGAATACCATCTAAAAACTCTTGCTGTCAGAGAAGATCCAAATAATCACAGACAATATTAAGGAATTCTAGAGAAATTTCCATCTTTGCTATGAAATGCATCATATGCTCTTATGGTAATCCGTTCCCGTTAAATTTCTGAAAGTCCGGGTGTTTGAAATCGGCAGGAAATGATATGTCTTTTATTTCAAGGGGATACGATGTCTGATATCGAAACCTTTTATTTTGACTTCGTTCATTCTCTAAATGAGTAGACTTGATAACCATTTGCCGAATTTCTTTCTGCATTATATTCTGATTAATATTAGGCATCGGTTTTTGAAATCTAACTGCTTGCGGTGTGGCCTTTCTACTTGTGGTTCAATGTTGTTCACAGCAATCACTATCAGAATATTAGGGACTTCTTCAGCCATATGCTCATCTAGCGAAAACTGATCGGGCTGATTAATATCTGTTGATAAGCTTTCTGTTTCTTTATACTTCGATTGTCTTAATATTGAAGCAGGAAGCGAGTGCCGCGCTGCTGACACTGTTTGAAGAAGATGAACTATTATTTAATTTGAAATCAGCATACTGTCGCTTCGAAGGACTAGCTGACTCAAATTGTGGCATTCTTAATGCATGAGTTTGCGTAAAATCTTTTGCAAGAGGTGCTGTGAGTGAACATTTGTTGATTACGGTCGCCTTCCCTTTTTTTTTGTTTTTTGAACTCGCAATGATTCTGTGGAGGATGTCTTTACAATTATAGTTAATGGTATCGGAAGACCTTTTAGAGTGACGGGCCTTTCCGCTTGTCTCGAATGAGATGATTGTATGACCGAAGTAGGACTGTGTCTCACGACACTTCGCATAATCGACCCAGTACTTGGTGAGATGATGCTTTTTGCAGAAGCAGATCAAACTTCTGACTTTTTGACGTTACTATCCTCCATCCACCCTCATCTTCTTAAGCTACTGGCGAAACAGAGATTGTTCCGTCCATTACATGAAATTCACTGCTCTTGATCACAGCAGACTTTGCTTTCTCTGATGCTTTCTACTTACCTGTAGACAAAAATATGAAATTGCAATTAGGCATCTAAGTGATAATCATTATATCAGAGAGATGAAAGGGAGGATGTTCCCACTGAGAGTCACCATTTTGGCGTCTATACAGACGCCAAAAAGTGATAAATGTTCCCTGAATATTTTCTAAGTTACCATTGAAAAAGAATTCTCCAGCAGAGTCACCATTTTGTTTCGACAAGAAAACAAATGGGTTCGATTTGGAGGAATTTATTCAATGATAACAAAGAAAGAATGAGAGAACATTTATCACATTTATTTTGAGTTCATTTACATCCTCGGATTCCCTTGATTCTGAAAACAAAGTACAATCAATCAAAGTTAGATAAGATAGTCCAATGGAAATTTCGACAGCATTCCGACGCCTGTTTCAGTCATCTCCTAGGACTGAGGAGGAATGTCGATCTGATCAACCAGTCTTTAATGAGATAGAAATTTCGGCAGCATTTCAATGGTCGCTTCAGTCAATTCCTAGGACTTAGGAGGAATGTCGAATTGATCTCTTCTACTGATTTCTCTTATTGAAGCTTGAACAGAAGGAATCTAGAGACTTAGTCATTTTAGCAGCATGTCCGCTTCTTGACTTCACAAACTGTAGGGCAATCTGGTTGCGCGGACCCACACAACGAATATCGGTTGTGCGGACCTGCGCAACCATCGTTGCCTTCTCTCTCTCACTTTCGATCTTCCTCTTTGCTCCGCTTTCTCTCGAAAATCTTCAATCCTCCCAAACGAAGGAGGGGAGGGGGTATTTATAGGCCCTCGCACGTATGGTACCTCGATTTCGGTGCCGTGGGACCCACCTTACATCAATCTTGACCGTTCAAGGAAATCTTCTCCTGAAACCAACTGCGCAGACCCGCGCAAAAGTCAGAGGTCGTAGCTTCTGGAATCTTTCGAACACATCGTCATCATTTCTTGCGACTGGCCGCAATGTTAATACATGAGGCCTCTGATATAGTGCTTCCACTGCGGCCGCCATAGTGGTTCGTTGTTCCCTCATAAAGGCCTGCTATTGGCCCAGCAAGGCAACCATTTGTTCCCAAGCGTCTGGTGTCGGAACTCCCGTCTGTGCCTCAAACGATGAAGTCCTCTCTGCATGAGTTGGGCGAGGTGTCGGAATGGCCCTTGCCCTAGACTCCGAGTCAGGTTCTTCGGATTGCACCAGGAGTGCCAGGGTGTATATAGGACTTGCTTCCCTACCCGTTTCTTCTGGGTCTTGTGGCATAATCAGAGATGCTTGCACTTGTTGGGATCGCGTCTTTGGAGGCATCGTATCCTGTAGTTAGGAACACGATGTTAAGGTGTAGCATTCTATATTTATCGCACCATAATATAGTTTGTTATAGGTATCTCATAATTTAAGGGATCCTATGTTTTCCATGCTTCTAGGTTAACAATTTTCTCTCAAGTAAGGAATTTTTTTAGAGGGGCTACATTTCTAGTTCCTGAATCTAGGTTAATGATAAATAAAATGAGAGCCTAAGTTTTGTTTTTATGTTCAGGCACTGAAGACATGCAGGGTAGAGAGCATGTGATAACTACCAGTGGGTCGGGTGCCAAGCGGCCGTAATAAAGGGGCTGTAATCCCAGCTTTCAATTTCCACATCCAAGTAAAAAGCTTATAGAAATAATTGGGATACTATTTAAGTTAGGAGCACCTATAAGTAGGGTGAGTTATGGTAGCAGTAGATAGTATATATGAGCATAAGAGAGAAAGGAAAAGCAGGGACTTTTAACAAGGTTCAAGCCTACTTAGGTTTGAAATTTTCAGTTTTCTAAATTAAAGATTTCTAATATGTTATAAAAGTTGCAAGGCTATCATAAAAGTTTAAAGGGTAGGTTGTTTACAGCTACGTGTGTTTGAGATGGGTGGGTGTCCACATCATCATCTGCTTTGCTCATGGATTCACCTATACATGGCTTCCTAATGTTATTAAAAGGGAATAGTTACTGGCCATCAGTGTGCTGACGTGGCACACGATATAACATCCAAGCTAATTCTCAATAGGTCCTCGCAGTTACAGAGGTAGGTCCCACGCCATCCACATTGCCATCTTAGCAGGTGAGGGTTATGTAGCTGACCATTACCTCAGGCGAGTTAGGGCCATTACTACACTCAATTGAGGCGGATCTATTTGATGTTTGGGTAGTCCATCAGTACAAACAGCTCTAGACGTCCTTATATTATAATTCAATAGGACCCATGCCTAGTGTCATTCCATATATGTAAAGGGGTCCCTACTTTAAAAGGTACATATAAAAAATGATGACTTGACTATAATGACTCATCGATAGTTTACACCTAGCATTCACACAGTGAATATTTCAGTTCATTGCACTTGTGAAAAATATTACAACGAAGCTTAAATTTTGTAAAAATGTGGGATTTACGTACATACCTGAGTTGAAAGTCAAGTCTCAGCCATGCTATCATATATAGAATATTTGATAGTTAGAAAACAGATATTTTATAGTTGCATGTAGTCAAATAAGGGTGTTGCCATGAGGAAGTGTATATACCTAAAACCCAATGTAATTAAAGAATTAAATACTGGGGGCCTATGTTTGAGTTTCTAAGTTCTTGAAATAACCTAAATTTAGTGGAAAATTTTCCTAGGTTCAGCTCCTGATTTAGAGGGTCACCCCAGGAAATTCTTAAATGTAGAATATAAAAAGTTTGTACAAACTCCTTCCCAAAGGCAAGGTTTGTCTAAACTCTCTCTCTGATACCAACTTGTAACACCCTGGCTCTCGAAACCCGAGGATGCTCGCCCGAGTACGAGAACCTGAGGGTTACGTTAAGAAATGAAACTACCATTTATCTATCTATCGACACAATTCATAGTAATAAGGTATAACCATGGTATAAACTAACCAAGGGAGTTCAACATGTGTGAATGAACGTATGAGGTATAGTAAGTAGCACTAGGTCCCACAGTAGGGGACTTTCAATTACAAATCTCAGAGCAAACAAAACTAAAATAGTGTCTGAAAGCATGAAATGAAAGCAGTAATCTTAAGTGTTTAATGGAGCTCCTGCGGCTTGGCTACATCATCATACTGGCCCTCCTCTCCGTACTCCTCTTCTGTTACGCTAGGAGTGGCGTCATAGACACCATTTTCCTCGGTCATACCTGCGTCTATTTGGTGCAACCGCACTATTGGGTGAGTGAAAACTCAGTGGAAATTTCCCTCATAGATTCAACTAAAACACATCATTCCAAAATAGATTAACAATTCATATATAATTCACAGGGCAATACAAATACATATACAATATATTCAAATTACAAGGAGACTGATCATGAAATTATAAATAAATTTATGTATGTATGAATGTATGCTCAAGTCACAGATCTGGGTATGCAATCCAGCTGTCAAAATAAAAGACCGCCCGTGGTAGGTAGACTACCTGGAAAAGGCCATAAAGGTGAGTGCGCCCAAGGATAACCTCCTGAAAAAATACTCAGGATATGCCCGAGGAGGTATAAAAATTCCGAAAAGCCTCATGAAAGAGCGGCCCAAAGTGTGCAAATACAATATACCCTGATGGTCGAACTTAGGTAATAGAACCTTGCATACCCAACAAGATGTGACTTACGATGAACACTCGGAAAAGCTTACATGTCATGCGTGGATGTTATGCACCATGACACATATATACATTACTTTGATAGAATAGTGATGATCTTCAACTTTCAAATATCCAACTATGCATTCCATATGAACTTCCATGATTTATATTCAAATGAGGGTTCACCGAGAGTTATGTAAATGTTCAAGCGAGGTCGTATCATTCGGATTATCTAAGAGTCTTTCTATGTCCCTTAAGGACTCTTCTCATGCTCAAGCTTCATACTACTCACAATGTATAATAAAATAAGAGTTTAAAGAACGTAGACAGTCATGAAGGAAATGTCTCACAATTCACAAATGAGCTAGTATGAAAGCCTTCCTTTTTCAACATAAGAAAACAATCATAATGTGGCATGGAGTTTGCAAGACAATACATCATACACATAATTATAAGGAAATGTGGCATTAAGACAAATTACTTCATGAAATTCAAGATAGCTAGGAATTAATAAATTTCTAAAATTCTATACATTAGAGATTTAATCCACATGGCAATTTGTGAAAGGAAGAAGCTATAGGGGATGCTCCTCACCTCGAATGAGTGTTCCACCTGGTTTGATCCTTCCTATAATGGGAGTTTATAACTTCCTTATCCCAGCAATTGAGTTTTGGACACTATTCCTGTAATGCCTAAGTGTTACTTGAAATCGTCATTACTTGGTTGATTTGAAATCAACAGAAGGTGAGTATTTTACAAGGTTTTAGACTGGTAGATAGCCCTGGATGGGAGGTTACAGATATCCAATGAGTCACGGCTGAGTTGACTCAGTCGGATTCCCCAATCCTAGTTTAGCTGAGTGAGGGCCCAAGGTAGTTGTCTTTGGTGTAAGATTATTAACCCCTTTGGGTCTGATGAACAGAAGTTTGTTCCCAGATGATATCTGACATCAGTGGGTCAACACTGAGACGGATCAATTGGGGAAAACTGGGCGAGTTAACTCAGCGGCGAGTTGGGTGGGATTTGAAATTCAAACAGTCGGGATCCATAGGCAGATCGGTGTGGAACAGTTGAGCTAACAGAGCCACCCGATCTTGGTTCCAAACGCCGATTGGAGCTTAAGGTAGATTGACCACAACTGCTGATCCAAATAAGAGGTTTCCCCCAGGCGTTTGGTTCTGAGTCACGGCAACTCGTGACCGAGTTGGAAGCAACTGAGAACGTAGTTGGCGAAGTGGGTGTAGAGCTCTGGTGAGTGATGGTTTGGTTATATTGGAGCAATCCGACCACAGCCATGGTGTCGGATCAGAGCTTGGTTACCTTGGAATGTGTAGCTGAGTTACTCAGCTAGGAACTGGGTCGAGGTGACTGTGGACACAGTCAGCCGAACCGACGAGTTTGTCATTAACTGAGGGGAAGCGACGAGAATATACCTGACTTGGGATACTGATAGATGGTTTGAGATGACCGACTTCCCAGCAGTTGAAGCAGTCAGGCGGTGGTGCGATTTCAGTTGGCTCAAGATGAGTTGGAACGGCAGTTGCAAACTGGTTCCAGCAGCCGTTTCAACCCCAATCTCACTCTCTAACTTCTTTCTATCTCAAAATCTCGCTACACTCCCTTTGTTCTCTTTACAGCAGACGGATCATTCACTGAGTCGAGTTGCAACTGGTCATGCAACTCGCACCAGTAGAGACAGGCCCACGATCTCATTCTCTCTTTTCATTTCTTTTATTTCTTTTTTCTTGCTTCCCTTGGAATTTGCCCTAATTCCCGGCCCTTTTATAGCCATTCCGCTTCTGGAACTATCCTTTGCTAATCACAAGGATTAGCACGCGGTTAACACAAACCGGCCGATAGAACACCATCATCAGGATTATTTCAAGTAGCGGAACGTGTGCATGGGTCTAGATGTCCTTCACGGATAGGTCCACAAGATGGACGTCTCGAATGGGTGAATGGGCCATACACGCAGATGGTGGGTTTCTCAATCGATTTGGGAAGATGAAGTGCTAACAATGGCAAATCTGTAATGGGCCGCTTATCTTCGGATCAGGACCGTATGGACGGTCCTGATACGTCTTAAATACGATGTGGGGCCCATTTCACGCTAAAGGAATGGCCGTTGATTACCACATTTGTTAAGTCGGGGGTCGGTTCGAGACGTGGCTGCGTCTCGCCGATTTCTCGGTGTTGCTACGAGTTTTTGAACAGCCCTAGCACGAACGATCCGAATTTTCTCCGGAGAAGCTTCTTGAAGCCAGAGGAGGGCGGAGATCGTCCTTACCCAAACGTAAGTTTTTTTCTTCTGCTTTTTTCCGTCGCGTAGGGTATTATTTCCGGAAATCATAGGTCTGACTCGGCCTCCTCTGCGGACGTGGCCTCTGTCCGCCCGTTTTCATCGGTCGGATTGGTCGAAGGAGCGGCGTACGTGGACACTTCATCCTTGTCAGCATCATTCTCATGTGTTGTTTGCTGGTTTGTTAACAGAGGAGGAGAGGATGGTTTTCAATGGGTAATATCAACATGGACGTGATCGGTGGGACCCAATGAATCAGATGGACGGTGTGGATTCGGTTACTTTATTCAGAAATTGATCATTTACACCGTCGAATGGACGGTCCGCGTTGGGCCAGCAACGGGCGGAGAATTTCTTTTGAATTTGTTGCTTTTGTGAGTTTTATCGGGTCAACGGAAGTTTGACCGAGTATTTAGGTGCTGTGTGCGGCGTGAGCACACTATCTGTGTTCATGCATCTATCAAAATGGGCTCCACGACTTGATCTAGAGTGATCAGCACCGACCATTGGCCTTGGAAGGTCACTATTTATCCATGGATGTTGTTATTTGGAAATTCCTGATTTCCATGTGGTGAGGTGTAGGTCGTCCGGTTCTCAAATAGAGTTTATAATTCGTTCTAAGCTTGTTTCCACTCTTGTAGAAGCTTGTACTAGGAGTTTTAGTGTTGGTTATCATAGTTAGACAATTAGTTCTTACTTAGTTGTGTTAGTTAGTATCATGGGGTGGTTTAAAGTCAGTTAGTGGTTATTAGTTGAAATGTTAGTTTCAAGTGGGGGATGGTTCGTCCTATTTGTATTGAAAATTAATGTAAAGAAGGAATTTATTTTAGGGTCGTTACACGAATAAAAAGCCCAAAATCAAGCATAATTAGAGTACAATGCACAACATCAATACATCATCCTTCACAGCATAGCCTCCATGCAAGCATGGGAAGCCGCATGTCGAAGCAGGAAATCCACGTGTGAATTGGCGGCACCCTGGTTGCCGCCAGCCACGTGACATTCCCCCTCTTTGGGCCGACACCCCTCGATTATGAGGAATCTCTCTTCAACAGCCCCTAAGTGTGTGGTTGGTGTGTATTTAATATGATACCCATCTATATACCCAAACTTACCCTTTTACCACCTCATCCAACCCATGAGATGATGCCATGTTGCAATCTCAAATCCAAATCATCTAATCATATTTTACTACTGGACTTATCGTGAATCACATAAAATTTAGGCTCAGAGGCTATAAATAGCCCCCTCCCCTTTTTTATCATCAACCAAAATTCATTGAATCCTCATGTATTTAGAAAACACGCAAGCATTCAAGAAATCCCCTTCCATCCCTCCAGCAAGGAGAGTGAGAGAAAGAGAGTCCAGCTCTGGTCTAGTTTAGCCTAGCCATAATCCGAATTTCCCGAGACACTTTAGCTTTGATCCATGCTACTTAATCTTGCCTTTGCGATACTACCGTCCATTCAACCATTCAACTTCAATAAGTCTCGTTTAACTATAAGCATTAGCACTGTGCAACACTCACTCCCTTCTCATTCTATTACTCTTCAAATACATCATAATTGCATTGTATTACGTCATTTTTCCGTATTTAATTGGCTTGGAAGTATGCTCTGTGGCTTGCCGATATAATCGGAGTCTACCCACAAAAAACCTAGCCAGTTAGCTTATGTTTTGTCATAAGCATCAATACAACAACAAACATTCATAGCATTTAACACTCGGTTAATTGAAGTATGCTCTCCGGCTTGCCGGTATAGCTGGACCCTGCCCATCAGAAATTCGAACTGATCGAGCATTGTCATCATTGTATTAATTATATCTTTTGTGTGTGAGAATTAATCATATCCCTCGTAAATTAGTCGGATATTATGAAGTAAAGACCGTACGTTCGTATGAGTATAGTTGATGCCTAATACTTTCCCTTTTGGTAATCGTGGCCTCTTATTTATAAACTCTGAGCGTAACCTCAAGAGTCATCTTAGGACATAAGATCCTTGGATTCTCAGTCCTAAGTGCTTATACAAGGTTTAAAAGTGCTTATACAAGGTTTAAAAGACCGTATATTCGAAATAATTGATTAGTGACGACTTTGGTCAAACACAATACTTTCTTAATTACAACCCTGCAAAAGCCCTCTATAGGGAGGCACCCATTTGAAAGTGAGTCGATTCCATTTGGAATCCATCATCCACATTGATCGATGTGTTTTCCCTTCATCCATATTTGTTTAACTTTATGAACAAGTTGGATGACAAATAAACATCACCATGGCTAGAGCTGGGCATCGAGTCGAGTTGGACCGAGTTAGGGTTGACCCGGCTCAATTTATTTTTGAAATAGGTCCGACCCAAACTTGACCCTGACATGGTATCGAGTCCAGCATGCCTGACTTAATCCGAGTCCGGGTTTGGGTTGCACTGATCCGAACTGAGTCCGACCTGATAGAAATACCGAGTCAGATCGAGTTGGCACCAAGTCTGAGAGAGAGAGAGAGAGAGAGAGAGAGAGAGAGAGAGAGAGAGAGAGAGAGAGAGAGAGAGAGATGATGGTGGTGGTGGTGGGTGGCTGTCGAGCTTGGGAGAGGGGGGAGGGAGGGAGAGAGAGAGAGGAGGGTAGTGATGGTGGTGGGTGGTGGCCATGCTCGAAAGAGGAGGGAGGGAGAGAGGGAGGGAGGGAGAGTTTTTGATCAAGTCGAGGTCAAGGTCGAGGTCGGGGTCAGGGTCAGGAGCGATGGATAGGGTTAAAGATACTTAGAAATTAGTATTTTTTATTATATATATACTTGAATATGAGTCGAGCGAGTCTAGTTGAGTTACCGAGTAATTTGGACTCGACTCGATTTGAGTTTAGATTGGGCAAAGCCTACTCGGTTCGGACTGACTCACCCATTTTGTTCAGATCGAGCCAGGGCTGAACAAGTTAGACAAGTCCAGTCATCTCGTGCCCAGCTATAACTGTGGCCCAAGAAGGTTTCAAATGCGGACGTCATTATCCCCACAAAAATTCTTTGGTGTGGTCCACTTGAGCCTTGGATATTCTTCAAATTTGGGATCACACCATAAAATGAGCCGGAAAAGCGGATGGACCGCGTGGATAATGACAAGGAAATCTAGGTTGGCCCCACAACATTATAGGCTACACGTATATCACAGTGGCCCATCGAGTTTACTCATTACGCTACTCCGTACGGAATCCACGTCGTGTAGGAACTTAAACTCGCGTCCCTCAAGTAGCACACACGATTCGCACGCGCGCATGCAAATTTATTTATTTATTTTATTATTATTATTATTTTTTTACGAAAATGACGCCTATGTCCCCACAAGCTCTATTTCGTTGAAAAAAAAAAAAAAAAACGCAGAAGAAAAAGGGGAAATAATGGTTTTCTCGCAATAATCCGGCGTTCCCCAAAATCGCACGACGATTTCCTTCTTCCCTCCTTTCTTTCGATCCCTCCTTCCAAACCAAGCCCTAGAAAATACAAAAACCAGAAGAATCTCTCTCTCTCTCTCTCTCTCTCTCTCTCTCTCTCTCTCTCTCTCTCTCTCTCTCCAAACCCTAATCCCCAAATCCTCCTCCTCTGTCTCTGACCCCTCGAAACCCTAATTCCTACCCTTCTTCTTGAAACCCTAATTCCTGCCTTCCTCTTGAAACCCTATTCCCAAGGACTGTCGGAACTCTTCCTTCGCGCATGAGGTAAGAAGAAAATGCGAATTCCTTCAACTCTATCATTCGTGGATTGCGTTTGGTTCTTCAACTGCTTCAAACCAATGCCATTTCGAGTCTGAATTGAGAAGAACGTGGAAATTAGGGCAATTTAGCTTCGAAAACCTCACTCCATCTCTCTCTCTGCCTCTGTTTTGTATGAAGAGGAAGATATTTCTTCTTCCGTTTTTTTTATAGTTTCTGTTTGAACTGGATTGGTTTCGGAATGTAATATTTCTGTGAATTGCGATTCATTTCGTTCCGGTTTTTACTACAATTGCGGTTTCGTACTATTAGGGTTTTTGCTTGCATTATTCATTGCACTGATAATGGGAAGTGAAGTTCGGTAGCAATTGTGAATAGCAGTGGTGTGGGCACTGACTTGCATTTTCTTTGGAGCTGCTTGGTGTTGTGTCTGTCGAAGATCCTAGCCGTCCGGTCTTGGGCCCTTCTCTAATGTCGAATGTGGACCATTGCTGTATTTTGTTTCTCAACTGCCTATTTGGAGGACACTGATTGAAGGGTTAGAATGGTCCCACTGGGGCAATTTTCTGGGCGATGGTTCATCTCTGTTGGGTCTACTAGATCAGTGGTGTGGATTCCCAAACCATGGGCCCACCTGTAGGAACTCAAGGCTTGAGGACGGCATACATATTCTCGGGCTGAGGCGTGTATCATTTTGCTTGCCTTTCTACAGTACGCGGATTCTTCAAAGTAGGTAACATGTCCATGGATGCAACTATGTCCGCTACTTCATTGTCCAGGGTAAAAGTTTACACTTTGTCTGGGAATCACAAGTCTCTCCCATCTGTGAATGATTGATCAGATAAAACGGTGCTTCTGTTTTGAACCAGCAGCTGTTCAGGTGGCGCCCACTTTTCAATGATCTAGGCTGCCCATTGTTGGGGCCCATTATGAATTGGCATGCCACATAAAACTATCTATACCAGTCAATAATAGCTGTCTTATTGGCAAATGGATGGTTTGTCTAATAGTCCATAATGAACGGGAATATAGTAACTGGTTGTTTTGCTAGAACTTTTGGAAGGAGGATCTTTAGGCATGGCGAATTCCTGATGAGCCCACCACATGAACATTTTGGATCACAGAGAGGTGGGGCCCACCTTCACTGTTACTGGAAGCAAACAAGCTGTTTTAGTTCCTCCTGATGTTATATGTCTTTTTTCTTCGAAAGGCTGGTGATGAAGGTTTGACCTAGATAAGGACTATTTCCAAGATGGACCTTTGGTTTTGTATTTTTTTGGATCCAAGTAGAGGAGGTGTCACTTGGAGACTCAATTGGGCATTGTGTGTATGTTCTATTAGCTGAAGCTAAGTATCATAGTTGTAACATCTCTATATTTGTGTGATCAGATTATTGAATCACATGCGATAATCTGGTTGGTTGACCAGGACTTGTCCAATTTGATCCAACCTAGTACTAGTAGTACCCTTGTTCCATTCTTCTTTTGCTTCATCTATTGGTTTGAGTCATTCATAGTCTTTTGAGGAATCGCCTTCTTTCCACAGAAGTCTGGGTTGAAGGTGATTTCATGCACATTGTCATACGGGCTAAAACTTGTTAATCCAAACCACCTCATCAAGATAACCATCATTGATCAGTTGGGATGCCTAAGCTATGCCACATGATTTGCTTTCTTCATTGCCACCATCATCATCATCTAAGCCTTATCCAAATTAATAGGGCCGGCTACATGAATCCTGTTATGCCATTCCAATTTGTCAAGGGCCAAACCTTCAGTTAGACCACAGGTCATCGTCTTTTCTTACTACCTCCATCCACATCCTTTTGGGCCTTCCCCTCGCCCTTTTAGAGCCTTCAACTTGCACCAACTCAGTCCGACACAGTTCTTGGTCTTTGTTGCACACGACCAAACAATCTAAATCTACTTTCCCTCATCTTATCACCTATTGGTGCTACTCAAGTTCTCTCAAATGCATTCATTTCTAATTTTGTCCTTCCTCATCTTGCCACTTGTCCTTCTCAATTCTCAACATCCTCATTTCAGCTACACCCATCCTATGAACACATTGTTTTTTAACTGCCCAACATCATAAAACATGGCTGGTTTTATAGTTATGCTATCAAATTTCCCTTTTAGTTTGACCGGCACATGATGATCACATAAAACTCCAGAGGCACATCTCCATTTGTTCGACCCAGCTTGAATTCTATGGACAACATCCTTTTCAATATCTCCACTCATGAATTACTGACCCGATGTATCGAAAGTGGTCATTTTGGGTAACTTCCTAGTAACTAATTCCTGATTCACTCCTATTATTGCTAAATTTGCATTCCACATGCTCTATTTTAGGTCGACTAATTTTAAATCCTTTAGATTCTAACATCCCTCCATAAATCTGTGCCTTTTCAATTTATGGGCAACCCATTCATAATCAATGCAAAAAGGTATGGGCTCAATGTTTTCCCTTGGTGTAAGCCTACAATAATTGGTAACTCACTCATCTGGTCAATAGTGGTCCCCACATTTCTTACGTTTTTTTTTTTTTGAGAGGTAACAAAGAAATTTTATTGAAGAATGTGAAAGCGGGAAAAATACAAAGATAAAAAAAGAAAACCAAGAGGGCAAATCAGTGAGCTTAGCTGATTTAACATAAAAAGCCCATTCCGAAACTGCAGATGTAACCAAGCGAATAGTTTCCAAAATCGAGCATTCCTTGTTTTGAAAGCAACAATGGTTATGAGCCCTCCAAATAAACCAAAAAATTCTGGTCGCAATGAGTCTCCGAATGGCTTTCTGCGACTTTTCCACACCACTCCCATGCTAGGCCCACAATAACTGATCAACTGACTTAGGCATTACCCACGTGATATGAAAAGTGCGAAGGAAGTGCTCCCAAACTCGCCGGGGTGAAGGCACAATGGATGATGAGATGGTCAACGGATTCTGTTGCCCTCATGCACATGAGGTAGATATTCGGAAAGATGAGAGATATTTAGAAGGATGAGAGACCTTCGAAGGTTATCTATTGTTAGAACTCTTTTCTTGCTCACAAGCCAAACGAACGCTGCTATCCTCGGGGGAGCGCCATACTACTAGTGGAAATAAGGGAAAGAATGCGATTGACTGGAGCAGGAAGACTGAAGCCGGAGTAGCAACCCATAGAACGTGCGCACATAGAAACGACCGGAAGCATGAACTTTCCAAACCAAAGAGTCTTCATCTTGCTTCGAGGGCATGATAAGGTTCAACAAATTGAGAAGAGTGAGAAGCTCATCCAACTCATTTGACAAATTTCGCCGAAAAGGGGAGACTAAATTACAGCACCACCGAGAGGAGAGAAACATTGATCCACCATGACGAATCGGTCGGGAGTGAGCCTAGCCAAACCCGGTAAAAAGATCCTGGAGCGGAATATCTCCACACTAAGTGTCCAACCAAAAGCGGATACGGTTGCCCTTTCCCAAAGAGAAAGCAATACCCGTACGAAAGAGATGATCGGTAGCAGAAATGGCTTTCCAAATATGAGAAGCATGATAAAGCGAAGATGATTTTGTACCCCAACCGCAAGATCGAACATCATATTCGGAAACAATAATCTCTTTACACATCTTCCCACTCTCAGACGCGAAGCTCCAATTCCATTTACTTCTCCCTCATACATATCCTTAACAATGTCAATATATCCTCGTGTGACTCCTTTCTTTCCCAACTCCCACTAGATTAATTCTCTAGAGACTCTATCATACGTTTTCTCTAAGTCAATAGAGACCATATGGAGATTCTTCCTCCTCTCCCTATATTTCTCTATCAATCGTCTAAGTAGGAAAATAGCTTAAGTGGTAGACCTCCCAAATCATGAAACTGAACTGATTTTCTAATATATTTGTTTCCTGCTTTAGTCTTTGCCCAATCACTCTTTGCCAAAGTTTTATATTATGGCTCATAAGTTCAATACTTCAATTCCATGATAGTTAGTGCCGCTTTGTGCCTCCTTTGTTGTTATAAATATGTACCACGGTACTTTTCCTCCATTCGTTTTGCATGAGATAAGCTGATCATGAGGCGGGTCAATAAGCAAAAATAGGGGCTCAAAGAACTTATATTTTACTGGCAACTCTACCCCTCTGGCGATATCTATTCTTTTTGTATGAGGAAGTTATGTTATTGATTGAAATGGAGGTCAAGTCTATTACCGATGTGATGCAGGACAATTAACCACTTGCTCTAAAAGCTCGAACTGTTAGAGTATGGCGAATTAATCCCTTTATCTTATAGCCCAGGCCTCACATCTCATGGGTTTAAGACCTTGGCCGAACCCCCATTCGTGGGCCCTAAATCACATGGGCCGCCCACCCCGAGTGTGTCCCCGCATCCCACAGGTTAGCCCACTCGAGCCCGGTGTGGAATGCACATTAATCACCCCTGGTGAGGAGTCTCGAACACGAGACCTCTCCCGTGGGCCCCAAATCAAATGGGTCACCCATCCCGAGTGTGCCCCTACATCCCACAAGCGACCCCACTCGAGCCCAGTGTGAAAATGCCCTTGCATTAATCACCCCCGGTGAGGAGTCTCGAACCTGTGACCTCCCGCTCTGATACCAATTTGATGTAGGACAATTAACTAGTTGCTCTAAAAGCTTGAACTGTTAGAGTATGGCGAATTAACCCCTTTATCTCATAGCCTAGGCCCTACATCTCATGGGTTTAGGACCTCGGCCGAACCCTCCTTTGTGGACCCCAAATCACATGGGCCGCTCACCCCGAGTGTGTCCCCGCATCCCACGGGCTACCCCACTCTAGCCCGGTGTGAAATGCGCATTAATCACCCCTGGTGAGGAGTCTCGAACACCAGATCTCCCCCTTGGGCCCCAAATCACATGGGTCACCCACCCCGAGTGTGCCTTTGCATCCCACAAGCGACCCCACTCGAGCCCAGTGTGAAAATGCCCCTGCATTACGATGCAGTTTCTTCATCATCATCAAACTGCATTACTCTATAAATTGATCGCTGAGACCTGGTGCTATTTACTTCTCCAGAACACACATACACACATTTAGTCAATTGAATTATTGTTACTTTCATCAAAAAATTCTACTTGGGGTCCTTAATCCTAAGAATGAGATGGCTTGTAACATGGATTCATGAACTTGTGTGGTGGTAAGTTTGGGAGAATGTTCAGACCAACCAAATCATGTCTTATGGCGATCCATTGATGTCTCAAGGCGTCGAAGTTCTGATCAGAAAAGAAGATATCTCAAGGAAGACTTATGAATTAATGCTGTCCCATTTATCTTTCGTGGCCAAGAAAAAAAGAAGGAAAAAGAAAAAAGAGAAACAAGGAGAAAGATGATAAGGTGCTCGCATTTTTTATGCTTTATGAGGCAGAAGAGAGTGAGCGATCTGATGCCTTGTTTTTCATGGCTTTTTTGAAGCAGTTAACTTAGATCTGCGTATATAATGTTTCTTGGCAATTGGCATTCCAAACGAGCTCTTTTTCCATAGACACGGTCTTAATTTTGATTAGGAATAGTGGAAAATCTTCAAACCTTGTGGATTTAGTGGTGTAATTTGTTGTCTGAATGTTGTGAAGATTGAGACCATCAAGAATAAGATTTAATTCTCAATGCAAAAGAAAAAAAAGGAACAGAAGCAATAGGTTTAATTCTATTTTGACATGGATATCTGCCACCAATCTATGGATTGAAGATGAATCTCATACTGTTGTTAGGTCTAACTGAGATTTCCATCTTGGTGTTGTCCCCAATTTTCAATCAATGTTAGCGCTGGCAATAGTATGGGCCGACCTGCTAGCCAACCAGCCCAAACCGCTTAAAAGACAGTTGAATTTATCGTGTTTAGGGTTGGGCTGGGTTAGAAAACATGAACAATTTATGTAAATGGGTTGAGCTCAGGACCTCGGGTTGAGTTTATTAACTTTCTGGTTGAGCTCAGTTTCAACAGCCTTGTGCTGTTTAGGTGGTAGAGATGCTCGAAACCTTGCTAAAAGTTGAAATCAATTTCCCCCCTATATGATTTTGTAATAGGTGGGTTGGGTTGGGTGGGTTGGGTTGGGCCCGAAGGAATTTGCTCATGTGTCAGATCCGTCATTTCATCATAGATCATGGGACAGGCCTGGCCTAGATTCTTTGCCCATTTATTAAATGGGTTGAGCTCGGGCTGAGTTTGACCTGTATGAAGCTGAATCCGACCCATTCCCAGTTCGTTGATTTTTTATGAAATTCATGAAGAGCTACCTTGTGATATTCAAATATTTTCAACATAATTAGCAATATCATCCTATCACTTCACATGCTGTCCCTCCCACTAATTGATCATTGCCACCTTAATCACTATTGCTTTGTGTTTTGTATTCAAATCGTTAAGATCTCTAATGTCACAAATCAGTTGTGGGTGCTCTAGATAATCCACAGTACAAAAGCCTAGAATCTCAAAAGTCCATTGGGTCGAGCTGTTTGATGGCTCACCCAAAATTGAAAAATACTTGCAATAAAAAAACTCGATAATGTTTAATTAATTATTTTAAATATAAAAAATGTATTGTAGAATGTTTTAACCAAGGAAAACTTGATATCGTAAAAAAAAAAAAAAAACAACCATGGAAAACTTGATTTGTTGAATGTTTGACTTGACTCGAGAAACTTGATGGAGATGAGTTTATCTTTCCTTTAATCCATATGAGATTGCTCATACCATTTTCAGTTGTTGGTTTGGTTAGTGAGACTTTCTCATTGTTCTCTTTAGTACTTTGAAATTTATCTTTCCTTATGGTATGCTTTTCTAAGATCAAGCAGCTAGTCCTTTATGCAGGAATCAGGTAACAGGGTTCCCTTGCATCATCATGAGCCATCCAGGCTAACATGAACTTTGACTTAATTGTTAGATTTAGCTCACAGAACCATCTCTTTTGCTTCACTCTTAGTCTCACTATTTATCTTTTGACTAGTAAAAATTGGAGGAACTCTTGATCATAAGATGGGAGATTGCTGTAGAGATACCTATTGAAGAGTAAGTAACGAAGAAATGCATGGACACAGCCCAGGGTCTGCTCTCTTATTAAATGCGGAGGTCGATTCCATGGGAGGAGTCGTTGATGGAGTAGGGGTAGATAGCAAAACCTCTCCCCGCCGTGCGGCCATCGAAAAGGCTCAAGCAGAGCTTCGGTAACACTGGAATAACATTAGTTTGCTTCTTCTTCTTCTTCTTTCTTTTTTTTTTTTTTTTTTCTTTTTTCTTTTTAAATTTTTTTTTTTTAAAATTTTATGTGGCCATTTCACATAGAGGCTTTGACTTGTTATTTGTTGATTGTAGGCAAGAGTTTGATGTGCGCGAGGAACGGAGAAGGGAACTAGAATTTCTTGAAAAAGTAAGATGGTGGGATGCATTCGTTACTCAGTTTTCATGTATGAAATTGATGTTAACTGCACATTCTATCTCTTGTAGGGGGGCAATCCACTGGACTTCAAACTTGGTCCTGCAACCTCAATCAGCGTACAGTCTACTTCACTCACAGATCAGCTTGCTGAGCACTATGTGATTAGGTACTATCCCTCTTAGTGCTCATGACAAGATTGTTAGTAACAAATAGTCTCTTATGGGTTGACAAGTGGCTTGTTTTGGTCTTGTAGTGAAGCAAAAGGTAGCTTTGCATTGACTGCCTCACCTCATGGAGATTCTGTCGACAGCAGCGGGAGACCAGGGGCTCCTCTGGGTCGGGAACCAAATATTGCTGATAATCTTTTACTTTTCGATGGTGAAAATGATACTCTTGATGGTGAGAGGAAGGGTGTACATCCCACTAGAAGGGGTAATATCGCCTCATCAGAACAGTCTTCCCAGCTGGATGGAAGTAATAATGCAAAGGAGTCGGAAGACTCGGCAATATTCCGCCTTGGGGTGAAAGGCCAAGCATATGCTCGAAGAAATAGATCCAGGTCAAGTCGTGATGCAGTTTCAACTGATTTACATCCATCTGGCCATGGTAATGGATCTTCCATTTTTCCTTCTCGCCACGGTTCAAGGGATGCAAAGGGTTCATTATGTGAAGTGCACATGGATAAGGATCACGCGGTTTCTTCTATTTGTAACTCGAAAACAACAAGTCCAAATGGTAATGTGGTTTCCAAGATCCTCACATCTGATAATCAAATGGATATGGAGTTGGATGCTGTTCAGGCTCATGATGCAATGACTGATGTGCCTAAAGTTCGACAGTCAGAAGACAGGGCAGATACTGGAAAAACTGAACATAATCAACATTCTCAACCTGCATTAGTTGGAGAGAGGGAAGATGGAGTTTCAGTTAGTCCTGATTGTGTGTCCTATGCAGATAAAGCGAAGACAGAAAATTTCTCTAGTGTTGTTGGTCAGCTTAATGGGTTTAGGACTTCAAATAGAGATGGCACTGACTTGGAAAATGAAGGTCAAAATAAAAGAAATCACATTTTTGATTCTGGGACTGCAGTTACTACTAAAAAAGGGTTAGATTCAGAGTTCTCTTGTACCCGGGTTCGTCATAGCTTAGATGGAAATGTTGTCACTGACCAGTGTTCGGTATTAAGGAAGATTAGCAGCAGTCCTGATGGAAGTTCCAAAGAACAGGCTCCAGCTATTGAAGGGACCTCTTTGGTAAAAGACGCTAACCAGGTTAAAGAAAATGAGTCCAAAGCTTGTGAGGCGCATGCTGTTGCTGATAATGATGTTAACCTCAGCAACTCTGGAATTCAGATCAAGATTGAAGAGGAGATATGCCATAGCAGATCTAATTTGCATAGCGAATCGAAGCCTGCCACCAACACTGAGGGCATGGAGCTGACAGATCATCTTATTTCAAAATTGGAAGGAAACGTGAATAATTCCTTAGGTGATAAATCCAATTCGAAAATGACAGGTTTGTGCACTCAAGGTAGGCCTTTATGTACTTCCGTTTCCTCCAATGTGGAGCCTCCAGAGACCACCGTTCCTGCGAAGGGGTCTCCAGCTGCATCTGAGCTTCAAAACTGTGCAGAGAGCTGCTCAAAGCTAGTGGACAAGATGCATGAAGGTGCTATTTTGGAAGAGGCTCAAATGATAGAGGTTAGTCCATTGCTTGTCGTTCCAAGTTCTGATTTGTTAAATGCAACTCTACTATTAGTTTTAGCTGGGAAGTTTTGACTTCGATGTTAATGAACAGGCTAGACTTAAGAGGGCTGGCGAGCTATCCTTTAGTAGTTCCCCTTCAGTGAAACGGCGGAAATCTCACTGGGATTTTGTCCTTGAGGAAATGGCATGGTTGGCGAATGATTTTATGCAGGTCTGCCTTTCAGGAACAACCCACTACCTGTTTTTCGTTTATTTGATTTTAACTTTTCAATGCCATTGTCAATCTAATATAGAATCCATGTTTGACCCTGCTTATTTAGAAGGTTTCTTTAGACCTGATTATTTCACCGATTTATATGTTATAGTTTGAGTTTAGCTTGTGATTTGTTATTAATCTTTCTTGTGATAGTGGAAGATGCATTTTCATCTTTAGTTACTGCAATACCGTGTCTGTCATCCTCACTTCCTTTTTCCTATTAATTCCTTGAATAGGAGCGTCTCTGGAAGACAACTGCTGCAGCTCAAATGTCTCACTGGGTTGCTTCTACTGGTCGGTTAAAATTTGATGAGGCAAATCTACGTCGGAAGCAGAAGAAAGTGGCTCGCATTTTCGCAAAGGCTATCCTGCAATTCTGGCATTCAATGGAGGTGCTTCTAAAGAGTAATGATTCAGGTGTTCACCTTGAGGAAGAATGCGATTCAGCTTTATTTGGATTGCGGAAGGCTAAGGTTGGGGCAGCTGTCAAAGACAAGATTGAAGAACACGTCAAGTCGCTGGTTGTTTACTTTGTTCAACATCATACTACTGCCATTCTATTACTTTGGATTTGCTCTTTAGATATTTATGTTCAAACTTTAAAGGACTTTTTCTGCATCGTTTTAGTTTTTACTGGTGGATATGATTCCAACTTTTATGGTTCTCTACTTTTAACTTCTCAAAAAAGAAAAAAGAAAAAAAGAGAGGATAAAAAGAAAAAGTAAAAAAGAAAAACAGGAAAGAAAGAAAAAGAAAAGGGTTAATTCTAACTTGTTTTCTTTGACCATTCATCATTATCATCAAAGCCTTATCCCCTAACTAATAGGGGTTGGCTTTGACCATTAATTTATATACTCAATAAATAGCTGAACTAGGACAGTGGTGCCATGGTATTACAGGCTGGCATAATTTAAGACAGTTTATTTCCTGTCGTATTATTCCTATACCCTCTCGCCACTTCTTCTTGAAGGAACTACTAATAAAGCATGTAAAAAATGTATGACTAAGTTGACAATATATGGATTAAGAATAATGTGTTCCCTTCATGTCTGCATGACTAAGAACATTTTTGCATTGTGTTTATATGTGAGCATGCATTCTTACACATTCTTTGGGCATCCTTTCATGTCTGATGTAGAAGGCTTCTTGTTCTAGGGCTTCGGAATGGGTTACTCTAGTTAAAAAATGTTGCAATGGTGCTGCCTCAGTTCTTGGGCATCGAGGCATTTCCTCTCTAAAGGTTTTGCTTTTATGTTTATTTCCAGGATATGGCAATTTCCTGTAAACTCTCCTTAATGACACTGGGTTGTGTTTTGTTTTTTATTAATATAATTAACTGAAAAATTTGACACTCTTACCCGAGGCAAAGAAAATAAAAACCCCAGCTTAGAGGTCTAGGTCCATATCACATTGCCATTACACTGGAACTAGTCTCCCTTATTGGCTGGTTTCAGATGTACCTGCATGCGTGTCAACGTGGTTTTGTGGGTCCAATTAAAGTGTCCATGTGGCATGAATCTGTGGTTCTATATGAAGGAACATTTTTTGTTCTTTGGTTTACGTTTACGTGATTCACCAGTATCCATCTTTTCATTCAATTTCATAGTTCATGATTCATACATTACTTGAATGAATTGGATGCACTTGCTTGTTAAGTTGTTTGTTCCTTACTTGAATACTCTGTAAACTTGTGATGGGTATTTACTGATTCTTGCTGCTGCAGGGGACTGGCAAAAATTTGGAGGAGAGAGATTCTGGACGAAATCTCCGTCTTCCACTTCAGAGATATGCCTTAAGGTTCTTGAAATATAACAGCTCCTTGGATTGTCCTGTTCAAGCTGAAGCACCAACCACCCCGGAGAGGATATCCGATGCTGGCATTTTGGAAGTGACATGGGAAGATCGATTTTCAGAAGTATGGGCTGGTTCTTTTCTACTTTTTTGGTATTTAGCATATCAAGTTTGTTGTTTCTGAAGGCTGATTGCTTGAAACCATGTCTATCGTTTTCAAAGACTTTACATGTGTTTATATTTTTCGTTCTTTGAGGATGTTAGACATGGCAGGTAGAACTTCTGTCCCTAACTTCTTGTCTTCATTGTAGCTTGTGCTATGTGGTTACACATCTGGTTGCTTATGAAACATTAGACACTGATTTTATTTATTTATTTATTTTTTTATAATTGTCAGGAAAGCCTCTTCTACACTGTCCCCCCTGGTGCGATGGAAAACTACAGGAGATCTGTGGAATCCTTTTGGGCAAAATATGAGGTGAGCACATGCTGGCAAATTGTTCTTTATGCATCTTTGTTGTGTGAGAAATAGCACTGGCAATGTCATCCTTATGGAGATCTATTTTCAATATCTTATGCTTGCCAATGCCCATACTTGATATGTAAAAAATCATTTTGACTATCCGATCCTTAGACATTGAGATTATTCCTGGCTATATTTGTTCTCTCATTTGTGTTGTAGTTGTTGTATATAATCAGTAGCTGTATTATGTGTGGCAACAATGCCACCTTGTTTTCTGTGAAACTGCTATAGTGAACATGCACATTGATTCGAGTGAAAACCTGGCTTGATTGACTCCATAACTTCGTTTTCTTTGCCAAACCTTGCCAAAGAAGGGAGCTAGGAGAAGATACTTGTATTAGGAACTGCTTGCCTCTTATTTGATGTATTTATTGTACTTCTTTTATATCTCGGGTTTTCGTTTCTACTTAACTTTGTTTGTACCATTTCTTTTACTTTTGATTGAAAAAATAAAATTGAACATTATTCATATATATATATATATATATATATATATTTTTTTTTTTTTCATCCTTATGGTGTCACCAGTTGAAAGGAACACTTTGGGTGTATGACCCATCCACATATGCATTTCTTATTTCCTAATTTCTTGCTTAAGAAGTACAATTTTTGATTTGAGCTTTTTCCATAGCTATGTTTATGAGTAGTATGTCACTCCAACGATTCAACAACTTATGTGGTGTTTATCTTTCTCATTGGTAGTGTCCATTCTTATGGATGAAAAGTAGGTCCAATTGATCTATCTTATTAAAAAATTCTTTTCAGAAGATCGGCAATGCTAGGCGCCAAGAGGAAGTCGAGGCATCTTTGCATGATTCTGCTGCAGGTATTGTTTCAGAATATTTTGATTCATTCCTTATTTATAAACATCATATACTTGACATCATATATTTGAATCCAGAGTTTGGAGCTCGAGAGAATGCATATGAAGACGATGAAGGAGAAACAGGGGTGTATGATTTACATGGATCTTTTGAAGGTAGCAAGTTATCAAAATTCGCTCAAAGAAAAAGGAAAAACTCACAGAAGTCATATCCTGCTAGACCATATGAAGTAGGGGCTGATTCGTCTTATGCGCACTGTGTAGAAAGCAAAATGGGAAATCAACCACCCCTGTTAACAGTAAAAAGGCCTTCCAGTAGCCTAAATGTCGGTTCCATTCCAACGAAGCGCGTTCGTACAGCTGCAAGGCAAAGGGTTGCCAGTCCTTTCAGTGCTGGAGTTACTGGGGGCATGCAACTGCCAAATAAAACTGATGCTTCAAGTGGAGATACTAGTTCTTTCCAGGACGACCAGAGTTCATTGCATGGTGGATCTGAACTCAAGAAAAACTTGGAAGTTGAGTCCACCGGAGACTTTGGAAAGCTGACAACATTTGATAGCACAGAGATATCCACAAAACCCAAAAAGAAGAAGCCTAAGAATTTGGGTTACAGAAACACAATGAATTCAACAGATTCTCTTGGATTTGTGAAAGTAAGATTGTTGCCTCCCCCATGTTTATTTGCGATTTTACTTGTTAAATTGCCTGAATGTTAATGATATCGCAGGGTTCCACTTTTGAACAACGGTGGCAGCTCGATTCGGTGGTTCAACATGAGCAGGTGACCATCTACAAAAATAGGTTGCTTGCTATATAAAGCATATTTCTTTCTCTAACAGTAAAACTAACGAAACTTTCATAGTTCAGAAAATTTGCTAATATTGTTATAAGTCATCTATAAATGAGTTGTCTGGCATATGATTATTGGATTGCTAAGCATGCGATCTCACATAGGAATGGGTGCACCAATATTTTTGGAAATCTGAGCTCATTTTCCCTTCTGTGTTTTGCTAGAGAATACATAAGATTGGGTGGGTATTTGACAACATCCAAATCTTCCCCATTTGAATGATGAAGTTGATGTTATTTCAATTTGTCACAATTATTCATTACCAAAATTTCTTTGATAATGAGACTCAAGAACTCTTTTCCTGATACATAATTTCCCTTTTTTTTTGAAAGATGATAATATTATTAAAAGGCAAAAGCCAAGAAAGCAAGAAAACAAGCGAAGAAGAAGAAGAGAAAAAAAGAAAGAAAAACAGAGAGATTGAAACTAAGAAGACCTATAAAAAGGAACAAAACCAAAGACGAAAATACAAAAGCTCAAAGCTCAAACCCAACCCACAACCCACAAACATTAACCTGGAGCCCAATCGCTGATGGACCAGAAGACTCTACATAGAACCCCGCTGACTGAGATTTTCACATCGTTGAAACATCGATTATTCCTCTCTAGCTAGATGGCCTAGAAGGTGGTGAGTAGACCAAGGCTCCACCTCCTTTTTCCAAGTTTCCCAACACCTCCAACATCCCAAGATCTGATGTGAGCTTCAATCGAACAAGGGACCACCCAAGAGACATCCGCTTGCTGCAGAATCCCTGACCAAACCACACTGGAGAAGGGGCAATGAAAAAGAAGGTGGGGGACAAACACCACATCCTAGAAGCAGAGCAGGCATGCATTTGGTAGAACAAGGCCCCTCTTTGGAGGTTGTCAATTATGAGGATGCAACTTCTACTAGCCAGCCAACCAGGCACAGGCTGATACTTTTAGAGGGGCCCCATATGACCACGGTGGGTCCATGCAACTTAGAGAGGTAGGATCCACAGGGGAGGAGACGATATCATAGAAAGGCTTCATTGAGAAGGCATCACCTCTTTCAGGCGTCTAAGAAACAAAGTTAAGAACCTCAGGGGCAATCTCAAACTCCTGCACTCGAGAAAGGAGCACGAGTAACTGGGCAAATTCCTCGTCTTTTAAGCTCCTCCGAATGGGGGAGTCCACACTCCACCCGAGCCAGGGAAGGAAAAACACTCTGAAACTAGGATATCTTGGTTTGGGCAAACTAGGATATCTTGGTTTGGGCATAGTCTGGCTAGAGTTGGGAAGGAGTCTTTAAGAGTAGCAACTCCACACCAAGGGTCGGACTAAAATTTAACCCTTTAGCCGTTTCCCGCTAAGAAGGAGAGATTGCTGAAAACTAGAACAACTATCTTATCCACTTATTTCCAAAGGGTAGAGGATCTGTACAAGGAAGATTTCTTAGTCCACCACCCATTCAACTCTACACCGTACTTAGCCACCGCAACATTTTTCCACAGAGAATATTCAGAAACAGAACGCTAGATCCACTTACCCAAGGGCTGAACTAACTAAATCACGGCGCTTAAAATACCCTCTCCTCCCTCAGAGACTGGTTTGCAGACTTCATCCCACCTGAGGAGAGGGAACTTCCTAGTGTGGGAGCCCCCTTGCCATAAGAAGGTCTTTTGAAGTTTATCAATCTTCAAAAGAACAAATTTAGGGCTACGAAACAAAGACATGAAATAGAGAAGGAGGTTGGAGGGGGATGGTTTAATCATAGTTATTTTTCTCCCCAACGATAAAAATGTTACTTTTCCCAGGAGGTAACTTTCGCTCTATTCGGCACCCTATCCTAGAGTTGCAGAGCAGGCTTACCCACACACATAGGTAGCCCAGATACATATAGGAAAGGTTCCCATACGACAGCAAAAAACCGATTCAAGGCTTGTAACTTCCTCAACAAACATGTGAAGTTTTAAAAATTCGCTCTTAGCACGGTTTATTTTAAGCCCTGAGACTACTTCAAACCAGCAAATAGACATGGTAAGGCAGACTACCACTGGGTTAGAGGGTTTGTAAAAGATGAGAGCATCGTCGATGAACAAAAGGGTGGTTTATTCTCTTAGGAAAGTTATCCACAACAAACCCTTTGAGTAGACCAATATTCCTTGCCCTTTGGATAACATTATGTTCAAAGCCTTAGAGACAATGATAAACAAGAAGGGGGATAGAGGGTCTCCCTACCTAAGCCCACTAGTAGCCTTGAAGAGACCAACGGGGGAACCATTAAACTGATTGGGCGAAAGTCCTTCATGCATCCAACACCCTTAACCTTAGGAACCAAATCTATGAAAGAACATCCCATTTCCGACAGGATTTGACTAGATTGGAAGAAGTCTTGGACAAATGCAAAAACACGTTGCTGCATCAGCTCCCAGAAAGATTGGAAGAAGTCCTGGGCAAATGCAAAAACGTGTTGTTGCATTAGCTCCCAAAAAGATTGGAAGAAGGCGAGGGGAAACTCGTTAGGGCTAAGGGCTTTATCCTTGGCGAAGTCGAAAATCGCAGTCCTGATTTCTTCTAAAAGGAAATGTTTCTCCAGGGATGCCTTTTCCACTGAGGACATATGGGAGAAAGGAAGATCATCAATGTAAGGCTTGTCATATCCCTCGTTGGAGAGGAGGGTGTAATGGTTAACCACAACATTGGAAATATTATCTTTATTAGAAAGGCGATCCCCATTCACAAGTCTGGGAAGAGATAACATAACACCTCGCTTTAGCACTAGCTACCTCGTGGAAGTATTTAGTGTTTTTATCTCCTTCCTTGAGCCAGACAACTCATAGAGCATTGACATCATTTGATTTCTTCTTCCTTATTTCTTAAAGCATAATCCGAAGACAACTTATTTCTAAGAGTCAAATCCTCATATGACAAAGGGTCCCCTTCCTCCTGGACGTTTAAAGCTTGAATATATGCCAGGATAAAAGACATCTCCAACTCCCTTTTGCCGAACACCTCTCGTGCAACAACTTTAGCGCCTTCTTGAGTATATGCATTTTCTTAAAAAGCACAAAACCGGGTTTGACCTGACCTGAAAAAGTTGACCACCTGCCACTGATCATGGAGGAAAAACCCTCCACCTTGAGCCAAGCTAACTTGAGTATGAAGGTTATAGGACCCCAATTTATTTCCCCATCCTCCAAGAGGATCAGGCAATGGTTCAAGATCGGCATAGGAAGGCCTCTCTGACAAGCTAAAGGGAGCCTTTAAATCCATCAAGTGGAGTCTAAAAATCTGTCTAGCAGAGATATAGCTGGGGAGGCATAACCATTTGACCTAGTGAATTTCACTCCCCTCATGAGGAGGTCAATACGATCGTGATTCCCTAACCCAAAAGAAAAACCATGCATACTAGTCGAGACTTTAGTTCCATTGAGTTTTTCATGAAGCAAATGCACCACATTGAAGTCCCCCTCTAAAGACAATGTTAACTGAAAATGTACCTAACCAACTGTCCTCCCTGCTCCAGATGACAAGGTCCCAGAGGACCAAGATACCTCCCAAGGAGCCAGAGGCATCAAGGGCTTCCCATTCGATACCTTCCAGCTCCAAATAGAGCGAACCATCTTATTTTCTACAGATTGTAGCTTGGATTCCTGGAGGACAATCAAACGAGCCTTTGATTTGGAGCAGATTTCCTTAACTTTGGATCGCTTATGGAGGCAACCCAACCCACGAACATTCCATGACAGGATCTTCATGGGGACACTTCTGCCCCCTTTTCCCCGTCTCTCGACATGCGGGATGGCCTCATCCATCTCAGCTTCGAAAACACCCAGACTCATTTACTTCCTATTTCCTTTCAAAAGTCTGGGTAGGCCTTTAGGGGAACCAAAAGATGGGATTCCAATTCCCGTTTTAGCCATAAGGAAACACAGAGCTATATCCTTGTCTCTCTCCCCAACCACCCCAAGCAATCGATCGACTTGTTGGCGAGGCCCGAGAGGCAATGGTTTATCTTGTGACGGATGTCAACGGTTCACGTCTGCTTATCTCTAGCTCGTTACCTTAGTTGATACAAAGATGTATAGGATAACACCTAATTTTTCCGATTTGGCAGTTCGATCTATATGATTTATTATTCATGGACATTGATAAGATCTTTCCATTTAGTAGCACCTTAGGATGGCATAGCCTTAACGTTAATGGTGAGGAGCTTCAAACAAGGAAAGGCAATGCATAGCCAGATCCAAAGAACTAGTTTGTAGAACTTTGGAGGTTATGTGGTGGCGGTATTGCATCTCAAGAAATCACCATAGATCCAAGCAAGAGTAAGACAATAATATATGAGGAAGAGAAACATTCCCCTCTTTTTCTGCCATTGTAGGATGACCATCCCCCCCCCCCCCCCCCCCCCCCCCCGACCAACTCTCTATCAAAAAGAAAAACATAATTTTCTACGCAATTCAAAGTTTTGTGGGAAGGGTGTCTATGATTATGGCCGTAAGTCCATAGTTTTAAGGATGATTACTTATACATCTGAATATATATTTCCTAGTCCCCAAAAAAGAAAATATTGGGAGGCAATTGGAAGGAGAAGAAGTTAATAATTTTTTTAAATATGTTTGGTTGCAAAATAGGTAGGTTCTCATCGGCTTACCTAAGCATCCCTCATTATTGCATTATAAAGTTGACAAAAAAAAAAGGAAAAGAAAAGAAAATAATCTTTGGGATGTAGTCGTGGAAAGAGACAAATAAAGGCTTTTAGCTTAGAAAAGTAGGTACTTGCCCTTCGGCTTCGGTGGTTGAATCGCTTTAATAAAATAGGCTTTGTTGATCATTTCAATCTATTTCATGTCCTTGTTCAAGTGCTAGTCAGTTTTATTAATGGATTGGAGAGAATACATGGGGATTTTCAATTATCTCCTTATCTTCTAGAGGGTTGTGGCAAGGAGATCCCCTATCTCTTTATTTGTTTGTGGTAGTTATGGAAGCTTTTTGCAGAATGATCAACAAAGGTGTGGAGGAGATGAGCTGGTCGAGGTAGTTTAGTGTGTGTGAGTGATTCAGGGGTCAATCCCTGACATTGTTACCTTAAAAAAAAGGGCGCGGAGGAGCTGGTGAGTGGCTTTACTATTGAGTCTCGACGACTCATATTTTCATATATCAAGAGATGAAAAGAAGTTGTCTTAGTGGAGGAATAGTTATTTATCCCTATGGGGGTGTATAACACTTATTAAGGTAACAATGTCGAATTTGCCGATCTATTTCATGTTATTATTTAAACGTCCTATATCGGTCTTGGCTTAGATTGGAAAGAATTAGGCGGGATTTTCTTTGCAAGGAAGTGAAAGATAAATAAAAGTTCCATCTTATGAAGTGGGAGGATGTTTGCAAGCCATGGGAACAAGGGGGTGCTAGGTTAAGAAACTTGGAGGGAATTAATGTAGCCTTATTAGGAAAATGGGTTTTGGAGGTTTGGGGTGTAAGAGGGCTCTTTATGAAGGGAGGTGGTGGGTAGGAAGTATGGTATAAATGGGGGGTATGGTGGAATCGGCCCTCGTCGTTATATAGGTCCTCCTGGGTTTGGAAAGCGGTAGCTTCTATAAAAAGCAAGGTGTGGGAAGGGATTGGGTTCACCTTAGGAAGTGGGTCCAAGATTAGGTTCTGGGAAGCTAGGGGGAGCGGAAGTTAGGGGGAGCAGAAATTGTGTGAGGTGTTCCCTAGGTTAGCGAGGCTGGCATTGGGAGAGGGTATTTTGGTAGCCGGTTGTTTTTCTTTCCAATGAGAGGAGGTTATCTAGGCTCTGCCGTGAAGAAGGAATTTAGATGATGAAGAACTCAACGAGTTGGTCAATCTTCTGCAGCTGCTCTCCAAGGTGAGGTCGGTATTATTAAGAATCAAACTTGTTTGTGTAGGTACAAGAAAGGTCGGGGAAATTTTCGGTAAAATCCTTATTCAAGATTTTAAGCGGATGTTAGTCCAATATTGGGGTCAGCCTGTCTACTTTTGTTTGGCGATATGGTGCGCTTTCAAAGCTGGCTGGCTACCTTGGCATGGCTAGTAGGGAGCAACAAGGTTCTCATGGTTGATAATCTTTGGAAAAGGAAATGATCCTTCCAAATGTGTGTTATGTGTTTCGAAGATGAGGAATCGATGGATCATTTATTCATTCATTGCGGCTGTACATATCAGCCTCACGGTGTGCCTGATTGGCGAGTCTGTCGTCTCCACGACTTTCCTTTTGCGGGCTGCTCCTCATCAAGGCCTTTGAGTGCCGATCTTCGCTTGGGCCAACTTCGAGGCTCTACCCTGACTTTTTATCGGTTCCTCCTAGGGGCCCTTTATCATATCGCGCATGCATCTTCAAGCAATTGGGGGCTATTGGTGCAATAAGTGATAGAGTCATCGATCTCGAGTCGAGCTGGGGCGTCATTTCATTCTTGTAACAGGAGTGAGTGCACTGCAAGACTGGACAATGTTACTCCCTCGCCTGCAGCGGCAGTATCTGTCTTTTAAGTGAAGTCATTTCCTAAGACGACTCACCCCTTTCTCCTCGGTCCATAGAGACAAAATATAGGACTGATGCCAACAGTTCATTAAAGAAGAAAGGCCTTACTAAGTCAGGATCACTAATTAATACTAATACTGAATATAATAAAAAAGATCTGTCTTTTTTGTATGCTTTCCCCGATTTTGTTGCTATCGCGGGACTAACGCAATTGGCCATCTCACAAAGATCTTTGATCCGAACCTTCGCTTCGCATCTACTCTCTTAGAGGATGAACCACGCCTTCGCTACTGTTCAACCTCGCTATCGCATTGATTCGTCACCGACCCTTCCATCTTTCATTCCATCTATGATCAGTCAGATCAATTCCATAATCTTGCTTGCCTGGATCGGACTTTTAGTGTTTTGGGGGGGGGGGGGGGGGGGGGTGTTAGTATCGATGTATTGATATTGCCAATATTTTTTACTGTTCTAGGTGTTACTTCTGTTGCCAATGTATTGCCAATATTTTCAACTACGTGAATTCCGGGTGTCGCTAGTGTATCGGCAAAGTATTCCGTAATGGTAACTATGGCCATAACAGCCTCCACCATTACCTTTACGATACTGTTCGTAACGACTGAAATGGACTTTATGGTCTCGTTATGTTGTTGTTGTTGTTGTTTTTATTTTTATTTATTTTTATAAATTGAAAGAAAAGAGCCAAAAAACTAGGGCTGAAAGTCGGGCCGGTTGGGTTGGGTCGGTGCTCAACCCTAGCCCAACCCAAGTTTCCTGTACCTCAACCCTAACCCAACCCAACCTTGGGTTGGGAATTCTCAACCCAAGCACAACCCAAAAGGGTTCGGTCGCGTTGGTTGAGTGGATACATGCTAATATTTTCGTTATTACATTAGTCTATTATATTTCAATACACGTCTTGTTTTTTGTACCTATGATTTTATTAATTATATATGTAGTTCTTTATCGTAAAGAACTTTTTTTCTAAACAAACAAGCTAAAATGTAGGACAACTACTCCTTTAAAAGTCGTGTTGTGTAGCACGCAATCTATTTGGGAGAGAGAGATATCCAACATATCTTGTTAGCTTGAGTCATCAGAAATGGCATGGACCAATGAGACCCAATGGCCTATAAATTCCTGTGCCTTCAACACAAACTATCCACACTTAATTATAATTTATAAGTTACTTATATCAATCGGGTTTGGGAGGATCTTTCACTCACATTTTTTTCCACCAAGAATGTTTTATGGATTTGGGGCCCGTGTGAGGCAGGTGACTCGTGTGAGGTGGAGCCCATGGATTTGGGGCCCACGAAGGGGCAGAACCCATGGATTTGGGGCTCATGAGGAGGGTTCGGCAAAGGACCTAACCCATGGATTTGGGGCCTGGTATGAGATAAAGGGATTAATTCGCCATGCTCTAACAGTTCGAGCTTTTAGAGCAAGTGGTTAATTGTCCTGCATCAAATTGGCATCAGAGCGGGAGGTCTTGTGTTCGAGACTCCTCACCGAAGGTGATTAATGCGGGAGCATTTTCACACCTGGCTCGAGTGTGGTGGCTTGTGGGATGTAGGGGCACACTCGGGGTGGGTGGCCCGCATAACCCATGGATTTGCGGCTCGTGTGAGGCGGAGCCCATGGATTTGGGGCTCACGAGGAGGGTTCGGTCGAGGACCTAACCCATGGATTTGGGGCATGGGCTATGAGATAAAGGGATTATTCGCCACACTCTAACAGGTTGAGCTTTTAGAGCAAGTGGTTAATTGTCCTGCATCACCTACTTTCACGTGATTTTCAACAAGCAATTGATATTTCACGATCAGAGGTGTCTAGATTCCCTGCTAGCGAGAGTGGCTTAGAAAGATAAAGGAGCACATGGGCTGCTTGAAAATGAACTGAAAAGCTATCGCACTAATGATTTTCTGCCCACTAGCAACGCAACTACTCTCGAGAAATACTTAAACTGAACTAGTTGAAGCCAACGAAACTTAGAGCGATACTGATACTTCAAACACTACTCGTAGGTTTAAATCCCAAATAAAGAAAATCTTAACTACCTTTTCAAAAAAAAGGAGAGAAAAAAAGAAAATTGTAACCGAATCGTATGAATTGTATTGAACCGTACGGTTATTGTATTGAATTGTACAAATTATAAGATAGATGTGAATTGTGTAAATGGGTCCAAATTAACATAAAAAAGAAAAAGAAAATCGTAATCAAATAGTATGAATTGTATCGAACTGTACGTTATCATATTGAATCTTACGAATTGTAAGATGGATATGGACTGTAAATGGGCCCAAATTCACATAAAAACAGTTTTGTGATTTGATATGATTTAAGCCCTATTATGGTTTGTGATACGATAACAATTTTGACAACATTGTTTTTGAGCATGATGCTGTTTGCCGTCCTGTTTGCCGTCATATGGGACACTTGGTATAATTTAAGCCCTATTATGGATCGCGACAACATTGTTTTTGAGCATGTTGTTGTATGCCATCATGTGGGGTCTTTGGTACAATTTAAGCCCTATTATGGATTGTGATACCATAACAATTTTGACAACATTGTTTTTGAGCATGATGTTGTATGCCATCATGTGGGGTCTTTGGTAAGAAAGGAATGGATGGATCTTTGATAGTAAAGTATCTCAAGTGGGACTGATAAAAAGGGTGATAACCTCCTTGATTATTTGTAGGCTCTTGTTAGACCTGAGTACTTGGGGACTTTACATTTTGGATTTTCTTTAGGATTGGAAAGTGGGGGTAGAAGGGAAGGTAGAGAGCCATAGTCAAATGGGAATTGCTATGGGTGCTCCATTAGAAACCTACATCACTTTGGGAAAGATGGTGTTTCAAGAAGTATTATTGGGGTGGTTGTGATGGCATTTTGCTGGCCACGCAGCGAAGTGGGGCTGAATTTAGTAGAGTCGTCCTCTTTCTTCAGGAACTTGATTATTGAAGGAGATGCTCAATCCATCATTTTGTGGATCTCTTCTTCTAAGCCATGGCCGTGGAGGCTTTTGCTTGTATCCTGGAGATTAAATCTTTAGTGATCTCTTTGGGAGTTTTGTGCACATGTTCTGAGGGATGCGAATGAAGTAGGGTTTCTTGTGAGGGAGTGATGAGAGAACACTCCCTTTTGACTGCTTATGTATCTTTATTGCCGTCCTTTTTGTTTGAATAAAATTTATCGCCTATAAAAGATGATTTTTTTTTTCTTCCACTTGACTAAAAAGATATTTTAATCATGGAAAATCTCTTTGTATCTTCTGCAGTACCCTCATCATCGTCATCATCAGCTAAGACTTAATTGGGTTGGCTACACAAATCCTGTTCTGTCATTGCACTCTATCAAGGACTATTAACCTCAGTTAAACCACGGGTCATCAAGTCTTGCTACCTCCATCCATGTCCTTTTGGGCCTTCCCCTTGCCCTCTTGAAACCTTCAACTTGAACCAACTTACTCCTAACCGGTGCAGTTCCGTCTCCATTGCACATGGCCAAACCATCTAAAAGTCTACTTTCCTTCATCTTATGACCTATTGGTACTACTCCTAAGATCCCTCAACTGCATTCATTGCTAAATTCTTGCCTGAAATGTATTTGTAGGGTTTGTTTGCATTGAGGCTATTCAAAGATACCGATCACTTTTGATTGCTGACAGGTTCTAACGACATGGGGGCCAAGGCTCCATGTCATCATTGCCGTTGTCGTTTTGTGCAAGGGGTACTGTATTGCAAATTGCAATGTGTTTCATCTTTTTATCCTGACCAAAATGAAATGCATTGCGTTTGCAGGGTTCAAGGGCTATGATGGCATGGAACCTTCGGACATAAAATTATATTTCAATGATTCTGCAACTGCAGTTTTGTTTGTGAAAAATAGATACTCTTAATTACAGCCTCTCTACTGATATATCTAAAATTGCATCATCATGGAGCTTCTATATTATTACGTGCTATCCTTTTTGAATGTTTTCCTTCACTTATCATATGCCATACTTTAAAGAAAATCTATGTTCTACTTTTTCACATTTGGTCTCATCACATGGTTCACTTTTGAATTGTAGAAGGATCTTTCTAAGAAGAGATTGGAGAGTCAACAGTTCGATTCCAATGGCAATGCCGGTAGGTCTTTTGCATGTATTTATCTCGTATGAAGCTGGTTCAACCGACTGCAATAAATGTTACATGTTCTTTTGCTGCTTTCATGTACCATGCTAATGATTAAACTATTTGTTCCTAAGGTATGTATGGCCAACATGTTGCCAAGAAACCCAAGATCTTGAAGCAACTTCCAGATGGTTCCCCAGAATCCATTACTCCAGTGAATGGGTCTATGCCTTCACCAGTTGCTTCTCAAATGAGTAATATGTCCAACCCAACAAAGCTTATCAAAATAATTGCTAATCGGGATCGGGGCAGGAAATCTAAAGCATTGAAGGTATGTGTAGCCTCCGTGGTTATCTGATTAATGTTTTGATAGTCCTTTTCAATGACATGCTGATGATGTTTGCTTACTAGGATGTAGACTACCTACTTAATACATGATTGCATGTGTGCCATATGCCTATAGGTATCTTGTTTTCATCATAATCAGACCAACAATGTCAATTCATTGCATTCCCAGTAAGTGCTTGCTTGATTCAACATATCTGGGCTGCCACTGATAGGCTAGTGAATTGGGATTTCTGTTTCATCATTTCGATTTTTTCTTTTTAACCATTCTAATATCATGGCTTATGGATCTCTCTCAAGCACAATCTTTCGTCTTTTGACTTCCATGTTGGTTTAGCTATGCTTTTAATGTTCTTGAGAACGCATGGAATCTTTTCATTGATGGAAATGTAGTTCCTGTTGGAAGCTGTATTATTTTGTATGATTTTTACTTTTTGTTAGTTTTCTTAGTTGATAGATAGATGATATTGATTTTTTTATTTTCTTTTATTGTTCAGTTCATATTCCATCATAGGTCTTTCTTTTCTTTCTGAGCAGTCTTATTTTGTAGGGATTTGGGTACTGTTGTGACTTATGTGGGACCGTTGCCCTTCATGCTGTTCTTCTTCTTCTTCTTTGTTTTTTTTTTTTTTCCCTGGTTTGTTCAAACTTTGGTACAATTCTGCATATTCTTATTCATACCCATCTCTGGAAATGTGTTGATGTCGGCACTCTGTTTTTGCAAATTCTGTTTGGTCATTTTTGATGGTTTTGACAAATCGAAAGCTATGCAAATGGAATAAATATGAAATCTAATGTTCACCATGGTTTTTTTAAATTTATTTATAAGGTATGCCACAAAACTCTAAAGAGTGCTTGTTACCTCAAACGATTGCATTATAGCAAAGTCAAATGCTTGTAGAATTTTAGTGCATGTTACCTCTAAAGATTGCATTATTGCAAAGTCAAATGCTTGTAGAATTTTAGTGCCTTTGTCCTTCCACCTTTGCAGATGCCTGCTGGACAGTCAGGGTCAGGAAGTCCATGGTCAGTTTTTGAAGACCAGGTCAGTGTGCTCCTTCTGACCATATTATCACTTTGGATATTCGCAAGGACAACGGAGATCTCCCTAACATATTAAAATTTCTTATTTCAGGCGCTTGTTGTCCTTGTGCATGATATGGGTCTAAACTGGGAGCTGATAAGTGATGCTATCAACAGTACCCTGCAGTTCAAGGTGAAGTTGTATTTGGATCTTTTGCTTTGGTTATGCTTACTTTAGGGCTGTCCAAAGCTGCCTGTTTTCTGGTGCTATTAAGTTTTCAAACTTTTGTTTTGAATTGTTATTGCTGAAAAGGAATTTTTCTGCCCTGTGATTGGAGACTCAAAAATTGATGTCATTTCCACATCCTATACTTCCAGTGTATCTTTCGAAAACCTAAAGAATGCAAGGAGCGCCACCATTTTCTGATGGACAGGAATGCTGGTGACGGGGCTGATAGTGCAGAAGATTCCGGGTCGTCTCAACCTTATCCTTCCACCTTACCTGGCATTCCAAAGGCATGATCATTTTTGCTTCCTAATCTCAGCCTTTTTATTAGCTACTGGGGAAAAAATAAATAAATTCTACCACTTAATAGTTCAAAAGATTTTGAGGATGAAACACGAATAATCCGGTCTTGTGGCTTGTGTTGGCACTCTACACCAGGGTAGTGCCAGACAGTTGTTTGAACGTTTGCAGGGACCAATGGAAGAAGATACTCTAAAGTCTCATTTTGAGAAAATCATTGTCATTGGGCAGCAGCTGCATGCCCGCAGAAGTCAGGTTTGTTCCTTCCTTCTCAAAGTATACTACCCCAGGTTTGTTCCTTCTCAGAGTATACTACTCAAGGTTCCAAAATCGGATGGTAAATCGACTGGCCTTTCAAAAAAAGGAAAAGAAAAACGGCATGTTATGGGTCACATAGGACCCATATTGGACAGTGTCTTATATCAGCATGATTTTTTATTTTTTATTTTCACAAGAACTGAAAAAATCATAAAAAAAAGGTCAAAAAGATTGTGAGAATCCATCTTTAGTTTGTGTTTTGACATGTATTCAATGGTGTATAGGACCATTTTTTGGTAAGAATTTTGTTGGTTTGACCCGCGAAAAACTGAGTTTTTAGTCTTGGACCCTAAAATTGTGTGTTAAAGCATTTAGGAATTAGAAGTTCCTTAATTGTTTGTCATTTCTTACTGTAATGGGTTTTGGTTACATATTTTAACCTAACATTGAGTGAATAATCACAAATTACCCAAATTAAAATGTGGTTAAATCATAAATATCATGAATGCAATGTAGTGAACCACATGATATTACGATCAATCACATGCGCATTATCCCAACTTAATCCAAGATCACAAACAGAAGAGGGGTTGGGGAGCCTTTTGCCGGATGTTTTGGGGGTAGCGCCTTGAAGCATAATGTGTTATGCATAAAATAAATCACAAGTTATCTGTTCAATATTTATCCTTCTAATTGATATATTATTATTATGATATGCCCCTTTATTAGGTCAATTATCACAAGATAGTTAAAAAAAAAACCCTTTCTTCAAAGTGGTCTACTATTTTTATTTATTTATTATTTTTTTCTTTCTGAAAGATAACACAATTTTATTAAACAAACAAAAATGAGGCTACAAAGAGACAAACTGAACAGCCGAGATAGCGATCCAACTACACACCTAGAAAAAGGAGATTACAGCCCTGCTTCAAATTGGTCTACTTTGCTTTGATTTGTCCAATCGTGCTCAAATCTTGTGTTTTGATATCCAAAATAGGCTTGGATCTAGTTGAATATTAGTGTCTAGCATCCTCAAAGGTTGAAACTAAAAAAGGTGAAAATAGCAAGAAAAATTGAAAGAAAAGCACATGAGGGGCTCGTTTTAAGTTTTAACTTCATCAGTTGTGTCCCACGATACATGGCCGTATTGGAACTGCACCCAAGGTGGCTGATACATACCTGTATTACTGCACCCAAAATGGCTGATGCATACCTGTTTTGCATCTTGGGGTGAGTAGATATGGCTGTATTGGTCGATACACTCCTGATATTTGGATCCTTGATCCTACTGTTCACTCTGCATGGGCAAGTCAACTTTTCTTTGTGCAAGTCCATTTTTTTTTTAGAGGCATGTTATACTTATTTACTGTGTTAAACCTTCTCATGACTATCATTTGATGTTCCATGAAGAGTGATAATCAGGAATTGAAACAAATTGCACCAGTTCACAATTCTCATATTATCGCTCTTTCCCAAGCATGCCCGAATAATTTGAACGGAGGCCCTCTAACGTAAGTTCTGGTCGCTTTCTTGAAAGATGTAATTTCACTTCCTCTTGTTTGTTTGCACCTGTTGTCTCATGGACACTTCATTCTTCTGTATCTAATAGTTTGGATTCATCATACTGATCAAAGTTTATTAAAATTTTCTTATATTTGATATAATGAAGGCCGCTTGATCTTTGTGATGCAACTACATTGAGCCCAGACGTCATTTCGCGCGGGTATCAGGGTTCTCATACTGGTAGCTTAGCAATTCCAAGCCATCAGAATCCTGTGACACCTGTACTACCTACATCCGGTGCAAACTCTATGCTACAAGGATCTTCTGGTATGGTCCTAGCCAATAGCTTACCATCACCATCCACTTCGGTGAATGCACCTGCTAGGTATTACATAATGAGACAACTTCAGACGTTCAAACTCTTTTATTATTCCAATTGTTTACTAGAGTAACAAGGCTGGATTTTTGTATTTCTCACAGGGATGTGCATAGATATGGTGTGCAAAGACCGTCATCTTTACCCATGGATGAACATCAAAGAATGCAACAACAGTATAATCAAATGATTTCGGGTAGAAACATTCAGCAGCCTGGTTTGCCTGTTTCCGGTGCTTTGCCTGTTTCTGGTGCTTTGCCTGTGCCAACTGATCGTGGAGTTCGTATTCTACCCGGTGGAAGTGGAATGGGCATGATGAGCGGGATGAATAGAGGCATGGCAATTCCTCGGCCTGGGTTTCAGGGAATTGCTTCACCAGCTATGCTGAACATGGTTTCATCTGGTGGGATGCCAAGCCCTGTTAATTTACACACGGGGGCAGTTTCTGGTCAGGGAAATTCTATGTTGAGACCTCGTGATGCTTTGCAGATGCTGCGGGTGAGCCTATATTTCAATATTATTTATTATTATTTTCTGTTTACTTTTCTTTTCTTGATTAGTGATGAGCGGCTTCGGTTAATAATGTGAGGTTCAAAGGACGCTATCAAATGTTTAACCCTTAAAGGATAGGAATCCTATTTTACACATTGATTTTTCCCTATAAATGCAGGAAGCATGCTTTAGAGTTTCACTGCAACTGATACTTTTCAGAGAATGTAGTGGTTCCACTTGGGAGCAAGAAACCATATTCTTTGACTTGTTTTGACCAAACCAAAAGTTGGGTTGGCCTAAATGTGCCTCGTTTGAACGGCATGACAACTCACAACAGTCCATAGGCACAACCCATGAGTCACTTCTCCCCATCTTTCTGTTGTTCTGGTTCTAAGAAGGGAAGTGCAGTGTAGGGCAGGGGAATTTCTGGCAGCAGGAGCACATGGCTGCGACTTTTGTAATTGGCATATATGAACCATCAATAGTATGGGTGAAACATTGGAGGAAATCAGAACACACTAAACTCTCAGAGCAGAATGAACAGTGTCATGTGATCAGATGCACCAGATTAAGAAAAATCTGCGAGGATGAAGCTGTGCATGACCGGGCAGAAGCAGGTGCAGCAGAGGGCTGACTGCTGACATAGTCTAAAAAAATGGCCTAGATCAGTCAGCCTAAGAAAGTTCCAGTTAGCCACAGTTAGATATTGGGGCATGAATGTGATGCTTGTCCTGGGGTTAATATTGAGTAGGGAGTTGTTGGCTTATGAGTTGATGTGAGCCTTTGTCATGGCTGGTCAAAGAGCCCGGGTAAAAGAGAGGTTGCTATCTGGTGGGCAGCTGATTGTAGAACTTTTTGCCTATCTACCATTAATGCAAACCCCAAAATGCTGTGAAAAAGGCTAAGGTGATGATATTGGAGAATAGTTAACTTAGGCAGGCAAGTTGGGTTTTACCTTATTCTGCCATGTCCACACACGTGAGGGGGCTCAATTTGGATGAACCTTTCTGTAAATTTTATGATTGAATAGCTTTTTCTCCCCTATTATATCTTGCATATACTTGAAGAGAGATCCCTCAATTTGGTGGTTCGACTCGCTCAGAAACTTGTTAATTGGTAGATCGTTACAAGAACATGTTTGGAGATGCATTTCTAGTGGCGACGTCAACATGCATTGACAAATCCTGTGCTCCCAAGTTAATGGAAGCCAAATGGACAATGTATTGAGGAAATCGTGCGTAATTTCAAATCCATTCTGAACAATTCTGGTCCATCGATGAATGGTTGGACATTTTCTAGGATTCCCACTTTGGGAACGAGGATCATGATGGATGCCGTGCAGTGGATGATGGAGACGTACTGATGAATGGAATTTAGTTATATCTTCCCAATGATGTAGGTAATGTGGAGATTGGTCGTGCTTCCCCTTGAAATTGACCCACCAAATGGCTTTGCAGGAGGAATCTTACGTGAAGGGTACATGCATAGTGTTCTGATATAAGGGCATCATCTCCCACGGCTGATGCATGGAGGATGCCCGGATTTTCAACAGATAATTGCGTGGAACATTGGAGGTTGCTATGATTGATTTGTTGAAGACTCTGTACATGTACTTGTTGAATCCCTGATTTCTTTGGAAAGCTTGATCCACATACTTTTTCATGATTGGTTGATGTTTTTGGAGGGCTAATTGTGGATGACAGAATAGAGAGAGGTGCATTTTTGAAGATGAAGTTGAAAGGATATGTTCAAATCTGATTGCATAATGTAGAACAATCAAGCAGGCGTGGGCAGCATCTTATATCGATTGGGGGCAGATGAAGATCAAGTTGAGAGAAGCATCTCCCATTAGATGTGGGAGGTGTCTGGGAGCATCTCTGACTTGTTTTTGTTTTTTTAATTTTTGTTGGAGATTGGGCCAGGCTGGCTGAATGATGAGATGGTCACTGGCTGTTGGCTGTTTTTGCTATTTTTTATTTTCTTTCTCGATGAAATCGTCATTTCTCCGAAAAGAAAAAGCAATGTGGGTACTGAAAAGTATGTGTGATTTCCTATATGTGATTGAACTATGCCTCAAATATTGATATACGATGTTGTCATTCTGTATAGTTTCATTTTCTGGCGTAGATGTGTATTTGTGGGTATCCTGCTTCTGTTTTTGGTTGCCTAATGGTGTCTCGTTGCTGTTGTAGCCCGGCCAGAATCCAGAGGATCAAAGGCAGATGATGATGCAAGAGCTTCAGATGCAGGTCACTCAAGGAATGGCCAGGGTGTCACCCCTTTCAATGGCTTGAGCACAGCGTTCTCTAATCAGACGGTTCCTCCACCAGTTCAATCATACCCGGTGCAACACCAACAGCCGCATCAAATGCCACAGCAGCCACACATGCTCAACAATCCCCACCACCCTCATCTCCAAGGCACCACCAACCCTAACTCCCACCAGCAGGCCTATGCGATGCGTATTGCTAAGGAGAGGCAACGGATGTTGCATCAGCAGCAGCAGCAGCAGCAGCACCAGTTCACCACCCCCAGCGCTTCGATGCCTCATGCTCAAGCACCGTCTCAACACCCCATGCCCCCACTACAAAACAGTTCTCCGATCCAGCAACAAGTTTCTGCTCAGCCAGCGTCTCTTCCCCCTCCAATCTCTCAACACCCCTTAACACCATCATCTTCTCCGTTGAATCCTATTCCTCAAAGCCAACAAAAGCAGCACCATGGGCCACATGGGCTCAGTCGGAATCTTCAAGCGGGTGGTAACCTTCCAAATCAGATGCTAAAGCAACAACGGCAGCGGCAGCAGCAGCAGCAGCATCTTCAACAACAGCAGAGGCCTCATCCACAGCAACGGCAGCAATCCCAACAGCAGGCCAAGGTCATGAAGGGATTAGGCAGAGGGAACATGATGCTACACCAGAACCTCCCTGTCGATGCCTCCCATGTGAATAGTAATGGCCTTCCTCCGGCCCCAGCAAACCAAGTTGCTGAGAAAGGGGAGCAGCAGGTCATGCACCATCTGATGCAAGGTCAGGGCTTATTTTCTGGCTCAGGTTCGATTCCTGTCCAACCAGGGAAGCCGTTGATGCCTCAAATGTCGAGCCAGGGTCAGCCGCAGCCACATCAGCAAAAGATGTTTTCTCGTCCGCCACAACCATCGCCGAAGCAATTGCAGCAGATGTCTTCTCATCTGGATAACAGCAACCAAGGCCAGGCCCAGGTTCCTCCTAGTCACACATTATTGGGTGCGTCCCAACCATCCATGCCTTCTTCTTCTTCACTGTCCTTGGCATCCCAGCAACAGCAGCAGCTGCAGAGGCAGACGAGCCAGTCACAGCAAACTGTTCAGAGAATGCTTCACCAGAACCGTCAGACAAGCTCAGACTCTACAATACAATCGCCTGCCGATCAAGTCCAAGCAAATCCGCAGTCAGCAAACAGTGCGTTTCAGATGGTCCCTAATGCGACTCTTCCCCAGTGTACAGATTCGACTAATGCTGTCCCTCCGATGTCGTCCTCTGCATCTGTCGCACCATCTCAATGGAAACCGGAGCCAATGTATGATACGAGTACCACAACTCCAACCCCTCAGCTGGCTGCCATGGGAAACACACCTCAGCCAAATTCTGTGGGAACCGAACCAATGTCCTCATCCAGCCAAGGATTAGCACAGAGGCAGTTCTCAGGCAGTGGTGTTTCAGTCCATGGGCACCATATGAGTGGGCAATGGCAGCAACAGCCACAGCCACAACCGCATCAGCCGCCACACCAACAGCAGCAGCATCGACAAGCAGGTCAAGGTGGTGTATATGCTCGCCCCTCTAGTTCTGGACCAGGTTGATTCACAGGTCCAGGTTGAGTGGGATTCCCAAAGCAGCGGTTCCGGACCATGCTAGTTGTTTGCATGCATTTGTAACATTATTGTACAGGTAAGTTTTATCGAGTTCTATAAATACTTAGATATACAATATGGCCCATCATCTCTGGAGATAATCACATGATCAGGACCACCTGTCATCTGGGTTTGTTGTGGATGGGCTGCTGCAGCCCACTGCCTTTGCTGAGCGAATGATGCTGACTGTCAATACTGTAAAGTTGAATGTGGACCATGGCAAATAAGTGCTTCATATATTAGTCCAAAAAACAATGGCCATAGCCATCCTTCGGGCTGGTTACTTTTCAATGGTCCTGATTGAACTTCACATATTGGTGATGACAATCATATCTGAGCATGAGTTCTGGACATTGTTGGCTCATTGGCAATTGTGGCCAAAAGATGTATCGTTCTGATCATCTGACCATCTCTGCATTTGGGTCCCATGGGTTGATGTGTGCTGGTGAGCATAGCTGCCCAAGTCCCTACTTCCATAAAATGAACTCTAGAGCATGTCTGCTGATGTGCATATGGGAGAAGATGCACTGATTTTGCAGGGACTATACAGTTTGGTGGGGGCCTCTTATTCTTATGTTTGGACTGATGGCTGTTTGTGCAGTTGGAATCTGGTCGTTTTGGATTTGGTGGAGCCATCCGTTCCACAAGTATATATATATATAGAGCTGTGGCACAGGTTCCTGGCTGCTACTGTCGAAAGAGGGATATTACCAATCAGGGGCACCGTCTTGTTTCTCACTTTTTGGCTTCCGTTGCTAGTCCTCGTACATCACAAGTACAGATGCAAGGTTGAGGTATGTGTGTGTACAAGGGTCTTGCATTCCTTTTTTTTTTTTTTTATTTTTATTTTTATTGTTCTACCACTCCAATGGTCTGTACAACATGGGTCTTTATTCCCCTTTTGCCCCTCAATTGACGATGTATTATTGTCGTTTTGGGTAAAACATGCAATACAAGGCGATCTGTTGCGGGAAGGAAAAAAAAACTTTCCAAGGTGTATATAAGATAGTCCTGGAAATTCCAATCTCTTTCTGTGAATCTTGCAGGGATTGCGCTTTCTTCGTGGGGTTCTTCTGATCTATATCTTTTACAGCATGGAGTTCCTGTCCTATTCCTTCAACAGGAGAGAATTTTGTTTATAATCTATATATGCGGTGCACAAACCAGATCTATTGTTTGATCATGTATTGAGTGTGTATCTATTTGATGGGCCACCTCTTGGATGTGCCATGGGCAAAAAATATCACGAAATCAAGCGTTCTCATCAATCAGTAGTCTGAGCTTTGATGGTTAGCAATTGCCATGGACAATGCCCTCCTTATTGATTGGGGAGTAACAATCACTAGATCCTTGTAGATTTTTACAATGTGGTGCATCAAAGAGCAGCCCACGAAATGGATGGGTTGGATTGGTGGCGATGTACACTGATTGGGAGGTGGGTGCAGTATATTGGCCCAGTATTGATCCAGAAAAAAAAAAAAAAAAAAGATGGACAGGGAACCAAATCAAGTTTATATGCCAATATTTTATTTTATTATGGTTTGATATGAAGCAATATTCCAAGGACCCCATCGCCTATAACAGGCAGTAGACTGGTGTTACTAGCATTTGTGGAAATGAAAAGCCTGCCAGGTGAGCGTGACTTGGCTGCAACCCCATAACTAGAGCTGGGCAGGGGATGACTCGACTCGTCCGACTCGTTCGGACCTGACTTGTCTTGAACCGATGGGTGAGTCGGTCCTAAACGAGTAGGCTTCTCCCAATCCAAACTCTAACCGACTTGATTGTCATTTGGGTATATATATAATAAAAAAGCCCTGAGCCGATCCCAAACTCTCTTCCTCCCTCGTCCTCCTCTTCCAATCCTGGCAACCACCCACTTCCATCACAAAACCTCCTCCTCCTCCTCCTCTCTCTCTCTCTTCTCTCTCTCTCTCTCTCCTCTCTCTCTCTCTCTCTCTCTCTCTCTCTCTCTTTCTCTCCTCTTCCAAGCCCACCACCATTCTTCCTTCTCCGTCTCTCTCCCCACTCCCTCCTTCCCTCATCTCTCAATCTGAATTGGTGCCAACTCGAACAGACTACTTTTTACCGGGTTGGACTCGGTTTGGATTTTGAACAGTTTAGGCATGCTGGACTCGGTATCGAGTCAAGTCGAGTTTGGGTAAGGCCTATTTCAAAACCGGATGAGTAAGGTCGGCCGTAACTCAGTCCAACTCGACTCAACGCCCAGCTCTACCCAGAACTCTGTCCGACTCCACTCAATGCCCAGCTCTACCCATAACCAATGACGGGGTGGGACCCTAGCAATAGTGTATGGTCCCAAAAATGAAGCAGATAGCAAATTTCAGGTGGTTCACACCACGGGAAAAGTGGTTATTGACCATTAAAAATATACTGTGGGCCACATGTTTTGGATGAAGCTGATATATGGTTTTTTCCTTTCATTTAGGCCTTTGTGACCTTATCATCAGGTTAGATGGTAAAAAAAAAAACATTATGGTGGACTCTACAAAGTTTTTAATGGCGGGCGTTCAACAACAATCACCACTGTTTTGTATGGTGTGGTCCACCTGCAATTTTTATCTGCGTCATTTTTTGTAACATGCTCTAAAATAAGGTGGAAAAACAGAAGGATGGTGTGGATATACAATGCATACATCAAGGTGGGCCCTATGATCAAGGTCACACGACTCACACCCACATCACCATACTTCCAGGCGGCAGGTGATGAGATTTTCAATCAATATTTATATTAAACATGGGTTTGCTAATTCCACATGCTGATGTAAACATGCATGCGAGATAAGAGCTTTTCTTCCCACGTGGGAGGGTCATTTTGGTAATTTCTAGTTAAAAGAAACGGTAAGCAATGTGTTGATGTCACTAGGAAGTAAAGAAGGATTTGTTTGATATGTTTTGTTGGGAGTAGTTGGTTGTTCAAGAAAGGGGAAAACAAGAGACAGTCAGAACCAAAAAATAATAATAAAAGATGCACATATTCCTTTCCCTTTTCCATTTCTCTATAATCCCAAAATGTCCATCATTAACCTCCCTTCATTTATTATCTTTTCATTGACTATATATTACCATTTTCAAGACATTTTAACGGCTTTCAAAAAGGGAGCTGATTAGGTGTTACGCGGCCTTATGATTATTTATTTATTTATTATCCACGCCGTTGATATCCAAATCTCAGGTGGACCACATGACTAGAAAAGGGAGCGGACTAGGTGTTACCCGGGTGGGGCCCACCTTAATGATGTGTTGTAAATCCAAGCTGTCCATCCGTTTTTCCAGCCCAGTTTAGGAAGTGTTCTAAAAAGTTAAGCAGATCCAAATCTCAGGTGGACCACACAACTGAAAATAGTGGTAAACGACCATTAAAAACGTTTTGTGGCTACAAAAGTTTTGGATCAAACTGATCTTTTTATTTTCCCTTCATCCAGTTCTGATTGACATTATCAACAGGTTGGATGAAAAATAAACATTACCGCGGGCCTTAGAAAGTTTTTAACGGTAGGCGTTCAATCACCACTGTTGTTTCCTTTGGTGTGGTCCATCTGAGTTACGGAATTGCTAAATTTTTTAGGACACTTCCCAAAATGGTATGGAAAAAATGGATGGACGGTGTGGATATACAGTACATCATCAATGTGGGCCCCACGGTAGGGGTAACATCAATTAAGTCTTACCCGGTAACACCTAATCCGTTCATTAAAAAAAAGTAATCTGCAGGCCTATTAAAAAATGTAGTGCACGTAACCTACCACCTAGGTGGGCCCCACTTTTCGGCAATCGAGATCGGTCAACGATATGGATGGTTGATTTTATAAATTTTGCACCGATCCGATTATCTAATTATAATGGTTTCTTTCTTTTTCCATGATCCATCCGAGCCGTTGGCCCTTTCAGATTTAACCACTCTGCAAGGAATGGTCTGGGAAACGAATCATGGGAGCTGCCAGATAGGCTTCACGGGATGTTGGAATTACCTGTCGCTTTACCTTTCTTGATATTCTACGTTTAAAATTACCATAATACCCTCGATTTCTTGATACTTGGGCGGAGAACCAAAAAGGAACAATGCATGAGCCCACTGATGGATGTCAGATGGCAATTTACTCTAACGGGGCTGTGGGGCCCACTGCGATGTCTGTGTGAGATCGACTCCGTCTATCAGTTCCGCGAGCTCATATCTAGATATGAGCCCAAAAAATCAAGTGGGCCGCACCACAGAAAACTGTTGGGATGAAAACGATGGACATTAAAGCCTTTATGGGGCCCACCATAATCTTAAAGAGGTATACAACCTGTTCATAAGGTAATTTTCTGATGACTGAAGAAAAAATAAAATACAATAAAAATAAATATCAGCTTAATTTATATATGTGATATTTGATTGGACAATATACTGCTGTCGATAATAGTGATTTAATCACTAGTCACACCAATCAAATCGTATTAAAGTGTTTCCAGCATTATGGAATCCGTTCCAATCCAAAGGGAAGAACAAGAGAAATTTACGACTATGGACCCCACCTTTTATCTACCAGATATTTTTAAAGCAATACAAACTTAGCATATGCACTTAGAAATCTTCGTACGGACGACAAATTCAGGATGAAAATACCCCTCTTTTGCATGGAAATGGATTGGCTACTCCCCTGCCACCCGCCAATGGCGGATTGTCGGTGGTCTGTGGGCCCCACCATGATGTATACTTTTCATCCATGCCGTCCATGTATTTTTCAAATCATTTTATGGTAGGAGACCAAAAATGAGGTATATCCAAATCTCAAGTGTACCACATTACAAGAAACAGTGTTGAATGAGCAACAACCATTAGAAATTTAGGTGGGGCCCACTGTGATGTTTGTGAGAAATTGTCCCTGTCTAAGTTCATTCATAGGGTCACAAAGACCTGGATGAAAACGAAAAACAAATTTTATAATGATCCAAAACTTCTGTAACCCCTAAAAGGGTTTCAATGGTAGACATTCAATTCCCCACTGCATTTTACAGTGTGGTCCACTTGATAGTTAGATTTGTGTTATTTTTCATCTCAAGCCTTAATATGAGCTCGCCATATAGATGGACGGTTTGGATATAATACAGACCTCATGATGGGACCCACAAATGCAACACAGTAAAAAAAAAATAAAATCCTATAGACTGTTCAGACAACTGGCCAGACAACTATTTTATTTATTTATTTTTTTAAATTTTATTTTTAAGGAGAACATTTTCCCCCTTACATTTTTCTCTAATACATAATTATGTAAATATGTATATATAAGTATATAAAAATATTTTTTTATCTTTTAATTCATTTATTTGTCTATTTATTTAACAAGCATATCTTCTAAACTAGAAGGATTTACTTAACGTACCACATATGATTTTGGGGTAGGAGAAGCTAATTTAGCCAACCAACCTAGTTATTTTTTAAAATTTTATCGGGTCGATGGTCGAAAATCCATTTCTTTCACTTAGTGGTAAGCTAGAAATTGAGCGGGGCAAACCGAAAATTGAGCGAGGCAAACTAGAAATTGAGCGGGACAAACTGAAAATTGAATGAGGCAAACTAGAAATAGAGCAAGGGAAGCATGAAAATTGAGCGAGGTAAACATGAAATTGAGCGGGGCAAACTTGAAATTGAGCGGGTCATATGAAATTGAGTGGGACAAACTGAAATTGAGCGGGGCAAACATGAAATTGAGTGGGGCAAACTAGAAAATCAGCAGGGCAAACATGAAATTGAGCGGGGTAAACTAGAAAATCAGCAGGGCAAACTTAAAATTCAACAGGGCAAACATGAAATTGAGCGGGGCAAACATGAAATTATCGGGGCAAACTAGACAATCAACGTGGCAAACTTGAAATTCAGCGGGGCAAACTTGAAATTCAGCAGGGCAAACTTGAATTTCAGCGGGGCAAACTAGACAATCAGCGGGGCAAACATTAAATTGAGCAGGGCAAACTAAAAAATCAGCAGGGCAAACATGAAATTGAGCGAGGCAAACTTAACAGAGAATTTCATGGCTTGAGCCCAAAAATCTAAACGTATCCAATGTTCAAATGAACCACACCACATGAGTTGACGTGAGACCCACATAGCTTTCAATAGTAAGGAGTTCCTACCCTAAGTTGTTGTGGGCAATCTACATCCCTTTGGATTATAAGGATTCATATAACCCTAGGTTACAGGCGATTACATAACTTACATAACTTTTAGACAATTTAGTTGCATATGGCTCAATCGAGTTTCAAAACTCCCTATGAGTAACTTAGTTAGAGTCGAACAGTCCTACTAGGGGCTTTTATAAAGCCCACTATAATATGTGTGTACTGGTAGTAATTGATTATTAGTCTACATACATGATTGATTATTAGTTTACATACATGATTGCTAGTAATTCTTATGCATCTATTTTACTGGTAGGACGGATTGGAAGAAATGAAAGGTAAAATCTCAGAATATGACGGGCATGCCAAACAGACTCAGTGAACCTGTCCCGGGATATAGCAATCCCATAGAGGTCCCGACCTTTGATCTAGGCATTGAGAATGTCCCAACCTTTCCTCAAATCAATCTGCATCCCTAATATGGCCTAGATATCCAGTCTGAACAACTAGATAGTCCAAATCTTCAACACAGATAGTTGGAACTTAAGGCATGATCCTCGTGCTCTTCAATCTACTAGCATGAAACTCTCTTCTTAAAAGCATGTAAGTAGAGAGTTATAATCACATTTACAATTTGAAAGGATTGAAATGATAATTGAATTTCAGTCCTTACTTGATTAGCTCATATGGTGGTATCCAAACTCTAGGCACAATAACAGTAAGAAACACTATTAGAGTCACTAAGAAAGTTCCATCCAATTACATGTCCAAACTATCAGAGTCACTAAGAAATTCGAGCGGGGCAAACATGAAATTACGTGGGGGAAGCTTGAATTTTAGCGGGGCAAAGTAGAAAATCAGCGAGACAAACATGAAATTGAGAGCGGGACAAACTTGAAATTGAGCGAGGCAAACATGAAATTAAGCGGGGCAAATTAGAAAATGAGCGGGGCAAACATGAAATTGAGAGGGGGGGAAACATGAAATTGAGCGAGGGAAACATGAAATTCAGCGGGAGAAGGGAGAAGCATGAAATGAGGGGGGGAAACATGAAATTGAGCGGGGCAAACATGAATTTCAGCGGGGCAAACGTGAAATTGAGCGGGGCAAACATGAAATTGAGCGGGAAAAACTTAACATATAATTTCACGATGGACAACACCACATGATAATTTAAACATATCCAATATTCAAATGGACAACACCACATGATAATTTTGAATTGAACTTCTACTGTTGATCATTTCTTAAGGGCCACAGAAGTTTTGGATCAAGCTTATAATTGCGTTTTCTATTATCCATGTCTGTATGATCTTATGAACAAGTTTAATAACAAACAAACATCACTGTTACAAGATCCGTTAAATATCTAGTAGAATCTCGATCATTAATGAATTACCATATAATACATTGCATATTGAGGAATATCATGATTATCCCAAGTTAGAGAATGTTGGAATCATTGGTCATGTATGGTATGTTTTCATCTGGTAATGCAATGATTGGTTTAAATTAATCACATTGGGTATATACGGTTTTATAGGGATGAAGTACTATAGACAACTCAAGATAAAATTGTATTGAAGAATGACTTCTCTCCTTGTACGTGAGAGATTGAGAAGACGTAGGTAATTGAAAGAGTTCTACAATGGGTGGACTCTCTCCCATAGTCACTCCCCTATATAAAATACATTCGGTCCCTAACACAGACCTCATGTTTGCCCCATTGAATTTCTAGTTTGTCCCGCTGAATTTCATATTTGCCCCGCTGAATTTCTAGTTTGCCCCGCTGAATTTCATGTTTGCCCTGCTGAAATTCATGTTTGCCCCGCTGAATTTCTAGTTTGCCTCGCTGAATTTCATGTTTGCCCTGTTGAATTTCATGTTTGCTTCGCTGAATTTCCATTTTGACCACGAAGTGATTGAAATTGACCACAAAGTGAATGAAATGGATTTTCGACCATCGACCTAATGGAATCTTGGAAAATAACTAGGTTGGTTGGCTGGCTAAATTAGCTTCTCCTACCCTAAAATCATATGTGGTACGTTAAGGGCCCGTTTGGCCGTACGGATTAGAAGGGATTGGATGGTATTGGTAGGGATTGGAAGTTAAATCCCGGGATTGGCCGAGCGTGCCAAACAAACTGGGTGATCTGATCCCGGAATATAGCAATCCCATGGATCTTAAAACAATCCACTGACAACACCATCATTACCTTTAAATCCCGTCCAATCCACCCTAATCCGTTCAAATTTACCTGGGACGTGTTTAGTTCAAGGGATTGGAAGGGATGAGAAGGTTTAATCCCGGGATTGGCCGAGCTTGCCAAACAGACTCGATATTGCAATCCCGGGATATAGCAATCCCATGGATCTTAAGACAATCCACTGACAACACCATCGTTACCTTGATATCCATGCCATCCACCCTAATGCCATTCAATCCCTTCCATTACACCCGGCCAAATGGGTCCTAATTAAATCATTCTAGTTTATGAGATATGCTTGTTAAATAAATAGGCAAAGAAATGAATTAAAAGATAGAAAAATATTTTTATATACTTATATATACATATTTATATAATTATGTATTAGAGAAAAATGTAAGGAGGAAAAGTTCTCCTTAAAAAATTACAAAATAAAATAATATTCTGCCAGACTGCCGCCAAACCGGTGGTAGTACTGCGGCAGTATGTAGTTATTTTTAAAATTTTTTTTACTATATTGCTTTTGTGGGTCCCATCATAAGGTATGTATTATATCCAAACCGTCCATCTATTTGGCGAGCTTATATTAAGGCTTGAGACAGAAAATAAGGCAGATATAACTATCAAGTGGACCACACTGTAAAATGCAGTGGGGAATTGAACGTCTACCATTGAAACCGTTTTAGGGGTTACAGAAGTTTTGGATCATTATGAAATTTGCTTTTCCTCTTCATCCACGTCTTTGCGACCCTATGAATGAACTTAGTACGGGAAAGATTTCTCACAAACATCACAGTGGGCCCCACCTGAGTTCCCATCGCAGGACGGACCGTCCGTCAGCGCTCGTCTCTGCACGCCAGCCAGAGGAAGAGGGGGTATTTTCGTCCTCAAATTCGGTTTCCGTACGAGGAGTTCTAAGTGGTATGTTAAGTTTGTAATGTTCCGTAAAAACCACTGGATAAAAGGTGGGGTTCACAGTCGTAATTTTCTCGGGAGAACAATTTCCTAACTATTTCCTATGGTATGGCCACTAGGGTTCCGAATCCATCTAATTTTTAAATTCAGATCTTATCACCTTGTGGGTCCCGTTATGACATGAATGGAAAGAAGAGGGAAATCCAAGAAATATCGACTGTTGAAAACTTTACGGGGCATCTTATCCGTTCGTAAGGGAAACGGATTGGCTACTCCCCCTGCCACCAGCCATTGGCTGGTGGTCGGTGCTCCGTGGGCCCCACCATGGTGTATATGTTTCATCCATGCCATCCATCTATTTTTATAGATCATTTAATGGTATGAAAGAAAAAATGAGGTATATCTCAACCTCAAGTGGACTACATTAAAGGAAAAAGTGTTGAATGAACATTGACCATTAAAAACGTTTTGGGGGCATAAAAGCTTTGGATCAAACTGATATTTATTTTTTCCCTTCATCTGGGTCTTTATGTCCTAATCAACGGATTGGATGTCAAATAAACAGTACAGTGGGCCTTAAAAGGATTTTAATCGTGGATATCCAATCATTATTGTTTTCCTATGGTGTGGTCTACTTAAGATTCGTATCCCTATTATTGTTTGTATCAATCCCTAAAATGATATGTAAAAATGGATGAACGGAATGGATGAAACACATACATCATGGTGGGGCCCACAGAGCATGACCACCAGACCCGGGGCTGGTGTCAGGGGGAGTAGCCAATCCGTCTCCGTTCGTAAGGTGATTCCCACAAGGATGAAAAGAAAACACAAATATTAGCCATATCTAAAACCATCCGCTCGAGGAGGTTTCAATCACCGGCGTTCAATCCTTACTTTTTGTGTGTATGTGTGTGCGTTGTGGTTCACTTGCATTTTGTATCTCAATCATGGTTGGACGAGTGTACTAACACGAACCGACAAATCAAATGTACGGAGTAGATACGACACAAACATGATGGTGGGTCCCACAGAGCTGGAGGTCACGGGATTCCTGTAACCCCAGTCACGGACGCGGATTTGGGTACTACCCCACCAGGACCATCTAAAGTTTCACGGCTCTGTGGGGTCCATTCTGACATATATGTTTTATCCATTCCGTCCATCCATTTAGACCAATCATTTTAGGTAACGAGCACAAAAATGGAGTAAATAGAAGGCTCAAGTGGACCACACACAGGAAACAGTGGGGAATGAACTCCTACCGTGGAAAACTTATAAACGGCCACAAAAGTTTTGGATTAAGCTGATATTTATGTTTTCCATTCATCCAGATCTATGTGACCTTGTGAACAGGTTCGATGGTAAATAACCATCAAGGTGAGCCCTAGGAAGGTTTCAATGGCATCATTGTCACAAAATCTTCCTACGGTGTGGTCCACTTCAGCATTTAATCTGTCTTATTTTTAGGATCATGCTATAAAATAACCTCTAAAAATGGATAGATGGCGTGGATAAAACAAATACATCATGGTGGCCCCCACAGCCTCTGACAAGACCGCCAGTGTTTATCTAGAGCCTGGTGTGGGTGGTACCCGGATCCACCGAGGAGGTGGGTGGGATCTGGATCTGCTTCATTTTTTGGGATCATACCCTAAAATGAATTTTCAATACAGATGGACGGCGTTGATGTAAGGCACATACATCAAGGTGGGCCCCACATCGAGGGATCCCACCCACCTTGGTTGATCCGGGAATCCACCGAAGCCGCCCCGGTAACGTCACAGGCAAGCAGAGGCCCATCGATGCGTTATAGGTGGTGGGACCCACTAGGAATGGCATTTTGGTAAATTAAAAGGGTGATGCGTTAGAGGTGGTGGGACCCACTAGGAAGGACATTATGGTAAATTAGAAGGTATGATGAGTTGTGCAGAAATATTGAAGTTGGTGTGGGTTGGTGCGGACTCTGATGGTCTGCTCTCTTAAGTTACACCCACTTTTACAGTTATACAAACCCTCACATATTCTATTCTCTTCTATGCTGCAAACGTAAGGAAATTTTCTCTGAGAGAGAGAGAGAAAAGAAGAAAAAGAGAGAGAAGAAAAGTCCAAAAGAGTAATTCATATAAAGAAGCAACGTGGTGCAATTCTTATGACCCAATTGAAAAGAAGAAAAGCTCAAAGTCTCTTTTCATGTCCTTCTTTTCTTTCCCTCTCTCTTTCTCTCTCTCTATTCATGCTTTAAGGCCTATTTAATTCCCATGCATGCCTTTCTCTTCTTTCTAAGGTAGAAAGAAAGAGAAAGATAAAGAGAGAAGGGGAGAAGAAAGGATGGGATGGAATGGTATGGTAGTGTTTGTGTTTCTTGGGTTGGTTTGTTTGATTAATATCATCCATTCCATGCTTATGAGTACAATTCAAATGTGGGTCATCATTTCTTCAGTAGTTATCGTGATCGGATGGTTCGGATTGAATTAATCAAGGCTTCCTTACTTTCCAAGAATGGCATCTCCTTCCACCTTCGCCTTCTCCTTCTCCTACACCCACTTCCCCACCAACGGTAACATCTTCTTTTTTTCAGTCGATATAAGATGTGGTAGTATGGACGGTTGTGATGATGGGTCATGTTCTTTTCTTGTTTTATTAACACATGGATGGATGGTTGTGATGGATCGTGTTCTTTTCTTGTGTTATTAACATATATGGAAAATCATGGGAAATGGTACTATGAGGTCGACCTCATGGGAGCTTCCCATGAGGTCGAGCTGTGTGGGCCCCACCGTGATGTGGGTCGAACATCTACCCCATCAGTCAGATGGGCTTAAAAATCAAGTCAATCCATTACTTGGGTGGGCCGCACCATATATATATATATATATATAGAATATATATATATATATATATATATATATATATATATATATATATATATATGTCCCATTCATGATGATGATGATGATGATAGTGCATGATGAATGCAATGGTTATTTTCTTTGTTACTCATCCTAGTATTTATGATATAATGTCAATGGTGGTGATGATGATGGTGATGGGCCATGTTCTCTCTTGATTTCTTAAAGGTGGGCCCATCTGATGGTGGGCCATTTTATTTTAATGGTGTTAATGTTATCATCTATTTAAGTAGATTTTTTTATTTTTAATTAAATTTTTTTTTTTAATGGCATTGATGATTAACATAACATTCTTTTCGTTGATATCTTTGGTTGTGTAGATGTCGTCTAGTCCACGTGTCTATCATGTAACGGCCTATGGTGCGGACCCCACTGGCAAAATGGACAGCACAGATGCGATCCTGAGCGCTATTCAGATGCATTTCATGCTCCTGATGAGAACAGGGTTTTGATGCCAGGAATCAGAGATCTTGGTGGAGCAGAGGTCCACCTTCAGGGAGGAGTGTACAAGATCAGCCGTCCATTGAGATTGCCGGCCTCTGGTGGCGGAAACTTCATGGTATGTGAGTTCCTCATACAGTCATTGTGTTTATCGAAGTCTTGGTGGGCCCATATATACACATGAGCACGTCCGTACGATATCCGAGCCGTCCGTTGGGTGGGCCTCATCATGGGGGTTAGTCAGATTAACAAGCAGACAGGCGAAGTTATCAGGTGGGCCCGAATGTGGACATTTGGCAATGTGGCATTTTTCAACGTGTGGCCCACTTGATTGATTGAACGGCCTGACTTTGTGCTTCGTCACCTACACGGAGGGCCCACCCACGATGACTCGCAACACATGACAATTGGGCACGTGTCATGCGTGTGGATGAACGTGGTTGAGGTAAGATTTCACGTAGGATTGAATTCATGGGATTCAAATGAAAGATAAGGGTCAACGTTGGGGTGGTCCATCTTGACCGTACGTGTACCTGATCTTGTACAAGATCACATCATCCGGTGATCTCACCAGCGCAAAACCACATTGGTGGATCCTATCTCACCGTTGAAACCGTTTGATCGGTGGGATTTTGGGACCGTGGCATGGCCCACCTGGTGATAGGGTCCACGTCCGTACAAGGGGGACAGACACGTGTGATTTTAGATTGAGGGCATGGACTTCTATGTGCTCGACAAGGACGCTGAACGACCAGTTCTTTTTTCGCCCTCCAAATTTCGGTTGTCTACAAATGATACGTGGCAGAGCCAAACAGCAGCCACGTGGCTTTTCATTTGACGTGTCTTGTGTTTTTGAAAACTTGAAATTATTTTATTATTTGGGACTTCTATCATATGCCACGTGGCTAGAAATGGGCGATAGCGTCCAATCTTAAATGGGCTATGTTGGTAATGGGCCCAAGGTGATGTGAGTGGGCCATTCTGGGCGTGGCTGAGGTCCGTCCATCTTGGTCAAATGATAAGCAGCTAGGTCCGTCCCTGGCCCACCTACCCTTATGGATATCCAAATCCAAGCCCAACCCAATTGATTATCAGTCCTCAAAATCAAGCCCAGATTGGGCCACCTCGCCATCCAATTTCAGAGGATGGCATATTCATACCGCAATCCAGACCGTCCAAATCGCTGACCCAACTGTGGATGGAGCTTAATAAATAAGTTGAACTAAAGAAGATAACCATAACCATCTGATTTTCCCTTCGAATTTGGACCACTCAATATTCTACTTTTAGCCATCCATTTGGTAGCCATTAATTGGTCGGTTAGGATTTGCTTTTATGTGAATGGGACCCACAATTTGGATGGTCTGGATATGGTGGTGAAAAACTAACATTGGGGCCTAAGCATTGAAACCACAGAATACTGATTCCAGTCGACAGTGCATACACCGAATATTCAGTATATATGAACCCTACAAATTAATGGTGATGTTGACGGATAGCAGCGCCCAAATTGAGAAGGGGGGGAGGTAATGGATATACACCGAATGTTCCATGTATTTCCCTACACCCCACATGGCTTTTATATCCATTCTAAATACGCTATCCTTCTACTGCAACAAATTGGTAATCTTTACATCACTGCTCAATCTCCACCGTCCATTTTTCATGTGCTTCAAGAGCAAGTTTCTACCTAATGAAAACGACTTTTCTCTGCTTTTCTTACCTTTCTGATTATTGTGTTATTCTTGTGGGCCCAATTCGGTGCAGACGGTGTGTAGTGGACCATTGGTGGTCGGTAGTCGCCCTCCATCTCTGGAGTCCAGCACACACTCCAAAAAGGATTTTCGAAAATCCCATTTTTAGATGTGTGCTGGGATTCGGTCACACTTATTTGGATGGTGGGGATGTTTATACCAGCTTTCTGGACATTAGGTCGGCAATGGGCGTGATGGATGGGTTTTGGGTCCCGGCCCAGTCCTGATGTTAAGGCCCATCCGTAAATGGAAGCTGGGGCCTGAAATCCTTGCCCGATCACTTAATGGGGCAGGATTCGGCCTGATGAAATCCGAACTGTTCAAAGTAGGGCGATAACTTGGCATGGCCCACTGTGATGTTGAGTGCCATCCAACCCATCCATTAGATGCTTCCCCCCATGATATGCCTAGATTTCAAAGCCCAGTCAGATCTATGACTTATTTGGGCCACAACAAATGTAAAAATGGGGGACATTGGGAAGGGGATACCCACCATAGCAACTTCCAGATGGAATGTGGGGTCCACCATTTTTCGTATTTCTCATCCAATCCATTCATCAGCTGTATGACAGCCGGTTTAAGAGACCCAATAAAAATCAAAACATGCAAAATTTTAGGCGGGCCACAATAAGTGAATATATAGGCTGTTGGCATATTGTCCATTTCCCCCTATGGTGTGTCCCACCTGAGTTTCTGATAAGGATGTTTCTTGAGACGTAAACTACCCGTCAAGAATCCCACCCAACGAACGGTTGGATTCTAAAAATACATCACAGGTGGGCCTTGAACATCTCAAAAACATACTGATAACCATAATCTAATTTTGTGGTGTGACAGATCCATGGAGGATCTCTACGTGCATCTGATGACTTCCCAACAGACAGGCATCTAATCGAGCTATGGCCATCTTCATCCTCCAAACTAACCTCAATAGAAAAGGAAGAAGCTGACGGGCCCACCCTAGAACAATCTGCAGCCGTCGAATCATTCTCCTCATCCTATGAGTACATCACACTCAAAGACCTGTTGCTGGACTCTAACTACAGAGGAGGTGGCATTTCAGTAATCAACTCCCTCAGAACCACTATACAGAACTGCTACATCACCCATTTCACTACTGATGGAGTCCTAGTCCAAGGAGGACATGAGACGTTCATCAAGGACTCCTTCCTGGGCCAGCACATCACAGCCGGTGGAGATCCTGGCGAGAGGAACTTCTCTGGCATTGCAATCAATCTCATGGGCAATGACAATGCTGTCACTGACGTGGTCATTTTTTCAGCGTCGATCGGTGTCTCAGTAGTGGGCCAGGCCAACATTCTCACTGGGGTCCACTGCTACAATAAGGCTACAGGATTCGGTGGGACCGGGATTTATCTACGACTACCGGGTCTGACCCAGACCCGGATCGTTAATTGCTATTTGGACTACACCGGGATAGTAGCCGAGGACCCGGTTCAACTCCACGTCAGCGGATCGTTTTTCCTCGGCAATGCTTACGTGGCACTTAAGTCTATCAAGGGTGTCATACGTGGCCTCAACATCGTAGATAACATGTTTTCCGGTGATGGTAGTGGGGTTGATATTGTTAAGTTGGACCAGTCGAATGGGCCATTCACGACCGTTGATCAGGTAGTTGTTGATAGGAATGATGTACAAGGGATGGGGCTTAGATCGACGGTTGGGAGGGCGTCTGTGGATGGGAATGCGAGCAGGTGGGCCGTTGATTTCTCTCGGGTGCTTTTGTTTCCTAACCTTATCAGGCACGTACAATATTCGTTGCAGGTGGGTGATGGATCGTTTCCTAACCATGCGTTGAGGAACGTATCGGGGAATCGGGTTGTGGTTGAGTCGGATGTGCCGGTAGATGCTAATGTGTATGTGTGGGTGGATCAAAATACGGGGAGTGTTGGGTGAAATGATGAAGGGTGGAGATGAGAGGGGAGAAGAGTGGGCCACTGGAAGGAAGTGGGCCATCAAGAAATCAGTAGGGCACTCTCCCAAATGCAGGAGAAGTGATGTGTCATTTCATCATTTTTTTTTTTTTTTTAAATATATAAATTGTTTAAAACTCTTCAAAATTTCAATATATGGGCCACACAATGGACGGACGGATCACAACCTAAAAGGCTCCAAGATTGAAAGATCCTAGCTGTTATTTATTATCTATGTTTTTAAATTTTTTTTTTTTTTTTTAAATAAAAAATAAAATTTGTTGATGGTTTCTCTACAAGCTATTTATCATCCAACCAACTTGTTTATAAGATATATGGGCCACACAATGGACGGACGCATGGTGATGTTTATTTATCATCCAACCAACTTGTTTATAAGATCAGGCAGACATGGATAGAGGGAAAACACAAATATAAGCTTGATCCAAAACTTACGTGGCCCCTGAGAAGTTTTCAACGTTAGGTTTTCAATCCTGTGTGGTTCACTTGATTTTTGAATGTGATTCAATTTTGGGCTAATGTCCTAAAATGAGTTTGCAAAATGGATGAACAACACAGATAAAACACATACATCACGGTGGGCCCACAAAATCCTGGCACTTGAACCGGATTGGTGGTGTACCGCACACCACCGAATTAGGCTGCTCCCCTTGCCATGCCACTAGCCCGTGGCTGATGGTGGTGCTCTGTGGGCTCCACTATGATGTATGTGTTTAATCCATTCCCTTCATCCATTTTTAAATATTATTTTTGTGCTTGGTCCCAAAAATGAGAGGAATATAAGGTGGACCATAGCACAGGAAAACAATAGTGATGGATTATCCACTATTAAAATCCTCCTAAGGCCCACTGCACTGTTTATTTAACATCCAATCTGTTGATTAGGTCATAAAGAACCAGATGAAGAGGAAAAACAAATATCAGCTTGATCCAAAACTTTTATTGCCCCCAAAAATCTTTTAATGGTTTACGTTCATTCAACATTTTTACTGTAATGTGGTCCACTTGAGATTTGGATATACCTCATTTTCATCCTCATATCATAAAATGAACTATAAAAATAGATGGACGGCAGGGATGAAACATATACATTATGGTGGGGCCCACGGAGCACCGACCACCAGCCCTTGCTGGTGGCAGTGGGAATCAAAGTCACATGGCCCACAAATAATGTATTTATCATATCTACACCGTTCATCCAATTGGCAAGATCATTTTAGATATTGATTCCAAAAATGAGTAATTTACAAGGATCAAATGAACCACACCACAACTAGAAGTGACAATGATTCTCACCAATAGGGCCAACGTAACGTTTAATTTTCATCCAATATGTTCATAATGTCACACAGATAAGAATGAATAGAAACAACAAATATCATGTTGATCCAAAATTTCTGTGACCTCCAAAAAGGTTTCAATGGCAGTCGTTCAATCTCCCACTGCTTTTTACAGTGTGGTCCTCTTGAATTTTGGATCTGTCTTATTTTTCGGCTCAAGACTTACGACAATCTCATCAAGTGGAAGAACGGTTTGGCTATAACTCATACCTCATGATGGGACCCACAGAACTTAGTGACGTCAACACATCAGCCACATCGGTGGTGTGTGGTACACCAGCCAATCTGCTTCCCCTGGCACCCGGATGGAAACGGATTGGCTACTCCCCTGACACCAGCCCCGTGGCCGGTGGTCGGTGCTATGTGGGCCCCACCATGATGTATTTGTTTCATCCATTCCGTTCATCCATTTTTACCTATCATTTTATCGCTTGACACCAACAATGAGAGGGATATAAATCGCAGGTGGACCACACCACATGAAAACAATAGTGATTGGATATCCACCATTAAAATCCTCCTAAGGCCTACTGTATTGTTTATTTTACATCCAATAGGTTTATTAGGTCATGCAGGCCCAGATGAAGGGAAGGAAAAAACAAAAATCAGCTTGATCCAAAACTTTTCTGGCCCCCAAAATGTTTTTAATGGTTGACACTCATTCAACACTATTTCCTGTAATGCGGTCCACTTGAGATTGGGATATACCTCATTTCTAGTCTCATAACGTAAACTGATCTGTAAAAATAGATGGACGGCATGGATGAAACACATACATCATGGTCGGGCCCACATAGCACCGACCACCAGCCATTGGCTAGTGTCAGGGGGAGTAGCCAATCCGTTTCGTTGAGCAACGAGACTGCTACTGAAGTGACGTCACCAAGTTCTGTGATCCACACCATGATGTATGTTTTGTATCCACGCCGTGAAAACGGACTGAGATCTAGCCTCCATCAGGCCGTGTGTCAGCTGAGATCCACAATAATCGGGCCATGTATATAGCTGCAAATAGCTTCCAACTGGACCTCCCTATGGGCCCTGAATCGGACCAGGAACAGACCCTTAACTGGGCTCTGTGATAGGCCGAAGACGGCTTTCAGGTCGGACTGAAACCAGCCTTCACTAGGCTGAGTAAACGTGCTGAAAACCTGGCCTAAAATCCAACAATCACCAGGCTGTGGAAGGGGATGCAAACAGGCCCTTAGCTGGGCCAGAGGTTTGGCAGAAGATAGGCCCTTATCTGGGCTCCAAAACGAGCCGTCACGGCCTGTAAATGGGCCTGGAATGGGGCCGGAATCAGGCCTTGAAGAGACCCTGACGTTGGTTAGAATGTTGGCCTTCTAACCAACGTCAGGGTGGGCTGAAGATCATGTGGGCCGCACCATGCTAAAACAGGTGGGCTGCACCCTGTAAAACAGGTGGTCCGCACCACATCTGAAAAACAGGTGGGCCGCACCCTGTGTAAAATAGGTGGGCCGCACGCTGACATAAGGCGGGTCGCACCCTGTGTAATTACTGTGGGCCGCACATGGACCACATGATGGGGCAATAGGTGAGCCAGACCACCAGTCCAACAACGATTGTAGACCGAGCAAATCAACCCAGCCACGACAGTTGGATCTAGGCTGAGCCCAGCTGCAAATCTGGCCTGAGTCGTGGGTTGAGTCCAACTGATTTGAGCCCAAGCCCAGTCATAAATGGACGGAAAATATGGGCCACGAGATGGACTGAGATGTGGGCCGAAATTAGCCCAAGCTTTGACAAAGAAAAAAAAAATCAGGCCAAGATCACTTGTTTGGGACCCTGATTGTTGGGCTAAAATTGGCCCAATTCACATGAAGCAGGGGCTCTCATAAACCTTCCCATTAGCGACCTTTGGAAACATAATCTAACACAAGTTCTTGGGTTGGAACCAATTCTAGGAAATCAGCTATACAGTATCGGGCCGTTAACTAGCCGCAGAAAACATAATCAAGATAGGAGCTGCAATCCCTCAGGTAATGATTTTCTTTCCCTTGAACTTTCCATCCCCAAGCTAGGCTAAGGGTAGCATTTATGGTAACTACGAATGATGACCCAGAAATAGTAAACTATTCGATTAGTTACTTGAACTTATGCCTTGTAAGTAATTGATACTCGTGTAGTCCACTCAAGCTTATAAGTTAGAATTGATTTAGAACATGTGAATGACTTAATTCATGCTTTAGAATTGATTAGAATTGATTAGTATGTTTGGTTAGTTAAACTCATGTTTTAGCTGGATTAAAGTACTTGATTAGTTGGCTTGAGTGTATATGCTAGGATTGTCTAAACTACATGACTAGTCACCCAACATACAAGTTATATGTTTAGTTTTTCTTGAGCACATGTCTTAGAATTGATACATTATGGTTATGTGACTCTTGCATTGAAAGTGTTCATGTGCTTTATCTTGATTATTGAATCATGTTGATCTTCCATGCCATACCCTCTCATTATCCTATTGATTGCAAAACTCTTACTAAAGAAACCTCTCTGTGGAACCTCTACCTAAGGAGAGTCCGTACTTAGGGTGTAACTAGGCTGGTTGTGATAAGTATAGACCCTCAACATGGAGGTTAGTTGATTGGCCCTATGTTGACGGGCCTTATACATACCTTAAGGCGGTAAACTCATGGGCCGGGGATAGTGGTCATGGGACACTATGCCGGAGCCATCGGCCTACGCTGGTGGCGAGCCCCCATAGTGACCTTGAGTCTATTCAAATTGGCTGATTGTAACTAGACTAATAATAGTTTGGCTAATCATGCATACATGGCACAGACCAGCGTCTATCGCTCACGTACGTGATGTATGATAGACAGTCGTTATGTGGTACATGATGTACGCACGTGATGTGCTTCGTTAACGGCCAGCCTTTGCATGGGTGACGAGCCCAAGTCTGACTGGATGAGCATTCACAAGTCGATGATTGCATGGGTGACGAGCCCAACATACGAATGGATGAGCATCCCCAGGTCGATGACACATTCATGCATCCATTCATATAATAGAACTGCATTTACTATGTTTTGGTTGTCTGGATGTTTTTACGCTATCTCTTGTCTAGGGCGGCGGTATGTCATCCTGAGAGAAAATCACACTGAGTTTACCATTCATTCATCAATATTCAACCATACAGAGGATACAGGTACAGGGGCAGACGGATACGCAGCGGACCCGGAGACAGCTGCAGTCGAGGAAGAGTTATACGATGAGGAGTTACATCAGGAAGCGGCTGCATATTATGGCTGAACCAGTGGATTTAGTTGTGATAGTTTGTTTTGAATATTTTACATTTGAGGGTTTTGCTTTTGTTTTTATTTTTTATTTTTTATTTTTTATTTTTTTTGTTTTGTTTTGTTTTGTTTTTTTTGTTTTGTTTTGTTTTTTTTTTTGTTTTTTTTGTTTTTTTTTGTTTTTTTTGTTTTTTTTGTATTTAGGCCCTAACTGAGTGGCCTAGGATATTATTCTCATTTTGATTACATCTATACTACGCTTGACTTCCGATAATCGCACTTTGATCCTACATTGGTTACCATATGATTATCCGCTAACACCCAGGTTATTAGGAAACGAGTTGCTTACTCGGGTCCTGAAAACCGGGGTGTTACAATGGTACAATGATCTAAACCATCTATTTCATTTCTCTGGCATGGATATAACTTGCCTCAAAATCAAAGATTTTGGAAGATCTTAGTCTTTTCATCTTTGGACGATTATGCTTAATGTAGGATTAGCAACTGTCTAATCTAATGGGTTAAGGTTGGCGACATCTAGAGCTAGGCAGAATCCGACCCGATCATGCGAATCCAACACGAACCAAAGGCCTAGATCGGTGCGGATCAAATAGGACCACTCAGATCCGATCGTACATCGGATTGAGTTCGGATCGTGGTCAATACCGACCGATCCGATCCGAAATCCGAACAAACACTAACCCTTCTTTCACTACCCAAAGGAGGCGCCGCACCCACCCATCTCTCCTCCTTTCTCTCCCGATTTCCCTCCTCTCCTTCCTTCTCTCCTCCTTTCTCTCCTTTCTCTCCTGGTTTCCCACATCTCCTTCTTTCATTCCTTATTTCTCTCACTCTCTCTCCCTAGACTAAACTCGATTCGACTCGATTTGGTACCCAAAGCAAGTCATGTTTACTCTTTGTTTTATTGTATTTACTAGCTCCATACTCTTACCTATCAATGTTCCTACATTTCGAATGAGAAGACGAATCGTATTCCCCTAGACTAGCTTCTTTACCTATGTGCATTTAGAATGCTGCAGAACCTTTGTCTACTTCTCTCAACAATCGGGTGCTGTTGCAATGCGTCGCTTTTGGGATACATCGTAGCCCACCTTACCTCTCTCTCATTACACCTAGGTTTCATTGCAACACGTAGCTTACAAGGAACACCCTAGCATAAACATGGAATGTCGTATTGTTTGGATTCATGATGAAAGTTATGGCATAAGTTTGACAATGACTGCCAACCTGACACAACCCTTCATTATCCAGGTCAGGACTGGCAATGAGAGCAAAAACTCCCACAAGCTTAGTATGATAAATTATTACAAAGGTTAATTACAATTAAGCACTTTCTAGTAGTCTATTACGTAGGTTTATTATAATCAATGAGTTGATTTTGCAACTTTTCTATAGCATAACACACACAAATCCCTAACAACGCATTGGTCGTGGACATGGTATGGGATCCCAACTCTTCAACCAACAAATAACAGTCATCATCAAGCCTTATCCCGGCTAACTGGGGCTGGCCACATGAATCATGTTGTGAATAGCCTGACGAGTAGATGTGCTTCATTTTAACATACTTGGACCGTGGGAACTCTTATGATGGATGGCTTGGATGTTATAACTGCTACCAAGTTGAGACAGTTCTGTTTTGGTCTCAATGACCTTATAGCACCATTACCACCTACACCTTCTCACATGTGCATACTTTCACATTTATGAGACATCTTAGTGGTGCAAACATGATGCAATCGGCCCACATCCCACATGTTCACACTCTGCACATGTGCACAAGAAAAGAAGTACATTCCTTTTTTAGCTCATCACTAATTTCCTTTTAAATTTTTATATTAGGAAATTTTCTTTTTCTTTCACATCTTTATGTTAGGCAAGACGCAATTTTAGATTCTTCTTATTCAAATACTTTATTATGCAGGCGCTTTTTTAATTCCAGTGCTTTCTTATTTAGGTAGTTTAGTATTTTATCAGATTTGGGCTAGCTAGAAATTCTATTTTTAGATTCCATTGCTTTTATTACAGACTATAAGGGTTACTTATAAATAAGGCATATGACTTATGAAAGAAAATATGATTGATATTTTCTTTGAGTAATTTTCATATGTATCTACAGTAATTGTGAAGGGGGTGGGAATGAAATTGTCTCTAGATTAAGACCAGAGGACTATTGAGCTTGCTTATAGTCTTGCATTCATGGTCTCTAGCATTCGGCCAAATGATTGTTGGGTCCTTTCCTACCATCTCTTTCTTATTTTCTTTGATCTATTTGCTTTTCCTTTTGGGGTTAACATTAAATTGGTATCAGAGCAAGTTCTGCTCTTGGAAAACTTAAAGAATATGCTTTTCTCATCTCAATCCTACCCTTTAATCTTTTCCCTTCATCAACCTTCATTTTTCATTTTTCTTATCTTTTCCTTTTCCCATCCTAAAATTGCCAAACCTCAAACTATTTCTTTTTCTTTTTCCCCCCCAATCCCTTGGAACCCTAACCATGCCTAAAAAAGTAAAAAAACTCTGTTTATTTTCTCTTCAAACCCTTCTATAACCTATTCCTGTTCCAACCCATCAATTCCTTGCGCCTTTTCTTTTCCTTCTTAAAGAAAAGAAAAAGAAAAAAAATGTTCTCACATGCTTTGCGAAATTCTGTTGTCTTATATGCATTAGAAGATGGACGATTTACAATATTGGGATGGCTACACAACCTTAAGATGGGACTATCTCAACCTTGCAACAAATGGTCGATTTGATCTCGAAACGGTTGGATGATCTAGAGACCCATTTCATGGTCAGAATGAATGCTTAGGAAGGATGTATTGTTGTTCTTAAAGACGCAAATAGGTACATCAATCCAAATTGCCAAACCTCTATGGATGGCCTTGAAGGAGAATTGGAGTATGGGAATGTAGACTCACTGCATTCTGGCCAGAATGGTGATCTGCAAGAAGAAGAACATGAGCTTGGCTATGAGGCCCAACAACATCGTTATGCGCATCCAGGAGCCAGAGGGGTGAACAACCTACGATGGGATCATCCAATTTATCCCGAATGAGGAAGGAATACTCGCACTTCAGATCCTGCTAAGCATGTCAAGATTGACATTTTAGATTACGATGGTAATTTGGATCCCAAGGTGTTCAATGACTGCCTAAAGTTAATGAAGCAATATTTTCGTTAGTACAAAATGAAAGAAGTTGTCAAGTTACGTTTTGTTGTCCTGAAATCTAAGAGTGCAGCTCAAGACTAGTGGTACATCATTGAAGAAGATTTACAACTATGTGGCTTTCTTCTTGTAAGCAATTGGAGGAAATGAAGGCAACATTGAAATGAATGCTTTTGCCGTTGGATTATAAGACGACTTCTTTTCAAGAGCTCCTCATGCTTCAGTAGGATAATTCGACCGTGGAGAAGTAAACACATCATTATTATGACTTAATTATTTGGTGTCGTTTCATAAAAAGCTGGAAGACAACAAGTGACGCATTATTGCAATGGACCACGGTTCAAGATTCAAAGAGAACTGGTGACTGTTCAGCTCAATAGTGTCACTGAAGCATATCAAATGGCCCGAAAAGTGCAGGAGCAAAAGTTGGTGATAAGGCGCGGTAGCCCTCAAGATGGGGCTATGCATTCACCCGCTCCACTACTAGTGGCTCCATTTCACATCCACAACCATTCGTTCCCCACACTAACTTGTCGTGAGATTACTAATTGGTCGGAACTCTACCTCCAATCCTCTTCCTCGAAATGGTGATACAAAGGAAAAGTTTGTTGCAGCAACGCAAGGGAGGTCGACCAACACTTGCTTTAAGTGTGGTGGTCATGGACATTACGAGACAGAGTGTTCCTCTTGCAATCTCCAATTTTGCGAAGGCCTTGATGGCCTTAATGAAAACAAGTTATCATTGGTTGTCGGAAGGATTTTGACAACACCAAATAAGGAGGTCCAAGGGGAAGAACCAGCCATCCTCGCTATAGACCTCCAACAGTAGGAGGTTTTGTAGAGTGACGATTCCCTAAATACACCAACCCGAACTTGACGTGCTGAATTTGCCAGCAACATCAGATTTCCACAATCTCCCTTCCCCAAACAGCTAATCCACTTCCCCAATAAAGTTGAATTAACATCCTCCAGCCTCCTGATTTCTGCACCACCTTCTTTGAAAGGTCTACATACCTCCTCCCAACATAAGACGTGAAACTTGCCTTTTAAAGCACCACCTTGCCAAAGAAAATCTCTCCACAATTAATTACCATATGTTAAAGCTACATTGAGCCCATTCACGATGTTTATGTGGATTGGATGACACCATCCACACAGAGAATCATCTATTACACCTGACGATTTGGTTGGATGATATACACACAACATGGGGGACTGCATATCCTATCTGGAAGTTTCTATGATGTATGTCCCTCATTGTTCCCTTTGGTATGGACCACCTGAACTATGGATGAGGATTGATTTCAGGATCTAGGTTTAATGTTGAAGGGCACATCTAGTAGAGGGGATTGATGGCACTCAAATCTCATGCGGGCACCGCCCAGATTGAACTAGGGTTGGCACAATGTGCCCTGCTGCCTAACCATGTAGGGCCAGCCTTGGGCCCTAAAATCGGCTTGAGGGCTGAGCTGGGCTGAACCTGGGCGTGAAATCTAAGCTCAGTGTTTAGGCCAGGTCGGCCAGGACCAATGAAAAATGACCCAGCCTAGCCAGTGGGCCCATTTCAATCATCCAGTGGCTCCCTATTGTTCAAAAGAATGAATGATTTTAAAAAGCCTGTGTATGGTCTCATTCAACATATATCCATCCCTCTCTCTCTAACACACACACACACCATCGTCATTATCATCAAAATCACTGGGAGACCATGTAGATGACGTTGTGGGACCTAATCAGCAGGTTTGATGGCAAATAAACATTAAAGTGGGCACTAGGAAGTTTTTAATGGTGGGTGTTCAATCACCACTATTTTCCTGTGGTGTGATCCACCTGAGATTAAGCATCTATCTGATTTTTCGGCTCATGCTCTAACGTAATGATCCAGAATGGATGAATGGCATAGATAGAATGTATACATCATGCCAGGGACTACAATTTCAGTTCGATAGGTACCGTTCGTGTTGGGGAACGGCTAATGGAGATGTTGAGGTTGGCGTGGCCGAGAAGAAATGGTGGGACATGCCACATAAGCAGTCCAACGAAATTTCCATCTTTTCTCCACCGCTTCCATCGGGAAGTTCTTCATGATGCACCTGCACAAATAAGAAAAACGGCTCTAGTATTATACTCTTGGCAGGTTAGATGTTGCAATCCAATCAAATTTGGCTCACGTTGATATTTGAGTGATCCCTTCATCCTGTCTTTGTGACCTTATCAACGGTTGGAATTGGATGCAATCCAATTACATCAGATGTTATGAAGTTTTTTATGGTGGGCTTTCAATAACCATTGTTTCCTATTGTATGGTCCGCCTGAGATTTGTATCTGCTTCATTTTTATTTTAACATGCAACTTATTAAGGGTGCAAAACAAATGTAGAGAGTGAATATACAACGGATACATCGAGGAGGGGGCCACAGTGAGGTTCGCACCCACTAGCCTGGATCTGGGGTTGCGCGTTCACCGGTCGAGTCAACAAATATATACCGATGTGATCATCCAACTAGAACATTTAACGGACGGTCCTTGAAAAAAAATAAAATTGGAATGCTTTCAATTCAGCTAATTTGAGGACAGAGTCTTGGATTATCACCTACTAAAAGTGGGCCCTCCAATTTGGGAGGTTTAGTTTATTTTATTTGCCCTATGTGTAAAATTTCAAGGTGCCTGCGTATCAATTATCACACTCAGACGGAGTATCAAATAAATCCATTTAAAAAAGAAAAAATTAGCAGTGTAGACGAGTCCGTACAGAGCTGTTTTTTGCCTCGCTGGCGATTTTTAAGGTACGGACACGGACGAGACTACCCCTCGGATCCCTTCGGTTCAGGTGAGAAGCACATCAAAAAGCAGGGTTAATATTGTCTAAATTAGTTTTTCCGTATAACTAGTAGTCTATTTTCGTAAACTAAGTTTTGGGTCGAATTAGTAAAAAAAAAAAACTTTAAAAAAGAGACCGGATTGCATGTGCCCCAGGCACAAAGAGATATAGGTGTGGCCGGGGCTGTGTGGCGCCCACAAATATATATGTGGCAAATCCACTCCGTCTATCCGTTTTTAGAGACCACAATAGGATTGAATTCTGAAAATGAAAAGATCCAAAACTCAGGTGGGCCACCACAAATGAAACGGTTGGAAGGAAAATGTACACCGTTGAAACCTTCCTGGAGCTGACCATGATGTTTATATGCCATCCAAACCGTTCACCGTTCATATGGTTATTTACCACTCAGATAAACTGTAGGAACAAATATCATCCTGATAAAAATTTCTGTCACCCTGGGTGTTCAATCCCCACTTTTTCATGTGGTATGGCCCACCTGAGTTTTGGATCTTCCTGAATTTTAGAATCCTATCCTGTTGTGGCGGAGTGGATTTGTTAGAGAGATCTCTGTGGGCCCCACAGAGTCATATCTCTGTGCCCGGGGCACATGCAATTCGCTCTCTTCAAAAGGAAGCTCGAGAAAACCAGAGAGTGCACGCAGGACTACCAAACCTACCTCCCTACAACTCTCTCTCTACGGTTGGACTTGACAGAAATGGTGAAAACGATCCCCCAATTAATCAGGGCCGTAGAACATCCGATCCTGGCGAAGGGTGGGCCCACCATTACACGACGGGTTTTTTTACCGTTTAGATCTGTTGCTTCTCGTTGATTCAGTAACACCTGTAGAATGGAGAATTTTAAGGCACCGTCCAGCTTGGTGCGGCCTAACAAACGTCAGTAAACCATGCATATCCTCCGCCCGAGGATCATAAATTTCCTCTCTGATTTCCCCAACATGCTATTTTGGGAACAAGAGATAGCAAAAGTGTATTATTTCATTTCCAAGAATGTAGGATGGGACAGCAAATCAATTACTAGAGGTTTAGATATCAGTCCCATCTTCCAACGTAAAATCATAGATTATAACTTAAAAAGAAAAAAAAGGGTGCTGACTCACTCTAAGTCACACTTGGCACCAGTTTAAAGCCATGTATACTAGCCAAATTGTGGGTCCCATTGCATATAGAGCATGTCTAGAATCACATTAGTCTAGTAATCTTAACCATCCAATTAATGGTTATCAAGTAAATGGTTAAAGTAAAATTTGAGTGGTTCAGATTCAAAAGAAAAACAATCAGTTGGTTTAAGCTGTCTTCTTAGAGCCTGTTTGGAGGATTAGAAGGGATTAGGTGGGATGGGATTCATCTTGGTCCTATGCCAATTTCACTCCATGTTTGGGTAGAATGGAAAAGCTTGGAATTACATTAAATGGAATTGCATTGGAATTACATTAAGGGCCCAGTTAGACCGGTGGATTGAAAGGGATTGAATGGTATTAGGGTGGATGGTATGGATTTCAAGGCAATGATGGTGTTGTCAGTGGATTGTCTTAAGATCCATGGGATTGCTATATCCCGGGATTGCGATATCGAGTCTGTTTGGCACGCCTGGCCAATCTCGGGATTAAACCTTCCCATCCCTTCCAATCCCTCATCCCAGGTCCATTTGAACGGATTAGGGTGGATTGGATGGGATTTAAAGGTAATGATGGTGTTGTCAGTGGATTGTCTTAAGATTCATGGGATTGCTATATCCTGGGATCAGATCACCCAATTTGTTTGGCACGCCCCGCTAATCTTGAAATTTAACTTCCAATCCCTTCCAATCCGCCCTGCCAAACGGGCCCTAAATGGAATTGCATTGGGTCCTGTGCCAATTTCACTCAATGTTAGCAAGTTGGGTAGGTCCCACCATGATGTGTGGGCTATATCCACACCATCCACCCATTTATCGAGATTATTTTAAAGCATGGGCCAAAAAATAAGGTAAATCTAAAGCTCAAGTGGACCCACCATAGAAAGCAATGGGGATTGAATACTTACCGTTGAAAACTTCTTTGGGGCCACATAAGTTTTGGATCTACCTCCTTTTTAGGCTCATGCCATAAAATGAGATTACAAAACAAATGAATGGTTTATATATAACATATACGTTATTCTCAATAATTTCAAATGATTATTGTCAACAAATCATGGTATTAATCTTATCCCATGGCAACAGGCGAGAATCCCTGCCATGGGTAATAATTGTGTTTTTTGAATCCCATCCCACCTAATCCCTTCTAATCCCACCACCCAAGTGTAATATTTTGGTCATGCTCCCATATACACTTAGGTATGAACTTAGATAATAAAATATTTCCTTTAAATAGCATACTAATGTCTAACAATAGAAAAACTCTCTAAAGAAAAATCGAAGCGAACCAGACACATTTGCCAGTGCCTAGCTTGCGCTGTCAATTATTTCAATAATCTAAATGTTAGATATTTAGACTAGTCAAACAATGAGCCTTTTAAGTAGTTATTATTATTGGATATTTAGACTACACATACCAATGAGCCTATTTTAAGTAGTTAAAAATGTTGTTACATATCTAAGATACCTTACTACATATAGATTTTAGTGTAAACACACCTATTTTAATACTGAAATCAAGAGATTTAGTGCCACATGTGGTGTGAGGTATGTTTTTCATACTTATTTGGCTTATCAACAAAGCAGAAAAAACCAAATTGGAATTTCCTTAAAATGTGGCAGCATCATCCGATGTAGCAACCGAAGAAGGGTAGCAGCACACTACCAATCCTGAAAACAGGGCATATCTCCACTCCTGCACAGTTCTAGGATAAGCTCGATGAAGTGGAGGTCGCCAACAACACAGGGGCGAGAGCAATATTTCGCTGGGAGAGTCCAGCAGTATCCTGGGCATATGGTAGCTGTTTTCATATGGAGTAACAACTTATGTTCTTCCTGGGCTTATTTGCATGTTACTTTTTCTTGAGTAGTTGACATGGTTTTCACATTCCCGAAACTCATGGAGCTGACTAATTTTGTATTATTTATCATAATTTTATAGGATCCAGCTGGCCACAATAGAAACATCAGTACTCTCTCGGCAACAGAAACCGGTAAGTTGTTTTTCATGAACGTCCTTTGAGTTGAATGAGCCTCGTAATATTTACGTTCATGTAATTAGTTTTCTGTATTTGGGTTTCTGGAAGTTTGAAGCCAGTTCCCATACTTCTACATGCCATAAAAGCATACATGACATGATGAGAATACAGTTGAATTAGTATAAAATATGGTTTGCTGACTTGAATGAATGAATTGACATAACAAATGATCTTGAACATATTTTTTTAATAGTTAAAATCTTAAGGAGATGAGTGTTTGATGATGCAGGTTGAAGTGTATCATTGGTACATGGAAGTGTTACTTTGATTGACAAATTGTTGGTAACTAATGTAGTTTTTCTTTTCTTTTCTTTTTTGCAGCTACTATAGTAATTTAGCATGGGAATTGATAATTACAACCATAATGATTTTGAGTATCCATTTTCAATTTGGGAATTGAAATTCATGTTGGGTAGGTGCTCTCCAAATTCTATGGCTGTGATTTCCCTTTTTTTTTGTTTCCTTTCATCTTCTAAAGTAATTGTTGTAGGAATAAATATTTACAACCTTGATTGATCTTGAGTACACCCATTTTAAATTTATGGATTTGAACAACTGCAAGAATGCGGCTGTTGGCAAAATGGGGTGTTTGCTAGTGATCTGCAGTGGAATTGCTTCAAGGTTCAGGTATATTTGATATGCATTGGAGCTTGTATATAGTTGGATGCCACTCAGATCTTGGATTTATCAGGAAACCAATTTTTTGGAAAAATTCTGTCCGACATTGGGGTTTTTAGTAACTTGCGGCTGTTGAATATGTCTGGGAATTCTCTTGCGGGTGTGGTTCCAGTGAGCATTGGGGAATTGAAGGCAATGAAGATGGGTGTGGAAGTATATCATCATTTGAAGGTCCACGATAATGCTCTTTTCTTCTTATTCCCTGTCCATGCTTACTGCTCAGAGCATAATCTGCTCTTTTGCTTATTCTATTTGCATCATGTCCTGATAACATGATATGATGCAGGCTGTGATAAAGAAGAAATATACTCAAGATCTCTACAAATCATTTGTGGCTGAGTGTCCAATTGTATCAATGGAAGACCCGTTTGATCAAGATGACTGGGAGCATTACTCCAAGTTAACCTGTGAGATTGGAGACAAAAGTATAGATAATGGGGGATGACCTCTTGGTCACCAACCCAATGGTTAGCTCTGGTAACTCTTTGTTTTTTGTTTTTGATTTATTTTTTTTCCCTTTCTTTTCATTTTGGTAGAAATCATGCAAATGGTGGGCCATCAAGAAGATCACATGGCACAGAAATCAGGCTGCTCCGCTCATCAGGTAGCCCGTCTGACTCAACATGCAGGGTGTGGCCCAACTTAGAACTCATTCTGACTCAGCCGAGTTGCACAATGTGTTGTATCAGCATTATAAATGGTGCAACAAATGATTTTGTTTTTTGGGTCTTGACTTTTGGTAAGCAGGACGTTGTGGAAGCTTGTGAGATTGTGAACTTGATGCAGGACAATTAACCACTTGCTCTAAAAGCTCGAACCGTTAGAGTATGGTGAATTAATCCATTAATCTCATAGCCCAGGCCCCACATCTCTTGGGTTAGGACCTAGGCTCAACCCCCTTCGTGGGTCCCAAATCACATGGACCGCCCACCCCGAGTGTGTCCCTGCATCCCACGGGCTACTCCACTCGAGCCTGGTGTGAAACGCGCATTAATCACCCCTGGTAAGGAATCTCGAACACGAGACCTCCGCCGTGGGCCCCAAATCACATGGGTCACCCAAACCCGAGTGTGCCCCTGCATCTCACAAGTGACCTCACTCAAGCCCAATGTGAAAATGCCCCTGCATTAGAACTGCAATGGTGTTGAGGTGCAAACTGCAATGTTAGGTTTCCTTTCTTATTTTTTATTTTTATATTTTTTATGCAACGTTCAAAGTCCTCGGGGTAGCAAGCCCATGGCTCAATGCTTGGCAGTCTTGACGTCTTAGATTCAAGCCCATCTTTAAGAAAAAAAGAAAAAGAAACGAACTATCAATTTTCTTGCTACTTGATGTAATCTGTCTTCCTTTGGAATCTAATTGTTAAACCTATTGTTAGGGATCTCTTCTTTGTCTTTTTCTTTTTCTTTTCTGTTGCTTTTTTCCTTTAAATAATATATATATATATCAACAATACTTTTCCTTCCTAATTAAAGCTATCATCATGATACTTTCCTTATTGGTGAGCTGCATGTTCTTATGATGGCTGAATATGTTAACACAATTAATTTATCTCCAATATTTGTAGATACTATTACCAGTGATCGAAATATCGATATTATCGGCCGATATTATCGGTATCGGCCCACTGCGAGACGAAACACCTCCGATAACACCCGGAAGATACCAAAAATCCAAAAGTTCAGATATCGTGCGATATTATCGTCGATATCGTGCGATACATCATCGCTATCGCTGATACAACTCACCCCGATTTCGATATCGCGGTATTTCCGCCTCCATTATTGTCGGAAATCAACAAACAGAGTCATGGACACTCACGGGTGCATTTGCAGGAGACTCACGAGTCCCACTATAGCCAACAACCCACAGGCCACAACGATAAAAAGTCGATGCCGTAGGTTGTGGAGAATAAAAATAATTGAATTAAAAAAAGACATAGAGAGAGAAAAAGAAATCGGAGACGACCTGTAGCCATAGACTGTAGCGGTGATCGGAGGTGGGCCATTCGACAGGTAAGCATCTGTATCCCCCTTTCTTTGAATTTTTCTCGATATTTTCTTCGATTTTTCCCTTTCTTCGCTGATTGGAGCGTGCCTTGGCGGATTTCTCGGAGATTCGGCGATAAATCCGGCCGGATTTGAGGAAATGAAATGAGAAATCCTCTTCGAAACCCTCACTGCGTGAGGGAGAGGGAGCGCGCGGTGACGGAGAGGGAGAATGAAGAAGATGCACGGGAGAGGGGGGGGGGGGGGTGAATTAGGAAATCGGATTGTGTACTGAGTTACTCAGTATGCTCTTATTGTACTGAGTAAACTCTGCTGGGCCCACTGTGAATGCATCTAGTTTATCTATGACGTCTATTCGTTTTTCCTAATCATTTTAGGGGTTGAACCAAAAATTAATGCATATCCAAATCTCAAGTGGACCATACCAATGGAAAAAGTAGAAATATTTATTTCCATCGTTGAAAATTTTCTAAGGCCCCTAATGATGTTTATTTGTCATCCAACCTTTTAATAAGATCAGAAAGACATGGATGAAGGAAAAACACAAATATCAGCTTGATTTAATGCATATTTCGAACACTGGGTGTACTTGCTTTCTCGTTTGTAGGGGATCACACTTTCTCTTAGAGTCATAGATATGAATATCGGTATCGTATTGGCCGATACAACCATATCATATCCGTATCTACACGAGACGATATGCGATACAGGGTCGTATCGGCCTAATACGAAAAAATTGGCCCACATCGGCTTATAACAGTCTGTATCGACCAATGCGGGAGTATTGGCACTGATACGGGGCAATACAAACCGATACGCCCATAAAAGCCCAATTTTGATTTATTTATTTTTCAAAATTTCAATTATGTTTCTTCTTTTTTCTTTTCTTTTTTTCATTTAAACAATAGAAGAAGCTTTAAAAATTATTTTAGGCTAGACCTAGACCTATTTTGGGATCAAAACAAATTATTTGAATGGGATTTGACCAATCGAAACGAAGTGGCCCATTGTGAGAAAAATCAGAAAGAAGGGTAAACCTTCACTTTCTTATATATATATATATATATATATATATATATATATATATATATATATATATATATTTGTTGTATTTCAATGTTATGGGCCTTATTTCACCAAATCATGCTTGATTTGTGTTTAATTAAGACCCATTTAGTTGACCTTCAACAAGTGAAATCGACAGGCAACATTCTCATCAAAGAATAGTCCGATACACCAATGAATGCATGGTTAAAACGAAAAGAAATGATCAATTTTTGAATATTTTCCATATTTTTTTCTTAAATTGCGGGACCCATTTCTCAATCAGGTCAGTTCCTTCGGTGGACCACAGTGACAGAAATTCATCTCACGTGATAGATTAACGGCATTCAAATGAAATCAGAGGGTGTGACCCACCAATGCGGCATGAAATGATGACCACATGGACCGATCCAAAGAACAAACCCTAGCCCTTTATAGGGGATGCGACCATCTCAGGATCACCACCGAGAGAGAGAGAGAGAGAGAGAGAGAGAGAGAGAGAGAGAGAGAGAGATCAGGATCACCACCTAGAGAGAGAGAGAGAGAGAGAGAGAGAGTGTGTAAAAAGAGGGAGGGAGTGTGTGTGCTGGCACCGCTGGACTCGTTGCCGCACTACGCTGAGTCGGCCGAGTCGCCCATTTTGAGCTGCGCCTAGGAGGGACAACACCTCCGAAGGACAAAGAAAGAGAGTGAGAGAAAAAGGGAATGAGAGAGAGGGAGAGAAAAAAAAATGATGTAGAGAAGGAAAGAGGGCGAGAACGGAGTAGCAACTCACTGGGAGCTCGTTGCACTATCGAGTCAACTGTCAACGCCGTTAGGACGACCAGACCTTACTCAGGTAAGTTCGACCCTCCTTGTCCAGCAGCAAAGAATCGGGTTGAAGCTGGATGGACCACCCATTCGGACTCACCAGTAACTCGAGCCGGTGATGGTTCGTCAATGGAGAGTGTAATGGCTGGCCATCCAGTCAAGACAACAGCTGTAGCCCAGGGCCATTCATGGAGGGTCCAGGGAGGCAGGCTCGACCCAACAGAGCACTCTAGAGTCGGTCCAGCTGATGAGATAGGCCTGGAATGATGCACCTCGGCTTAGGCAGCCCCAAACTCGGTTCGGGTCGTGCTTGAGTGTACACCCCATACCTTTCAGTACTCGGGTATTACCGTATAACCTAACTTAGTATGAACGCTAACCTAGCTTACTTGAACAGTTGCCCTCAATCTATCCATCTTAACCATTTGATGTTGACTATGACAACAAGACCTTTAAGAGTTTAGTTCAATCTGCCTTGGATCCCTAATGACCTTTCAACCATATAATTTTGGATTAGGACTACTCGCTATACAATCGTAAGATTTGAGATCGATCTATCTATTTAACCACCTCAACATGATTAAGCTGACCTTGTACTTAAATAAATAAATAAATAAAGATCCTACATAGCATCTAGATCATTATAGTATTTCAAAATGCACCTATTTAGTACAACTAAATCACATGAAGTAAATTAGGGATCGAAGTCACAAGATCCATCATTCATCAGGTTACAACATCTCATCGGATTATCCATCCTTGGAAAACACAAACCGAATCATCTATCCCCAAATTTGACTACCAGATCACTTCTTAGGGTTCCTAGGGCCTAGCTATGGGAATGTGATCGCGATGAAATTTCACTTACTACACTATTAGAACAATTGAACCATACATCGTTAATTCCGGGACCCAACTCAGCAAATCCACTGTCCATTGGATCCACAATTCTAGGTGGGATGAGTTAACACTTAATTTCATGAATTAACTGCCACATTTCAAAAGAGACATGAGGATCTACTCACATTAGCATAGGGACATCTAGAAGTGCTGGTGATCAAGTTGGAAAATGATCCAACCAATAATCGCCAATGAGCTCACAAAATCAAGTTGTAGGGCCCACCTAAAGCTTTGGATCTTCTCATCTTCGATCAGATGGCCTTGATTGGACCCTTCGAACCAGATGGCAGATAAATAAGTAAATAAATAACATAATAATATGGAAGGGATGCAAATAATAAAAATGGGGTCATCAACACAAAGAAAGTGAGCCTGAACACTCAAATGATCCTTAGAGTATTTTTGACAGTTAATATTCAAAACGGGATGAATCCAACTATTGGATTAAAGGCCAATGGAATAACCTAAAATTTAAGTAATGGGGCGCACCTAAACTTTAGATATGCTTGATATCTGGCCAAATGCCTTACATGGATTCCTAGAAGTGAATGGACAGGGTAGATTTATCACAAACATCACGGTGGGCCCCACACGGGGTGCGTGCACACCACAGTGGTCCGTGCACGAAGTGCACCGGACCGCGTCGAGGGTCAGCCGGGCGCTGACCCGTGAAAATTTGAAAAAAATAGAGGGAGAGACCTCTCAGCCTCATGCGTTAAACGCGATAAACGGACAGAGTCCGTTCATCACGATATGTGGCCCACATAAGGCCATAATAAATGTGATCCAGACCGTTAATCGGTCTTGCACCATCTAAAAGACCAAAAAAATGTCATCCAATCAGGCCCATGCACTCGTTCTCATGCACGGACAAGGGACGACAGGAAAACTTCCAATTGGGACGAGTTGTGGCTCGTTTCGAGCCACCATACGGACGATCTAAACCATCCATTGGATGAGGAAGATCCGGAAGACCAATTATATGCCGACCATATGAACCCATACATACGTGCATGCGTGCGTGCAACGGACGGTCTCAAACGGACAGCTGCACTCTCCAAAATAGATCCGTTGTGGTGTACTCCACGTCAGCGATCCGCGTCTCCAGCTCTCCCTCAATCTCAACCGTTCCTGGGGGTAGGAATCCAGGCTTTCCATCCATTACCAGAAATGGACGGGCAGAAGTCTATTGTAGAAAAAGGCGTGGGAAGACGTTTCTCTTTGGGAAACCTCCTCTGGCTTGATCCAGACCTTCTACTAGGCCACGTGGAGCGATATCCACTGCCTCCTCTAGGGCTTCAACCACTCCCTCATTGAAACGCCCCATCTCGCGAGAAAACCGGATGAGCCGGATGATCTCGCGAGATGTGAACAAACGGCTATGGATGAAGGGAAAAGTGGATCCTATGATGATCAGTGCCCACATCTGACCCACTCAAACGGACCAGATGGCGTGAATATACCGTGGATAAAAATTCGCCATTGATGGCTGCACCATCTTCTCCGTCCAGCTAATGACCCACCATCACGGCATGGGCCCCACAATGGATAAAAAGTTACTTTTCCTGTGGGCCTCAGCACAGGAATCCATCCCCGCTATTGGATGGACCCCACGCTTAGCGGTCTCTCAAAAACGGCCTTTGCAAGGGACGTTTAAAGCTCAACCGTTGGCTGAGATGAGCTAGGGTCTTCTCTCCGCTATAAAAAGTTGTTGCCATGTCTTGGGATCCCCACCAAAGGGAGAGGGAAGAAAAGAGAGAAGGAAATGAAAGGAAGAGAGAGAGAGAGAGAGAGAGAGAGAGAGAGAGAGAAAACTCGGTTCTGTACTGAGTCGAGCCAGTGCAGGTCAGTGGCATCTCTGCAGGGTCGTCCGATTCGAGCCAGGTAACTCCTTACCCTCCCTAGACCTCGCAACGAGCTGAAAAACGCCCCTCCGTTGAGCTGGAAGCAGGCCGAAACCAAGCCTTCAACAGGCTATGATGTGGGACTGAAAAATGACTTCAGATGAGCCGAGATTCTGGACCGAGAACAGGCCATGCAGCAGGTCAAGGTCTGGCCGTGCAACGAGCAGTAGATGGCCTGTAAAGGGGCCGGGTAGAGAGCTAGAAACAGCTTTCAGCTGGGCCTCTATATGGGCCCTGGAATGGACCGAAAACAAACCTTCGTCTGGGCTCTGAGATAAACTGAAAACGGCCTATGAATGGGCCTTGATTTGGACGGAAATCAGGCCTAAAACTGGTCCTGATTTGAGTTGAAATGCAGGCCATAGTGGGCCGTGTTTCCACTTCAGTGGGCCATGCTGAAATCTGGTGGGCCGCACCGAGTTTATAGATCTCAGTGGGCCCGTGCAACAATCTAGGCCCTGCCATTGCAGCTGGGCCACGTTTCAGGTCTCAGTGGGCCGCACCAAGCGGTGCCATGCCCAACCCTTGCAGCCAAATGTTTCAAATGGCCGTTGGGCCTAGAATGGTCAGCCCAGCCCAGCCAAATTCTGGGCACATAATGCATAAACAAGCTGGGCCAGTTCAGGTCCAGTTTGGGCCTCAGTGGGCAGCAATGATGGGCCAAACTAGGCCCGGCCCTGGACCACAGTTGGACAACCACAGTGGGGCCGAGTTTAGGCCCAGTTCAGGCTACAAATGGGCAGTAAAGTATTGAGCCAGTCAGGCCCAATTCGGGCCTTAATTACGGGTAGATTCCGGGCCCTATCTAGGCCAAATGTTGGACAAAATCTAGTGGGCCTAGTCACCCCAATGCAGGCCCAAAAAACCTCATTCATGGGACCCTTCAAACCCACACTAGGCCCATTTTAGTGTATTATTATTAGGATTACTAATATTATAAATGTATGGCCTTAGCAAATTATCTATACTGATATTAGTTATCATGTATAAAAATTATTATTATTATATAATAGTATTTTATTATTATTAATATTATCTTCGATGTTAGAGCATACTATGTATTTTCAATTAATGACTATTAGTGTCACGTTAAGATGATATTGAGTATATTATTAATATTAATGATTGTCTTGAAATCATTAGCATTATTAGCAGAACGATCAACTGTAAATCAATTAACATCTAAATCCTAAAGATTTAGCCTAGATCTAAACCTTAGGGTGAAAATCCTAATTTTGCATTAAAAAACCCTAAAAATAAATAACTCAAGCCCTAAGCTATGACCCTAAACCTAGGTAGTTTATAGAACTTGGATCTAATTATATAAGTTCATGATTTGTGGTAGGATTCGACTTTAAGGGCACATGCATTCCCTAGTAACACTAGTAGCGATTCGATCGATAGGTGATGATTTCTTCTTTCCCTTGAGCTTTTCATTTTCCCATTAGCTTTAGTGATAGTTTCAATTGACAATTCATATCTCCATCTTATAATCACATGTGTAATTGTTAGAATTGAATTACTATATTACATGCTTTATATTTATCCTGTATATTTTCTCATGCTTGTGGATTACTTGTGATTTGCTTACGGAACTTAAACTGGTTCATAGCAGGAAACCCCCACTTATAAATGTACACCTATACTTATGATGTAACTCGATTGAATGTGATTGTAATGGACCTATGACTTAGTGGTTATTGGATGGTGGTTTGAATTGAATATTGATGTGGGCCTACCATCTAGGGTTGTTGTGTCTAAGTAGTTTTTAAGGATGATCTTTCATCGCATGGTTTTGATAACGCCCCTATGTGGCTTAGTTTTGATAATTGCCCTATGTGGCTTAGTTTTGATATTTGCCTGAGTTGGCTTTGTTTGATATTTTCCCTATATAGGTTCGATGTATTATTTCTATACAACCATGCGATGGTAAGTCCAATATACTGTAATATGATTGGACCACTAATTAACGGGTTTCCATTAAACATCCTAAGATGGTAGCCTCATGAGCTAGGGATGGTGGTATGGGACATATGCCCAAGCTGTCGGCCTACGCTGGTGACAAGCCCCCGTAGTGACCTTTAGCTTATCTAAATTGACTGATTGTAACTAGACTAATAATGGTTGGCTAATCATACATACATGACACAGACCAGTGTCTATCGCTATCGTACGTGATGTACGTATTCTGTCCGACTGGATGAGCATTCCTAGGTCGATGATTGCATGGGTGACGAGCCCAATGTCCGCACAGATGAGCATCCCCGGGACGATGATTGCATTCACGCATCCATGCATATAATAAGACTGCATCATGTACTATTTTGTATGCTTTGTTTTTACAACTATGCATACTTAATGCGTCAGTGTGTAATCTTGAGGAAAATTCACACTGAGTTAGCCACTCATCCATCAAATATATTACCGTATAGGTAGCACAAGTGACCCAAATGATATTCACACTCTTATTGATGAGGAGCAGGCTATAATTGACAAGGGCGCATGATTGTATTTGCTAAGGATTGCTCCAGGATTTTACATCCCAAGATTGTTGTAATTTATTTTGTTTCACATGTAATATTATTCAATTTCGTAATTGTTAATTTTTGAGACATTGGTTGTATAAGTTATTATGGGCAGCTTCTTATATATTTGAATGATCATGCAACTTTCCTTTACATTTGATTTGTTCATACTACGTTAACTGCTAACTTTGAATGATAAAGATATATATATATATATGTGTGTGTGTGTGTGTGTGTGTGTGTGTGTGTGTGTGTGTGTGTGTGTGAAATTTGGCTCTTTATAGTAACACACTCTAGTTTTTGGGAAACGGGTCACTTACTCGGGTCCTAAAAACACGGGGTGTTACAGGCTGACTCAATGACTGTGATGGGCTAACCAAGCATAGAAATTACTCCAACCATGAATTTTGGCTATCTTTAAACGTTAGCACTCGGGTTTTCAGAAAAAGAGTCTATACTCAGGTTTTGAAAACCGGTGTATTACAACCATATAGCCACATGTAAAATGTTATAGGACACTGATTAGTGGGGGAGTTGTTTGATTGTTAGGTTCAAAGTAAAGGATTGCAAGAAATTACAGTTGGGCAATCTCAGCATGCATTACGGTCACAGCCCAATAATAGTAGACAAGAATGTTAACATGCATTTCAAAATCAATGTCTAAAATGCTTCTAGATTTTTGCCAACAATCTTTAAATGTTCAAAGATAATGTGCCCAACTCGCATTGATCTATGCATTCACATCATGCTCATTTTAAAGGGTTAATAATATCTTTATTTATCTAATGCAGGATCATTCAGGAATGTATATATATTTGGAATGGGTGGTATTGGAAAAAGGTAAGTATTTTGTACATATTTTCTAATTATAATTGATGATTGATTAGTTATTTGATGTCATCTGACAATGTATTGGTTGTTGTGACAACTGCAACTGTCATGACAGGTTGACAACTAGTATACACATACCAATGTGTATTTGTATATCTCCTCATCTTGCTAATAGGACAACATTTTCTTTCTACATATTCTTCTGATTGTTCTTATGGATCAGATCCCATATTTCAAGAGCAATTCAAAAGCTGATTACAAACCTTCATCTCCTTTGCTTTTCAATCTAGATTGTTTTTGAACGATGATGATAAATTAAAGGAAAAAAGGTCATAGCCACAATATACAAATATACAAAAATACAACAACCCCAAACAAGACACTCCCTATAGTGCATGAAAAAAAAAAAAAAAAAAAAAGATTGAACCCTCTATGCTACCACCCAATCCCTCATATTAAGAATTGCCCTATCGAAAACATGCATTGGATCTCTTGATTTGTTTCCGAAGCATCGTTGATTCCTTTCCCACCATAAAGCCCAAAAGTCACTAATAAACTTAATCGCCACACGGCCCACATCTTTTTCCTTTCTTTCCCCATCTCCCGCCATGCCAAGCAATTAATGGGAAGTTCAATCAATCCCCTAATACCTCCATGAGTTGCTTATAGAATGTGGGTTCATGTTGAAGCTCACGATCTTTAGAACACAGTTGACATTTGCTTGGGTGTTGTTCTCCCCACGTGTACTCCGTTATTTTGTGATAGTAGAAGTGTCATTTCATCAGAATACCCCATGAGAGAGGGAGGGGTACCGTATAGGGCTATATTGATAGCCAGCAAACATGTATTGAAGTTTATGTTGCAATGATTGCTATTGTCTATATACTATAAAGTTTAGAGACAGAGATATGTTTATGTTGTAGTGACGACTATACACGTACTAAAGTTTATTTATGCATTTTCTCTTCTTGCTAACAAGACAATGAATTTCTCTGTATATTCTCATGATTGCTTATACAAATGATAACATTTTTCCAATGTACAATTCAACACTTAATTGGACTTGGTCCTAATTGTATCATGAAGTAATATATCTGTAACACCCCGCACTTTCGATACTTGATACTTGAGTGTTACCAAGAAAATCTAACCTTCATCCCACTCATCGAGCCATCCAACTGTTCATCAATACTTAGACAGTCATTGAACCATTTAGCATCTGTTGAAAGTAAATCCAATGGGAGGATGCATGCCAACTGCCCAACTACAACAAATGGTGGGCCATCAAAATTAATTCATGTGGTGGACCCCACCACAAAAACCTATGGTTGGCATCCCATCCCCATTAATTCATGTGGTGTTGCTCACATGAGTAATGATCAATCTGATTTTTTGGACTATGGTGGGCCACAAAGAAGATAGGTGTCATATGCGTTGAAGTGAGGAAAACATCTTCTAATCTATGTAAAAAACATGAGGAAAACAGGGATCATATGATCATGCTCTCTTTGTTATAGATGAAAGCAGAGATGAAATTGTAGAAGCTCATTGATATAAAAAAATAAAATATATCTCGTGTTATTAGACTCTGACCGTGAAGGATGGATACTCCTACTAAGCATTTTGCTTTATTTTTGTTATTTAGAATATTTAGGGTATATGAAGTTACATTTTTTGGGTTCACTGGTAGGCATAAAATCAATACAGGGTGTGTATTTACTTAATCCGCATCATGACTTTATGGTCAGGATGTTTTCCAAATTACACAGTCAGGGACAGTTTTTTTATATTACTCTCTCTCTCTCTCTTTTTCTACTCTCTCTCTCTCTTTATTTATTTATTATTCTTTCGTTGGTTGCTATTAGACCATCCATCAGTTTTGTTTGTTTTACATCCCTTGTAGTCCAATCATCTGGTGGGCCCCACTTCAAGTGTACAATGTTGTAGTAAACTCCTCAAGAGGACAATCCTAGCCATCTGATAATAGACCGATGAGTAGATGGTTGGAGGAAAGCATGGCCAACCATCAGATGGAATCTAGATTGTTTGACAAAAGATGTCTTTGGTCACTTGGCCGATCAGAATGGGCGACCTGATGAATGATGTGGATCCCCAAAGCATGGGCCTCTCCTGTGTGGAATATGGCCCTGATTGAGCTCATAAAGACTGTAATTTGGAAAACCATCCTAACCATAAAGACAATAATGAAATCCACTATAATAGAAATAATGAAAGTACAATCATTAGGAGACTTCTTTTGGATATGTAAACTAGCTAGCTACATCATTTAAAGGTGGATTACAAGCAATAATGAAAGAATACATTTCTCATCAATTAGGGATTGTAAAAAGTCTCCAACACAAGCATTGGAAAAGACAATCGAAGAAATTGGAGTTGTGTATGGACCTACACGAACCCAGATGTGAAGATTTTGGTGGTACAAGACTCTGGATCTTCTTTTTCTACAAAACTCCATTTTCTCTTCTCTTTCTCCTTTATCCTCCAATAAGGAGAAATCCCTTTATGTTGTTATAATCCTCTCTAGGTAGAAGCCCCACTTTATCTCCTTTTAGTTTGCTTGACTAAAAAACAAAATTATCTTCACACATGTGGCAATAAAAGACTACTTTAGCTCACACGTGAGTCCCACCTCTACCGGAGGAGGGACCCCCACATGGCCCCATTTATGGCATGTGGCTTAATCAAATCCCACCATGTAGGTCACCACACATGTCCATTGTGAATTTGCAACCCTTTTAGACAAGTAGTTGGTGTCACTTGCCAAGGGTTTCAACCCATGGCTTACCGGTGGATAAAGTGTGTTTTAATGTTGAGGTCATGGGTTGGAGTGCCCATGTGGTGTGCGTTTATGAGTGTAGGTGAGTTAAAAAAGGAATTTAAAAAGCAACTACCTAACCGGTGAGATTGTACATTCTACCACCCTTTAAAAAAAAAAAAAAAAACCACTTCATTTATTGATATATAATTATCATTCCACTAACCTTTGTCACGCTACCATAAAAACAAATGGGTGGGTGGCTCAGGTAGGCCCCATTATGATGTTTATGTAAAATCTATCTCGAGTAGTAGGTGATTTACTACATGTTAGATTAAGAGCCCAAAAATCAGCTATATATGTGGTTAAGTGAACCACGTGATTAGAAACAATGTACAAGCTAATGCTTGCCTTCCAAACTGTTTCTATCAATGTGGACCATGTCAATCACATATGGATATGGTTTTTGGAATACAAGCCTAAATGCATGTGTTAATCTAATGGTTGGAGTGGATTTGATATAATTATCATAGTGGGCCTTGTAAAAATTAAGGTGTATGTCTCTCTCAACGATTTCCTTCAGTATAGCCCACCTGAATCACAGGTCAAACATTTTTTTGTCTCAACACCTAATATTGTATTACATATCTAATGGTTGGAGTGGATGTTAAATAAACATTACAGTTGACTCATCAAAGTCAAGAGTGGCGTCCCATACCTGTAAACACCCCACCCCAGACTAGGGATGTACACTAAATCGAGCTGGCCTTAGCTCGACTCGGCTCAGCCACTAGTTGACCCAGCTCAAACTTGGCTCGGCTCGGTCCTCGAGCTTGACTAGCTAGCTCGGCTCGATTCGGTCAACAACTCGGGCCAGTTCAAGCCGAGTTCGAGCCAAAATCAAGCTTACGCGGCATTTTCACAAACACATGCAATGCAACATCAAAATTAAGAAAAAAAATGGTATTTGTTTCATATACATACCTTCCTTGCCACTTATGACCGGTTTTGGGACAAGTATTTCATTGAACATGGAGCCAAAATTGGCCGACTCCGTTGATTTTGGGACAAGTATTTCGTCGAACACCTTATAGGCAACATCAAAATCAAGGAAAATGATATTTGTTTCATATACATACCTTCCTTGCCACCAGTAGACACACGCTTTAGATTTTCTTTAGCTGCCGCTTTCTTTTATAACAGAGCCAGGAATAATGGCCGGCATAGAAGTCTCTCGCACGCAAGGAGATGTTGCTGCTGGATGTCACGGATCCGAGGCTCCATGATCATTCTCTCTGGAACAATTGAGGGCATTGACTGACTACATCAATCATCGCTTAGTGAGCTATTTATTGCCGCCAATAGCACTTCGCTTGCGTGCAAGGTGGCACGGCACGCCCACGCACGATAGCTCTTATCCCTTGGTGTCAAAGGGTGAGTTCCTTTCTTGTCTTGCCAAAAAAAAAAAACAGTCTTTATTCTCATTGGAGAAAGACTTTCCCGCGGCAAGGCAGCCCAACTGCTTTCTTTATCTCGCTTGTCGTTAGTCCGTCTAGCGTCTTTTGGTTGGGGTATGCCCGGGGGGTTAGACCGTTGGGGTTATATTTGATAGTCTCGAAGGAACCTCAGCGTACCATCGAAGAGACTCAACGCCACAGATTAACCCATGGTTGAAGAATTAGGCGATCAAGAAAGTCCTCCCCCTTAACTGCAAAAAATGTCCGAAGACTCTTTGTTTCCTTTTCATTAAAGTCTCCGAGTTTCACCCTATCAAGAATGAAGGCCCGTGCGACACCCGGCGTTAACACTCCCAAATCTTGACTTACTAATACCTATCTTACAACTCAGGTAACAGTTCGTCGAGTCATTTCATCAAACACTTGGTAAGCAACATCAATATCAAAGTAACCGAGTCACCGAACTAGTTCAATCTAAGTTCGATTCGAGTTGGGGTTCAATCCGAGTCGAGTCGAGATCGGGCTAGCTCGAACTCGGTTCGAAATTTTTTCGAGGTAAAAAAACCAGCTCGACTCGGCTCGAACTTAGCTTCAAATTGAGTTGAATCAAGCATTTTCGAGTCAAGTTGAGCGAGCTAACCGAGCTAACCATAGCCGGAGCAGGCCCACGAGCGCCCTAGCTGAAGAATACCAACGAGAGCCCTTGCCGTTCATCCACCACATCACACCATCATCATCATCTTGATATCATCACCATAACCATCACCATCATCCTTTTTACGTAAGTTTAATCTATGCATTTATTATTATTATTATTATTTTAATATTTCTTTAAAAATGTTAGAAGTTGATTTATCATAAGTTCTTAATACACGTATTACTTTTTTTTGTATTTGGTACAATTTTTTGTAAATACAAATTGTATAAAATTTTGGGCCATTCTATAACCCCTAATGCATGTCCATAGGGCGTCCCAAAACTAGCCTTGATTGGACGTCCCAATGATGGCAAATCTTTCCTACCCAAATCCACCATTCCTTTGGTCAACAATCCGCAACACAATCCCCCAACACGATTGACCATATTCTCCTAAAAATAAAGTAAATTCAGGTGCCCCGGTTTGTCAATAACGTATGTCTGTGTGTTTTGAGCCAGTTGAGCCCCCATTGGAAGACAAAAGACAACTGAAGACTTGAAAACTTGCTGCATTAAGGCATGAAGACAGAAATAAATTGAGCTACCTTGGTGAAACTAGCCCTAAACCCCCTTTAGTTCCAAAACAACCTACCTTTAGATGATACAATTCGAAAAGGAAAACCTTGCTTTATCATCCCAAGCCTTAGAAATTAAATTGAACATGATCAACTAGGCTTGTAAGAGGTTAGGAGCTTCTGATGGTTAGAAACCAAAACCACATAAATCAGAGATATGCCAATTCAATCGTCAGAAATGTCGATTTTAGTCAATGGAATCGATACCTCCCGTCGATCAATTTAATAACGGCTAAAATTGCCCTGCGAGCTATTCAGTTAAATCAAAGAATTGTTCGATTGAATCGATAGTCCAATCAACAAAGTCAATTTGAGTCGATCGAATCGACAAACTAGCCGTTTAGATCCGTTGGAGCCCTTTTCTTATAAAATGGGCACACAGTTTTTTGCAAAGTAAGCTGGTTTTTAGATGAGTTTTTTAGCCTGAGTGTTTGCAAATCTTATTCTCTTATGTTAGGCTTTAAACCATTGAGTTCATGTTATCTTCCTCGTGATTCATCACTCTAATGAACAATCCAAGCTCCATTTAAAGATGTACATGTTCTCTTGCATTCTCTAGAGGTTTGACACTAATCCTATAGGTAAATCTTTTGTTTATCATCCTCTAGAATGCTCATCTAGGTGAATCCCTAATTGGAACCAACTATCCCATTAGCTGTAGGAGATTCAACCACTATCCTACTCGCCCATTATCTTGGCATCCTCATAGGTATATTATTGCAAGGTAGCCAATCATTGGAGCTGAAGAAGATCCACATCAAAGATCGGGGGAGCTAAAGAAAAACCGCATCAAGATCGATCGAGCATCTCAAAAAAGGTGCTATTAACGTTGCTCATCTAATTAGTAAGAGTTAATTTTTGAGTCAATTGTATAATCAAGTCTTGTGTAGATTTGAGTATAGAGTATGAAACCCAAAATCAATTAAGTCTCTGTATGAGCTTCCTATGGGAGTATATGTAGGTCCTTGTGTAGGACCGCATAGGTTAATGGTGAGCCTACAGAAAATCATTGGGTTAATGGTGAACTTATAGAAAACCATTAGGGTTTTGGTAAACTTATATACAACCTTTGTCAATCTCTGTGTGAGCCTCCGATGGGAGTGTACGTAGGTCCTTATGTAGGACCACAAAGGTTAGTGATGAACCTTTAGAAAACCATTGTAAATGTTAATAATGAAGATATAGAAAACCATTGAGATAGTGAAATCCAAAAAACTTGAGTTTGAGTTCGTCATTCAGGATTGGAGTATGGATTTAGCCGAACCACTATATATTTTTGTATTTGCGATTGTTGATTTGTGTATGCAATTCTATTTACGCTTATGAGTTGATTTATTTATCTTATATAGATGCATGAATAGATTGTATGCTAGGTGTTTAATTCATTGCATACACTAGATATCTCCATCTTATCTCATAACCTCTTTGCATATTTAATTGTGTCTTAATTAGTCTATGATCTTGGTCCCATTTCACCGTGTGGTGTAAATTTCGTTAATTGGTAAAAAAATTTAAAAGGTCCTATTCACCTCCCTCTAGGACTTAGCCATAATTCTAAGTTCCCGCAAAGCTTCTGCATGCGTAATTTCAGTCCATGACCCCTTGGCAGCTCATAGTGCTAATTTGTCCATTCTAGAAGGGTTTCTATAAGTCAGCCGGTTTAAGTTTAATAATCAAAGTAACTTAATTACGAAAAGTAACTTATTGACCAACATAAATTAAAACAAGTTACTTATTAGTATCGAAACAGGCCCTAAACAACATATGTCATGTTCTCGTCTCAATTATGGTATTGCCAATGTACGAAAAAGCACAATTTTCAAGAATTTACGATAAATATGTTAGTTGAGAAGTATTTATCTATACTAGCTGAGAAGTTACAAGAAATTCTAGAATTTTTTTTTATATATATAAATATTGTGCACAACTCACTCGTCAAAGCACACGAGGAAACCATTAGGCTTGCCAATGTGCCAATGGATCGATCTCGTTATCTCCTCAACTCTAATCTCAATCCTAACATATTTTGGAGCTTCTATCCAAGTTCACGTAGAGAAAAAGTTTGTAAATAAACTATTTGCAGCAAATAATGTAAATACTTGATGTTACCTAAAATGTATACATCTTTACATGTATGTCGGTTACTTCCCTTCCTTCCGTATGTATGTCCAGAACCCATCTGCCAAGGTCCCTAGAGATCTTCATGGCCAGAAGCAGGTTTCTTAATTGGGTCTGTGCCAACTGAGTCAACTTCTAGGCTGGTTTGACGAGTTTGGAATTACTGATATGCTCACCAGAGGCTCCCTGCAACATTTTTCACATCAAGCTCCACTAATAGGATTAGGGACAATTATAATATCTTTTGCGGTGATTCTAAGAATTTGTTATTTTCCTATGAAGGTTGTCTGTATGTATGAACATATACCACTAGCTGCCATAACTGGGGTTGTTACAAGCTACCCCCCTTAAAGAAGAATCTCGCCCTCTAGATTTGATAGTGCACATCCAATTATTACGATACAAGTGATAGGGTTATCGTACATGTACAATACGATTTTCCATTTTCAGTGTTCGAGCTAACACAAATGGATGGTTGTAGTGAGTTTGAACCCAATACATCAATCCTTTGCTTGCGCAAAACAATGGAATCGCCAGTATCATCTTCCAATCCTGGTAAATCTTGATCTTCTGCTCGATCAAGGCATTGAGGATCAAACCGCATATGCTTTGCTTAAATGCGCTTCGATCAGTTTGTGATCCCGATCATTCTAGATGCTTGAGAATATCATATGACTTCTCTATTTTCACTATATGAAATCTATGACAAACAGACCTAAATGAATATCACTCTTTCATCGTGTATTCTGATTATCTGGGTGCTATGCAAAGATTTCAGGACCAGGATTTCTTAATGAGATTTGAGTAACAAATTTGCTACATTTATTAAGATTCTCGAATCTAATCATGATTATGCTCAATCTAGGGTTGAAATTTATCCGAAATTTGATAACTTCACCTTTAGTTAACCCTAAGTGCTGAAATTTGTGGGGATTATCATCTTTAATTAACGAGATGCATTAGGAAAATTAAATTATCTTTCATAGTGCAATTCCTTAACTTTAGGGAGTGCTTATGTACAATTCGATGTACCATATAGTGTTAGGATTTCCTAAGATGTTTAAGTTGTCTTATTTACTAAATAGTAGTGACAAGGTTATTTCGAAAAGATTTTTAGAAAATTTCATATCTTACATTTCAAAATTTTGTCTGATGTGAGTCAAGTCTAAGGGATGTTCTTGCATAGTATTCTTCCAAGGTATCTAATTTTAGTTTCTAAGTTCAAATGACTAAACCCAAAATTTTAAGGAAGCCTAAGATTTGAAGTATCTATGTTCTCAGTTTTCCCTAACTCTAAGGGAATTCTAAATAGGTTCAAATGGTTATTCTATCAATCTCAAAGAGAACTTATGTTTGGGTCTCTACATTCTCAAACCTTTTTTTTTTTTAATCTAAAGAAAATTTACTCGGGTCATCAGAAGAGGATTGGATGGTATGTATTCCGGTCAGAAGCATTTTGACACCTACATTCATCTGAATAGAATGTTTTGCTGGTTTCTGCCTTCTTGGTTTTTACTTTCATCCTCTCGCAGGCCGCGTTAAACGACTTCATGCATATCTACGAAAAGATAAAGGTGTCCATAGCATACATCCTAGTAACATATTTGTAATGTCTCTCCCTCCATCATCATCAATTTCTTTTTTAATTGCTATAGAAATGAATTTGGTTTGTGAAGCTCCACCAAAACATCAATCGGAACGTCAATTTGTTGGGCCATTCTTGAAATTAAGATCGATGTCTGGGAATATAACATTTCTTTATTAGGACATCTTTTTAGCGATAATGACTTTTGATTGATGGAACATATGTCAATAACATGACAAAACGCTTTAGTTTTGGGTTTTTATTGGTTTTCACTACTATTTAGGGTTTTGATTATTTATGTTTCTTGTTTTTTTCTTATTATTATTATTATTATTATTATTATTATTATTATTATTATTATTATTATTATTATTTTAAGTCAAGAATCTTCTACATGGAACGCACCGAAGGTGTAGCGAGATGTTGACTGAACCGAACCGAGCCGAGCTAGCCAGTCAGGCTCGAGGACCGAGTCGAGCCAAGTTCGAGCTGGGATCAGTAAGTGGCCAAGCCGAGTTGTGCCAAGCTTGACTTGGTTCGACTCGTGTACACCTCTACTTTGTAATGATCATGACCACTGATTGATCAATCTAATGCTTTGGTAACTGTGTAGGTTTTTTATTTTTTATTTTTTTATTTTTTTACTAAGGCAAGATGCTTGGACAACGAACATAAGGTTTGGGACAGGATGCGTATTGAGCAAAAATGGACTGATCTTCATGAATTATCATGTCATTGACGGCGCAATGAATATCGAGTTGTATTTTTTTTTCTCTTACTTTAAATTTATATCTAATGTTTCATAGACTTTACAAAAAAAAAAAATATTATTGTTTCATTGTATTAGACTCTTCATAAAAAAAAATAATTTAAAAAGGACACATTGTTAGGAAAAATTATGATTTTTTTCTTCGAAGTCCCTAAAATGCTATGTTTTTTATTTTGCAACCAGACTCTTACTGTTTGGTTACATACAGTGTATGTTTTCCCCACATAAAAGGCTACAAGGCATGGGTTGTTGAATTTGAGAAAGTGATAGATGTTGTTGTTTTACGCATTTATAACCTAAAAGACGAACTGATACCCATTCCTCTCGGTGTCTCCGAAGGCCTGAAAGTTGGTCAAAAAGTATGCACTATTAGACATCCTGTGAGTTTCTTTTCCTTCTGAGATAATGTTGTTACATTGTTGGATATTCTTTTTGCTTTTTTACTTGTATTTTTTGGACATAAATATTGCACCTCCGGAGAGGATTAGGTTGGTGGATGTGAATGTTCAACCTAGTTTTCAAAAACATATATCACGTCAATGTAATATCATCTAATTATAATTGAGAAACAATCTAACTCACAGTGGTGGCCACCAATATCTAGGCTGCATGTACTACATTATAGCTATCCTTGTGGGCCTTGGTGGAATGAGCTTCTTATGGTTTATATGTTGTAGCTTGATTTTTGTCTTGTTATCAATTAATTGGATCTATTTCTTGCTTTTAGAATGCTTCTTTAATATAAATTTGAGTAAATTTTGATGCTCTATTGTTGTGCAAATTAACTTTTCTCATATATGGCAATATATTACTGATCTGAATTACCGAACTAACTAGAAGATTAATGTATACTTCTTTTTTCTTTCAGCTGGGCTATATCGCGATTCCTTTATCGCTGCTCATATCAGGTAGGAATATCTATAGTTTTATATCCACCTCTCAATTTGTTCATAACTAGGAATATTTTGATTTACTCCGTTATTTATGGCTAGGCAAGTTGGATTTTTTTATTTTTTGAAAGATGATAATTTTATTAAGAACTGGCTTAAGCATAAAGAATTACAACTCAAATCATGAAATAGGCCAAAAAAAAAAAAAAAAAAAAACTTTCGCTTAATACATCTCTCATGGTGTAGCCATTGTTGTCATGTGCGATCGCGTATGCGCATCTCTATATGCAGATCGCATATGCGATCTGACACATATGCGATCGCCTATGTTGCATATGCGAAAATATGCAATCGCATATACGATGTATGCGACCGCATATTGGCCATGGTACATTGAATTTTTATTTTTATTTTTTTGTTAAAAAGAAAAAAACAACATTTTGCCTATAAAAAGGCTTTCAAATCTCCTCCATTTGCAATATTCTCACTCCAAAACTCTCTTACTCTATTTTTCTCTTACATTTCTTAATTACAAGTGGTCTTAATCTCCTTCTCTCTTGTATTTGCTACTTCCAAGTGATCTTATCTCTCTCTCTCTCTCTCTCTCTCTCTCTCTCTCTCTCTCTCTCTCGTACATTCCCTCTCTCTTGGAAGTTGGAAGATCAAGATTCAAGCACTTTTAAGTTTCAAGGAAGATAGCTTGTTGATTTTCTACCATAATAAATAAATAGCTTGTTGATTTTATTGTTACTTCTTGTTAACTATGTTGTTAAAGGTGGATGACTTGATGTTTAATTCATTTTATCTCACTTAAATATATTTTAAATATATAAAATTAGTTATCTATTAACTTCGAAAAGTTCTCCTTAGTTTCTTATATTTTTTTACATTTTTTTGAATTTTTCCCACACACACCACACACACACACACACACCACACACACACACACACATATATATATATTTCAAAAATATATATATGCAATTGAATATGCGATTGTGTGATCGCATATGCGCATAGGCATATGCGATCGCACATGATCGCATATGCGATTTAACAACATTGGGTGTAGCCCATTCCATTGCATTTAATTTTTCCCTAGTGAAAACCTTCGATACCCTCCCACACATATTCCTGAAGCAACAAATAGTCCTTTCCCCCATATAAACCACACTAGCTAACATCACCATTCTCCAAATTTCTTTGCTGACTTCACCCACACCGCCTCTATGCCACGCTGACAAAAAAAAAAAAAAAAAAAACTCCCCATTAAGCTCGGCATAACCCATGACACCCTGAATAGATTCAAAAACTTATCCCAAATTGCTTTCGTGAAAGAGCAATGGATAAAAGATGAACAACCGACTCCTCATTCTGAAAACACGTTACAGAAACATTTGGAAGCACCATTTCTCTCTTGCAAAGATTATCTACCGTGTCTACCTTATTCCTTCCTACAAGCCACCCAAATGTTGGTACCTTGGGAGCGACACCTTAGCACAATACTAAAGCTATAGGCCTAGGATCACCCCACTTTGTAGACCCACTTATAAAACTCTATGCCATGAGTTTATAGTGAAATGCTCAATCTTTCCTTTGGCCCACACCATCTCATTTGTAGCTCCTATCAATGGTTTCACACTGTGAAGTAACTCAAGAAGCCTGACTAAATCTTCCATCTCTCCATCTGACAAAATCCTGCAACATAGAGGGGCCCATATCACTTCTTCTATTAAAACAACGTGCCATTGGTATATTTGCCTCCACAAATAAACTCGTTAATCATGGGAAAGCTTCTTTCAGTGCCATTTCCCCAACCAAATATCCTCCCAAAAGTGTTTGTCTTTCCCATCACCTAAAAAAAGAGAGAGCTCACATTCTCCAAACTTATGCCTCAACAATGCCATTGACTTCCACAAAACTGAAGCTTTATATAACGATGATTCTATTGTCCCCCACCCCTCTAGTGGAACCTTATCCTCTAAATTATGTAATCCCACTCCTTCAACTCATTCAAAAGACTAACACAACTTGTCCCATTTTATCAGTTGAAACTTATCTTTTTCTTCTACTCTCTACCATAAGATTCTCGCCTCAATCTTTTCGACCTATCCAACACTGATTTCAGACATCTGAAAGTAGAAAAATAAATTAGAAGATTGGACAACCAATTTGATTACTGTCGTCCTTCCTTCCATTGAAAGATATTTACTTTTCCATCTTGAAAGCTTGCCTTCAAATCTCTCAATTATAAAGGAAGTAAATGTAACAAGTGTTTCTTTCTAGGCATCCATTTGAATATGCGGTGATGGATTTAAATAGCGGTTTTGGGACGTCACTCACTTTGATAAAGAAAATGACACAACTCGCCCAGACTCATTTCATCTTGGTCTTGTGACTAATTTCATTGTAGTCTACTATAAGCCAAAATGAGAATGGGCCTTGCCTATCGAATAACACACCCACTATAAGCCAAAACGAGAGTGGTCTAATAAGAGAATGGTGCCAAAATTTGAAAGAAAACTGAAAAATATACACTCAGCCACATCAACTTTACTAGCAACAAAACATCTAAAGCAAATCCCAAAATTCAGCAAGGGAGGAGTCGTGCATGCCCACCAGTGTTTTAAAGAGCAGTAGCATGATGCGTATCACTCAGCCCTCTATAGCGTGTAGCGTAAATACGTAACGTGTAGCGTAAGCTACACGATACTTCTATTTTTTAATTTAAAAATAGGACAAATATAATAAATAGTAAAAAAAATATAAAAATGCCTAAAAGATTATTCATTTTATCGATTATAATCATGTTCATAAAAGTTATTAGTTATCATTTATCAAAAGCCAATCCACATATATAAGCCAAATCAAATAATTATTACATCAACAACTTTCTAAGCAAACCACTTAAATTAATAATCTCTAATTGAAACCATAAGTCACAATTATGAAAAGAAATAAAAATCTCATAGGTTAAAAGTATCAAGTACAATACAAGTGTCACATTCATCAACATTAGAAACAAAGAAAATGTGAAAAAATAACAAAAAACTAAAATAGTAAAAAAAAATACATTGAAGCTTATGCTACAGATGCTACGCACTACGTAGATGTAATGTACGCTACAAGGGATTTATGCTATTTGGGACTCTACGTAGCGTTGTGGCCACGCTACGCTATGTAGCGTATGCTACCGCTACGCTACGAGCGCTATTTGAAACATTGGTGCCCACTAGACCCATAAAACTACACCCCACGGCTGCCACCAATGACAAAAGAAGCAAACACCTAAGCACTATATGCAGTTTATGAAAATTGTTAACATCTAAGCACAAGACATTTTTTGATGGTTTGGCAGACATCCACAAAGTGTTTAAGGGGAAAACCCAAGTTCACCTTTTCTCCTTTTATTTGATATTATATACATTGTTTATGAAATTTTAAGGTACTTCTATTTAACTTAAATGAGCTATTATTTATATAGGGAATATTTACATTTCTGTATCATCATAAATTGTGCAGGCAAGATGTGGCATCAAGTTTTACAAGGATGTGATGTTTTCCTTATGTTTGTGGTTGATACTGATATCCGTTGGTTTCCAAGTGACATAGGTTTACAACTAGATGCCAAAACCTTACCATTTGGTGGTGTAAATGATGTTAATGTTGTTGTTTTACCCTTTTTCTTTCTTTCTTTCTTCTTTTTGTGTGGAAAATTTTCCTTCCATACACATCTATCATTTTTGTCTTAAAAATAGGTTTGTCCACAATTCACAATTTTGATTTAGATCCCTTTCATTTCCGTGCCACTGCCAATAATTAATGTATTTTCAGCTTAATTTCATGTTATCAAGATCATTCGTGGGTTTTACTAATGCCTTCATGATGTTCTTTGCAGTTATCCTTACAGAAGTATTCGGTCTACTGTATTGCCGCAACATTTTATGAATGTTATACAGATAGATCGTCACATATCGAGTGGGAATAGTGGAGGATCACTTCTCGATCACTTGGGACGCTTAATTGGGATAGTCGTATCATCAACTCCCAATTTTGGATTTGCTATCCCCATTGATTTGGTCTGTTATTCTTCACTCCTCCACTTCAATACTTACACTGGAAAAAAGGCCAATTATCATGCGATTTTTTAGCTTTATAGAAATTTATTACTTTTTCTAACTGAAGTTATGAGTATTGATAGAGTAGATTGGAAGAAACAGCCGACCCCAATTAGTTGGGATAAGTCTTAAATGCTTGTGATGAGAAATTGATCCCTTTATAACCCTTTTAGTTGGGAGGCAATTAAAAGTTTGTAAGAGGAAAAGAGAAAGAGTGCATGAAAAATAAATACAAGACCTAAACCTCCCAACTATCAGTAATGTTCTCCTTAATTCTGCCGTTAAAGAGTGGAAGTCTTCTCTTGATCCATTTTCAAACCATTAACTTGTTTTGTTTGCTATCTTTGTAGATCATGAGCTATGCGGGAAAGCTTTTGAAGCTTAAGAAAGCGGTACGTTTTATTTTCTATTGCATGGATTCATCTGTGTTTATTTATATCAGATTATTCTTTCTTTCTTTCTTTTTTTGTATGTGAAAAATTTTCCTTCCATCCACATCTATCATTTTTGTCTTAATAGAAAATAGGTTTGTCCACAATTCACAATTTTGATTTAGATCTCTTTCATTTTCGTGCCACTGCCAATAATTAATGTATTCCAGCTTAATTTCATGTTATCAAGATCATTCGTGGGTTTTGCTAATGCCTTCATGATGTTCTTTGCAGTTATCCTTACAGAAGTATTCAGTCTACTGTATTGCCGCAACATTTTATGAATGTTATACAGATAGATCATCACATATCGAGTGGGAATAGTGGAGGACCACTTCTCAATCACTTGGGACGCTTAATTGGGATAGTCGTATCATCAACTCCCAATTTTGTTGCTATCCCCATTGATTCGGTCTGTTATTCTTCACTCCTCCACTTCAATACTTACACTGAAAAAAAAGGCCAATTATCATGCGATTTTTTAGCTTTATAGAAATTTATTACTTTTTCTAATTGAAGTTATGAGTATTGATAGAGTAGAATGGAAGAAACAATACATATAGCCGACCCCAATTAGTTGGGATAAGGCTTAAATGCTTGTGATGAGAAATTGATCCCTTTATAACCTTTTTAGCTGGGAGGTAATTAAAAGTTTGTAAGAGGAAAAGAGAAAGAGTGCATGAAAAATAAATACAAGACCTAAACCTCCTACTATCAGTAATGTTCTCCTTAATTCTGCCGTTAAAGAGTAGAAGTCTTCTCTTGATCCATTTTCAAACCATTAACTTGCTTTTATTTGCTATCTTTGTAGGTCATGAGCTATGCGGGAAAGCTTTTGAAGCTTAAGAAAGCGGTACATTTTATTTTCTATTGCATGGATTCATCTGTGTTTATTTATATTGGATTATTCTTTCTTTCTTTCTTTTTTTGTATGTGAAAAATTTTCCTTCCATCCACATCTATCATTTTTGTCTTAATAGAAAATAGGTATGTCCACAATTCACAATTTTGATTTAGATCCCTTTTATTTCCGTGCCACTGCCAATAATTAATGTATTCCAGCTTAATTTTATGTTATCAAGATAATTCATGGGTTTTGTTAATACCTTCATGATGTTCTTTACAGTTATCCTTGCAGAACTATTCAGTCTACTGTATTGCCGTAACATTCTATGAATGTTATACAGATAGATCATCACATATCGGGTGGGAATAGTGGAGGACCACTTCTCGATCACTTGGGATGCTTAATTGAGATTGTTGTATCATCAGCTCCAGATTTTAGATTTGCTATCCCCATTGATTCAGTCTGTTATTCTTCACTCCTCCACTTCAATACTTGCACTGAAAAAAAGGCCAATTATCATGCAATTTTTTAGCTTTATAGAAATTGATTACTTTTTCTAACTGAAGTTATGAGTATTGATAGAGTAGAATGGAAGAAACAATACATATAGCTGACCCTAATTAGTTGGGATAAGGCTTAGATGCTTGTGATGAGAAATTGATCCCTTTATAACCCTTTTAGCCGGGAGGCAATTAAAAGTTTGTAAGAGAAAAAAAGGAAAGAGTGCCTGAAAAAAAATAAAAATACAAGACCTAAACCTCCCAATTATCTGTAATGTTCTCCTTAATTCAGCCGTTAAAGAGTGAAAGTCTCCTATTGATCCTTTTTCAAACCATCAACTTGCTTTTGTTTGCTATCTTTGTAGGTCATCGGCTGTGCAGGAAAACTTTTGAAGCTTAAGAAAGTGGTAAGTTTTATTTTCTGTTGCATGGATTCATCTGTGTTTATTTATATAGGATTATTCTTTGCCTATGTTTGGTAAGTCATTTTCCATGTATGCTGCATGTAATTAAATTGGACATATGGCTCGACAGTACAACAAGTTGATCCTAATATGTTCTTAGGGTAACACCCGAGTATTAAAAATATGGGGTGTTACAGTGGCCTAAATTGTTGGGTTCGGGATTAGGATTATTGTCCTTGTGTAAGACATAAAGTCTAAGTTCTTATGTAGGACCTTTGTCCTTGTGTAGGGCATAAATTGTAGATTCCTTGTGTAGGGCTATAAAGGTTTGAGGTAAACCTGATTTAAAACCTCCCAAAGTGAAATCTAGTATACTCTAGGAAAGAGTGAGTCTATCGGGAGTGGAGTAGGCACATAACTGAACCACTATACATGATTGTGTTTGGGATTGTCAATTAAGTAGTTGTTTAATTATGCAATGTGGTTGAATGTTTAATTATATGCTTGTAGAATTAGATGAATGCTAAGATTGATAGGTAGGCGCATATCTCATACTCACATGTTCACTATGCTATAGGCTAGTTGATTAATTTGCATATCTTAAGTAGCATATGTGATTGGATCCTTTATTGGCTTGGAAGCCTTAGAGTTACGTTGCTTAGTTTATTTTAATTGGCGATGGGGACATCTCGCGCACATGCATGCCCCCTACAAACGTATGCGAGGAAGGCCCCACCATCGATCTGGATCGATGGTGACATCTAGGGAGGACCACCTAGTTAGAGGATTGCGTTTTGGTTCCTTGGAGTGGACCCGATCGTAATGTGAATCCCACCATGGGTTCTCATGATCATAGCCCACTATTCTAAATGATCTAGTATTTTGAGTTTTGATTATTATTGTTATTAGGAACAATAATAGGCTGTTAATTGTGGTTACTTCGTCTCTAAGTAATAGGTTGCCCAAATGACTCTAGTTTGGGATATAAGATTTTATTATAAATAGGCACTCCTTGTAGTCTTTTTCTTCATTGAAGATTAATAAAATTTCTTTATTTTTCTCCTATAAGTTTCTAAGTTGTGGAGATTCAATTGGGTATGAAACCCTCCATTCCTTGAAGGGCTGACTACTGTGGTGCGAAGCTACACCTATCTCGATTCGCCCCCACCTTCATCCATCCATATTTTTTTTCTCCTACAATCATATACGCTTTAAATCCATCCTCCATTACAACCATTTTTCTCTTTATAGTAGATTTTCAGAATTTGACCCTGCGGGAGGGCTGAAACTTCGGTGGAGCACCACGTACAAATTGTGCATTGAATCGAGTTGAAATTTGGAATTTTTGGAATCCACCCTTGGCCAACCAGGGCCAAGCTGGCCTTTTTCTAAATAATGGGCCCCACACACATGCCGCCGGGATTACACGCGCATGCGTCTGGGTCGTTGCTGCTGTCCACACGTGCGATACTTCTCTGGTTTATCTCTCTCCTATCTTTCACTCCTTTTTCACCTAAAATTTCTAAATTTAACCCTAAATTATTCAAATCCTTAATTTTATGCTCTTCCTTCAACCTTAGGGTTCCCCGAATTGAAATTTCTGAATCCCTTGGATTGGGGAAATTATTTTTGTACATGTGTGGATGAATTTACTCTCCTTTTTTTTTATTCTTGTTTGGATTGGGGGGTGAGTCCAACTAGCGAGTCAAGTGGCTGACTCAGGTTTGGCCTTGCTGGATTCAAGGTTTGTCCTGACACCCACTCTCCCTACGTCTCTCTCTCTCTCTCTCTCTCTCTCTCTCTCTCTCTCTCTCTTTGTTACAGAGCCTTCTGCTCTCCTTGAGAAGGCTCTCCCTGACCCAACCTGATTTAAGTCGGTTATTCGACTCAGAGCCTGACTCGCACGTGCTCTCTCTGTCCTCCCTCTCTTACCTTCTTTCTCTCATTTCTTCTCTCTTCTTCCTTAGAGTCCAGAGTCGCCCTAACTCGACCCAATTCGATTCAACTAGGTTGGCTTGATGCGGGTAGAGAATTTAGCGATAGCTCCGCTCACTCTCTCTCCTCTTTCCTCTCTCTCTCTCTCTCTTGGATTTTTTGTGGGAATCCCGAGATGAACACTACCCTTATAAAGGGCTAGGGTTTGTTCTTTGGACCGGTTTTGGCGGTCGTTACTTCACGCCGCTTTGGTGGGTCACATTCATTGATTTCATTTACATGGAGTTAATCCATTACATGGAATGGATTTACGTCATTGTGGCCCGCCGAAGGAACTTCCCTGATTAAGAAATGGACCCCACTTCATCATGGTGGGTTCTTTAATTAGACGGGGAAGATGTAATGGCCGTCAATGACAGATTTTCATCTACAACTTTATCCAATGATCTGAGCTCTTTGGAAGGGCCGGATGTGACCTCTGATCATTGCGAGGCCCACTTATTCTATCAACAATCGTGATTCTCTTAACATCTCATGAGATTTTTAGCCACAACTAAAATATCGTGTGAAGGGCGTTGTTTTCGGGAGGCTGGTTGCCCTAGCCCGAGCGGCTGAAATAGGCCAGAAAAGCTCGAGCGAGGGTTTAGATTTCGCCAGCATCTGTTTCCCACAGAGGAAAATTTTCGTCGCCTTTCACATGTCAGCAGGTTGTTTTCACTCTCTCGACGCTGAACATGGGGCGGGGATTGATGTTGGAGGGACGACTAAGATTGCAAGGGGGAATGGCCTGCTTGGATTGCTATCGTGGGAGCGAAAAATGGAGAGGCATTTTTCTGTTAAATGAATCGCGTTCGCACCCCTGATTAAGAATACATTTGAGTACATGTAGGTGTGCATGGAGGCGTGTGGATCATGTGGTCCTGGTCGGATTCACCGTCTGGTCATGATGGTTGGTTCAGATCGGCCCTCCGATCACACATGGTGGACCACACCTCATCACAGTGCTCGTTGTGTTTAAAACTGTCGCAGGCGGGAAGTGTTGCTATTGGGTCAAAGTAGTTTAACTACTCCCGCTGATCTGGTATTCCATGGTTACTTGTGCATCCGTGATTGCACAACCAACATGTGGGGTCCATTGTGATGGGAATCCAAATCCACACTGTTCACTCGATCATGATGCCCCATCTTGGGCCACTGACCAGAAATTGAGCAGATCCAAAGTCTAGGTGGCTACACCAGGTGATCTTAGCCTTTCTTTCAGGATTTTCGCCAGGGTAGGTGGATCTGCTAATTCGGGTCTTGGTACTGATTTGCATTTATTTTAATCATCTAATAGAGCACTCCCCAGAGCCCTATCGTAGCCTAGCCTCTAGGAGCAAGTTTTCCAAGTTTCAAGGTTCGGCATACTGCAAGCGAATAATGGTGCATGTATGTATTGGGGCATTTAAAACCTCTGGACAATTTGAGTTTGCCTTCATACTAGACTAGGTTCTTAGGGTAACACCCGAGTATTAAAAATATGGGGTGTTACAGTGGCCTAAATTGTTGGGTTCGAGATTAGGGCCATTGTCCTTGTGTAGGACATAACGTCTAGGTTCTTGTGTAGGACCTTTGTCCTTGTATAGGGCATAAATTGTAGGGTCTTTGTGTGGGGCTGTAAAGGTTTGAGGTAAACCTGATTAAAAACCTCCCATAGTGAAATCCGGTACACTCTAGGAGAGAGTGAGTCCGCTAGGAGTGGAGTAGGCACATAACCGAACCACTATACATGATTGTGTTTGGAATTGTCATTTAAGCATTTGTTTAATTATGCAATGTGGTTGAATGTTTAATTATATGCTTGTATGATTAGATGAATGCTAGGATTGATAAGTAGCATATCCCATACTCACATGTTTACCATGCTATAAGCTAGTTAATTAATTTGCATATCTTAGGTAGCCTATGTGTTGAATCCTCTATTTGCTTGGAAGCATTAGAGTTACATTGCTTAGTTTAGTTTAATTTACAATTAGTTTAAACTAGACAATTGTTGTTTTTAATAGGCATATTTTTAAATAGGTCCTAATCACCTCCCCTCTAGGACTTGGACATTCATTCTATAGCTACGCCATACTTTTGCACGTAATGCATTACTGCACATTTTACCGCAATTTCATAAGCATGTACGTTTACAAACTGAATGGATCTCTTCACCCTCCCCACCACTGAGAAACATGATGTTGTCCTTGCCACCTTCACTATTGCTAATATAGACAACATGGGGATTCCAGGCACAGTATCTATCAATGCAACAAGAGTCCATGAGGCCTTGTACATTCATCTTTTTCATTGTTGTGCTGATGGATTATTTCTTTACTAGGTTTTTATTTTTTGGTTACTTTAAATGTCACTTAAAAAGTTCTTTGCAGATATAAACATAATATCTCTTTCCTAAGTAGATCAGTCATATTTTGCTTAAGTTTTTTCTTTTGATTTACGTGTTCAGGTTATTTTATAAGACTGCTACATTAGAAACAAATGTTATGTTTTATCAGTTCTTACCTTTTATATGACTATCTAAAATTGATTTTGGTAGGTTGCAAATATTTGTACATCATCTACTAAAATGCACCAAATAGATTATCATCTGATTCCAGACGTGAGGATTCCAAATGCCCACGCACAAGTCATACCTTTACTTTGAATTACGGAGATGTGATGTTCTAAAGTATGGACATAAAGAAGCTTCAATTGTTCTTGCTATGTTGCAGGTTTTGAGTCTATTGCAGCACTAGACAAGACAATAGATGATGATGGTTGTGTTCCTCGAACTTGTAATAAAAGAGAGCTTCAAAAAAATACTCACTAAGGAGTTATTCAGGTACACCATATGAGGCATCCAAATGATCTCTTAGGCTTTTACTTATACCACCTCAACGTGCTACACAAGATCTCTTGTAACATGTGATACTGGATAGGACATAGATATTACAACTAATTTCACCATGTTTATTGGAAAGCCTGTCGTTTGTTAATTAAAGTGAACAACAAAAGGTTTTATTATTATTATTATTAATTGGTTAAACCTCATGTTCTGAATTATAAAATTAAGGAGATTTTATGATACTCATGAAAGTTTGTTCATGATGTGAACAGGGCAACATCCGTGACGGGAAAGATATTCTTGTGTGTCTACATCCTGGATGCCCAATAGGTGACATATTCATGTCAATCAAATGTGATTGTCGGAAGCAGATGTCGCTTGCCATGCAGGAGATAAACAAAAATGGCCAAGTTATATCGTTGTACCTCCACGGCTAATCGACTATTGCAGGGCATTATATAATCGGACATTATAGATGTTGTCGGCCGAAAATCAACGTTATAGGCATTATCAGCCATTGTGACTCTTGGTTGTTAGTTGGTCATTTTAACAATTAATTCTATCATTTCAACAGCCATAAATATTTCCATTAAGATATTACTGTCATGTAGTATTCATTGGTGAGGCTACACCGTTGAAACCAATGTAATGGTCTTAACTCAGGATGGGTGGATGGTTCCAATTTCAGGCCCATGAGATCTTGGTGGTATGGTCCACCTTTGTTACGGTGTGGATGTCCTACTGTGCTAACACAAGTGGAAAATAAAAACGTTGCACGTGATCATCTATCCTTGCACATAAATCTATTACCTTCCTACCAACTTGTGATACACTTTGGATATCCGATCCGCACGGAAGATGGGCCACACCACGATATGATCATCGTTGTTATGGAAAGAGTTCTCATCCACTCATTAGGTGGGCCATACCACTTCATGTCCATGAATTTTGATAGTGTCCCATTTGATGAGCTGATCAGCCTGACTTTTACACTAGATGATCATCATGGTGTGGCCCACCTTTCTTCACTCCAATAAATGAGCGTATGTGAAATTCACGTACAACTGCAATATTCGGATAGTGGGAGGCCTTTCATGGAGAAGAGACCTAATGCTCATCTCGAGCGTTGGTAGTTCATGTGTATGGTGATCCAAACTTTCATTAAGTGGGCCTCACCTAACGATCAAAACCGAATATAACCATTATTTTTCATTTTCTATGTCTATTGGTATTCCACCCGTTGAAGGGCTAGGATCGTCTGAACGAAAGCTATCACTGTATGTTCTGAACAGTGTGTTTCATCGGCTATTTACTGGCCCATAGCACACAACTGGTATAAAAGCACTTTGCTGGGGTTTAAATAAATAAATAATCCCATGTAAATATTTCTCAAGATTAAACGGCAAGATTAGAGGTGTTGGAGAGAATAAATGAGTATTTTAAAATTCATATATTTTTTTAATATCTTAGCCCTGCATTTTACCTGTGGGGCCCACCTTGATGTATGTGTTATATATCAACAGTCTATCCGTAGAGTTTTGGATCAAGCTGATCTTTGTTTTTTTCCGTTCATCTAGGTCTTTATGTCCAAACCAACAGATTGTATGTCAAATAAGTAGTACAGTGGGCATTAGGAGGACTTTAATGATGGATATCCAATCACCATTGTTTTCTTGTGGTGTGGTCCATATGAGATTTATATCCCTCTCATTTTTGGGATCAACCCCTAAAAATATATGTAAAAATATATTAATGGAATGGATGAAACACATACATCATGGTGGGGCCCATAGAGTACCGACCACCACCACCGCCGGGCTGGTGGTGGCGGGAGTAGCCAATCCGCTTTTATTTCCATTTAGGATTCAGTGCCACATTGAGCAGTGTAACTCGCTACTGAAGTGATGTCACCTATTTATATGGGTCCCACTATGATGTATGTTTTATATCCACACTGTTCATCCATTCGGAGAGATCATTTTAGGGCATGAGCCAAAGAATGAATCAGATCCAAAACTCGAGTAGACCCCACCACAGAAAATAGTGGAGAGAGTCATGCCCACCATTTATTACCACTGAATCCAATCCAAACCTCATCAATTTGTCTACTGAACCCCGTCACTTTGTACTGCAACCCCTTCACTTTGTCTATTGAATCCTGTCACTTTGTGTCGCAACCTCGTCAGAACCTCGTCACTTTGTATTGCAACCCCGTCACTTTGTCTACTGAACCCCGTCACTTTGTACTGCAACCCTGTTACTTTGTTTACTGAATTCTGTCACTTTATACTGCAACATCGTCACTTTGTCTAATGTCCTCCGTCACTTTGTGCTATAACCTCGTCACTTTGTCTACTGTACCTCGTCACTTTGTACTCTAACCTCATCACTTTGTCTAGTGAACCCTGTCACTTTGTACTTCAACCCCGTCACTTTATCTACTAAACCCCGTCACTTTGTACTGCAACCCCGTCACTTTGTCTACTGTACCCCGTCACTTTATACTACAACCCTGTCACTTTGTCTACTGAACCCCGTCACTTTGTACTGCAACCCTGTCACTTTGTCTACTGAACCCTGTCACTTTGTACTGCAACCTCGTCACTTTGACGAGGTTGCAGTACAAAGTGATGAGGTTACAGTACAAAGTGATGGGGTTCAGTAGACAAAGTGACGAGATTGCAGTACAAAGTGACGGGGTACAGTAGACAAAGTGACGAGGTTGCATCACAAAGTGACGGGGTACAGTAGACAAAGTGACAGTGTTGCAGTACAAAGTGACGGGGTTGTAGTACAAAGTGACGGGGTTCAGTAGACAAAGTGACGAGGTTCAATAGACAAAGTGACGAGGTTGCAGTACAAAGTGACGGGGTACAGTAGACAAAGTGATGAGGTTATAGCACAAAGTGACGGGGTTACATTACAAAGTGACGGGGTACAGTAGACAAAATGACGAGGTTGTAGACAAAATGACGGGTTGTAGCACAAAGTGATGGGGTATAGTAGACAAAGTGACGACGTTGCAGTACGAAGTGATGGAGTTCAGTAGACAAAGTAACGAGGTTGCAGTACAAAGTGACGGGGTTCAGTAGACAAAGTGACGGGTTTGCAGTACAAAGTGACGAGGTTCACTAGACAAAGTGACGAGGTTGCAACACAAAGTGACAGAGTTCAGTAGATAAAGTGACGGGGTTGCAGTACAATGTGACGGGGTTCAGTAAACAATGTGACGAGGTTTGGATTGGATTCAGTGGTAATAAATGGTGGGCGTGACTCTCTCCACTATTTTCTGTGGTGGGGTCCACTCGAGTTTTGGATTTGATTCATTCTTTGGCTCATGCCCTAAAATGATCTCTCCAAATGGATGGACGGTGTGGATACAAAACATACATCATAGTGGGACCCATATAAATAGGTGACATCACTTCAGTAGCGAGTCACACTGCTCAATGTAGCACTGAATCCTAAATGGAAATGAAATCGAATTGGCTACTCCCGCCACCATAAGCCCGGTGGTGGTGGTAGTCGGTACTCTGTGGGCCCCACTATGATGTATGTGTTTCATCCATTCCGTTAATTTATTTTTACATATAATTTTAGGGGTTGATCCCAAAAATGAGAGGGATATAAATCCCATATGGACCACACCACAGGAAAATAATGGTGATTGGATATCCATCATTAAAGTCCTCCTAAGGCCCACCGTACTGTTTATTGGACATCCAATCTATTGGTTTGGTCATAAAGACCTAGATGAAGGGAAAAAACAAAGATCAGCTTGATCCAAAACTTTTATGGCCCCCAAAAAGTTTTTAATGGTCAACGTTCATTCAACACTGTTTCATATAATGTGGTCCACTCGAGATTGGGTTATGCCTCATTTTTGGTCTCAGGCCATAAAATGATCCAGAAAAATAAATGGAGGGCATGGATGAAACACATACATCATGGTGGGCCCACATAGCACCTAGTGGTAGGGGAGTAGCCAATCCGTTTCCAATGGAAACCGTGGACGCGGATTCATCGGAGAAAACCTTTTGCATGAAGTTCCAACGTTGGGATGTATGGTGGGGTCCACCATGATGTTTATAAGAATTTCAATCCATTCATCCATTCGTAGAGCTCATTTTAAGAAATGTAACAAAAAATTAGGATGATCAAAAACTCAACTAGGCCATACAAGATGAAACAGTGGACAAAGAAGTTCCTACAGTTGATACCTTCCTAGGCGTCTTGATGTTTATATATCATCCAAACTATTTATAAGGTCATTTTTACTAGGATGAAGTGAAAAATTTTAGATCGATGTAAAACTTGTGTGGCCATATAAATATTTCAACGGTGGACACTAAATCCATATTGTTTCCTCTGGTGTGGCCCATTTGAGTTTTGTATACACCTTAGTTTTAGTATTATGTCATAAATGATATCTAAAAGATAAAGACGCCACTTTGGTAGGCTTTTACTTAGCCGCAAGTTATCCTTTTAGGGCATACCAACTCTTCTTCAAATCTAACCACTTCTTGCCATCCATTGCAACTCAAACTTGGACCACACCTTGGCCCCACATGAATACGTTATCATACAAATTTTGGACCCCGATCTATGATCCTACACCGTTGAATGCTAAAACCAGTTCTTTCCTTTTGACGCAAAATGTGATATTTTAGATTTAAACTTTACCCACTACCCATCAACCACCAAAATTTGTCTAATTGTTTGTCTATCCTTATTACACATTTACTCTAAAATTTATCCCTAATCATTAAGAGTGGACCACTAATTGAAATCAAGTCCGTTTTGAGCATCCACTAGGAGCACTTTCAAGATAAGCCTCTGATCAACTCCTTACTTGGGCCCATAGGCCAACACAGCATGTTGAAGTCAATGAAGAGTGTAGATCTCCTTAAATGTCATCACAGTGGACCCCACATTATATATACAGACAACTGGTGTGTGCATCTAAACTACCTCACGTACAGGAGGAAATTTCCTTCTGTAAATCTCTAACCCAAGAAGATCCTCTATCGTAAAGATTAGTGTGACCCACCTAAAGCTTAGATCAACTCCATAATTGAACACATGGGCCTACATGGTCTGACCAAGGGGATGAATGGAATGGATTGATCAAACAAACATCACGATTAGACCCCACCTGGCCCGTGACTGTGCCAAAACAGGAAGCTAGTTACTAGTTGTTATAGCCAACGTGAAACGAAAAAAAATGGGGGGAAATCTCGTATTCTTCTCCCTCCATTCCATCCACGGATTCGTCAATGAAACCAATCAGGAAACTCCCTCATCAATCTCAGCCAAGCAAACAATCTCAACCCTCTAATAGCAATGGACGCCTCCTCATAGATATCAATCATGTGGCCCACCCAAAACTCGGATCAACGTAATATTTTGGCCCATGGCCTAACGCTACCTTGCAAAATTGATAAATGGAGTGGATTTTCCAAAAACCCATCATAGTGGACTCGATCTATTGCATACAACCAAACCACAAGCCTAAGATGTTCGTACGTCATAACAACGCTCGAAAACCCGTCGTTGAGAGGAGTTTTCGCACCGGAAACTCCCAGTTCCAGATCCTCTAAGTGATCTGAGCCGTCCAAGCTTTAAGAGGGAGAATTTCGAATCCGTCTAACTGACAGTAGGGCTAAGAAGAGTGGAATGAACACGACACTCTATCATTCTTCCCAGAACTGAGCCGCACCATGCGTAAGTTCCTTCCACGTGAACCACCGACAAAACCTTCCTGGAACTTCGAAACATGATGTCCACTAGCTACGTGGCATTAATCCAGACAACCCATTGAGGTCAGGATGAAGAATTATGTGCTGACATGTAATTTACCATTAAACATCCCATCATCTTCCTCATTGATGACTGACTGTCGAGCACCAATTTACTTCCATCTAAAAATCAGGTCTGTTCATCAAATGTCTTACATGATTATATGTTAATCACCAAATTAAAGATTTAAATAGGATTAGTAATTAAGACCACTATTTTGAATCAAACAACCACAACACAGTTGTGCACTGCGCAAGCTGTATAACGCCAACACGTTATTTCTCCATCAGGTTATCCGAACAACCTATATAATCTCTAGATTTGTGAGATTTCAAATAGATTTAGAAATTGAGAAAGAAAGAAAGAAAAGAGAGAGAGAAAAAAGGAAAGCCAGAAAGAGGGAGATCTCGAGTTGAGGCGCCACACTGAGCTGTCGTACCAGGTCGAGTTGACTTGGCCAAGTGCGGGCCAAGTCTAGATTCTCTTTGGTCGATTAGAAAGAGAAAGAGAAAGAGAAAGTGTAACGCCCCAAGTTTTCAGGACCCGAGTATACGACCCGTTTCCCATAAACCCTCGAGTGTTAACTTATAGAGAGTCAAATCCCATCCATATATTTTTCTTTTATCAGAGTTAACAGTTAGCGTAGTATGGACAATCAAACGTCAAAGAAAATTTTATTATCATTCGAATATACAGGAAGCTGCCCATAATGACTTATACAAACCATTATCTCAACATTTATAATTACAAGATTTACATACATAAGAAATAATAGAAAGCATATAAATGTAAGCCGCATGACCGCGCAGCTCCTCTTAGTAATACGGCCGTGCATCCATCGCACCTGTGCACTGCTCTTAATCAAGTCTGAACATATATATCATCTGGGCCACCTATTCTACCTGTACAGTTATATATTTGATATATGAGTGGCCAACTCAGTGTGAATACCCCTCAAGATTATACATTGCCACATTAGGTAAACATAGTTATAAAGCAAAGCATACAAAACAATACATGATGTAGGTCTTATTAGATGCATGAATGCGTGAATGCAATCATCGCCCCGGGGATGCTCATCCGTGCGGACAGTGGGCTCGTCACCCATGCAATCATCGACCTAGAAAAAGCATCCAGTCAGACAAATACGTACATCACGTACGATAGCAATAGATGCTAGTTTGTGCCCCGGGAAAAACATCTAGTCGGCTAAATACATATATCACGTACGATAGTAATAGATGTTGGTCTGTGCCATGTATGCATGATTAGCCAACCCGTTATTAGTCCAATTACAACCAACCAATTTAAATAAGCTCAAATGTCACTATGGGGGCTTGTCACTAGCATAGGCCGACAACTCAGGCATAAGTCTCATAACACCATCCCCGACTCATGAGACTACCATCTTAGAATGTTTGATGGAAACCCGTCAACTAGTGGCTAATCATATTACAGTATATGGGGCTTACCATCGCATGGTTGCATAAAATAAAACGTCGAACCCATCTAGGGCAAGTTCCATAATAAAACCATGTAGGTCAAATATCAAAACTAAGCCACATAGGGTGATTAGTAAAACTAAGCCACGTAGGGCCAATATCGAAACCATGCGATAAGAAACCATCCTTAAAACCATTGGACACAACAACCCTGGATGGTAAACCCACATCATTGATCAATTTAAACCACCACTCAATAACCACTAAGTCGAAGGTCCATTACAATCACAACCAGTTGGGTTACATCCCAAGTATGGGTGTACATTTTTAGGTGGGGGTTTCCCATTGATGTACTAGTTTAAGTTCCATAAGCAGTCCACAAATAATCCACAAGCATGAGATAATATGCAGGATAAATATTAAGCATGAAATCTAGCAATTTGATTCCAACAATTACACATGTGATTATAAGATAGAGATATCAATTATTAATTTAAATTAAAATAAAACTATACTTAAGCTAATGGAAAAATGGAAAGCTCATGGGGAAGAAATCATCACCTTATATTTTGAACCGTCCACATTGTCGCTAGGACACCCTTAGAGTCGAATCCTACCATGAATCGTAAGATTGTATGGTTAGATCAAAGTTTTACAAACTATCTATGGTCATGATTATAACCTAAGGTTTGGATCACTTAGTTTTAAGGTTTCACCTTAAAGTTTAGTCCCATGCCTAGATCCTAGGTTTTGATTATGGGATTTGGACTCTAGTTTGTGTGACCATTAATGATATTGTTAATGGGAATAATAAATGAGTAAAAATAATAAATAATTTAGTTATAAATTTTAGGAATATTACAACGGCTAATATTATATTAAATTACCTAACCACCCACAATGAATAATAATACCAATAGTGACTTATAACAGTAAAAGGGTCCTATAATGGAACTCAACCTGGTGAAAGAAGTGAATCAACTCGAATGGTCAGATTCAAGTTTTATACACTATCTACGGTTAGGATCATAACTTATGGTTTAGGTTACTTAGATTTAGGGCTTTATCCACTAATCTAATTTTAGGCTTTGGCTTAGAGTTTGAAATCAAATTCCTATAATTAATTTAAAATAATATTAGAAGTGGAGTAATGATAAATAATAACTATCAGCTAGTACTATCAACACTAATTTAAAATAAATAATCTACTAGTAACAACATAAGAATAACATTAATAATGGTATTTGTTAATATCGAGTACCCATAATAACTAATATTAGTAAAATTAACCTATTAATGGTTAACCGTAATTAGGTGGGCTTATAGGGATTTACCCAACTATGAATTTGGGCTCAAACTTATGCAAACTGAGCCCAAACTAAGGTTGGGCCTAGTTCAGGCCCATTGTGTTTTGACATGGTTTTTGGCATGGGTTTTGGGATGATTTCAGTCCAGTTCTAGGGCTACTTTCGGCCAGCTCTGGGACTAATTTCGGCCCAGCACATGGCCCAGCCAAAGACTGGTTTCAACCCAGATCACGACCCATTTAAGGGCTGATGTCGATCCACCTAACGGACCAGCTGGAGGACGTTTGTAGACCAGTCCTTTGGACTGATTTTCAGCTCAAATCATGGCCCAGCTGAGGGCTATTTTCAGCTTGATTCAAGGCCCATCTGAGGCCAATTTTCAGCTCACATTAAGGCCCAGTTGATGACTTTTTTGTGCATTGTAAGGCCCGAATGAAGGTCCATTTTCAGTCATCTGCACGGCCTGATAAAGGCCTGTTTTTAGCATTTTACACGGCCTGGTGAAGGCCTGTTTTGGTTCCACAATGCAGGCATGGGGCGGACGCGAGGGCAGTCCGGAAAATCAATCTGAACCATCCATCTAATGCCTTACAAAAGAAGGGTCTTTATCTTGAGCGTAGCTAATATCGAGTTTCTCTATTTCTTCTCTTCTTCTGACTAGATGGACTGGCTGGACTCGATCCAACAACAACTCAGTCGAGCTGAGATGCCTGGTGCAGTGCGACACCAGTTTGAGCCAAATCTCCTTCTCTTCTCCCCATTCTTTCTTCTCCTCTTTTCTTTCCTTCCTCCTCCTGGATGTGCAAAGGACCAGCGGTGCCTTGACTGAATCAGTCCCGCATGTAACTCAATCTGGACTCGATCCAGATTCGGCCCGGTTTGAGTTGGTCATGGTGGTGCGGTGCAACAACCACACCACCCTCCTTCTTTCTTCTTCTTCCTTCTTTGTTTCTTTCTCCTTTTCTTTTTAGAACGTCCCGCAAAGCTTGGACGAGGCTGGACAAAGGCCAAAACCACTAGCAATGCTTCTTGGTGGAGAAGAAGACCGTCATTAATGGCAGATCTCAATATAGGGTGTTTTTCTTGGAAGCGGATGCATTGGACTGTCTGAATCGATGGAATATAGCTAGGAGATGCTAGCTTTTGAAGCTTAGCTAAGGTTCAAGTGGTAGGTTCGGAGCTAGGAGGAAATGACCATTTTTCTTCCTCTTTTTCTTTCTATTTTTCTTATATTCACAAGATGGTCGGCTGACATTGAATGACCGAGATTCTCCTCTAAGGGACAGTTAAGATGTAGGGAGGAAGAGTTCATGCAGATCGCCAAGTTGGCGGTGGAGACAATTTCCATTTTCAAAAACTTTGTGTTTGTAGGCTCTCCTTGCGTCGATAATCGTGAGTCCATAAGCACCGAAAAACCCAATGTAACAGTTGGGTTTTGGAAAACCCAATAATCGTTTTAGATTTTTGAAAAACAAGGATTAGATTGATTTTATTTCGTTCCATGGGCGGATAGCTTCTAACTTGACCCAAAATAGTTTTAGGGGTCACGAACTATTATAGGTGCATCTGAATAGTCGTCTTTACATGATTCTTAAGCTATTAAACTCGCAAGCCATAGTGCATCTCTCCATCCAACCGTTTGATTGAGTTATCTTAAGCAAATGCACACCTTCGTAGTTGTACATCGACTGCAACGCTTGCTTTGTAATTCAATGGTCCGTTAGATTTATGTATCAACGAGATTAAAATCCGAAGAATAGATCTTTCTAATAATGTCATCTAGAAGAATAACAGATGGATAGCCTTATATATGAATGAGAATTTTTTTAAAAGTCATATTCATATTAGGATGAGGGTGAATGTTTAGTAAGCTAGCTTAGTGTTCATTCTAAGTTAGGTTACACGGTAACACCCGAGTACTGAAAAGTACGGGGTGTTACAGAAAGAGAAAAAGAGGAGAAGAAGGAAAAGAAAAGGAAGAGAGAGAGAGAGAGAGAGAGAGAGAGAGAGAGAGAGAGAGAGAGAGAGAGAATCAAGCTGAGTTGACTCAGAGAGTCGACCCACCATGTTAAGTATGAGTTGGGCCAAGCATGGGTCGAGTTCCAGAACTAGGACATGTACAATTAACTCTAGCCTCATCGGTAGATGAACCAACTCTTGAGAGGTGAGAGAATCCTTTAAGCTTGCAGTAATTTAAGTTGTTATATCCTATCTTACCTTTTACATACTTTCATGATATTATGATTCTCTCCCTGCAGTTGTTAATTTACCACCAACAATTATTTATCTTTTGAAAATTAAGGTATGATGTTAATTATGAGTGATCTTCATTATTTTATTTGGGGCGATAGATACAAGTGTTGCCCTTGCCTATACCAATTTTGTTGAGTTAGCCCTTGCTACTCTCCTCTTTGTTGAGTCAGCCATTGCCACTCTCCTCTTTATTGATTTAGTCATTGCTACTCTTCTCTTTGTTGAGTTAGCCATCGCTACTCTCCTCTTTGTTGAGTTGGTCATTGCCACTCTCCTCTCTCTTGAGTTAGCCATTTCTACTCTCCTCCTTATTTTATTAGTCATGTGCTATTTATCTTTATGGCTTAGGCATGTGTTTTAAAAATATTCCAAAACTCTCATAATTTGAATTATCTCTCTATCAATGCAAATGATGTGTTAAAGGTATTATAACCAGTAATTCAAATATTTATCGTGGACATAATACATTACGGGTAGCAGCCCTCTTGGTCGGCACGTAATTTCGTAGGTTAGTTGGTGTGGTGCATAATCGATGTAAGTAAATCGTCATGTGTGTTATATCACTTTTCAGCATTGGATGTCGTAAATAGTGGCTCTATGAACACATCGTGTTACGTAAATCCTCCAACCACGTTGTTGTGTTGCCTTGAGATATTCGTATAAATCCACCTTAATGTTGGACTCACCTAAGAATCTTCTTATTTATGGGATACAGGGTTAGTCGCGTTTTCTATGAATTATATTCCATATTGTGATGATCACTACGTATGATGAGCCGCACATACTTTGTTATGCATGCATTCATATATACATTGATTGCACATACTGATACCACTTGTAGTGGTGGAGTAGGTGACGTATTAGAACTCTAACGTTTCTTTTATGAATCTTTTGAATTATTGTCAATCTTAAAGGATAACCATCACTATGAGTAGAGAATTGACCATCTTCATCCGTACAAATGATGTTGGTGATGCATAAATCGAAGACATAGAGGACCATCTCCCTATGGAAGATTATACTGAAAGAATAAGAAGATAGTTTTATAATTTAGTTTTATATTTCGGCTGTAAACTCGATAATGTAATAAGCTCTCATTGAGAGGGTATTTGATAATTTGTTGAATTCTTTTACTTTGATGAAATAATAAATACAGTCAATTTTATTCTCATGAATGGTTACCTTCATGAATATAACTGATTATGATCTAAAAGAAAAAAGAATATGGTGCGATTATTAAAGCATCCAATTCATTCAATTAATAACACCCGATTTTATCAGGCACGAATATAAACTCTGGCCATAAAAATTCCAGGATGTTACACCCACTCTGATGTTCATGCAAACGATCTGATCCAATCGTTGCATTGCCTAATAGAAATATGCCATGTGTCCCATAATTCCAACATTCTCCCACTTGGAACATTCATGACATTGCAATGTATTATCCATACATCCTTAATGAACTCAAAAACTTTATTAGATGTTAAACTAGATCTTGTGAAGTATCATGTATTATCCCGTCCATTTGAACTATAAATACTAGACCACGACAATCATCACCTCAGTAGTCGAGGCGGGACTAGGCGTAATCATAATGCCAGCATTCCCAACGATATGGATACCAAAAATACGAGTGTTGAATATGAAAGTCTCATGCCAAGTGAAACCTACATGTAGACTTCCAATCAATCCAATCATCTCTATTAAGAGATCCACAGCCTCAATCATAACCAGCCTTATCTGTTTATTTCACTATATGTATGCATAATAAGAACAAATGAAAAAACTTGAATCATTTATTAATCTTAATTTATTGAAATGTGTATGCCACCTTAATGTCTGTATTCCCATTGACCCTGAGCACCCTACAATGCAATTATCAGTTAGAGTTTACAAACACTTGACGATTATATATCCTCAAGAAACCTTAATGAATGCTCTTTTGTCCCTATCTTAATTAAGAGGTTTGCAATACCATAACGTTTAACACCTGACTTCGCAATAGATGTTAAAATTATATTCTAATGCATAAGTGCTCGCATTGCACCCCTACTAAGCTACAACACTCATTCCATGAAACAAAACTGAAACTGGATCTCCCACTAATGAGGCATTTAGTATATATCAAACTTATTAACTTATTAGTTCCACTTGACTAGTGTTACTGTTCGAGGGCTGAATATCTATACCACCTTTCTTTATTCATCATGGATTTTGTATATCCACAATTTCTCACATAAGGATCACCAAGGTGTTTGTAAGGGCAAGTGTAGGCCCTTAAACTGTCACAACACAGAGACTCACTCTCATTATTTTCTCACTAATCAAGCGATTAGAGGGCATATATATTTTAGAGAGAGAATCTCATGTTGCGTATATCAGGATTCTCTAGAATTTGAGACAGATGTCTCGTATCCTTTTCATGTCAAACTTTTCTCATGAATTTTTGGCTCAATATCCTGAATGTCATTATAGGTACATCCTCAAAGTGATAACACTACATGTCTGGACTAGAAACCTTTATGCACATCATTTTTAGGGATCAAACTTATTTATGATTGTCACTTTTATTCTTATCTGTAAATAAGGTTGACATCATTCATATTCATATTCCATGTACTATTAGATTATCGAGGCCCTTAAACCAACATTCAAATTTAAAAGAAAACCAAATGAACTATTTTATTTCAAACTAGTGTAAAATAAATGCAAAGGTTTTTTTAAAAATCAAATGCATCCTAAATTATGTATTTAAAAGAAATACAAAATCATTAACCTCGATTCTCCTACTTGAAAGTCGTCCATTAAATATATAGCGCTCTTCATCACTGGGTCTCAAGCTCCTGATGTGCCACTTACAAGATTTAAAATGTGAGTGTACGACCCGAAATTAATCCACATCATGATAGATATGTATAAATTAAAACCTTAAAAACTATCAAATAAGAATCTTTACCTTTACTTTTATTCCTATTTTTCTTGAGTCAAGCTTTGCACCCATTACATTATTTCTTTAAGTAACCTTCTTGATCGCAAAAGTAGCAAGAGGGTCACATAAAGATTTAAGATGTGAGTGTGCACCAAAAATTGATCCACATCATGACATATATGTATCAATTAAAACCTCAGAAACTGTTAGACAAGAATCTTTACTTTTACTTTTATTCATATTTTTCTTGAGTCAAGCTTTGTACCCATGATATTGTTTCTTTAAATGACCCTCCTGATCACAAAAGTAGCATGGTCCCAGCACTTAGTTTTGGTCTTTCGACTCTGCACCATCGCCTGCAACCTTCCTTTTACCCTTACACTTATTCTTAGAACATCTCTTTCTTTTCTTTAGGTCATTGACATGAGATGAGTACGCGAGATGAGTACTTTCTAGTCACTCCTGCCTAAGCCTCTCTTCCTCTTGTAGACATTACAATATCAACTCAATCAATGTCCATTTTTCTTTCTAAATATTATAATTGACCTTGAAAGTACTAAAGCTAGAAGGTAAAGAAATCAACACTAAGTAGACCATTAGGTCTTTTGGAATGTTCAACTAGAGTGCCCTTAACTTAGTTGCGAGGTCAGTCATCTTATGATGTGCTCTCTAATTCCATCATCATTGTATTTTAGATATACGAGTTCAAAGAACCATTATAACATTTTCCTTATCAAATTTAATAAATCTCTTTCTGATTTCTTTAATAAATTCTTTCACGTTCTCCTTCTCAGGTATACCCCTACGAAAAGATTTAGGAATGGAATGTCTAATAATATTTATACTTAGCTTATTGATATGTTCCCACCTGTTATATTTGGCAATATCATAGGTAAGGCTGGAATTAGTTAGTTTTGGACGTTAATCCTCATTAAGGGCTAAGTCTAATTCCATACATTTAAGAGTTATCTTTAATGCCTCTTCCATAATGAGAAGTTAGTGTCATTATGGGTGGGGAGACCATTAATTTGAGAGAGAATAGATCCAATATTCATTATTACAATACATAAAGATGTAATTGCTCATATAAGATGAAACACCCCATTAAATCTTAAACATCATATAAAAGACACTTATAATATTAAAGTTTATTTAATCAACAGGGCAATCAACTAGATTATCCAGGATGACGTGCCTAATCATCAAATCCTGGCATGAAACTTAGTGCATCATTACAACCCTTTTCTTTGGCCCGTGATCGCAATATGCGAGCGGTCTTCATAACATGAAGCTAGCTAAATATCAACAACATAGTCCCAAACAGTCCAACACCTTTTTAGCAAGATGAATCATCTAATCCTAAGCTATTAATATCATCCACCCCACCCGTTTAACTCCTACCAGAAGAAAAACTCCTTTAGGTCGAACACGACCTCTATGGAGATAAATGTCACCTCATAGGTTCCCGATGCATGGCATTTACACTATGCCCTTAAATCTAAGACCTAATGGGTATCCCTATTCATGGCCACTTTAGTGGAACTTATAACTAAGAGTATCCACCATGTCATAGAAACTCAGACTCCACCATATCCAATCGCCCCTAATGGATATTCTCAATGCCTCATAGACAAAGAGATGGGTGAACTAAGCCATGTGGGTCACTACTTGAAGTGTGTTTAACCATTAGCAAAGATGGACCCTTATAAACTGGAAGAGCAAGAGGCCCATAGATATTGCCTAATACTCTTAGGCTAGGATCGTAGAAATTAGACCTAAGTGACTAATATCGATAACCAAACATGCCTTGATTGATTTTACCACTTCCTATTTTAGCATGATGAGTTTAAATATTGTCATCCATCAATCATGATAATGCACATGTATAGATGATCCTCATTAACCGATGTATATATACCATCTACTCATACCAACCAAAATAAACAAAATTGTACATATTAACCATTAGACAATGTCGGTAAATCGGTCATTAAATGGGCCTCATCAGGTGCCTGAAATTATGCCTAAATAAGCTTACAACTGGGCCCCATTAACGTACTATTAATTAGGCTCTAAACATGCTCATAGCTCAGTCCAAAAATAACCATATAACGGGGAGAAAAAAACTTGCCAAAAATTAGCCCAAAGTCAGGACCAAAATCATCCCAAAACAAAACACATAACCAGGCTAAATTCAAGCCCACGAGCCTCCAATGGGCCTAACTTCCAGTCAAGTCCCATGATTAGCATCTGGCATGTCCAGATCAGGACCTAAACATGGCCTTTAAATTAACCAAAAAATAACTAGAAATCAGGCCCTAATGCAATCAGCATACGGGCCTTAAACAGGTCCAACGCCTTGTCGTTTAACCAATCAACCAAACTGGCCCTAAACAAGCCCATACGAAAATAGGCTCTTTTCATTGATCTTTAAACATAAATGTTGCCTCAAGAACTGGGTTTGGAATCTACCCAAATAAGCTATGTACACGAGGCCTGTGGTCAACATGAAACGGGCCCTAATGGTCAACCCGTTGGAACTTGTTAACTAAGACAAGGCCTGGCCCAATGCGACATCCCCAAACTCAATTAAGAAACCATTTCTCCCTTTTTTAAAAATAAAAATAAACACCACAAAACCCTGTCCTCATGAATTCTTCCCACCCACTAAAACCCTAATAACCCTCCACTTTGTCAACTGTCGGAATTAATGGTTACAAAGCGTCAATTACGGTAGTCGATTGACTGCTCCAACCCAATCCAAAGCTAATGACAGGTCATCTCTGATGGTTGTAAGAGCTCATAAAGACGTACCTGAAAGGGGTTCAATAGAAGAGTCGAAGGCATACAACCAAACTTTAGTCATCATCTTCCACAACAAGGGTGAAACATTGTAGAAAGCCAATAAATTCGCCCAATCACTTAAACTTTTAGTGTAGCCTCATTATTTGTCCATCTAGGGCCCAAATCTAGCCACCTATTACTGGCTGATCAAGACAACCACAACTAAATAAAGACCTACTAAAAGCTGAGACAACTATGGATCGGATCTTAATTAACAAACCAAACTGATCTAGTTACTTATTTAGCCTAAGAACTGACAGTTTAGGGTAATCAGGATCAAATCACTATTTTCATTAATTATGAATAGGCCACACTATGAACTTAGCTAATCCAAACCTTAATCATCGGGCACAAGAAATCTCACAATCCAATTCATTCCAAAAATGTCATAATTTTCTAAATAAGCTCTATACCGCTTGTTAGTGGGCCACTAAACCTGAGACTATATAAAGATGTTCGTCTTAGTGGACTTGTCATCCATCATGGGACATCGAGCTAAGATTGTATCTCTAATCGGTCAACTTAGACTCATAAGGTCAGTGCATGAGATGTGTGAATATTCCTGAAATTAATCAAGAACTTAAGTTAATTATATGTATCCAGTCTTTGCTAAAGTTGTGACTTTCGAACCGTTAGATTGTGACCAAATTTAGCCAAATAACCTAAGTTAATACCATGTACATATCCGTATAACCACGGCCCTGATCGATCATCAGTGACCATTGAACCAACTTCTGATCATACTCGTCGATTGACGCATCCAAATGTTAGGTCGATCATATCCATATGTAAATTATCACTAGAGAAAACTATCCTATGGTAGATATTGGCCCCTACACCCTATAGTAGACCCTAAATGTTAGAAATACCCTCCTAAAGGGCTAGTATAATGAAAACCTAGGCTTTGTGGCAATTCACACTATCTCTCGCACTATATAAAATTCTCATTTGGGTACCCCCTCTCCCCATACGAATTTTTCATCTAAGATTGGGAAAGAAAGAGAGAAAGAAAAGAAAAAGAGGGGAGAAAGATAGTGTAGGTGAGGGTTGTGCACCCTTTGTGCTTCTCCCCTTCAACCAAAGCCTCAGGCACTCTTGGATTCTTCGTCGGATTCCTTACATCAGCAAGCAGATGTAAGATTTGGATCTCACTTCCCAATATAGGTTTTCCTATATTCAATTTCATGAATCTCACAATAATCTTAATGTTTCTATAGGAATCGATGGATTTCTCTAAAACTCTAACCGTAATCCGATTAAAACACATAATTCTTTATTAAGGTGTGGACCATTCTTATAGGATTCATTTTATCAACCCTTGATAGTAATAAATAATGATTTTAGTTGTTTATAATATCCAAATGTTAGTTCTGCTTGAATTGCTTTATTATTATAACTCTAATGTTATGTGTTGTTGGTAGTCAACATATTCGGTGAAATGCCTAAACAATATAAAATTCCTATTATTAGAAATTTTTATGTTATTTGACAAGTGTTATTGATATATGTGGTTTTGTGTTGATATTCATTAGTTGATGCCAATTCACACATTTGTTTAATTGATATACCTTGTTGTGGTATTGAGTGGTTATGCGATTTGTTTATGTATTTGATAATCCGATTTGTTGTTATGCAGATTGAGCCCTGCAAATGTTAAGTGGACGACCTACTTTAAGTTGGCCATCTCGGACTTATACGGTCGACCGAGGTTAAACCCGGATGATTAATTGGTAGTGGTTAGAGCTACACAGGATGCTTCGCACCCAATGCCAGTTTTGTCCAAGGTCCCTTGTTGTCAATCGAATCAGTTCAATGTATGGCTCAATAATTCTTAAGTTCGATGGTTGCATAACATTAAAAGGAATCTAGGATACCACTATTACCATAAAATTAATTCATAATCATTAGTGCATTACAATCTCATAAAGACTCATAAGCTGGGCATAGTGGTATGGGACACCATGTCCGAGCTGTTGGCCTAAGCTGGGGTGATGCGTTTACCACATAGGCAAAATATTAGGTGACAAGCCTCCCTATAGTGACTAGTGAGTATTAATAGAGGTGAAATATTATTGTTTGAATGACCCTCATCAAATACCCAGCTGATGGTTCCGTGCCAGTGTATTGTTCAAATCACTCGGGCGTAAATGGAATTGGGTGACGAGCCATTTCCTTTGAGTTGATTCAATTTTTATGTAACAAGCTCATACATCTGAATTGAGTGATCATACACGGTATTTGAGTGACAATCCATTCCAATTTGATCCTCGTACCTTGGGTTATCATGTTGTACCTTTAGAATTGTTGATTTGTGAGATATAATGGGTGATACCTAAATTTGGATCAAGGGATACTAGTGAGGGACCACTACGTACCGCAACGAGCTACGTGAATCCATTTAGCAACTATTGATAGAATGAATGTATTCTAGCTTCACCAACCTGCTGTTTGAATAAAAAATAAGAACAACTTATCTAATCATGCATAGCATCATGACAATATTGTTAAGTTGTGTTGCGGGCCAATCATTGTGCATATTATCATAGAAATTATTGTTGGGTTGTGTTGTCAGCCAACACTACACATAACATCATGCATTAAATAACTAACTTATGAATTGTTTGCTTTGTAATGCTATAATTTCCTATGCTTAATTGTGTTGATAACATTTGCAACTTAGAAAATGGAACCACTGAATTAGTTACTCACTCCCACTTGGGACAGTATTTTAAAATATCAATCAGGCGATATTGCGGATGCAGGTACCACCAAGGTCTCATATAGGCATGCTTAAACCGGCTTACACCATCGCCATAATATTTTAGGAGTGGTGGGTGAAAACATAAGACTTTATATTTTATTCAATATTTGTCATATATATTGTAGTCTTTAGCTTGGAATCCATTGTTTGGTGTTGTTGAATATTTATTGTGGCTTGTATAGTCCCCATTTGTGCAGACATCACTCTTGGAATTATTCATTTTGAATATTAGCCATATATTTCTTGGTTTAGTTATCTCTGTTTAACTTTTAATGCTGATAATTTAAAAACTACTCTGACTGGTGAACGTTAACCGAACTGTGCGGGCACGTGGAAACTCCTCCATGTACATTTTTGCTAGGTTCACAACCGGGAACTCGGGATTGGAGTCTCCATAATCGGGTGCCAATTTTCGGGGCATGACATCAAGTTTGATGAATGTTCTTTGTTTTAGAAGGATGAGCACAATGAAACCAAAAAGTCAGCAATTGATTTTGAACCAGACAAGGGTGAAACACTTGAAGAACTAGAGCCACAAGTAGAGGTATAGGAAGAGGTGGACCAGGCACTTGTCAAGAAAAATTCATGAAAGGATCACATGTTACCATTGAGATATAGGGATGACTCAAATGTTGTATTTACTCTCATTACAGATGAGGAGGATCTGTCTACTTTTTCAAGAAGCACTTAAAGACAAATGCAGAGAAGTGGATGGCAGTGATGCATGTTGAGATTAACTCTCTATACAAAAATAAAACATGAGAGTTGGTGGAGCTGCCCGTTGAGCGAAAAGAAATCGATTACAAGTGGATTTATCGGAAGAAACTGGATAAGAATAAGGCTAAATTGGTAGTGGAAGGTTATGTTTGGTGAGATATTCATGCCAGTGGTAAAATAAGTATCAATCAGATTTATATTGGCTTTAGTTGCCCAATATAATTTGAAACTAGAACAGTTAGATGTGAAAACTGTATTTTTACATGGAGAACTAGAAGAGCATATTTACATGAAGCAACCTAAAGGGTTCAAGGTACATAGAAAGGAGAAAAAAGCTTGTAGGTTAAGGAGGTCGTTATATGGCCTGAAACAGTTGCTTAGGCAGTAGTACAAGAAATTTAATTCTTTCATGTTGAGTCAACAGTTTATCAGAAGTGAAATCGATCATTGTGTCTATTTTAGAGCATTGAGTGACAATGAATTTATTATTTTAGTGGTGTATATTGATGATATGCTTATTGTCAACCATAACATATCTGAAGTCAACATATTGAATATTCAGTTATCCAGAATATTTGAGATGAAAGATTTAGGTCTTATTCGAGTTTAGACTGAAAAAGGCAAAACTGGTTAACACAACCCATGCTGTTTTCTTTTAGCTTTCTTTGGAGTTATGTCTTATATCAGATGAAGAAAAGTTGTATATGTCTCGTGTGTCCTACTTGAGTGTGGTTGGCAGTCTTATATATGATGTGGTCTATATTAGATCGAATATTTCACATGTGGTTGGTATTATGAGCAGATATATGTTAAACCCTGGTAAACAACATTGAGAAGCAATGAAATAGTTACTTTGTTACATACAAGGTACAATGAACTATGTCTTGACTTTAGAAAATTCTGAGGAAAACTTGTAGGCTATGATGATATGGATTCTACAGGGAATATGTATAATAGAATGTCAACTTTTGGTTACTCATTTATGTTAGCAAGTGGATCTATTAGTTAGATGTCAAAGTTTCAATCCGTGGTTACACTTTATACAACCAAAGCCGGTGACAGAAGCATTCAAGGAATTTTATTTGGTTGAAGGGGATGATGAATGAGTTAGGACATTAACAGGAAGTCGTGCTTGTGCATTGTGATAGTAAGAGTGCAATCAATTTAGTGAAGAACTCAGTGTATCATTTCCAAACTAAACATATTGATGTTCATTATCATTTTATCCTATAAATGCTAGAGGAAAGAGATATCACTCTTTAGAGATTCACACGAGCGTGAATCCGACGGACATACTTATGAAGGTTGTTCCTCTAGAGAAGTTCAAGTTTGGCTCGACTTCTCTGAGTTTGACAAATAAGAAATAAAAATGGAGTGTGTATAAGAAGTGATGACGATGTTACTTTGAAGATGATTATAGATGGTAGTAGTAGTGGACCTAAAGGGTTAAAGAGTCACGGTGGATATTGTTGATCAAGTGTCTTAAATCCTATTGCTGAGAAGGCATGTCATGGTTCAACCGGTCCTGGTTTGTTCGACCGAATTAAGGGTGGATGCTCGGAGTGCACATTGTCCACTTTTACATGTTTTCAATTCGACCAAAGGCTTGCAAGTAAGTTCGGTTTGGTTCGGTTCGACCAAAGGTCACACAATTCGACCGACGAAGTGCGTACGGGTTTTGTTTCTAATTTTGTGTGGAGTGTATAAATACTCTCTTGATCAAGAATAGGGTAAGGTAAAACGAGGGCTTGAGATCTCAACACGATTACTCAAGGGTTTTGAGAAGGAAGCCTACTATAACTTGTTCCATCTCTTGTAATGTTCTTTTGATTATAGTGGAATGATCATCACTTTGTGCCGTGGTTTTTCCCACAAGGCTATTTCACATAAATTCTCATGTGTTCTTTGTGTTTGCTTGGATTTTTCTTTCTCTATTTCTTGTTTAATTTGATCTGAGGTTGCTTCTGTGCCTAACACATATAACAAAAGAATGTTTCTTACTCTTCCAAGAGGTTAGATTGTTACCTATAAATGTACGAAAACCTATGGCGGAACATTGATCATCGATATATCTGACTCAATCAATATTGCAATAAACATTGACATCAAGGTGTTAATGATTAACATAAATAATACCTTCCCTAGAGAAAACTTTCAAGATGATATGCACATGGGTTATGCATAAACTGGCTAACGATGCTCATTTGGTTGCATGATAGACAAGTAAATGATCTTGCCATTAATCGACGATGCTAACATGGATTATTTGAAGGAAAGGACTCCTTTGTTAACAAATGATCATTCATCTCAATTGGTGTCTTAGTGAGATGACTTCCAATCATGCCAGTGGTATTGAGAATATTAGGAGCATACTTTCATTGAAATATGAATATGCCCTTGTTAGATCAAGAAACTTCTTAAGAAATTATTGTACAAGTCTCAGATCTTTAGTCTTCGACCTTAAGTCTTCAAAAGTTAGTGCTAAGAAATCCTTCCTCGTGGAGATTTTAGCATCACAATTACTATTTACAACAACACCCTTAATATAGATAGCTAAAATGGTGGATGGAAGAGCTCTATTTCTACACAAACATATAATGGTCAAAAGCACATTTGCAAAAACCAATCAAAAGCTTAGTAGTATTGAATCTTTCAAATCCTACCGATGAAAACTGCTTGAGACATTACAAAGCTTTCTTCAATTGAGTCACATTTCCTGTTGAATCATGTGTTAAAACCCTAAAGGCAAACATATGTTTTTTCATGAAGGTCATCATGAAAAAAAAAACGTATTTCTAATGTTTAACTAGTGAAGGGCTAATGTTGGTAGGACCCATATAAAATTGAGAGAAAGACTTAAGGTAAAGATAACTCTCTTCCACACCTTTTAATAAAATAAAAATAAATTAAAACCCTAATGAGCCAATGGACCACTGCATCCTATAAAGAATCAAACAAGCCCAATAGGCCAAACTTCACTCTACGCCAACACACATGTTTTATATTGGCACATGTAAGTAATTTTATATGGATCTGTATAATTTTTTAAATGGTAGGGTAGTTGAGCTCGAACTTAAAATTTCAATACATTTGAGCTATATGTTAAAACTTTTGAAATGTAATTGGAAGTTTAAAATTTTTAGAAAATCTAAATATTAATAAACCCTAGTTTTTAGGATTCTCGTATAGATATAATCAAGTTTCTAAAATAAACAAAAAAAAATCCTATAATTAAGATTACCTCTAATTAACGCCATAAAAAATAGAATATAGAATCAATGTCGACCCTCCAAATTAGAAGGTTTCTCCTCGATCTATCCTAGATGGTGGAGAAGCATGAGATCTAACACAAACCTTAGAGCAAGGCTAGGGATGTGCAAGGAAAACCATGCAAGGTGGACCTCAAACGTTTGGACATTTGAATGTGATAGAGTAGGAGAGGTGAGAAACTCTCATCACTACTCTTCTTTCTTTATTTCTCTCTCTCTCTCTCTCTCTCTCTCTCTCTCTCTCTCTCTCTCTCTCTCTCTCTAAGTGGTGACTCACATGTGGTATGGACATTCATGGCTCTCTCTTTCTCCCTTTGGTGCAAAATCTATTTATAAAGGAGGAGTTACAGTTTCAAGGAGAGACACATGTTATAGTGCTCCACCAGCCTACAAACTTTAGCATATATCCTACTACATTTAAAGTCTATGATCTTGTCTATCTATGCATATACTCAAATTGAACATATCCATCTCCGAATCATGACCATCAACCATTGATCAATACCCATATAAATTAAGAGGTTGACCACATGATCTGAACCATCATATATCCATCAAGTGCGATTAAAATGTTTCAATTAAAATGAAAGATCAACAACTCAAAACATTTAATAAAACATTTTAAACCATTTATGTGTTAGTCTGGGCGGAAAATAATCAGTCAATGGTATGATCAATAGGATCTATGAAATAAGAGTGTTCATAGGTAACCAATATTGGATAGTATATTGAATCATATAGGCCTCAATTGTATCTTAATACATGAACCTAACCACACCCACATATAAGGAAGGACAATTGACTCCAAAAACCGAGCTAAAGCACATTACATTAGAAAGTTGAACTCTTGATATATCCTCATGTCAAAGGATTAGTCAAAGTGGGTACATACACAACTTGATCTAGTCCATGTATGATGAGTCTCTTGGTCTAGAGACTTGAAGCAATCCTCCAATGCTAGTGCAAACAGGTTTAATAATAAGATAACATATCCATAAACACTCATACTTGAGTAGGTCAAAGACACTAATTTATCATTGAGCTCAATGGTGGGGACCTTCCCTTGCATAGGATGATCATATAAAATAATGTAGAGCAGTTTGCCAACACTTTCATGTCCAAGGTGGACCAGAGAAGGCCCGATCGGAGGCGAAAGTCATCGAGACCGTCAGAACCTTAAAACAGGCATATCTCGCAAATTGGAATGAGTTACTCAACCTACCATATATGATTTTGGGGTAGGATGATCTACTTTAGCTAACCAACCTGTTAACCAGGTTACCCACGCTAAATTTGCGAGATTCCATCATATCAACGGTCGAATTCCATGTTTATTTCTATTTTTACTATTTTTAATAAGTTTTAGTTTGATTATAACTCTTCATCCGTTGGGCTTTAGGAGTTGTGTCCAACATGAAAAGTGCTTAGAATAATTAGGAGAATAACGTGGTTAAGCCACATAGGACACTTACTATAAAAAGTAAATTTACTATTTATAGTAAGTTACGAATTTTAGGGAGTTTTAGTTATAGTTTAATTATGAAGTTTCTTCCAAGGCTTGTTATCCCTATTTAAAGGGTTGTAAATTCATTTTTAATCACCAATCAATCAAATTATGAATTTATTAGAATTTATTTCTACTTTCTTACTTTCTTTCCTCGTGGATTCGAGAAGTCTCTGTGAGGAGTTAAGAGAAGCTCCGTGGATTCGGAGTAGTTATCCTTGAGGAAGACGGTGATCGACCTCATCACATTCATCCCTATGTCAATTGGTATCAGAACGAGGACTCTCGGGCCGATGGCAAACAATGAAGGTATAAACCATAATCCTATGGATGGTGATCAAGAGATTTGTTATATTTCGGAAAGAATGGAGGCTTTCCACTAGGAGAGTCAGTTAACCATGCAAGGGCTGCAGGAAACCCTCAACCGTATTGCAGATGTGCTAATTCTGCCCCAAGCTCAAAGTGATGCTCAATTGCCCATGGTCGCTGTATAACACAATCCCGATTTCTGCAGAGAACCATCAAATAATGGTAAATCGCAAGCCACCACTTTGATTGTAAGAAAGTCGTTATACATGCCAAAAGTAGAAATAGATTTACAGCGAGACAACATCTTTCGAATGAGGTGCACTGTAAGCCAAAATGTCTGTAATGTGATCATCGATCTCAGGAGCAGTGAGAATCTCATGTCAAAAATAATGGTGGAAAAGCTACAATTGAAAACAAAAAAGCATTCATATCCGTACATAATTGAATGTATCAAGGAGGTTAGTAATATAGAGATAACTAAACAATGCACTGTCTCATTTTCAATTGGTAAAAATTATAAGGATCAAGTACTTTGTGACGTAGTCGACATAGAAGTTTGTCATATGTTACGTGGTCGACCATGGGAAAATAATATTGATGCTATTGCTACGCATAAAGGTCGGGATAATGCATTTAAATTTACTAAAGATGGTAGAAAGATTAGCCTTGTCCCTATGGGAACGGAGAACCAACCTAAGACTTCTAAAGTTGAAGAACAGTCTCTCATGCCCAAAAAAGGATTTCATAAAACAATTTGAGAAAACAGGAGATGGAGATGCATTGGTAGAAAAGGAAAAATATATGAAGCTTGTGAACATCACAGAGGATTTGGAACCAATGTTGCAAGAGTTTAAGGCGGTTGTGATCAATGAACTCCCTAATAAATTGCCTCCCATACAAGACATTAAAAACCACATTAATCCCATCTCAAGGGCAAGTTTGTCTAATTACCTACATTATTAGAAAGAATGTGAGATTTGAAAGGCAAAAGTAAAGAAACTAATTGATACTAGTCAAGTCAAGGAAAGCATGAGTACATGTATTGTAGCTCAAGAGCCTAACACAATGTACGAGAAAATGATTAATAAACATTGGTGCTAGAAGTTATCTCAGAATCATGATCCAAGTCCTTTGAGTAACTCGAGGACAAGTTTTTCCAAGTGGAGGAGTCTGATGTAGAACGTGTCACAAATACATTCCTAGCATGGTTGGATAAAAAGAAGGTGGACCGTAAATTGATCATAACTTTTGATCCAAGCATCGTTACGACGCACCGGACCGAGTATCAAGAACCGAAGCAGCACGAGAACTTAAGAACGAGTTTTTTTTAAGTGGAGGGGACTAATGTAGAGCGGGTTGCAGACACTTTCATGCCCAAGATAGACCAAAGAAGGCTCGATTGGAGGCGGAAGTCATCAAGACTATCAAAACCTTAAAAGTGGCATATCTCACAAACTGGAATGAGTTACCTGATGTACCATATATGATTTTGGGGTAGGACGAGATACTTTAGCTAACCAACCTGGTTAACCGGGTTACCCACGCCAAAGTTGCCAGATTCCATCATATCGATGATCGAATTCCATGTTTATTTCCGTTTTTACTATTTTTAGTAAGTTTAAGTTTGATTATAACTCTTCATCCATTGGGCCTTAGGAGTTGTGTCCAACATGAAAAGTGCTAAGAATAATTAGGAGAATAACGTGGTTAAGCCACATAGGACACAAATTTTAGGGAGTTCTAGTCATAGTTTAATTATAAAATTTCTTCCAAGGCTTGTTATCCCTATTTAAAGGGTTGTAAATTCATTTTTAATCATGAATCAATCAAATTACGAATTTAGTGGAATTTATTTCTACTTTCTTGCTTTCTTTCCCCGTGGATTCGAGAAGTCTCTGTGAGGAGTTCAGAGAAGCTCTGTGGATTCAGAGTAGTTATCCTTGAGGAAGACGGTGATCGACCTCCTCACGTTCATCCCTGCGTCAAAAAATAACCATAAGCTCATCCTAGAACTAGCTAAGTGGCCATGTAACAGCAATGTATTGAGATACATGGAATACAACTCTCCTTGGTTAATGGCCGCTGTGATTAAACTCAAGTTCCTAAGGATGACAGGGGAACCCTCTCTTTTAAGCCATGTATATATATGATGAAGGTAAACCCACACATTATTAATAACATGTCAACATAAGACCTATGGTCATCATGATCAATATTCAAGATCATTAACATTATCAATAGACAAGAACCATGTTAGCTTTTTTGGGCATGCAATACTAATACTATGGTCATTAACCTAGGGTATGATGGTCCTATCGTTCCCTCGATGGATCTTCCAATTTTGATTGATTTTCTTCCTTAGTTATTATAAGTTAGAGGATGGAAGAAATAGTTATAAAATATAGATATGTTTTGGCTTGCAAAATAACGTTGTACGTAAATTACATGAATACCCTTTCACTTTTGTACAAAAACTATTCATGTTCTTTTTTTTTTTGTTATAGAATCAATTCCTCCACAACTATTGTGGATGATAATCATCTATAAGTAGTTGCATGGGCCCACCATGCATCCAACTAGTATAAAAGAGACATCTTATAATGAAAATATAACATATAGAAAATTAGCATGATCCAATAGGTAGGCTACACCATAGGAATCATTGGACAACCACCTAAAAACCTCCAAAATCACATGGTGGGGAACACTTCTGGATGAAGGAGGTCCACCTAGTAATAGATGCTTTTTATCTGTCAATTTTGCAGAGTAACTTGGCTTTATATTACATGGTTTAGTAGTTTTGAGTGACTAATTGTGGGTAAATTTTTCCTACCAGCTCTCCTTACCCTATTTGGATTCGTTGAGGCATACATTCAAGAAACACCATTTACATGAAAATAATATTTTGTTGTTTATTTTTGAAAATTTAATTTATAGAGATGCCATTTCCATTTCCCTTTCATGTCATGAAACATCTCCATTTTCATGCCCTTAGCCATACTTAAGAAACACAACTTTCAAGAAATCGAGGGATGTGAGAAGAAATGATCCCTTCACTTAGAAAGTGTTATACATGGTAGTCATATGTGCTATCACTTATTTTCTGAGTGCCCCACTTATGCAAGTGTCTATCTTTAAGTGCCTCATATTTGCTAATGCTCTACCATCCGCCTTAAAGTATCATATATGAACTAATATGCCACATATGCAAATGTCCCATTGACTCTTTTCTAGTACCCCATATGCAATGTATGCCACTCTCATATTCAAACCCTACATGTGCCACACGTGTTGTTGTGTCACTTTACACAGCCGCCATCCTTCTTAAAGCACTTCACATGTCAACAAGTGCCAATTTGCAACATATGTACCACATGCCATCGACCATCTTCAAGTGCCTTCACATGCTGATGCCCATAGTCAAGTTCCCTACATGTGCCAACGCACCACATGCGTGACAACACTAATCTTCAAGTGTCACACATGTTAATATGCACATGCTTCTATGTGCCACATGTACAATGTGTGCTACCCTCGTCTTCAAGCACCTAGCATGTGCCAATGTACGATGTGTTGTTATGCCAAGTGTATCTCATGGGAAGATGTCCATTTCTAAATGCTGCACATATGCCACATGTTGTAAAATGCAATGCATGTGCAACATGTGTTGCCATCCATCACCAGATAGCTAAGGAATGCCAATGTCCCACACGTGACAATGTGACACATGTGCACAATGCATCTCCAACATACACATACATCACCCTCTATATCTTTTTAATAAACTTTTAATGATTTTTTCCCCTAAAAGCCATCTTTCCATGGCAACGGTGCCATTTCCTCATGATAATTTTTCTAGGCCCTTAGGATTTTTTTATGAAGTACTATTATTATTATTATTATTTTTTAACATAATGCCTAATTAGACTTAACTACCCAAAATAAATTCTTTAGAGGTCAGTGCTCACATTTTGAAGAGTACTTTTATTTTACCACTTTCTATTAAATCTAAGTAATAATCTTTAGCCTAATTCTGAAAGTGACAAAATATTTCTAGAAAGTACTATGGACAACAATCTAAATTGTTTAAAAGTACATGCACAATAATCTGGACCATTTCAAGATGGTAGATGGGGATTAGGCCATTCAAGAAGGAAGCAATTGGGTGGTGACCCAAACACTACCCAACTAGGTCGTGTTGGGCGTTGTGGTGCCCATCGTCCTGCGTGTGTGCTCTATACATGTCGTCTGTCCATTTTGCTAGTTCATTTTAGATGTAATAAAAAAATTGAAGCATATTAAAAGCTCAAGTAGATCACATTATAGGAAAACAGTGGTGATTAAAAATCCGCCAATGAACAACTTTATAAGGGCTACAGAATTTTGGATAAAGCCAATATATGTGTTTTTCCTTCATCTAGGTTTGCATAACCTTATCAGCAGGTTGGATGGAAAATGAGCATTGCAGTAGGTCGTAGCCCTTGGAAGGCAGCAAAATGGATGAATGATGTGGGTATAAAACACATACATCATGTGGGCCTTATAATGCATAACATGGCCTATTTGGGTTGTGTTTGGTGACCCAATCTGATTTTGGTCAAGAGTAGGTGTACAATGATGGGTATTGATTTAAGATGGTGGATAATAATATGTAAAGATCCTTTCATTAGCACCTCCCTATTGAATCGATCAAGTACCTTGGCTATATACTCCGTCTGTGACAAAACCAGTTTCTTATTTTTCTTGTCACACTTTATCCTCATGCCTAGGATTTATTTTGCAGCTCCTAAATCCTTCATGGCAAATTCTCTAGACAGTTGTCTTTTGAGATCTGAGATGTCCTTCATGCTTGATC
>JAJHSJ010000017.1:45844455-46022998 GCA_021015155.1 Magnolia officinalis
GAAATAGAATACACGGATGCCCATGCCCACCCCAAAAAAGGACTCGGTTAGTGGTCAGTGCTAAGTGGGCCCCACCATGATTTGTGTTTTATCCACACCGTCCATCCATTTTTATACATCAATTTAATCATTTATACAGTAAATGAGGAAGATCAAAATCTCAGCCGGACCACACTATGGGAAAACAGTAGTGATTGAACTTCTACGGTTAAAAACCTCCTAGGGCTAGGGCCCACTGTAATGTTTATTTGACATCCAACCTGTAGATTAGGTCATAAAAGACTGGATGAAGGCAAAAAACAAATATCAGCTTGATCTAAAACTTTCGTAGCCTCAAGAAGTTTTTAATGGTGAGAGTTCAATCAACAGTGTGGCCCACTTAACATTTCTATCTACCTTAGTTTTGGTTTCATGACATAAAAGTATCTAAAAATATGAATGGACGGCATGGATGAGACAAATACATCATGTTGGGATGCACATAGCACCGACCACTAGCCATTGGCTAGTTGCAGGGGGAGTAGCCAATCCGTTTCCCCTAAAAAAAAACAAAAATCAAAATTTTAAAAAAAACAAAAAAAAACCACCAGCCTTATTCTGGATTAGATCACGCAAAACATTACAAGTTAGGTCCAACATATATAGCTTCTGTTTTTTTAGTGGCGTAGTTACCTTCTGACAGGGCCTCAGGGTCTGCATAAATCTGGTGCTGTCTGTCATGTTCTGTGTATAAATCCACTCCATCAATCTTGTGGGAATCATTATTTGAACCGAACATGTATTAAATCGACCTGATTACAATAATTCCAGTGGGTCACACCAATCGAAACAATGTAAACTTGCTCACAAAACATTTAACTTCACACGTGTGGCTAGCTTAGGCTTTGAATGAGGCTGATTTTGGTATCTTCAGTTGGTTCATCTCGGAGAGTTACACCTCATTAAGGGGTTTGATGAAAGATATACACCATGTTCAGCTCACCCAACCTACAGCTGGTAACCTAACCCCATTGTTCTCCTTGGTGTGGCCCACTTGAGTTGCCATCTGGCTGATTTTTATTCCAAGGAACTAGAACTGTTGATAAGACCTGATGGATGGAGTGGATTTGAAATGTACAACTGATGGGCCCCATAGCTTGTAGAGTATTCAGCAGTCAACATAAATGGAGGCTATTTCATGTTTGGCAACCATAAATCCAGGATTTTGGGAAGAATTGAAATTCAAAAAATTTTAAATTAGAGTATTTTTGCAATGTTCAATTTAGTGTGGTGGTTTTGAAATTCAGATTTTACCCTTTTTTCAGTTCCAGAGGTGGCCTTAGCTTGCATGGTAAAGGATTTTGGGATCATCACCCAATTGTCATTACCACCAAATCCTCTTCCTTCAAAATATTCCAATTCATTCATTCCATGATCATGGAATGCGACAAAAATCAAACCTATGTAATTATTAGTAGGTCACACATCGAAAAAAATTAACCACACCCAAAAGAAAATACAAATTTATCATTTATGAAATCAATGGCCCCACTTTTGTCGCCACAAGAAGCTTTGAATAACTTATTTTTTTAGCCAAGGCTATCTTACAATGGGCACAATGCAATGGACGCCATACACTGCACACATGTCATTTTAAAAATATTTCAAAGCATTTAATCCATCAAATATCCTATCAATATATTAGAAAATAATTTCGGAAATCCCAAAGTCAAAATCCAGCTCCAAAAACACCATCTGAAATCCAGAATTTTGAAAATCGAGTGCTGCGAACAGAGCTAAATCAAGGATTACAAATCAAGATTTCAATCCCATGGGCTGTCTTGGCGTGCATGTCAGGCCCAATCAAACTTTTGGGCCCATTCTAGAGCTCAGTCCATTTTCCTTCGACTGAGCTCGGACTAGCTTGGCCCCTACATTCTACAATTTGTCATTTCAATCATCGGTTAGGCTTAGGGCAACATATGCATCTTGTATTTCGACCATGCGTTTTCATTCTTGGCCATGTCTATTTCTTCCTGAATGTGCAGTCACCTGGTCAATGGATGGATTAGGAACATTATCCCTAGTGCAGGTCAGATCCACCCCTTCATGATCTAACAAATAATCTTGTCGGCCCCAGGGGGCCCCCATCATGCGGTGGGACATCCTTCACATCTCCATTATCAGGTGACCTAGCCATCATCAGAAGGAAATTGACAATCATATCTACCTACACTGAATAGGTATTGGTGGGATGGTTAGGATAATCTGATGGGGGATATGGTCCATCCACCATGGGACCCACCATATGAACAATTGGATCACCAAAGGTGGGTTCGTTGTGCTGATTCAAGGAAAAAATCCCTCAAAGTAGTGGGAGAGAGAGAGAGAGAGAGAGAGAGAGAGAGAGAGAGAGAGAGAGAGAGAGAGAGAGAGAGAGAGAGAGAGAGAGAGAGAGAGAGAGACCTTTTATTAGACACTATAGTCAAGTAGACAACATTTTTATTTTCTAGTGATGAATAGACCACTCGCTGTAGAAACTAACCTATCAACATTGAATCAAATTGAAATGCCGGAGACATGGGACCGATCAAAACAGGAAAACACTCGAGTTCAGGACTTGAAGAAGAACTTACTTGGTTCGGTATAGTTCATCTCCAACGGGTCGGTATAGTTCATCTCCAACTGGCCCACCTTTTCAATTCTGAAACCCCTCGTCCGGATTTCCTCTGGCAAAGAGGTGTCTTTGTAATCGACAGGCTCAATGATCCACCCCTTGTTTTGAACTGAACCACCAACTTTCACCTGTAAAAAGAAAATTGCAGGATGGACAACAATCCAATGATTTAGTCGATATATATATATATATATATATATTCAGAACTTTTATATTCACATTTTCTTAGATGAAAAGGGAAGAAAAACTTTAGGCCCTTTTTGGTTGCCACTTAAAAAATGATTTCATCTAGTTAACAATATAAATTATGGGTTATCAAGATTATTGTTAATCCTCATTAAAATCTCTAATACATTAAGACTGTTAAGAAAAATGAGATGAACCCATTTTTAAGCGTCAACCAAACAGAGCCTTAGCACTTACAAATCCGATGCCATTTTATAATCAGAAATGATTTTTGGAGTGTTAGTCATGATGAATACCTCCGATGCTTTAGCCGCATTGATTACAAACGCGCCATCCAATGAGAGATCCTCGAGAAACACATTTTGGCCCTTGATGACCATGGTAGACCTCTGGGAGATAGAGCAGCCACCACTTACTTTTTTCCTCACGTCTGTGAATGTCAATCCCCATTTTGGCTTCCACGTGATACGAGGCCACACTTCCACTTCTTGTCCATTGAACACCTGGAGCACTGGATCGGCCACGTTGACCCCAGACTGGTAAAGAAACATGGAGAATGAGTTAGACATTCTAAGCTTCTCTTGAAAGCAAATGGAGAAGCGGCGGCGGATAAAAGTGGGAAAATAGAACATTCCAGTCCCCGTATAGTTTAGGGCCTGTTTGGATGTTGGGCGGCACCAAACAAACTGGATAGGATATCCCTAACCATTTCATTTCCTCTGGAAGACGGAAACAGGGATATCAATGGAGCGGATCTGGGCCAAGCAAAATCAATAATTTTGAATAGGGCCAGTTTCAAAATCCAGGCTGAAACCAACCCCAGGTTCTGCCTGTTGACATTTTTATGAAATGGAGCCTATAAGAAAAGTCAGCCTTTTAAGGCATTTCGGCTTCCAACAAGGACAAAGTTTTAAATCAGTGTATTGGGTATCATATCATTCACCACGGACACGGCCCTGTATTGCCCTGCATCACCCCTGTATTGAGCTGTTTCGAGCTGATATGGACCAAATACAGCTGTATCATTCATGGGCAATACCGGTATGTATCGGGCAATATCTACTGGTTTTAGACGATACTTTAAATCTTGATCAGGACTGCTTTGTTTGAAACAACATGCCCACCTTCTCAGGACTTCATTTCATTTTTGGATACGAAACCCAAAGGAGTCAGGACTCAGGATTGAGTCTCCATTGCAGAAGCTTAAGAGCTTTACTAAATCATTTCTTCGTAAACAGGATTTGGTAAAGAAGTCTCTCATATCATCCATATGTGGAAGCAAAGGACCTCGTTAAATATTAATAATTCATACTACAGGGTCGGTGCATTTTTGTAGCACCGTCAAATTGAATTGCAAATACAATTATAATGAAGTGGAAAGCAACCAATCACAAGTGTCATAGTATGCATATTGAGAGCCCGGGCTCCAAATTGCAGTTAATTTACTTTCAAGCTGGACTTGAAAAGAAGTGTGGGTGCAATTCAGGGGCTATTTCCTAATTATGAATGTGAGGAAACATTTTTATTTTCTATCATTCCTCTTCATTAAAATAAGTATTCAAAATCCAAGCGGAGCATGGCTATTAATGATTTTTTTAAAAAAAACGAAATGCTTAAAGACACCTAAGAAAGATAAATATGTCAAAACATGCGTTATGTTCCTGTTTCAATGGTGGGATCCAAAAAATACAGGTTCAGATTGGGGATAAACTAGGGGAAGACAAGGGAAAGCAAATTGTGACTCAAGCAGATTGTGAACTGACTTTAGCACTTGAGGAAGGAAACCATTTGCACTTGTTTGTTTTGCTAAAGAAAAGTTTAGGATAATTTCCCTTTGCATTTTCCATTGTTTGGATCACAATCCCACAAAGGGAAACCTCTTTTCCCTCTAATTTTACCATTTAAACATCACAACGGAAGAAAAGTTTTACTTATTCGAGAAACGGTTCTACACCATTGTTGAGGTGGCAAAGACAAAGGCAAACAGCTTGTTCCGGCATCCTCCGCTTCCCAAGCAAATGCAAATGTCATGTCGACATGAACTGAATGAGTCCCCCAGTTTACCCTCAATCTAAACATGCAATAGATTTGGAAGGAAAATGACATATCCAAGGAAATATGTGGAAATAGAAATCTGTGGAAAAGAATCCAACTAATCCGGTTTGTCTTGGCACACATGATCTCCCTGCAAATGTGGAAAGGTTATTGTTCAAAAGTGAGAGTTGTCTCTCAGAAAACGTGGAATCTCCATTTCCCAGTTTTTTTTTCCAAGGAAATGGATATGCCCTTTTCCAAGGAAAACCGTGGAAATTGAAATTGACGTCCAAAGCTGACATTGTTTTCACAAACGGTGCAGAACATCACATCTAAGGAAAACAATTCCATTTCTAGGGTAGAAAAAAGGATTCCACCAACGCAAACAGTAGAAGAAAGCACAAGAAAACTAGGCATAGAGAGCTTTTCGCTTCATATCAGATGTGAGCAGCTGAAGCCATGTAATAATTTAGATGAAGATGGTTGAATACTTCCTCTCTTAAAACAAACTAGAGACAAGAAGACATGAAAAATGTATCGTTAAAAGATCTTGGGCACCACACTGCATTAGAAAATCTTGAGTGTAGAAGACGTGATAGCTTGACTGAATGATATCTTAAAGTAAAGAACATCACCTTTTTATAAGTGTTACAGGCAATTTTTACAAGAGAACTGATTACCTAAAGCCTGTTGTGACTACAACATCTGTTTTTTTATGCCTTTCTGATTATTTTTTTTTAATTTCCAATTTGACCTTCAACATGTCATATATTTCAACAGGAAAATGCTTGTAGAACTGCATTATAGGTGACGATAACCTACACCTAGTTGTAGGTTATTATACCTCTTTCTACAAATAAGAGACATGCAACTAAACAACAAGACTAATATAATGAAAAATGATTAACAAAGGCATAGGAAGATGTTGATTTCACAATCCAAAAATCCTTTACTATTTATTAGGGATTTATTTTGCCCTAAAACTTTAGTTGAATGAATATCCTCTACTTCGATACTACAAAAAAGCATCACATAAGACTTCCATTCCGTACTTTCTAATAAGACTAAAAGAAATACCTTTCTAAGAATGAGGCTGTTTGCCCTGTAGATAGCCATTTCTCCAGAAGTTGCGCTATGGTATGGATTCCCCTTTGGTACCTGCAATTGAATGAAAGCAAATGGTTGGACCCATGATGACCATTGAACTGACTACACAAACCTTAAGCTGAATGAGAAAAGAGACAAAAAGTTTCGAGATTAATTAGTTGGAGACGATGTTTTCAAAATCATTATCTTATCGCAAATCGTAAAAGGGTTTGAATTGTATTGAATCACAAATCGTTTATGAAAAAATATAAGTAAATTAGAAAAGATTAAAAACTCATTAATCATCCATTTCCCATCATCATGTACCAAAGAAGCAATACATATCATGATATTATCAATTAAGACAATATATATAGTATGCACATCTTTTACCTTTGTTTTGTTTTGTTGTCTTTCAAAAAATTTACCTTAAAAAACATACTAGTCCATTAATATTTTTTTTCTTTCATACCTTTCTTGAGTGCAGAATCATGTTAGAAAAAATGGATGGGTCCTTATTCTTGCTCCGGTGGAAGACTCTCAAGAGTTTCAACACCTGGTCAAGGGTTCGAGTACCCATAGGTGGTGAAATCCCACTAGTGTGAGTGTGTGGGGGGGTGTGTGCGTGTGTAAAAAAAAAAAAAAAAAGTTAGAAAAAATGGCATTTGATTCCATCATGACTAGTATCTTGACTTCTTTGTTTTGGGTATTTGATTGTCAAAATCCCCAAATCCTCTCAAAAAGAAGAAAGAAAAAAGAAAAGAACAAAAAGGTTATATTTAATAGGGAGGTGCTTTTTTCATGTTTTAGAGCAAAAGGTACAAAGAAAGAAGAAATATTTGATTCTTAAAGTAATTTTTGGGCCCATTTATGCAATTTACGATTATCATATGATTCATACGATTCAATATGATTATTTAGTATTTACGATTTGGGTGTACGATTCAAATTGTACACCCATACAATACGATAAGAATTGTATCGTGAATCGTACGATTCTGATAACACTGGTTGGAGAGGGGATGCCGAACAGAACATTTTATCAAATGGACAGAAAGGATACAAAGAACCAGGAATCATCAACAATCCATCAAGATAGCGGACATACAGATCTATTACAAAGAAAAGATCATGACTTTGGCTAGCGAATAGGTGATCACATTAGCTTCCCTAGGAACATGACAAAAGCAACATCTAAACTAGCTACTAAATCCACACTTCTGTAGCACTCTGAGAAATTTTGAACTTTGACAATAGACCTATTCCATTCGTGTGTTGAAACTAATTGAAACTTGTAAATTTTAAAGGAGAAATATGTACCTTAGCAGCATCTTCAGGGTTGTTCTTCATAGGGGCATATGCAAGCCAAGTATCCATCACCTAAGGGAGAAAATTAGCAGCTGTTTATGAAATATTGCCATATTTGTATGCAAGAAAAATTGCAAATTAACTTTAGGCTATGCTTGGAAGTTCTTATTTCCCAACACCAACATGCAAGTGGTGCCAAATTGCAACTGAAATATGTTCAGGACTCTACATACATCACTTGCAATTTGGGATGGAAAACGTGGGAAAATGGAAGCACGCTGAATGTTGGTTCCATTTGCAACCCTATAACACATCAAAGTTATCATTTCAATTGATAAGAGAGAGAAGAAAGGGATTAGTGCAAATGACAGAAGACAATATTGAGCAGATTTTTCTTACTGTAAATCCAACTCTAGCCGATGGAGGCAGTGTTTTTGGATAATCTTGCATCATACATTCCAATCGGGTTGAGGACTTAAAGGATGTCTTTGTAGAATCTTTGTACCTGCAGCGAGGGAGGGGGAAAAAAAACACGCTAGTCAGTACAATGTCAATAATAATCAAAGTTGACATAGCTCCATTGCCATCCTGCTTGAATTAATGCGTTTGGGCAATCTATGTTGATCTAATATTTGAGAGTGCGTTTGGAAGCTCCTAGTGCACAATCCTGTAATTATAGGCTAGTACTAAAAATTGCCAAAAATATATACTTGTGGCAGAAAAAAGCAACTTAATCCCATACCTGCAAAGCCTGAAATGCAAATCACACGTTACAGGTTCGGGAGTCACACCCAACACCATTTGGTGATACATATGTGAACTTAGATGCACAAAGGGCCTGTTTGGATTTGGGCAAAGTTGTGGCACGACTAGCAATCCATGGCATGCTGTCAACGCTAGCTGGTCATGGATATGTTGTCGCTGACTAGTTGATCATCTCTTGTTTGTCAAACATCCTAGATCATGGACAGAATAGATTGTGGTACACGCGGGGAAATTTCCACATCTAACACGTGCAAATTGACACGTGCCAGTTTTTTTAAAATTTTTGGAAAGATAACTAAATTTTATTGAAAAGCCAAAACGACAAAAAAGCTATGCAGAAAAACATCCTATTCAAAGAAATATGGTCACAAATTTTCATACATAATGCCCATCCCAACACTTCAATCTTCTCCCTCTTAAACACATCCCCTATTGACCCACTTTTGTGTTGAAAACATTGGCTATTTCTTTCCCTCCATAAACCCCGAAGGACAGCCAAGTAAACCATCCGCCAAACCACTATCTCAACCTTTCCTACACCTTCGGCATGCCAAGCCGGAAGGTAGTCTTCAATGGACCTAGAGAAAACCAACTTCATTTTAAAGAAACCAAGGAAACCCTCCCAGGCCTTCCAAGCAAAGGGGAAATGAATGAACAATGGTTAATTGATTCTTCGTTCCCCATACACATAACGCATATTATAGGAAGCACCATTGACCACTTTTGCAAACTATCAACAGTGGGAACCTTTTTCTCACCACAAGCCTCACAAATGTCGCCACTCTGGGAGGGGCCACATAGGGCTACACCTTGGTCGTGAGAACTTTCTAGTCATCCCTAGGACACTTTTGAATCATGATGTAGAAGCATTGAAAACCTTCCTAACCCGTCATTTTTTTCACACCACAATCCTTTTCCCTTGAGACCGGAAGACAGCCTTGAAGCATTCTTAGAAGCCTCACTGACTCCTCCACTTCCTTGTCCCGCAAATTCCTCCAGCATAGAGGCATCCAAATAACCACCCCACACAATAAGAGAAACATCTCACAAATAAAATATTGCCCTCAGAGGGCAAGCTAGATACATTGGGGAATTCTGACCTAAGCGAGCTTTCTCGGATCCCCACATATCCTCCCAACAACGGATCCTCTCCCTATTCCCAAGTGAAAAAGCAAACCCCCTCCCAAGATATAGAGGCATCCAATAACCACCCCACACAATAAGAAAAGCATGTCACAAATAAAATATTAGCCCCTAGGGGCAAGCTAGTAGTTCCTTCGGCGCGTCTAACGTAACCCAATCTTTACTACCGACTTCCCACACCGAATCCAACACCGGTTGGTCAAATACGTGGAGCTTAGTTTCCTGGCGGGTGACAATTTGAGCCTTCAATTTGAAACATACATCCTTCACTTCCTACACTTCTCCCCGCAACCCAGCTCTCTAACATTCCAACTGAGGTTCCAACTGAGGATCTTCATTGGGACACCAACCTCCGCTTTTGCCCTTCTTGTTGTTGCATAAGTAGACCCCAACCTCGTAATTGATCAAACATTCAATTCTTGCTAGCTCTCTACGCCCTTCAGGGTTTCGAAGAGCCTTCTACTGGAGCTTGGCTAATTTCTTCCAAGCAACACTTTCTTCCATAAACTTCAATAGTGCATAGTAGTCCTCGCCGCATCCCCAAACGCCACCCCAATCATCATTCCAACATGCCCCTTCATGTCTTTGATCCACTTCACGCCCCTAGCTATTGAAATATGTTCACCTTTCTCCCCTTCCAGGAGCCTTGTACTTGAAGATTGATGGTGGCACATATGCACGTGGGATGCTTGAACTTGGACAGTTGCACACGTGGCACATTGAAAAATGTCATGCATGTGCAAGGATAAATATAAACCTCATATGCACCAAGACTGTAAAGTGTCATTGACAAGAATTTCCACCTCTCTACTAAAGACATCAATCCATGGTCTAACGGTCATATATCCATATGACTACTTGTTCGAAAGTGCATTGGCTCTCATGCATAAGGAGTTGACAAAAGCCCAGAAATGGCAACAAATTCAAGAGTGGGCACAAGGAAGCATCTGTTTCAAATTGTTATCAAGTATAAACAACTGCAATGCAAGAGTGGTTGTGGGATAACAAGCACGAACTAGGAGTGGCACCTAGGCAGAAGGTTCTTGCAACTAATCATCAAAACTCTACCTAAACTTATAGTTTATAACCATTTTGACAATTGCTCTCTTTTCTTTTCTTTTCTTTTTTTTTTCTTTTTTTTTTTTTGTATGTTAACATGATATCATCGTTTGAACTATGAGTATGAAAAGATATACTATGACAAAAGATTTGCCAACAGTAAGCATGATTAAGAAATTAGATTATAAAATAGGAGCATGCCTCAGTACACTTCATGACCATATTTATGATAGAAAGGGAAATGAATCTAATGCATAATGACCAAACCATATAGAGAGGAGGCCATACTTAGGATTAACAAACTCTGTAATGGCACCACGTGTTTTTGTGAGCTCTTTGATGTATGAGTCGAGTTCCAAAATCAACTGTGCAAAAAAATGTAAACATACAAGTAAGTTCCACCTGTTTCAAGGTCACAATGTTTTTTTTTTTTTTTTTTGAAACAATGGTTTCGAGGTCACGATGAATATTATGTAAAAGAAAAGTGAAACATGAAAATACTTATTGAAGGGTCTCCTTAAGGAAATGTCATTATATGAGGTCGAAGACCAAGGCCTATGGCTATGATAAAGGCTATCCTCCCTCACAAAGACGATGTCATTGTTAAAATAGGCAGAGTCGCTGTTAATATGGTTTTCAATACTTTGGAAGCAGATAACTTGTTAGTTAAGATTTAAGAATGAATTCATCATTACATAGCCTTCTCCCAGAAATTTGAGGTCGGGTTTGTGAATCGTGTTTCATAAAGTTGAAACCAAGAATTCTCACGATTGAACAAAATTTTCAGTCTTACTTTTTCATTTCAAAGGAAGCACGAACCAGTTTAGAAACTTACCTGGTTTATATTTCCAGGGTAAGGAGAATAGCCAGTTTCACAATTTGCATCTCCATCAGGATGTCCAGTTGCTCTAAGTAGAGGATCAAGCTGGTTGTACTCCACATTAATCACCATCGTCCTCCCTGAAGCCAACATTTGTATGCAGTAACGTGAAAAAGGTACAAACCAAATTGCTTAAATAGCACGTGAGAAAGAAGCAATTGACTGTTTTAAAGCCTCTGTTTTCAAATGAAACAACTCTCATGTATTATACATGTAATCTGAGACTGGTCGTAAGAATCTTACGAGATAAGAAGCAATTCATGTTGCCAGACTTGTAAACAAGATGACTGGCCACAATGATACAACTCAGGGCATCAGATACCTAAAGGCAATCTCTTCAAAGCCTAGTCTATATGCAATTGGAAGTAACAAAAATTGCACATGCTTCAGTTCATGCTACTTAATTGCTTGTATTAACAAGAAATCGCTAAAACTCCTTATCATCTATGCCTAACCCAAACTAATTGGGGCCAGCTAAAAATTACTAAAATTGGTCAATATAAAATATAAGAAAATATCTCTAGTCTGGACTATAGAGTATCAAGATTCGCATCAGCAACGGATGGATCCCCTGAACAACCCTATAAGTGCTCAAGAACCCATGGAATAATAATCTTAGCAAATCAAGTCCCTTTGCAGATAACTAGGCATAGTGTCACTTGATAGATCTAAAAAGGTTCAACCTTCAAAGTTTTTATCAATCTTCCAGACCATAATATCGTTGACCATTTGATCTTCCACTAAGAATATTTAGCCTTATTTAATAAATGCTGACAAGCATGCTATATTTTCAACCATTGACTAGTCTGTAGAGGCATAGTGGAGTAAAATAGAACTGACAAGAAAATCAGAACCAGAGTCCATCAATAATTATTTTCCCAAAATCTAACAGGGTGTACATTATCAGAAAGTTGACACAGATAGCAAAGTATTAAAATGACACAAGCAATGAATTTATATGATCGGTGTTCTAAGATGGGCATCCTCTACTGTCAAAGGACAATGCCTCAAAATCTTCCAGGTTGGAAGATCCCAGCCTCCGGTCTTTGGTCTTTTAGACCAAAATGTGAACCTTCTACTGCATATTTTGTTCTCTTAAGAGTCCATTTTCCAGCCAAATACAGGATGTTAGAAATATCCCAAAAGGGAGATTTTTGGGGCACATCACATCAAGGGTCTGGAATCTGGATTATCGAACTATGGGTGGCACTTGGACTAAAAGGCATGAGGACAGCACACATCCTTAAACCAAGGATCTATCTTCAGAGAAAGAAGAATGTTGCTAGACCACTTACCATCTGAATGTGTAAGCTTGGTTATTCCCCCAATAGCTTCTTTTGCTTTGCGAGGAACGGCAAGAGAATTTACATGGTAGTTTTTGGTGGAGCTAACACCCAGTGAAGCGGGAATTGCCTAAAACCACATAGAAAAAAAAAAAAAAAAAAAAAAAAAGGAGGGAGAAGCAAATAACTTTATCAGAATTTTGACATCAGAAGCAACAACAGCCTCCACCAATATGAATAAAAAGACACGCAATGTGTACATTATTAGACCTTAAAGAGTAATCCGTTAGTATCTTGGAAAAATAAGACCCATCTCAAACCTGCATCGTGCCTGAGAGGAGCATGAAAATGTAAAAAATCAAGACATCAAAAGCCTGTTTGAAACCAACATTCATATCTAAGAGAGAAAATTCAAGGAAATGATTACTGCAAATCATACAGCGAGAGATCACCAGAATGCCATGACTGGTAGCCATAACATCTTACAAAGAAATTGAACTAAGAAATTGATTGCATTTAACATACTGAAGTACAAAAGCATACCATGAGTTTAGGAGGCCACTAGAATAGAGTAGTGAGTGCACATCTCCATGGCCATGAGGTTTGGTCTATCCAATACATAAGTAAATATGAGAAAGAAAGAAAAAGATATATATATATATATATATATAAGAAAGACAACAATATAAGAGCTAGACCTGAATTTTATATTTGTTTTGAGGTTCAATTGCAAGCCTGGCATCATTATCATCTAAGCATGCTACCTTTTCCTGAAATGGGTGTTAGTAAACAAAGTCAATTGCATCAACCATCAATTACAATTTCAAGATGAAATTCATAGATTGGAAATCATATTTGTCATATCAATACCTGCTTAAGAAGTTTCACTTGTGTTGGCTTCATTCCAAAATATGAATTCGACTCTAGAAGCTCTAAAGTACGTGCATGTGTGTCATCGGATGTCATTATCACCAAAGGAATCTGTGCCTCACATGGGCCTACAAATTGAAGGGAAGCATCATCAATTAACAAAGGTAGAGCAAAGAAATGCTTCTATATTTATTTGACAATGAAGATGCCTTTCAAACTGAATGGCTCACAATAAACATCCTTCATAGAGATGCTGATGAATGCCATAAATTCACACATTCCCACAGGTAAACAACTTCTTCCAGTATAAACTACAGACAAATCCATTTTATTAACCAACCTTGTACTAATTTACAGCTGGCATCTTGTAGAGCTAGAATGGCCTCTATATAGTATTGTAAGAAACCCGTTCCAGTAGTTGTTTCTTTAGGAAGAGCCAACTGCAAGACACAACAAGCACAGTTACAGCAGTCACAATTGCTCTAATCCATAAGCCTTGTGCATGTTCACATTTTTTATGTTTTATGCACGTATGCATTCATGCACATGCGTAGGTGTGCAATTAATCAATTGGACTCATAAAAAAGATGGTCGAAAAAAAGAAAAGGTAAAAACTACAATGCCTGAAAATGTGAGCCATATAAGAATCAGGCAGATAAATACACTTCTATGTTGTTAGGTTCTACCTTAATTCCATTGTACCCAAGACGTTCACCAAGCCCACCTGCAACAAGAACAAATGCAGCATTCCGTGCTTCTCTAATGCCAGCCTCTTCAAACTTAATGAAGTTATCATCACCGAAGGTCAGAACCTCTCCTGATGGGACCTGAAAGATAAATATTTGTGCATCACAAAATCCAAGTTCATGCATCATTGCCTCCCAAAATAAACATGAATACGTTAAGATTTAAGCATGCCTTTAAAATTTGAATATTGGGGATTACATATATCCATGAAAAGCAGCAAATGATTGTATTCAACTGCTGTGACATGGTTCATGAGCAAAGGGAGAAGATGGATGAGTGTTTTAGTTTGAACTTTGTACCTGACTTTACATGAGGAGAGGACCAATCAAGCGGTCAAAGGCTTGGCCACCAGACTGGACCCAGTTTCAGGTCAAGTTTTCAGTACTACTCTGACCTTTAAAACCACGGGAAAATAAATTAAAAAAAAAAAAAAAAAAAAATCTCAATAAAACGCATTGAGTTTACCCATACAAAGAACACTTTACTCATGTTCTCAGTGAAAATTCAGGCAGAAAAAACAAACAAGATTCTCAATTCTACACTTTTGTTTCTTTTTTCTTTCTAACTTTTTAAGAGGTGGAACAGTTTGAGCTGAAGTCACTGTCTTTACCAACACAAATCCCATGAACTCCGTGAAATACATGAATTGCAGTCTCCTTTTTTTTCTTCTTCTTCTTCTTTTTTTCGGTCACTAAAGCCAAAGACCACAGTATCTGATGGATGCATGTGATGTAGGTCTGCGTGTGTGTGTGTCTAATGTTACTGGCACTTGCATGCATGTTGTGAAAATAGAAGGTCATTTTTTTTTTGTTTCCATCACATATGGCTGCATAATCATCAACAGAAAAGGGATGATCCCCAAACAGCAGTTCTATTATCTCCGAAGCATTGTAGGAAAATTTAGTGCAGTGCAAAAATGGTGCATCCTAAATTCAGATGAAATCCTTGTACAACAACACATAATTACAAGTATAACCACAGCATTTGGTATTGTCAGGCGGAATTAATATATATTCAGATGCAGGAAGAAAGCTTCAGAGTAACAAAGTGAAATTGAAGAAAAAAAAAATCTGGCAGAAATGTAAAATAAACACAGATTTCAAAACAAAAATAATGGATTCACTTACTGAAGGAGTAAAGCCGTCGAATGGATTTTTCCCTGCTTTTGAATCTGCTAATAGATTCCTAGCATTTCGAATATATGATGCCAAACCACCTGGATAGCTTGAATTAAGCCGAGTTACCTAGAGAAAAGAGCTACTAGACATCAACAAGCAGATATGTGAAGAGTATTAACAATGTTGCTGACAGGTACAAAGCTATGGAGGTTTCCAGAAACCCATCAACATCAGTTTGGCCTTCTACCAGAAATTTGTAGTCAGCAAGGCTTCCAAAGATAAATTTCAATAATAATAATAACTGTTTGGGTGAGGAAAATGGGAAGTTAAAAGTTGAAACTGATGTTAAACTTTTGCTGCTTGGAATTGGAAATCGACAGAGACCATATAATTTTTCCAAGATACAGCAGCTGAGTTGTAAAAATATACTAAGAATGCATGGAATACAAGGTTCTTGTACTCATAAGAACCAAAAAAAAAAAAAAAAACTGCCATGAAAATGAACCTGATCAAAGAAACTTTTCTTTTCTTCATCATCAACACCTTGTTCAGGCCAATGTGTAAAAAGATGACTTTGTCCCTCCGCCAACAACATTTTTGCAAGCTCAATCTGGCAATCAACAATCAAGATAATGAAGGCAATGAGAATGATATCAAAGTACAACTTTTGACAATGGTGCCTGAATCTTTTGAAGTAATTTTGATTTCCTCATCAGTGGATATTGCATGAATAAAGAGGTGATTAGTAACAATGTGGTTTCTGTGACATGAATCATGTGTACAATGAATGAATTTATTTATTTTATTTTTTTTTGTAAAACGAAAAGCATACTTCTTAATAAGTTATAGGATATATTACACATTAAATGTGTTTCCAGAGTAGTACATTTGACGCCATAAGTTGATAACTTATCAAACAAAGAGTTTGGTTGATATCAAACACTAGAAAGCCGACCAATAAGAAAAACAACAGGTTTTGCTTGATTTCATGATATCTCCACCAAAAAGGATCCCCATTATGACATCCATCCAAGCACACTAAAAAGGTCTCCCTCAACCATAAGCATGGTCACTTCCCCAATTAATTTTACCCCATTCCAAAATACTAGAACATCTAATCACATTCATATTCCCAATCCACATGGCAAAGGAGAAGATTGAGTAGCTATCTGCATATAAAACAATCCATCAAACTTTGTGATGAATCCGGCCTTCAGACCGTTCGCAAACCGATGGCCATTCAATTCGATTCCATGAGGCAACCAAACGCGCCCTAATTCAATTCCCTATCTTGCAGCATCGACTCAAATCAAAAGAACTTCTGTTACCCAAACGCATAGCAGTTTGAATTCGAAACCGATCTGAACATTCAAGCAATTCAGAGAGAGATATGATTGAATGATTTTACCTGTTCAGACGAAAGAATCCCGAGATTCTTTTGGAGATTGGGGGCGGAAGCGGCCCAGCTACCATCGGAAGATCCGCCATTGATGCTCAGATTGGAGGGCTTCTCAGCCGTTGATCCAGCGACGCCATCCTAGAATTCAATTTCGGAAAGGAAAAGAGAGGGAAAGGAGAAAAAATCAAGTTGGAGAGAGTTTCAGATGAGAGTAGATCTGAAAAGTGAAAGGAATAGAATTTTAACTGATAGATTGGTCAGTTGCATCGGACGCGGGAGAGGAGGGAAGGAAATAGGAGCGCAGGAAGAAACCGAGTGCGGACCCTCTGCCTCCCAGAGGCAGGAACGTGAGCGGATTAGATATTGAACGCTTCAGTAGCCTTGATGTGGCAAAATGCCATTGGTTAGATACCAACTGTATGTTCCCTTGGTATCGGCCACGAAATTGGATCGTCATAATGAGAAAATTCAGTTGGGCCCACTGAATTTATGTGATTTATCCACACCTTCCATCTGCTTTTACATCTAATTTTAGGCGTTGAGCGTAAAATTGAAGCTTATAAAAATCTCAAGTGGACCATACCATAGGAAACAGTGGAAATAATGATTTCCACCGTTGAAACCTTTCCAGGCCCCACAGTGATGTTTATTTTTCATCCAAACTGTTCAAAGGATCAAAAAACATGGATAAAGGTAAAAAAACAAATATAATCTTGATCCAAAACTTCTGTGGCCCCCAAGAATTTTTCAGCGGTATAAATTCAATTCACACTGTTTCCTTTGGTGTAGTCAATTTTAGCCTTTTATATGCTTAGGTTTTGAGCTAAGGCCCTAAAATTATCTTATAAAATGGATGGACAGACAGGATAAAATACATAAACCATAGTGGACCCCACAGAGTTTACTCAGTGGGCAATCCGCTTCCGTTGCCACACACCGGTAAACTCCGCATACATTTTTTTTTTCCCTTCTTTACGCGGATTTCCTCTCGCGGTAAGTTCCTGCTAGGGGTGCACACGGGTCGGTTTGGTCCGGTTCTAGGGTGAAACCGGAACCGAACTGTTCCCAGAGGTTCTACAGTTTTTGGAACCGGAACCGGACTGTTAGCACCCTAGAACCGAACCGGAACCGGACCGTGAAAAACGGTTCGGTTCCAGATCGGTTCCACAGTTCTGGGCTACACCAATTTTCGCATATCTGTCAATCAATTGCATTTCATGCTGCAAGTTCCTTCAAGAGCATTTCATCAAACAGCCATTGGGCATTCTATCTAGCATATGCCCAAATGGGTGTAGAAACAGACAACGCACATGTTTCACAGGCATTTTATCAAACACCTGCCGGGCGAGGATTCGTATACCTAATACCCAGTTAAAACTCAAGCAAACCTGTCATGGTGAAAGCATCATTCTCAACACGGATCTTCAACAGTTGCCCATGAATCCATAGGTTAATTAATATACCCAACGGGTACCCTAATTTTAAACGGGTAAGAGGTGGTGTTTGCACCTGGGATTGATCGATGAATCCCCCTCCCTGTGTTTGCATCGAGTAATCTCCTCCGAGCATGTTCTTCCTCTTCTGCCCGTTTCTGCAACGACCCAAAAAAGAGAAAGAAAAAGAAACATTAGAGGTAGAGATGCAGATTGAGAGAGAGAGAGAGGGGGGGGTCGGACCGTCAAGGGAGGGCACCGCACGGCTGCCGATGTCTGGGACGGCGAAAGAGAGAGAGAGGGAGAGAGATTGAGAGAGAGAGAGAAGGGGCAGAGGGACTGAGGGAGGGCTTGAGAGAGAGAGAGAGAGAGAGGGCAGAGGGACTGAGGGAGGGCGAGAGAGAGAGAGGGCAGAGGGACTTTAGGGTGTTTTGCAGGGGCGAGAGCGGTGAGAGGCAGGGCCACGGGGGACGCGGATTGCGTCCTACCCCCGCCCGGACGGTAATCCGTCCGGGTAGGGCTCTGTGGGGCCCAACGTGTTGTAAGTGTTCTATTCACGCCATTAAACGCTTTTTTCCGATAATTTTAATATGCGAGCCAAAACAATAGGCAGGTCCAAGGCTTAAGTGGACCACACCAAAGGAAGCTGCACTGATAATGACACCCACCGTTGCAATCTTTTTAAGGCCAACGTGATGTTTTTTTTACCATACAACGTATTCATAAGGTCATTTAGACGTAGATGAAGTGAAAACCCGAAACTTCTCCAGCTCCCAAGAAGTTTTTAATGGTGGACGTTTAATCTCCACTTTGTGGTCCACTTAAGCCTTGGACCTGCCTCATTTTTTGGCTCACATATTAAAATTATCAGAAAAAAGAGTTTAACAGCGTGGATAAAACACTTACAATACGGTGGGCCCCTCAAGCCCTACCCGGACGGATTACCGTCCGGGCGGGGGTAGGACGCAATCCACGTCCGGGCCGCGGGGGGGCGCTACAGAACTTTAGGGGTTTTTTTTTTTTTTTTTGTAACGAATGCACGGATCAACGTAGATCTCTTTGAACCTACAACGTAAGGACGCGGATTGTGTACTACCCCGCGAGTCCCTAGCTCTGAACGGGCAGTTCTGTGGGCGGGCCCACCGTGATATATCTGTACATCCAAACCGTCTATCCCTTTTCTTATATTATTTTAAGCGATCAAAACAAAAATGAGGCAGATCCAACGATCAAATGGACCACATCACAGTTGACTCTTGCATTTAATGCAACAGGTGCATTTTAATGCAACCAAGATTATTATTTGGTGTGGTCCACTTGAACGTTGGATCTGCTTATTTTTGCATTCACGACTTAAAATAATCTGAGAAAGGGATCCACGGTTTGGATGTACATATACGTCAAGGTGGGCCCGCCCACAGAACTGCCCGTTCGGAGCAAGGGGGGGGGGGTAGTACGCAATCTGCGTCCTTGTTAAACACGGGAGCGGATTGGATACTAACACTTCAGTAGCCAAAAGGACGCGGATTTCCAGCGAAAGCCTTTCCCAGTAAGTTCCGCCGCAGGGATTTTGGATGGGGCTCATTGTGATGTTTGTTAGAAATCCAACCCGTTCATCCGTTTTTTGGATCATTTTAGGACATGAAACCGAAAATAATTTGGATCCAAAACTCAAGTGGGCCATACCAGATGAAACAGTGGGGAAAGGAATTCCTACGGCTGAAACCTTCCCAGGATCCACCTTGATGTTTATATTCCATCCAAACCGTATATAAGGTCATTTTCACTGACGATGTGAAAAAGCCAAGAAATTAAACCGAAAAAAGACTTTTCTAACCATATAAATGTTTCAACGGTGGTAGCTAAATCCCCACCATTCCCTCTATTGTGGCTCATTTGAGTTTTTGATCACCCTCATTTTTGGTCGCATATCCTGAAATGAACTCGAAAAACGGATGGCCAGAGTGGCTTTCTCACAAACATAATAGTGGGCCCACACAGAATCTTGCGCAGGAACTTCCTGCGAAAGGCTTTCGCAAGAAATCCGCGTCCGCCAAAAGGGCAACGGATTGGCTACTCCCCGGCCACCAGCCCCGTGGCTGATGGCCGGTGCTCCGTGGGCCCCACCATGATGTATGTGTTTAATCCATTCTGTTCATCCATTTTTAAAGATCATTTTAGTTCTTAATCCAAGCAATGAGGAAGATATAAATCTCAGATGTACCACACCACATGAAAACAAATTTATTGGATATCCACAATTAAAATCCTCCTAAGGCCTATTGTACCATTTATTTGACATCCAATCTGTTGATTAGGTCATACAGGTCCAGATTAAGGGAAAAAACAAAAATCGGCTTGATCCAAAACTTTTATGGCCCCCAAAATGTTTTTAATAGTCGATGCTCATTCAACACTATTTCCTGTAATGTGGTCCACTTGAGATTGAGATATAACTCATCTTTGGTCTCATATCTTAAAATGATCTTTAAAAATATATGGACGGCTTGGATTAAACAAATACATCATGATGGAGCCCACGGAGCACCGACCACGAGCCATTGGCTGGTGTCTGGGAGAGTATCCAATCCGTTTCCGCCAAAACACTACTGAAGTGACGTGGCAAAACGCCATTGGTTACATACCAATCATATGTTCCCTGCTATAAATGTTACACTGTTAGATCCCTTAGGGCCCGTTTGGACGGGCGTCTTAGAGTGGAGTCGGTGGTAGTAGGTTGGCTTGCACCAAAAACGATGCAAATTAATACAGTACAGTGGATTGTCTCCTGTCCGATTGGATAGGCCGATCCAGCGCCATAATCGTGTGCGCGTTTGGACGGGTCAGCAAATCCAACCGTCCAACATGCCGTGTATGTTTGGTCGGGCATGGGATTGCATGCAATCCCATCCAATCCAACTACATCCGTGTTTGGACGGTCCGCCATAACCAACTGAAGGTCACTGTCAGTGCATGAATATGTGCATTCGATGGGATCGTATACTCCACGGGCCACGATATGTTGCGGTCTCATCCAAGCCGTTCATGTGGGTACCGTCCAAACCATTGTCGATGGTCCACGCCGTCCATATATGCCATTGTTTCATCCACGCCGTCCATATATGCCATTGTCCAAACAAATGGACACATTCATGGATGTCCATCCATTCCATTCATTTCAAACCGATAGAATCAAAACACTTAGCCAAAATCAAAACACTTTGCCAAAATTAAAACGACAGATGTCGACATATATCAATACAACAAAGTATTTCCAAAAACCTACACACAAGCCTATAATATAGTAAACCATCACATGACAAACAGTCTACAAAAACCATAAACATAAGTCATAGAAATAATCAAAATATAAACAATAATGTTTAAAATTTAATTATAATAAGCAATGCAAAAATAAGAACTAGAAGCCCCACGAAAATCGCAAGGACTTTCTCGCTATCCGATCGATCAAGATCATCAGTTGATGTCGCCCTCTCCAGCACCTCCTGTGTCGTCTGGGTCGACTGATGGGTAAACCTAGTCGTGGCGTGCTGGATCTCGACCTCAGCAGATGCAGCGGCAACCTGTAAACACGGAGACGCTGGCGGTGGTCTGGATGACTCACATGCAGTGCGGTAATAACTGTCCCAATAGGCTACAGCCTCCTTCCAGTTCCGAAACGCCCGGTGCCTACCGCCACTGTATCCCTCAACTTCAGCACGTGCCTCATCCCAGGTGTTATAAATCCCAGGGCGCCGTCCGACGAGGACAATGTAAAACTTTTCTTTCCCCATCTACCGTTGGTATGCATAAATCATCACGTATAGAATGATTTTAAATAAGCAATACAAATCATAAGTTCTGAATTTCAAAATCGTATATACGTACCCTTCCTGCATTATTTGACCTGTCTAATCCAATATGAGTTAATGTGAGTAATGCAAGCATGTGACTACATATACTGAATTGCGGAAGCATAAGATACTTAGTCAGTAAGATAGCAGTAATAGATTGTATACATTACGCATACCATTCCATCACACGAAATCAAAAATTTCAAAAAAAAAAAAAAAAGAAAAAGCCACAAATTCAACCAAGTTAAACATACATGACAAACAATATAAGTTATTACAGACTCCGTCCAAAAACCAGCAAAACAAACCCATTGAGACCACTATGTCATATAGAAGTAACACCTCCATCACCGAAATGATCACGAAGTTTTTCCTTTAACCATTCCACTCGGCGCTCGGGTCGAAGACTAACAAAGAACGACGTCAACAACTTGTCCTTACTCAGGAGCTCACCAACATCGATAAATTCTTTGGTAGTCAGGCCTTTCACCTCCTCGAGAACATCGAGTACAGTCTTAGTACGATTAACCTGTTTGCCGAGCCCAAATTTCATCATTGACTCGGCAACAGTGTTCAGTGAGGCCCCGAGTACATCACATGGACGAGCCGGGCGCGATCGTTTCCTTGTTAGTATCCCTATGCGAGTACCATCGGAATTAGGAGTGTGAGTTGGAGTGTCACGGGACCCGTGATGTCCCGTCGCAGGACTGTCCGATGGTAGTGGAATCGTCCCTGTGGAGTCTGTAACGTAATCCTCTGATAGATCTATCGTATCATCCACATTGTCATCAACAGAATTCATGCTTCATTTAGGTCTCGTTGCAGACGAGAGGAAGATGCTGACGCGGCCATACTCCTGCTGCCTCGTACGTAGCGGCCCGTGGCTTGGTCGGATCCGCATATCATTGCGAGGTCATCCATCCTGTCGATTCGTTTACCGCGGAGTCTAGCGGCGTTTGGGTGAGACTGCCAGATGAATAAGACAAGTGTAATATTAGGTAAATATTACATAGAGTTGGACCATAGGAAATTCAAAACCAGTTGAACGTACCCTGAGATATTGCTCCCAAACTTCATCAGGGGCTGTCACAACCATCCTCTCCGAGTCCCAACCTAAGCCACTCGCTGCCAGCATGTCCTTCACTGCAGTATACTCTCGCTTGTAATATCTCACCCGATTGGACACGTTTTGCCATGTGACAAATACCCCAATGTGCTTTGTAACTTCGTCGGCCGCAATCTGGTATGCCTCCCACTTAAATCCGTTATCTGCCTTACGACCTAGTGCGACCTGTTCGAGGAAAGTGTCGAAGAGTATCTGGTCCATAGCACTTGTCCATTTGATCTTTAACGCTCTAGATGAAGGCTCTGCGAGAGATTTAGTGGTTTTCGCACGTGGTGAACATCGGGTGGCTACAGGCGGTGTCTTCACCGGTGACTGGGTTGGTGTGCATGTTTCGTTAAAGGAGTCTGTCATTTCACCTGAATATGAAGTAGGTATGATTTTTTTTGACGAATTGCAACTATAATCAGTAAAACAACAAATATGAAGACAGGCTTATAGAACATAAATCATCAAGTCCTTATAACAATCCAAAAAACCAACAACTGTAACTCGGTGACCATAATTCACTAGCTTTCGACGTTTATATAGGAACCTTAACTATAGCATCACGAACTATTGTACGAAAAGTAAATAAAAAGTATCATCATCTACTCCTAATATTTTGTTGAGCATCTGCCCGCATTCTCACTGCAATGTCATCGCGATTCGATTCCAAGCATCTTTTTCACGCTGCGTTACTCGAAGTAACCATTGCCGCTCATCATTGCTTGATAGCTCTTGTGGCGTTGGGATACCCTCCACATCAACACCAGATATAGTAGCGAAATCATTGTCCTGTGGAGACTCATTTTGGCCACGTATATAATTGTGTAGGACACAGCAGGCTATCACAATCTCGACTTGTGTTTCGAATTCGTACTGCATAGCGCTCTTCAAGATGGGAAATCTGCCTTTCAATAAACCGAAACATCGCTCGATTGCATTGCACAATTGTGCATGTCGGTAATTAAACAACTCCTTCATGTTCGCAGGAGCTCTTCCGGTTCGATATTCTTGTAAGTGATACCGAACGCCCCGGTACGGAGCCATAAATCTAGGTGAATGAGCATATCCAGCGTCGACAACATAATATTTTCCTATACATTTGAATCAGAGGTTATATTAAGTAAAAAACTAGATTGTAGTAATAGTTAACAATTAGATAAGCACTTTCATAGCAGATATACAGTACCATTTGACACAAGCAAGGGATCATCAGATCGAGACAATGCATTGTGTAGCACTCTCACATCCGAAGCAGAGCCCTCCCAACCGACCAACACATATGTAAAATTCATATCGAAAGTACACGCTGCCAGTACATTTTGGGAAAGCACCCCCTTCCAGTTGCGGAAGCTCGCGTGGTCAACCGCCAACACATGCGCTGGAATGTGTGTACCATCAATTGCACCGACGCAATCCTAAATGTGAAGAATCAAGAACCATGAAGCGACCGTGCAGAAGGAAAGAAATAAAAAATACGGACTTACAAAACACACCTATAACAAATATACCTGAAAGTAAGGAGACCAAATTGGATTTGTTTGAATCTCTGACGACATCTCTATGCTGGCCGGTTTAACAAATCATGGTACATTGATATAATTGCCTGCAGCACACGGTGAAAGTGCCGACTGACTGTCTCACCCGATCGGATAAATCTGTGACCTAAGACCCGGTTACGAACATTGTGTCCCAACGTGTGAAGGAAAATAACTAATTGTTCTTCAAGACTAACATTACGCGTATCACGGAGTCGTGTCTTCTCGCGTAGCAGCGCACACAGTTCAAAAAAGGATTCTCGATTCATCCTAAGCTGATCTATACAATCTCGGTCGCTAGCCCGAATAATCGAATTGATGAACCTTGCTCACTCATCATCCCCATGACGCGCCGGTTGCTTGAACATGTACGTACGACAATATTCCCCAACAGCCTGCACACAAGCTGCCACCACTTGGAAGACAATTGTCCTATCTGGCGATTCCTCATTTGACGAATCCATCGTCCAGAGATGACCTACACTCTCACGTGTGTATTTCTCATGAATATACATTGCAAACAACAGGGGTACATATCAAAATATTGGACGGAGGTATATATGTATATGAGTAGGACCTTCATGGTCGGCCTCTAACCGTGGCTATAATGGTTACCTGTGAGACCTAATTGAGCTTAGAGCAACCATCAATGACATGCATAGGAAAGTGTCAACAACAGCAGTGCCTACTAGCATATGTTGTGACACCTCATATCCACTATAGAATTAAAATAATTAGCTGGATAATCTGCACCACATGAAATATTCGAGTACAAGGACAACCCATTAAAACCTTCTTCATTCCCACACAAGCCATGTGGGGCCCACAGTATGTGTCGACAGTTATTCTATTGATATGTTGCGGCACATCATGTTCACTGTGCATGGAAAAAATCAGCTTGTCGAAGACTCAGGTGGGCCACACCCTCTGAATAATGTAAACGATGCAAAATCATGTGGTGTGTCCTTCGTGAGTTGTATATCAATTCACTAGTTTTTAGGCGTCTTTTTGTTGTGGGCCAACCTGATGACGTACGGTTGGATGGCATCTAAGCATCGGATATGGAAGATAAAGGAGGTCATGAAGGTAGGATATGTGTCTAAAAATATCTATGTATGTGGGGGATTTGACGAAAAGGTTAAAACAACAGCAGTGCTTTCACACCAACTTTGACCATGACCCCACCTACCTCCATCTCTTTCTCAGCTGATTATTTTCTACTTGTAGTTTATCTCATTTACAGATATGGAGCACAAATTGGTTTTTTCGATCTATCGTATTTGATTTTTGAACTTTGTTGATTCTCATTCATCATGGCAAGGAAATCATATGACGTGGTCAGCTTTGCATCTCAGGAACCAGATGCAACTGTAGTTTTGCCCCCTGGTTCTCACGGTGAAAGTCGGTATGTTTTGACTTCTCTGTTTCATAAAATTACAAGCAGGTGTATATATGGGTTATGGCCCATCCTGTTGGGGTTCCGATTCAACGACTTTTGAACCTGTTTTTCAATGAACCATGGGCTCTGATTGCACACAATGAGAAGATTTATCCAAACAAATAGGCCCTACATATTCTTTATCAGTTACCCATACAGGAACAAGAAGAAGACACGATAAAGGGGAGAGAACTTACAGAATGATGACGAAAACGTACCGTTTATCTGGTTTCACTGCAGAGGAGAGAATGGTCAGCAATTTATATGCTGCACTGAGTGTTTTCCAGGCAGAATCAGCTGAAAAATAGTCCCCGAATATGTTTTGCACTCATTAAATTATTGCAAGTCTAAAAGAAGATATTTTGAATTAAATAAATTAACTGGAGAGCAGGGAGAAAGTAAACGACTAGAGAACCCACAATGTGGAGCTTCCTCTGTCTATTTGTAGATGATTTGAAGGACATGACATCTGCCCATAAGGTCATCTTGTTGAAGACAATATATATAAGATTAACGTGTCCAGTCAGTGCCGACTAATAGCACCCTCGATTTATCAATTTCCAATCACTTATGCAACAAGGGTAAACCACATTTGGCATGCAATCCCCATCACACTCATGATTAGGGAAACTTGTCCCAGCTGCATATAATGAGTGGATGGATGTGCCTCAACAACTGAGGCCTGACGGAAATGGACTGAGTGACATGTTTCAAACTCTGTAGGATTTTTCTCCATGATACTTTTGTTCACTCATGCAAATTTAAGAATCTTTTAATGCCATTAACAGACTCAGATCACGGACAAATTAAAAACATCTAATAACATGACTCACATGAGATGGCACAAGAGTCAATTATCCAAGGCAATTCATCAGGTAATTGAAAAAGGACTCTGATCAAAAGGCTAATAAACTGCACCCACCATTCATATTAAGCAAGAATCAGATAATCCATTCATCAGGCAGGTAAGACCGGATGGTTATCAAATGTTTTTTTTTTCCTTTTATGGTGTGGCCCACTTATGAGTCGATGGATATCAAAGTGTATTTTAATGATATCAAGTCCTTTTTTTAAGAGCCCATATTACAAGCTGTGTGGGCTCCCAATCAGCCCCAACCCACTTCCCTTTTCCTTTTACACTCAAAAAATCAATGACAAGAACCCAAAAGGAAAAGACACCCCACAGGATGCAGGAGACTCGACATGGCCTCTGATGTGAGGGGGCCAAATGCATGTCCCATGTTTGAGCCATTCATTTGCACCCTGAACATGTCGTGTGCCAGTTCTACTCCATCTATTAAGTTATATCCTCGATGTTAGTCCCAGGACTTAAAATCAGCTACACCTACAACTTAGATGGGCCACACCGCATGGTACAAAGGGGCTGAGGTGCGAAGATTAGGTTCGTGTAGGGCCAACATGGTGTGTATCTTTCATCAAACCTGTTAGTCAGGTCTGGCTCGACGGGATGAAGACAAAGGGATTTTTACATATACAACAAGGTGGACCCCACAGTTATGTTGGGATGCCTTGCACAAACCTTAGGATTTAGCCTCCCGAAACAAACCAGAATTATGGATAATAAAGCAATGAAATAAATCAAAGCATCAATCACACACCACACAAGAGATTTTTACGTGGAAAACCCTCAAAGAGGTAAAAACCACGGGACCTCGTCCAGATCAACAATCCACTATGAAGTAGAACGTTACAATCTTCTTCACTCACGCAGGAGTGGATAAACAATAAGAGAAATAGAGAAAACGGAGAGATCTAACCGATTACGAGGACATAGAAGTGCTGAGATGTAGATTGCAAAGTAGAGAACCTCCACGAGCAGAACCTCCCTTCTATAAGCTTCCTCTCTCTCTTTCTCCCTCTCTCTCACCTTTGATAGCCCTAAACCCTTTAGCAAATCCCTTGCAAAGCTTTAGGAAACCCTCTTGCTATTTTGTGATACCTAGAAAAACCCTAGGCAACCCCTTTTATAGTTTTGGGAAACTCCTTTCCGCATCCCAGTTGCGAAAGGACTCAAATCCGCAGTTTCGTTCAACATCGCGGAACAAACTGCTTAACCTTCGACTAGTCGAGACATCCCTTCGACCAGTCGTAGGCCCCCTTCGACCAGTCGAAGGTTCCTTCGACCAGTCGTAGCTACAGTAAAAAACAGCAAAATTACTCGCTGGACTTTGAGTCGAAGTTTCGACTCGAACCTTCGACCGGTCGACCACCAGCCTTCGACCAGTCGAGCAGGGCTCTCGACCAGTCGAAGATGGGTCAAAATAACCCATCAAGTTATTGTGTGTTTGTTGTTGCCACAGTTATTGTGTGTTTGTTGTATGCAAACTACATGTTTCATACATAATATAGAGCTTAGCAGAGATCTCTACCTAAGCCCCAATATCCAGAGACCATCAGCAATTACAATGAAGATTGTCTTAGTGAACCCTTTCCAGAAAACATTACAGTCAGATCAAAGCACAAAACATTGAAATTTGGCAGATAAAGACCCAAGAAAGAAACCAAGTCAGCTTTGGAATCATCCAGCTCCTATAATGATTCATGGTGATCTCATCTCCTTCAAGGTTAATTAGGATAAAAGGAAATGTGTTCAAAAATTTCCATTTCCCACTCAAGTCAAGCAAACAAGCCTAAAATCTCACTAAGACAATCCAACTAATGTGCAACAAAACATATTTTTAGGTTAAACCTGTCTATAGCGGATCAAATCTAGCAAGAAAACCATGTTTCTTCAAAAATGCGAGTAAGAAACAGGCAGGGAAAATCCAATTTTGCAGTTCAATTCCTAAGCAGATTGATAATTAGTCAAATTTCAAATAATAATAATAATAATAATAATAACTGATCATATCCTTTAAACTCAAGCTATAAAACCTTGAATCAGCATCAATTAATGAAACTTACACCATTACATTAGGAAAAAAAACAAGACTCTAAACTCAAATGAGCTCACATCATGCTAAATTCTAGGGGGAAAAAACTGCAGTTTCTTCACAGCGAAAAGCCACACTATTTCATGGCAGGAAATTTACTTGCCAAAGCTCACTTACTAGCCAAAAAAAAAACTACAAGTTTCCATCGAAATTAAGCTAATAAAAGCCTCAAATCTGCTTCTTTGGAAAGAATTTCTACCAAAACTTCCCTCATGAAGCAATTTTTAGCTAAAATATAACAATTAGGACACAATCTACAAAAAGAACTTCTATTTCTTCACAACCAGCATTGAAGTAACACTTCCCAAGGAAAACTAGAGGCTAAAGCTCAATTCCAATATATATAGAGCCCAATATTTGCTCATAACAAACTGAACAAAGGCTCAAATCCATCTCATTTGAAAGAGTTTCCTCAAATACTACCAGAAAAAATAACCTTTTCGCTCAAGTCCTTCCACCTAGACTCAACCTAAGCAGGAAAAAACAAAAAAAAAAAAAAAAAAAGAAAAAGAAAAAGAAAACATCTTTTTCTTTTCAAAACTGCCATTAAAGAAACATTTCCTAATTAGAAAGTGAAAGCTTCACAATTAATTACATGAAAAAAAGGGATCTCAAATAAGCACCAACAAAGATATGAAAAAGCCTTGAGCAAACTCAAACCAAGCTACAAAAGCACCCGAAATGGGTCCCGCATGAAAGAATTTCTGACATTTGTCTCCATAAAAAGATTGTTTTCAGCTCAAATCTAAAAGTTAGGAACAAACGTAGCCAAAACCCTAATGTCACGGAAACTACAGGAACTCTACAGCTGACAATTCCGTTCCAAACAAGAAAAACAAAAATCAAATCCGCTCAAATCAAGCCACAAAAAGCTCAAATCCAACCCCATCTAAAGGAACCCCCACCATCTACTCAAAGATTACAATGAACCATTTCCAGAAAAGGCCATAGGAGGAAAAAACAGTACCTGCGCGCAGCAACGGTGGTGGCAGTGATGGACTGATAACCTGAAAATACCTGGGATTTATAAGATTGTAGGGTGGAAATGGTCCTTCCCGCCACCGCTCCCGCCATATCCAGCGAGCTTCGATCCCATCCATCAGTCCGTACGAAGGACGGGGATGGGCTCGAGGCAAATCCAGTGGAGAGAGGAGCGAATCCAGGCAAATCCAACGAGAGAGAGAGAGAGAGAGAGAGAGAGAGAGAGAGAGAGAGAGAGAGAGAGAGAGAGAGAGAGAGAGGCAAGATATCCCGAGATTTCACGCTGTCCATCAGTCAATCCAGCAGGACAGTCCGCCCTGCTCATCCCTCTCCCGTCCAAACAGGCTAGCGGTCGTACTCTGTAGGAGTAGACGCTCCTATCCAACCTACTACCACCGACTCCACTCTAATACGCCTGTCCAAACGGGCCCTAATGGATCTTTCTCCGTTTCCGCCAAGCACCCACTCGGCCACGAAATCGGATTGTATTCAGTTGGGCTCACTGTGAAATTATGTGATTTATCCACACCTTCCATCTGTTTTTCCATCTACTGCATGATGTCCAATGATTAAGTACCGAATTTAAATTCCCACCTAATTCCCAAATAATTACTGCATGATTGTTTTAAATTAGGTGGGAATTAAAACAATCTGGACATGCTTCTTTTATTGGATCACACTTTAATTTAATTCCCACCTAATTCAAGTAGTTGTTTTCCCACCTAATTCCCAATTGTGGTGCATGATGTGTTGGGTGCTATGGGGCCACCCTAATGCATGTGTTTTATATCTACATCGTCCATCTGTTTTGCTAGCTCATTTTGAGATACTACCTAAAAAAAATCCAAGCTCAAATAAACCACACCATAGAAAATAATAGGGACAACATCCCATGTCAATGAAGAGTATGGATTTTCATTGTGAGGAGACTAAAAAATACATGATAGAGTCGATAGACCATTTATCATAGTTGTCAAAATCCTACTATTTACAATTTGAGTCAAATCTAGATTAGGATTCAAATCATAATTGTTCTCTTCTATTTTTAGCTTTGCTTGACCAAAAGTCTACAAATCCTACGAATTATGATTTATAGTATATTTGTAGATTGTGCTAAAGGCTTTACATTGGAAAAAAGTAAGAGAGCTGTTTGGAAAAAAAGATCATCGGGTTTCAACCACAGCGACATTCATCCACAAGCGCCAAAGTTAGCATCTCAGTGCAAAACTGATCATCGGGTTTCAACCACAATGCCTAATTGCAAAACCAACAAAGCTTCTAAATATTGCTTAATTGTGAAGTGCAAAACAAAATCGGGCAAAAAAATTCAAAGTTGCATTGACTTAATTAATTTATTTTCTGCCAAATGAAAAAAAAAAAAAATGAAATAATAACTCGTAGTTCAAGATGATGATGATGATGATGATAAAAGGAACAAATACTATTAGCTGAAATGATAGAATGCGTAAATTAGAGTTCCCCTATAACACAGGAAGGAAATTTGATCATATTCTGTTTGATTCCATGGATTATACAATTTAAACTAGCATGCAAATTTCAAGCAATGCAATAGCAACAAAAATGGCTAGTAGTATCTGACCTTATGGTAATATGTAATTGCAGAATTGAAATTATCCTGAAAAGGGAAACAACAATCATCAAGACATTAGAATTATTGGACCGAAATGGAATTCGTCTACACTTGAGAGATAATTGCTTTCTAGGTACAAAGGCAAGAGTAAGAAGCCCTTAAGAATTTGGATTCATCCAGAGAGAAAAGGGCATAACACATTGCATCCACAGCAAAAGGCGTAAATACCCAAATGCACTAAAAAGAATATATAGATTGGTGTTGCTGATATCCGGCACTCAATATTGCAAAACCAGCTTGAGTACAAAAGCAGGGAACAAGAAAACTGAAACACCTCCCTCCAGGAGTGAGGCTTGATCAGTTGGATGCCACTTGCATAAGCTCTTATTAGAAAGTTATGAAAGTCTCTTTTGCTCAAAACGGTTGGCATAACGTCGGGATTATCAAACCACACACACTCATTGACCTATATGATGCTTAAACACTAAAGAGATATATGCCAACAATACTAATATAATTTGGAGACTGCAAAAGGTACCAAATGCATACGGACTGCATTAACCCCAAGTGCATTCCTCAGAACCAGTTTTGTAGTTTTTCACTAAGTAGATGCTTCAAATATTGTTTCTACAATGCTATTAAAAGAAGAAGAAAAAACTTTTGCTTTATACAAATGAAATAATTGAAAAGATCAAAAAGATTCCAAGGCTTAAAGAGTATTATTACCTGCAAATGATGAGTGTACGCCAGACCTGCATAGGTGCTCAAACTTCTGGTCGAAAGGGCAAGTGCCTTCTCATAATATGAGATCGCCTCATTGTACATCTTGAAAGACAACAGATTTTTTTCCTTTTTAGTTTTTGGCATCAAGGCTAATGAAATATGAACTTCATTCAAATTCCACAATTAGTCATGCTGCGTGGTAACCAATAGTTCCTACAAGGAGCGTCCATTATATGAATAACACCAGAACAAAAACCAAAAAAGCCCCTAGTCAACTTCAACTCATTCTGTAATAATTCAATAGCTTTAACGCAAAGCAGTAGCCACCACTGAAGTTTTTAAGCAGAGAGTCCATAGAATGAAAATGGCAATTAATGCTATTAGCTTACTCATTCTGTAACAATTCAATAGCTTTAACATAGAGCAGTATCCATGACTAAAGTTTTTAAGCTGAGAGTCCACAGAATGAAAATGGCAATTAATGCTATTAATACAATTTACAAATCTGCAATTACAACAATGAGGATATATCATGACATGTTCATTAAGATGCGTGAAGTTTTAAAAAGTGCATGCTTGTATGTATGTATGATGGATGGAGCAGATTCAGCAGGTGAGTTTGGGACTTCCAAAAGGTCAGAATCCTCCTTTCAAGAAGCCCCATGGTTTGATGAAGTTGTGGAAAGTCGGGTTGCTGATTGCCATAAGTAGATTTAAGTAGTAGATTAAAAAGGGAAATGAAAAGCCCATAAATTCAAGAAAGTTTTAAGTTTTTAGGCATAATTTCATAAAGGTCCTTCATCAAAAGGATACTTTGGGCGTTCCAGAGTCTAAGCAAGGGGATCCTTCATATCCTTTCCTCCTTGTGGTGGTAGTTGAGGCTCAACGCAAAATGATGGAAATGGTTAGATTGGAAGGTTCTATTGAATATCTCTTTTATGTGTTTTCTATCAAGAATTCAAGGGTGCATCAAACAATTCATTGATAAGAATGTTGTTTGTCAGCTTGGCCAGATGAACGTCAACCAAATAGACCTCAATCTACTGGTAGGTCGTGCTGATCAAGAAATCTCTCAAGGCCAATGGATGGTACAGCTTGAAGACCTACAGCACAATTAAATGGTTATGACCGAAACAATTCTAGCAAGAAAGAATGCAAAAAAGATTCCAAAGATGTTCGAGTCAAAATAAACTCAAATTACGAAATGAGAACGTTTCCTAAATACATACATTTTGTTGCTCAAATATATATATATATATATATATATATATATATATATATATATATATATATATATATATATAATTAAAAATTAAAAAACTGAGTTGGGCCCGCCTTGAATGCATGTGGACTATCCACGACGTTCATCCGTTTTTCCATCTAAAGTAAGGGTTTCAGCCCAAAATGGTGGCATATCGAAATATCAAGTGGATCATACTACAGGAAACAGTGGTTCCATCGTAGAAACCTTGTTATGCCCCCACAATAATGTTTTATTTGTAATCCATCATATGTGGCACGTTAAGTAACTCATTCTAGTTTAGGAGATATGCTTGTTAAATAAATAGGCAAATAAATGAATTAAAAGATAGAAGAATATTTTTATATACTTATATATACATATTTACATAATCATGTATTAGAGAAAATCGTAATGGGGAGAAAATTCTCCTTGTAAAAAAAAAAATATGCCAGACTGGTCAGTCCAGTTTTTTTTTTTTTTTTTGCTGTATAATTTTCGTTGCTTTTGTGGGCCCCATCACGAGGTCTGTGTTATATCCAAACTGTTCATCTATTTGGCGAGCTCATATTAAGGTTTGCGACGAAAAATAAGATAGATATAACTACCAAGTGGACCACACTATAAAAGGCGGTGGGGAATTGAACGTCTACCATTGAAACCCTTTTAGGGGTTACAGAAGTCTTGGATCATTATGAAATCTGTTTTTCCTCTTCATCCAGGTCTTTGTGACCTTATGAGTAGATTGGATGGAAAATAAATGTTATGATGGGCTATACAAATTTTTTAACGGTGAAAATCAATTTTCCCACTCCTCTTTGTGGTGTGGTCCAGTTGATCTTTGGATATGTTTTTTTTTTTTTTTTTTTTTTTGATAATGCTCCGAAATGATTTCCAAATATGGATGAACGTTGTGGATATAATAAATACGTAACTGTGGGCCCACGTAACGTTTATATCTTTTGAACCGTTCGTACAACTTGGAGTTCGAGGAGCGTCAGCGCTCGTCAGCCGATCCGCTTGAAGAAAGGAGGGGTAGTTTCGTCCTCAAGTTCGCTGTCCACAAGTGCTAGTTTGAGTTGGTAACTCAAGCTTGTATTCCTTCATATAAACCGCTGGATAAAAGGTTTTGTCTACGGTGGTCATTTTCTCGCCAATGGTTGGAGGTCGGTGCTCTGTGGTCTCATCATGATGCATGTGTTTCATCCATGCTGTCCATCTATTTTTTTTAGATCATTTTATTTTTTAAGATAGAAACTTAGGCATATACCATTCTTAATGGACTATATTATAGGAAATAGTGTTGAGTGAACTTCGATCATTAAAATATTTTTAGGGGTGGTAAAAGTTTTGGATCAAGCTAATATTAATTTTTTTCCTTCATCTGGGCCTGTACCTAATCAACGGATTGGATGTCAAATAAAAAGTACAATGGGTCTTAGGAGAATTTTAATGGTGGATATCTAATCACTATTGTTTTCCTGCGGTGTGATCCACATGAGATTTATATCCTTTCATTTTTGGGATCAGGCTCTAAAATTACCCGTAAAAATGGATGAACATAATGGAAGAAACAAATACATTAGGGTGGAACCCACAAAGCACCGACCACTAGCTACCACGCTGGTGGTAGGGGAGGAGCCAATCCATTTCGGTAGTACACCAGCCAATCCGACACGGATTTCCCGCTTAAAACCTTTCGCACGCTGGAAACTTAGGTGGGACCCATCATGATGTTTGTGAGACATCCTCTCAGGCCACCCGTTTTATGAGATTATTTTAGGACTTAGCCCAAAATTGAGCAGGATACACGACTCAGGTGGGCCGCACTAGAGGAAAATGTGGGTTGGGAAATTCCTACCTTTGAAACCTCCCAGGGTCGATAGTGATGTTTACATGCCATCCATACCGTTAATAACGTCATTCCAATTGGATGAACTGGAAACATAAATATTATATAAAACTTTGTAGTCCCACGAATATTTTAACAGTGAACGTTTAATTCTCACATTTTCAGCTCACTTTAGTAGATCCGGTTAATTTTTGTCTGTAAGTCCTAAAATGATCTCAAAAAATGGATGGACGAGGTAGATTTCTCACAAAAATCACGATGGCCCCACCTAGATTCCCAGCGCAGGACTTCCTGAGAAAGTCTTCCGCAAGAAATTCGCGTCCCGGGTCTAAAGCCTGAATCTAAAATCTGAAGTCTGAATATGAAATCTGAAGTCAAAAAACTTGTTCGGTAATTATGGCGGAAGTATGTTTGGAAATGTTTTACGTCATAAAAAATTATTTTTTATTAAATAAAAATAAAATTATTCTACTTAATTCAAATAAACTATAGTAATTAAGAGAAATTGAAATATCATTATTCATAAAAAATAAAAAAAAATAATAAATAAAAACGGATAAATTCCGTATGAGGAGTTTCCAAAACTATTTTACAACATTCAACTAGAATGAGAAGTATCCAAACTCAAGTAGGCCATGCAAGATGATGAAACAATGAGAAAGGAATGTCTAAAAGTTAGAACCTTCCTATACGAGATGAAGTGAAAATATCATGAACTTAAATTGATACAAAACTTTTGTGGCCATATAAATGTTTCAACTGTGGTCATAAAATCTCCATTATTTATGATTGTGTGGCCCATTTAAGTTTTGGATACATCTTACTTTTTGTTGCATGCCCTAAAATAAGCTCCAAAAATGGATGGATGGACTGATTTTTTCACAAACATCGCAATATGCCCTTAGAATCGTTCGCTAGAAGTTCCTGCGAAGTCTTTCACATGAGAAGGCGGATTAGATACCGACAGGTTGATTAGGAGATTGGCTAGTGAAGTGACATAACCAAGTTATGTGGGACCCACTATGATATATGTGTAGGGGTGCACACGGTTCGGATCCGGTTTCAAAAGGGATGAGAACTAAAGGTGGCCCATTCACATGAATGGTCCATATCGACAGCTGGCAGTGACCAATTGCACTGTCTCCTTAGCTATTCGGTTCCAGTTTCAAAACCGGAACCGAACCCTGTGCACCCCTATATATGTGTCATATCCACACCATCCATCCATTTGGAGATATCATTTCAAGGCATGAGACAAAGAATGAGTCAGATTCAAATATGGAGTGGACCCACCACATAAAACATTGGGAAGAGTGACGCCCACTGTTGAAACCTTCATATGGTCCTGCTATGATGTTTATCTGAGATCTAACGTGTTCATAAGTTAAAGACAAACATGAAAGAAGGAAAAAAACAAATTTCAACTTGATCTAAAACTTTTGTGGCCATTAGAAATTTTTAGGGTGGACAGCACTCTCTCCACTGTTTTTTGTTGTGGGGTCCACTCGAGCTTTGGATCTGACTGGTTATTTGGCCCATATCCTAAATTTATATCACCAAATGGATGGACAGTGTGGATGCAACATGGATGGTCCCACATAACATAACATGGTGACGTCACTTTATTTGCCATTCTCGCTAATCAACGTGTCAGCAGGTAATCCGCGTCGTTCGTGGGAAGTCCGGGAAATGGACTGGCTACTCTCCTAACACCTGCCAATGTCTTGTGGTCGGTGCTCTGTGGGGCCCACCATGATGTATGTGTTTCATCCATTCCGTCCATCTATTTTTACGGATCATTTTACAATATGAGACTAAAAATGAGGTATATCCCAATCTCAGTTGGACCATATTACAGGAAACAGTGTTAAATGAGCGTCGACCATTAAAAGCATTTTAGGGGCCATAAAAGTTTTGGATCAAGCTAATTTTTGTTTTTTCCCTTCATCTGGGCCTATATGACCTAATCAACAGATTGGATGTCAAATAAACAGTAGAATGGGCCTTAGGAGGATTTTAATGGTGGATATCCAATTGCTATTGTTTTCATGTGTTGTCGTCCACCTGAGATTTATATACCTCTCATTTTTGGGATAAAGCCATAAAATGATATTTTAAAATGGATGAACGGAATGGATGAAACCGTACATCATGGTGGGTCCCACAGAGCACCGACCACCAGCCCGAGCTGATGTAAGGGGGAGTAGCCAATCCGTTTCCGGAAATCCGCATCCGATCTAGACGGAAGCGAATTGGCTGGTGTGCCACACACCTATGTGGGTCACGTAATGAAGTATGTGTTATATCCAAACCTTCCATCCATTTTTCGTGCTCGTCTTAAGCCTTTAGCAGAAAAATATGACAGATCTAAAGGTTAATTGTACCACGCTGCAAAAAGTAGTGGGGGATTGAATGCCTACCATTGAAATCCTTTTTGGGGTCACAGAAGTTTCGTATCAACGTGAAATTTGTTTTTCCTCTTCATCCAGGTATTTGTGACCTTATGAACAGATTGGATGAAAAATAAACATTATGGTTGGCCATATTAAATTTTTAACAGTGAAAATCATTATCCCGCTGCTATTTTTGGTGTAGTACATTTGAGCTTTGGATATGATTCATTTTTTGGCTACTTCTGTAAAATGATCTCAAAAAATGGATGAAGGGTGTGGATATAATAAATACATCATTGCGGGCCATGTAACTTTGATCTCCTTTGAACCGTTCGCACAACTCGGAGCTCGAGGAGCGTAGGCGCTCGTCTTCCCACTACACGTGTCTACTCCCCTGCCATCAACCCCGTGGCTTGTGGTTGGTGCTCTGTGGGCCCTATTATGATGTATGTTTTTCATCCATTCTGTTCATCCATTGTTACTGATCATTTTAGCGCTTCATAAAAAAAAAAAAGAAAAAGGGATATAAATCTCAGGTGGACCACACCACAGGAAAACAACGATGATTGGATATCTACCATTAAAATTCTCCTAAGGTCGACAGTGCTATTTATTTGACATCGAATCTGTTGATTAGGTCATACACGACAAATGAAGGTAAAAAAAACAAAGATCATCTTGATTCTAAACTTTTATGCCCCAAAGGTTTTTAATGGTGGACTAGAGTTTTATTTAATTTCTATTGGTTTTTATGGTGGGGCACACTTGAGTATTACATGTACCTTATTTTTGGGTGCATGTTCAAGAATGATTTGAAAAAGTTGATGGATGGTGTGGATCAAACACATAAATTAAGGTAAGGCATAAACAAATTTCACATGTTAAAAGATAGTTTTCTATAGTAACATTTATTGAGCGCATTCAGGGTTCACCGCACTTCCATCGCCGAAAATCACTTAATACGGGCATTTTCTCAATTTTAAGAGTTAACAAACAGGCCCTCCCTCTATGAAAGAGTAAATATCCTTCTCTCATTCAAACTCCTCACCGTTTTGGGATCTGCTAAGGAAGTCATGACTCATCCAGTCATCCTTCTGCGTCTCCGGATTCGCCAAATCCTTCTTTCGAAACCTCTCCGGCGTCTGAAACCGGGCCGGCGTCTCCGGATTCGCCAAATCCTTCTTCTGAAACCGAAACCGGTTCTGCGTCTCTGGAAAGGAAGTCATGGACTATCCTCCTGAAACCGGTTTTGCGTCACCGGATTTGGACTTTCATTCTTCTGAAACCGGTCCCGTGTCTCCAGATCCGAATCCGGACGCTGATCTGCCAGCTAATGAAATCATGGATCCGGACGCAGATCTACCAGCTAATGAAATCATGGCAAAGGTAAGAGAGGGAGAGTGGGTCTTCTTTAGATGATGATCACATTTGTATTTTTTTCGGTTTATATTTCATATATTGTGGTCCGTAATTTGAATGGAGGCCGTATTGGAGTAGGTGTATAAGTTTTTACAGCCTGAGATTTCATTACAGAAGCGACCGAGGTGGAAAGGGATTCCAGAGACGTGCTACGACACAGATTCTAGAGATCTCTTGCAGAAGGTTAGAGAGAGGTCTTTAAAAAAAAAAAAATGTTTTTTCTTAGAATGTATTTTAATGCCTTGTTTAATAGTACGTGAAATCCTAATTGCTGCGGCATCCAAAACAGTCTTGGTGTGGTAGGATCTGTTCTTCTTGTGTCCCTGAAAATTGCATCGTTGGGATCGACAATCTTAACCCTGAAACAATTACTCTTTCCAACTACTGTATGAACGGTTTGTATTATTTGTGGACATGCAGAGGTAGGCATTGAGTTAAGTTGGACTAATTTAGGGCTCATCCGATTCGATTCCGTTTTGAATAGGCCTAACCCGAACTTGATCCGGCTCATTGCATCACCCAATCTAAGTCTGAGTCTGGCCTGGTCTAATCCGGACTGAGTCCAACCCAATCACAAGTACCGAGTTGGGTTGAGTTGGCACCAAGAGGGTGCAACTGATATTCATGAGCTGAAATCACAACTCAAAACTTGGATTAGTTGGAAAATGGAGTTTGGAAAACTATTTATAAAAAATAAAATTAAAATGAGAAAAAGAGAAAACTTATCAGTTTGTAGAAGTCATGCCGTAGCTTGAAATCGAATTTTCCCTCCTTGACCACATCCCAAGTGTAACGGTATTTAACAGGCAATCGACCTCCAGAATACAAAAACTATTATCCGATCCCAGCGCTGCACTCACTGTACATCAACTGAACCACTAGTAGTCTTAACTTAAACTAGAAAATACTTAAACCATATTTTGAATGTAAAACTTGACTTTTCTTGCTTATAAAAAATAGATAAGAGAGTTTATTTATAAACTTTTGTAAAGACACGTTTAAGGGTGCAGAGACATCTTTTAAAACAAATTGTGACCATTGGTTTAAATCGAATTGGTACGACCCTTAGGCTTAAGAAGACACAACCTTTCAAAACAAAATATGAAAGGGTGCAACCCTTCGCACTTCTGGCCATGGCCTTGTCCCGATGGACATTTTGAAACATTAATTTGTTTTAAAACAATTTAAAATATAACAAGATTCACCTGCCATAATTGCAGCCTCTCTATCAGCTACACGACATCTCAAATCTGAAATGTCATCTATGAGTTTTGGTTTCTAAATATAAATGTACGAATTTAGTTTTGGATTGAGTTGAGTCAGTATCGAGTTGGATTTCGGGTCAAGTCAAGTCGAGTTACTGGTAGGGCTGAAAGTCAAGCGGGTTCAATCCGACCGACCCATGATCGACTCGACATTGGGTTGGGCTCAAGCAAGATGTATCGGATTCAGTCTCAGCTTGGCTATACAAACACCAACCAAAAAACTTGGGTCGGGCTTGGATTGAGCTCTCGGATTGCCCGACCAAACCCGAACATGATCGATATATATATATATATATATATATATATATATATATATATATATATATAGTTACTTATAAATTATAATTAGGTGTGGATGTCTGCGTTGAGGGCATAAGAAATTCCAATGTCGTCGGGTTTCATTGGTCCACATCATTTCTGATGACTCCAGCTAACAAGATACGCTGGATTTCTTTCTCCCAAATAGATTGCGTGTTATATAATATAACTTTTAAAGCAGTAGTTTTCCTATATTTTAGCTTGTTTATTTAGAAAAAAATGACTTTCTTTATGATAAATAACTACATATATAATTAGCAAAATCATATGTACAAAAAATAGGACTCTATTGAAAATATAATAGACTAATGTAATAATGGAAATATTAGCATGTATTAACCCCACCAACTCCACTGAGTCTGCTTGGGTTGGGTTTGGGTTAAGAATTCCTACTCTGAGGTTAGGTTGGATTGGGTTAGGGTTGAGGTAATAGGAACCTTGGGTTCGGCTAGGGTTTTGAGCACCAACCCAGCCCAGCCCAACCCAACCCGCCCAATATTTTTCAGCCCTAGTTAGCGGGTGAATGGAACTTGACTCAATTTGAATTTGGATTGGATGAGTTAACTCGGTTCGGATCAACTTATCCACTCGGTTCAGATCAAATCAGATATAAATGAGTCTGCAGAGTCAAGTTTGCCGAGTCGAGTCGTCCGATTACCAGATCTAGGAACAGGTCCTCTACTATATCTACTACATTGGAGTAATATATCTGGTAAGCGGATAGCCAGTTACCGAGCACAGATATCTCTGTGAGCCCTATGACAAATCCACTCCGTATATCCATTTTAAAATATCACAATAGGTTATGGTCTTTTAAAACAAATGGACAGAGTGGATTTGTCACGGACATCTATGTCGACCCCACAGACCCCAACCACAAGTATATGTCCGATCCGCTTCCTTGAGTGTGATGTTGGATACGTAGGCACCATAAATCAATTAGTTATATGATCACATCGATCAGATGAATAGATGAAAATCAGTAATTTTTTCAGTTCATATTCTACTTGTACGATTACGTACTGAATGATTGAAATACCTTTGTTTTGTTAGTGGAGTTCCGTTGGATCGCGCAGAAGGCGAGCATCCAAGGTATCTATCTTACTCACTGGGATTTTTGAGACATGCGGACTAAGGCTTGCTTCTTTTATTTTTATTTATTTATTTATTTATTTATTTTTTTTACACATGCACACACGTCCACCGTGCCGTAGTAGGATTTCACCACCTATGGATACTCGAACCCTTGACTGGGTCCCGAGAGTCTACCACCGGAGCAGAGTAAGGATCCAAAAACATCAAGTGGAGCAGATTAGGTGAGAATCTGGCCTCACCCAAGACGTTAGGCCTTGATGTGTGTATTCTGTCTCTACCCGTTCCATCCATCTTTTAAGACCATTTTAGGGCATGATTCTAAAAATAAACAAGATCTAATTATCAGGTGGACCATACCACAGGAAATAGTGGTGATTGAACACCCTACCATTAAAAACTTCTTATGACACACCTTGACATGTCAGTAGTGTTTATTCACCATACAATCCCTTGATAAGGTCACATAAGCCTACATGAAGGGAAAAACAAATATCGGTTTAATCTAAAACTTTTGTGGCTCATTAATGGTTAATCACTACTATTTCTCATGGTATGGTCCACCCAAGAATATCGGATGTGCTTTTTTTTTTTTTTTTTTGGATAATACCTTAAAATGATTCCGAAAATTTGATTGGTTGGATACAGAATACACACCTCAAGGTGGGCCATACCTTAAGGGCCTCAACCTCTTGGGTGAGGCTGGGGTCTCACCGAATCGGCTCTCCAAAAATGAGACTGATCTAAAGTTCAGGTGAGCCCAAATCGAAAACGTCTAAAATTATATAGCCTGTCCTACCTTTTATGCCCTGATTTTTGGGATGTCAATTCACTTTATTCTAAACCATTATTACAGCCCATTTTTTGTAGACATAAATAACATTTGCGTTTCATTGGATAATATTAATGTGACTCTCACTTATCAAATTATAAACACAAATTGTACCGTACAATCACTTAGCATATAATCTGAAATTGAAGTCCTGGGCAGTCTCACCCCTTATTTTGGGTTCTGATTGGTCTTGACTGAGTTTAGTTGTTTAGTTAATCATTGACTAGGCAGCCTGTCTCTAAGCTCAAGGCTTGGCCCAAGCCAAGTCCAAGGTCGGACCTTTAAGTCCCACTAGACTTAAATAGTAAGCTTGGATTGCATTAAATGCACAAAGTGTACATTAAATGCACAAATCATTAAATGGTACTCTCCGTTAGAGCATTGGATCCACCTTATTTTTAGGCCAATACCCTAGCATAATCTTAGGAAATGGATGGACAGTATGTAAACAAATACATCATGGTGGGCCCCCACACACATCTGGTCAGACACTTAAAAGTCTAATAAAGTTGTACGCAATCACTTCATTGCCTGATGATGGCATGGCTGGCAAAATTGCATGGAATGCAATATCCTAACCTTCATACCTAATTCTGCAATAGTTGTGGTGGCACAGCCCCATCGCCTCTCCATTGAGGCCTGCTTAGAGAAATCAGTAGACGCCCCATCATGTATGGATTAATTGAGGTAGATTTATATGTAATGTCCATAGTATCATACTAGAGATGTTTTTCTTAATTATTCGCATATTTGTTTTTCTTAATTACTCTTATATTTTTGCAGGTGAATAAAATTACCATTGTAAGCGCTGCAGAAGAAATGGAAATTTCGTTCACTTGCTCATGTGGCAAACCGCACAAAGTCGTCCACAAGTTCTCACAGTGATGATGAGATCTCAATGTCTCTCTATTAGACTGAGAGAGATAGGCCACACTCTAAGAACAAACTACATCTTATATGTACCATTTCTTGGGATACTCTGCACATTACTGCTATTCATCAATTGTTTATTTTTCTTGGTACAAAAATCAGGCCAAAAGCAGGGCAGAAAAAAATAAAAAAATAAATAAAAATAAAAAATAAAAAATTCTAACTATTTGAATTTGATTGCTAGAGCAGTCCCATTTGGGAGTGATGGCCAGTACACGTGAGGGCAATCAGACCAACGGTATGGATCAATGAATCATGGCCCCCACATTTAGAAACTGAAAAACACCGTCTCACCGAAAATGTTCACGTGGTTATGTTGAAAGGTGTGGTAATTACATTAGGTGTGGCAATAGGTAAGGCTCCAGTTCTGAGTTGGCCCTGACCTTACTGTGGCCTAAAAAGGCCTTCCTTTGCCTGGCCTTAGCCCTATATAGGCCGGGCGAGTAGGGCTTTCCCTATAGCGTAAGGATTTACATGATCATAAATCTGAGATTTTTATTTATTTATTTATTTATTATTATTATTATTTTATCTTTTGGCATATCTCCAACCGCCAATCTCAAATTACTAATGATATTGAATTGTTTTTATTCAGAGAAACATGATCCAATAATCAACTGCTTTTAAACCTGGGTTATATCTTGAATGAGATCACTTACAAGTGTTTTAAAATATGTCATTTGTACAGTTGTGTTGGCCCTGCCCAACCTGTGGGCCCCACCACCATAATGTATATATTTTATCTGTATTATTCATCCATTTTGGATCATTATTTTAGGGCATGATCCCAAAATGAGACAGATCTAAATCTCAGGTAGACTACACCATAGGAAAAAAACTGTGCAATGGATGAAAGGAAAGCACAAATATCAGCTTCATTCAAAACTTGTGGGCCTCAATATGATTTTAATGGTGGGCGTTCAATCACTACTGTTTCTGTGGAATGATCTACCTGAGTTTTGGATATGCCACTTTTAGGGATGGAAAAATGGATGGACAATGTGGATAAAAGGCATATATCATTGGGGCCCACGAAGCACCATCCTGGTAGTGTCATTATGCAACCCGCGTCCATGTGGTTCAGCCAAAAACCCTACTCCTGAGGTTGGACCCACCATGCAAAGGCCATGGATGGACCTCCTTTTGTATAATGATGATTCTATTTTAAAATATATAAAATTGACTGTTCTGTAATCTTATCCGTCAATAGATTGAATGGTTGGGAATTGGGATCCACATGCTACGTGGACCACATTACAGTGATGTATGTGTCCATCCATTTATGAAGATTATGAGGCCAAAAATGAGGCAGACCCTAACCTAAGTGGACCACACCACAAAGTATTGGGGATTCATTGGTGATAATTGTGTTTTACTTTCATTTAGGTCTGTTCGACCTTTTTGAACAGGTTGGATGCGAAATAAACATTATGGTGGGCCTTGTGAAAATTTCATTGGTGGGCGTAATTGTCCTCACTGCTTTTTGTGGTCTGGTCCACTGAGGTTTGGATCTGCCTCAATTTTGGGCTCATGCCTTAAAAATGGTCCATAAATGGATGGACAATGTAGATATAGCATATACATGGTGGTGGGCCACATCACTTTGCCACGTGAACACTCTACCAAGGTCCGCGGTGTCCACTTCCCTTCCAAAATAGGCAGGGATTGGGTGCCACCGCCATTAGGACCCGGCTAGAGACAGGCAGTTTTAATAGGAGCTTTGTGTGGCCCACTGTGATGTACGTATTTTATTCACGCCTTTCATCCATTTAAAAAAAATCATTTTAGATGATGAGTTCAAGAATAAGGCAGATCAAATCCTCAAGTGGATCACAACATAGGAAATAGTGGGGATCGAATGCCTACCTCTGAAAATAGAGGTGTACATGAGTGGAGCTTGGCACAACTCAACTCAGTTTGGCCACTAGCTGGCCCCAGTTAGAACTCGGCTCGGTCCTTGAGCCTGATTGGCCAGCTCGACTAGGTTCAGTCAATAGCTTGGGCCAGTTTGAGCCGAGTTCGAGCCAAGATCGAGTTGTTGCGGCATTTTCACAAACACATGGAGTGTACTTTCAATTTCTTACTGTATGTAAAACAATAACAGCTGTTTACAGGTGTTTCATCAAACACCTTGTAAGCAACATCAAAATCAAGAAAAAAGGGTATTTGTTTCATATACATACCTTCCTTGCCACCAGCCAATACTTTGTTGAGTCATTTCATCGAACACTTGGTGAGCAACATCAATGTCAAAGTAACCGAGTCACCGAACTGGTTCGATTCGAGTTGGGGTTCCGAGTCGAGTCGAGCTCGGGCAAGCTCGAACTTGGTTCTAAATTTTCGAGTTTGAAAAATCAGCTCGAACTCAATTTCGAATAGAGTCGAATCGAGCTTTTTCGAGTCGAGTCGAGCGAGTTAACCGAGCTAACTTGGTTTGTGTACAGCCCTAGCTGAAAACCTCTTGGGGACCACATAAATTTAGGACCATGTTGACATTTATTTATTTATTCCTTTATTTAGATCTTGGCCAGCTCGACTCAGTTCAATCAGTAGCTCGGGCCAGTTCGAGCCGAGTTCAAGCCAAGATCGAGCTGTGCGACATTTCACAAACACATGGAATGCACTTTCAATTTCTTACTGTATGTAAAACAGCAACAGCTGTTCATAGGTATTTCATCAAACACTTTGTTGGCAACATCAAAATCAAGAAAAAAGGGTATTTGTTTCATATACATACCTTCCTTGCCGCCAGCCGACACTTCGTTGAGTCATTTCATCAAACACTTGGTGAGCAACATCAATATCAAAGTAACCGAGTCACCGAACTGGTTCAATTCAAGTTGGGGTTCCGGGTCGAGTCGAGCTCGAGCAAACTCGAACTTGGTTCTAAATTTTTTCGAGTTCGAAAATTCCGCTCGAACTCAATTTCGAACAGAGTCGAATCGAGCTTTTTCGAGTCGAGTCGAGCGAGTTAACTGAGCTAACTCGATTTGTGTACAGCCCTAGCGAAAGACCTCTTGGGGATGACATAAATTTAGGACCATGCTGACATTTATTTATTTTTCCTTTATTTAGATCTTGGCCATCTCATGAACAACTTGGATGGAAAATAAACATCCCAGTGGGTGGGCCCTAATGAGGTTTCAACGGTGGGGTCATTGTCACCGTAAGCAGTTCACTAGAGCCTAATGCAGTCAATGGGCCAGGACTGGAGTTGGTCTTAAGCCTGGATTTTTAACGGTTTTGGGTTGGGCCGTCGGGCCAAGCATATTTAAAATTATGATTTTTTATGCCTGAACTCAACCCATTGACACCCCTACCGGAGCCTGCCTCCTTTTTGTGCTTGTGCCTAAAATAATATTTCAAAATAGATAGAGAGCCTTTATAAAACACATATATCATGATGGCCCCATGGATCCCCTCACAGGACCGTCTTTGGCTATGTCCAAGTGGGGTACTACCCAATTCGAGCCTTTTCGAAAACTAACGACTATCTATTCACTTGCCCATGTACTACTGTAGACACCCCGCCCCAGGCTAACAAGCTGATTGAATTTGAACTGATGGATGATCAACCAAACCCAATCTTAAACCCCAACCCTAGAAGCCTAAACCCTAGGAACCTCGATCTTAAACTTTAAACTCACCCATTTAACCTAATAAACCTAATCAACCCTAATAACTTAAAACCCCATAACCTTGAGTTAGCTCGACGAGTCAACTATTGAGTCAACTTATCCGATCAACTTATCTAATCCAACAACCCAGCCAACTCACCTAGTTAAGCCTAAAACCAAGCTCAAACCCAAGTCTGAAAGCAAGCCCAATCAAAGAAATAAATAAAACCTCAAAACAACAACCTTCATAACAGAGCCTCCACATGAATGAAAGAGGTTACCTACCAAGTGGAGACCAGCGGCAACCATGTCGTCGCCAGCCACGTGGCACTCCCCCTCTTTGGGGTGGTGTCCCTCAAACATGTGAAATCACTCCTTTTCAGATTCTAAGTGTGTTGTTGAGGTGTATTTACTCTAATGCTCATCTCCTTACCCAAAATTATCCTTTTACCACCTCATCCAACCCATGAGATGATGCGATGTGACAAACTCTAATCTTAACCCTTCAACTACCTTTTGCTCATAAGATTACTAATAATTATAAGAAAGCCGAGTTTAAAGGCTATAAATAGCCACCTCCCCTTCTCATTTAAAGCACTCATGCTCATTTCAATCCACTCCACCTCAAAGCCTCATCATCCCTTAGGACTTTAGCCATCTAGCCATCCCTCTACCAAGGAAAGTTAGAGTGAGAGAGAGAAAGTCCAGCCATGGTCTAGTCTAGCCTAGCCAAAGTCCAAGTCTCTCGAGCTATCTAAGTTCACATATGAGCCACTCGATCTATCCATGTGACACTACCATTCATCCAATCGTTCAACTTCAATCAATTTTATCAAAACAGAGCATTAAAATCGTGTAACACTCATTCCCTTCTTAACCCCCTGTTCCTTATATACATCAACATTACATTACATGTCATCGTTTTCTCGTATCTAATTGGAAGGCGTATGCTCTACGGCTTGCTGACATAATTGAAGCAAGTCCACCAAAAATCATAGTTAGATGTCATTTTATCATAAGCATCAACATAGCATTAAGCATCCCATACATCACATTTCTACATACTTTGCACCTATACTATATCGTTTTCGAATGTATGCTTTGCGGCTTACCGATATGATCGGATCATGCCCATCAAAAGTTTGGATCGATCAATCCTCACTGCCATTGCATCGCATTACAGTTTTTGCACGCAAGAACTAGTCATATTCCTCATAAATCAATTAGATCTTATGAATTAAAGATCGTACATCTGTACGAGCATAGTGGGTGCCTAACACATTCCCTTTTTATAACCGTAGTCCCTTACTCAAAATCTCTGGAATGCAAACTCACGAGTCATATATCTTAGGGTCAAGGATCTTCGGGTTCTCAATCCTAAGCGTTTCTGCAGGGTCTAACCTATTGTAGGATCGTAATAATTGGTTAATGGCGACTCTGGTAAAAAATTACACCCTCTTACCCCCCCCCCCCCCCCCCTCCAAACGAAAGCCCTCGAGCTACACAACCAGTGGAAAAAGGAGAGTCGATCTTCCGTCCCTTAGGAAATCTTCTCTCAAGTGTCTATAGAATGGTGACTCTACTGGAGATATACTTGTCACACTAGTTATGACCTGACTTGAAAATAAGATCTTATGAATATTTAAGGAATACAAGTTCTCGCATATTTGCATCTGCATCTACATCTGTATCAACATTCATTTTAAAAACACTAAAAAGAACAAAAAAGTATGCCTCTACGAGTCAGGCATCCTAAAAAAAATCTCCCTTATCATAGCATAATCCAAACCAGATCTTAAACAACCATGGCAAACCACGAAATAGTTCTCCCTTTCTTTGCTCTCAATATATAGGAAGGCATTCCCCCCCACAATCGCATCCAGTAGGATCGATGCTAGTCTTTTGTCCAGGAGGTGGTCCAAAATACAAAGATCATGCAAGAAATGCTTCGCCAGCTCACGCCAGCATAAGTTCCAATATCCAATACCCAAGTTGGCCTTGCACAGCAACCGCAACAGTCAACGTTTGTGTAGGATTTCAGATATCCTCCCAATGGAGACATCCAACTAGCACATTCATCTACTTCGGGGCATTTCTTCCAATATCCTCCCATAAACAAGAGTCAGTTCCATCATTCCACACCCTAGACTCCCAGTCAATTCCAAAATTCTATTCCTTACGATAATTCCAGTCAATTTCAATAATCTCTTATAACCAAGGCCTCTTTGCAGCCTCATTTTTGAGTCCCAGTTCAATTAACTCCCTATAACGGGAGCAACCACCAAGTCCAGCCTCCTCCAAGTAGAAATCATAAAGGGGTCAACAAGGCAACTATTACAATTAGAATACAGGACATGCTTGGCAAGGGGCAAAACTTCTCCTATCTGGTTCCTGCGAAATCGAGCAACTTTGAGAGTAACTGCGAGAGATGGAGAAAACTGCAGAAGTAGCATGGGGTGGATCTCTCATTCACCAAGTTTAGGGACCTCTGTCCATTCCCTGATGTAAAGGTACCTCCAGGATTTGAGGTACCAGAATTTTAAAAATATGATGGTCTACTTGCAGCGTATGATGCCCAGATACACAACACTAAAAAATGGTATACTTAGCATACATTAACTCATTTTATATCGTTTTAAGTTGTGGAATCCATTGGGTACAAGTCACAATCCTACAATTAGATTGGGTGAATAGTCCTAACTATTGGGGGAACAAGGAAGCACACTTTATTATAGCAATCAAATAACACCAAGCAAACACAAAGAAGAACACAACGATTTAACGTGGAAAAACTCTCTCGGGAAAAAAAATCACGGCACAAAGTGTCGATAGATTATCACTATGAAAGCAGAAATTATAAAGAGAAAAGAGTTTACTCGATTCAAACAACCTCGAATCTTTTCCTTGTTATACCCCTTTGAAACCTAGAACAATTTAGAAACTCTTGGAATACCTCTCAATTCCGTTTACATCCATATATATAGCTTTAGAAAGAATTCCAAGCGAAATACGAAGCAAATTTCGCAAATCATTTGATGTGATACAATTTGCAAAATTCTGCACGAAACCATTCGATGTGATACAATTTGCAAAAATTCTGCACGAAACCATTTGATGTGACTTTTCAGTGCACGTGTATCATCCATCTCCTAACCATTAATTATCGTGATAACAATCAGGAAGAGAGGAGGATCAAAGTGCATATTCAAGCAAAATGCACCCAACATATTCACAGCTAACAATCTTCCAATCTGGGATATTAGTGGCTAAGATCTCCCAACAGCTCAATGGTCTGGATCACTAAAACATGGGCCCCACTTGCACAAATCCTAAATCCCATTATATCATCCATATCCATCTATGTGAGGACATGGCAATTTCTTGATCATACAATGCCTTCATTAATCAACCACAAACCCCATTACATTTGTGAAATGTAATTAGTAGTGGAATTATATTTTCAGTTATTACACGTCAGCTTATAGCTCAATTGATCTGAAGCATTGATAACATGGGACACAGATGGCCCATACCAACGAGAGGATGGATATTTGCCTTCCATTGGTTGAATGGGAAGTGTAGCTGCATTTTTTTTAAAAATGCCCTAACCATGTCATTTTGGGTACATGGCCATTAACAAATGTGACCCATAATATCAACGATCAGGATCACTGAACAACAGCCCTTGTAAAATCCGTCAACTGAGCATGGCATGGTATCTGCTATTTATTAGAGTGCAGAAGGAAAGCCCAAGATAGCCTTCATCCACCCGCAACGAGTAATCTTGAGAACTCGCACACCTTGTAGCACACGTGCAAGATTGGTGAATTTCAGGCTAACCAGTTGAAACCCAAGAGAAAGATGGCCGTCAAACTTACGTTTCATGTTCAAATTGGGAAGGTGGGATTGTACATCCAGCCTGACATTTCGATCGATGTGACCACATCCATGCCAGGGCCCACCAGATAAGTGGTTCAGATTTCAAAAACTTATGCGCTAGTCCACCCTTACTCCACGGAACACCCTCGCATAAGTGTGGAATGCCGTATTGTCTGAATTCATGATGAAAGTTATGCCTAAAACCTATGCATTTACTTATTGTGGCCCCTCCTAAATTTTGGAATGAGCTGAATTTCAGTGCTTCATTCTACTGAGACACACCTGACTATTTGGTTCGATGACATATAGACAAGATGGGAGACCGCAAATTAATCGTACCTGCAAGTTTAAAATCTCTCTCTTTCTCTCTCATCGTTGTCATCATGATCATTGGGAGATCATGTGAACACGACATTGTGCATAAGCCACATGCTGCAAACGCACGAAAATTCCAGCTTTCCTCCACTGCTTACAACGGTAACGGACTTGCCACATGGGCAAGCGAACGAAATTTCCAGCTTTCCTCCACCGCTTCCAGTGGTAAGTTCTTCATGCACCTGCACACGTATAAAAGTATAAAGGGAGTGAGGGTGTGTTTATAAAAAATAAAATAAAATAAAAAAAAAAAGGAGCTCTAATATGATACTCGGCGGGCAGAGTACAGTTGAACGTTCACATGCATGCTTACGCGTCATGTATAAATGTGACTCAATCTAGGGCATCCCCATTGCAATCGAACGGATTGGATGTTGATCCTAACCGTCTGATCAGATCATTAAGACTGTCTGATAAGTGTGTCACTTGGGCTAGGATCAACATGTATATGTATCCATCCAACAGGGCTCGGCTAGGAGTGCACAGATGCACCGTTGACATGGGCCACCAAAACCATACAAGATCAGCTGCAATCCAAGTAATTTTTGGCCCTTTATCAATGGCCTGGGCTCGCCCCTGCCATCATGCAAAACTTGGGGCCAATCGTACGTGGAAGAATAGGGAGTGACACGGCCCAGTTCTAACTTCACTGATACCAGGTTACACGATTTGATTTCAGGCGGGTAACATTCCACCAACAGCCCGGCTTTCTGTAGTAGGCGGACTTCAAAGTGAATCTATAGTCACTTGTTTGGGCCATGCCTAGGGACGATCGAAACCCCATCAAGAGGTATGCTCGATCAATAGTATAAGGATCCCGACCATTCCATCTATGTGGGGCCCACTTTGATGTATGTGCGGTCCATCAGTTTTGACGGCTCATTTTAGGGCATGATCTCATAATGGAGCAGATCCAAATCTCAGGTGGACCACGCCACAGGAAACATGGTGATTGAACGTTAAAAACTTCCTGTGGACCACAAAAGTATTGGATCAAGCTGATATTTGTATGGTCCCGTCATCAAGATCTTTGTCACCTTATCAACAGATTAGATGGCAAATAAACATTCCACTGGCCCTAAGAAGTTTTTAATGGTGAGTATTCAATAAACACTTGTAGTCCGCTTGAGATTGGGATCTGCTTCATTTTTCGGATCATGCCTTAAAATTATCTATCAAAACGGATCGACGGCGTGGATGTAATGCACATGCATGACAGAGGGTTTCTAGTTTGAACTAGTAGGGCCCACGGTTTAATGATCTAGTCCGTCCATGACGAACCGTGAGGAGTTCATACACTAAAATATTCGGCATCCAAGAACTCTTTTCAATTAAGTGGCCAACAAAGGAACGGTTAAGGAGGGGAGAGAGAGACCTGGGAGGCGGTGGTGTTGTTGTTGTTGTTGTTGTTGTTGGAGGCGGTGTTGTTATTGTTGTTGTTGTTCTCCGTCAGTGCTCCTCCCAAAACAATTTTACCCTTGGGAGTCTCTGCAAATCTTTCCATCTCCTTCTCCAGTTCCACCTGCTGCTCTCTCAACCTCTGTAGCTCCTGTTACAAAGCTCCCATCATGACAAAGGGTATTTCAGTCATTCAGGAAAGTATATTCACCCGGCAGTAAAAACTTGTACACGTGCCACAATAATGCCTCAAATCAAACCGTTCAAATCATGGGCCACACTACAGATTGAATAAAAAAACAAGATCAAAAACAAAATACTGATGTGATTATCCTTAAAAAAATCGAATGGTCTCAATTCAGCAAACAGGTGTCAGCGAATCAGAGGTCAGGAGTTTTTTTTTTTTTATTACCTACTAAAAGCATGAAATAAATAGGCAGATTTGTTAGGCCCACATGCTTGCAAGTCAAATAATGCCCGTGACACCATGCATGCGAAGGTGGCAGACAGGTGCAGTATCCAAGCCATCCATCAAACGGTACCGCTATGTTGATTCATTCCCATACCAAGAATCAGATCTGTCCATTAGTCCGGTGGGCCACAATTTACTGAAAAAGTGTACGGCGGTGCAAAAATTAGTTGAAGGTTTCTAACCCGTCCACTTGTTTCATTGTCATGGTACACATACTAAGTGGACCGACTACATTTATCTTTGGGCAGTCGCATCTGAACGGGAAGGTCCACATGATGGATGGCTTGTACACAGGTCTGGCATATAGGGTGATGATGCATTAGCTGACTTGTACACGGGTCTGAGCTTAGCAAAGCTCTGTGAACCACTCATCAGCCGGGGTATACCTTAGATGGGCCATGCCCCAAAAATCACAACCATCTGATAATCATAAACATTCTACTGGAGGACCGCTGCGGAAGAGTCATGAAAATATAGGAAAAGTTCATTTTTACCGCTCATCGGTCCCACCTAACCAACGCATTCCATGCTTCTCTCATCATGCGTGTGCGTGGTCAGTGGAACGCCACCACTCATCCAAACACAGGAATTTTCAGTTTGTTCAAGTGGAGCCCAAAGGTAAGTAATCCAGACCATTAGTTCGTCGGGCCACAATATTAATGGTGCATGCACATCCACGGGTTAAAAATGGATACGAGAAAAATGGATTGTTAAAAATTCGTGTAACCAACGAGTAGTGATAGCGCAGTACATCTGTTTCTTTCTCCAGTGTTTGCATCCTTGGGCACTAATTCACAAGTAACAAGCAGCTCCAAGGGTGCGCTTGGACGCACAATCAATTGGATGAGCAAATTAGCAATTATCTGTCTAATAAAGCAGAAATGACCAGATTGTTATTACCTCTGCTAGGATTGATATTGAGAGAGTAGGCTCCAAATCATAATTATACTGCTTTCATGTTGAACTCGAAACAAATGTAACTACAATTCGAGGTATGCTAGGAATATCATAACAATTTGGACTCTGTTATTTGAACTGAAAATACAAAATTCAATTGACTGGTGCATCCAAACACAGCCTTAGTGAGCCCAAAAAGTAGAAATTACGAACAAGGTTCGGATGTTAGTTTTTGCTTCTAATCAAATATCCCAAATTATAATTGAAATATGAGGTTGCGGCTTCCTAGATTCCGGATATGGAAGATAAAAATGCATAAATACATAAGCAGCAAGCAAAAATAACAGAGAAGTAGACACTGATGAACAAAAGAATTCCTCCAATAATGCGTTATCCAACATTCGATATACTACAGCATCGCGGGTAACATTCCACCAACAGCCCGGCTTTGTAGTAGGCGGACTTCAAAGTGAATCTATAGTCACTTGTTTGGGCCATGCCTAGGGACGATCGAAACCCCATCAAGAGGTATGCTCGATCAATAGTATAAGGATCCCGACCATTCCATCTATGTGGGGCCCACTTTGATGTATGTGCGGTCCATCAGTTTTGACGGCTCATTTTAGGGCATGATCTCATAATGGAGCAGATCCAAATCTCAGGTGGACCACGCCACAGGAAACATGGTGATTGAACGTTAAAAACTTCCTGTGGACCACAAAAGTATTGGATCAAGCTGATATTTGTATGGTCCCGTCATCCAGACCTTTGTCACCTTATCAACAGATTAGATGGCAAATAAACATTCCACTGGCCCTAAGAAGTTTTTAATGGTGAGTATTCAATAAACACTTGTAGTCCGCTTGAGATTGTGATCTGCTTCATTTTTCGGATCATGCCCTAAAATTATCTATCAAAACGGATGGACGGCGTGGATGTAATGCACATGTATGACAGAGGGTTTCTAGTTTGAACTAGTAGGGCCCACGGTTTAATGATCTAGTCCATCCATGACGAACCGTGAGGAGTTCATACACTAAAATATTCGGCATCCAAGAACTCTTTTCAATAAGTGGCCAACAAAGGAACGGTTAAGGAGGGGAGAGAGAGAGAGAGAGACCTGGGAGGCGGTGTTGTTATTATTGTTGTTGTTGTTGTTCTCTGTTAGTGCTCCTCCCAAAACAATTTTACCCATGGGAGTCCCTGCAAATCTTTCCATCTCCTTCTTCAGTTCCACCTGCAGCTCCCTCAACCTCCGTAGCTCCTGTTACAAAGCTCCCATCATGACAAAGGGTATTTCAGTCATTCAGGAAAGTATATTCACCCGGCAGAAAAAACTTGTACATGTGCCACAATAATGCCTCAAATCATGGGACACACTACAGATTGAATAAAAAATACAAGATCAAAAACAAAAATACTGATGTGATTATCCAACCATCTGATTTGTAGACAATGAACATACGGTCCTTAAAAAAATCGAATGGTCTCAATTCAGCAAACAGGTATCAGCGAATCAGAGGTCAGGAGTTTTTTTTGTATTACCTACTAAAAGTGGGTCCTCCAATTTGGGAGGTTTCGTTTAAGTTGATTTACCGTATGTGTAAAATTTCGAGGTGCCTGCGTATCAATCATCACACTCTGCGGAGTATCAAATAAATCCCTCAAGAAAATATCAACAGGCGAAAACAGGAGCAACGAGCAGGACTGCCTAAATTGTAGACCGTGGGACCACCATTCCCTGATGGACCCATTCCCACGAATAATTTGAGCCATTCATACAGGAGGCCTAAAGCTATAATAACCATTATACATGTTAAGATTGTCCGATCTGGTGCTCTTTTTATATATGGGCCATTCTAAGTAAGCCCGCAATCCGATAGAAGTATCTGATTTGATCATCTAACGATCTGATTGGTGGACATTTAATGGACGGTAATAAAAGAAAAACATTCAATGGTCTGAATTTAGTAAAAGAGTGTCAGCTAATCAGGGGTTATTGCACCAATCGGATGTTTGGATTATGACCTACTTAAAATGGGTCCCACAATGTGGGTGGTTTTGTTTTAATTGATTTACGGTGCCTGCATATCAGAGATCACATTCCACCAGAGTATTAAACAACTCCCTAAAACAAGAAACTTAAAAAACAGAAAACTCAAGAAAATATGGTAGATCGCGGGACTACAATTCCATGGACCGGTTTCAAGATAATCCAAACCGTTCATTCTAAAAGGGTAAAGGTTTGAGGGTTAAGATTTTCCAATCGGTACAATTTTCAGATAATGGCCATTAGAAGTATGATGCACAAGATGAACGGTTCCAATGACTACGATTTCAGGTATTCACGCGTGGTATTAAACAAGGCTATAAAAGACACTCAAGAAGAGGATCTCCATCTCTTACCTTCGCCATGACTTCCTCAGTTGGCGGATCCGAGTCCGGATTCGGATCCAGAGGCGTGGAAACCGTTTCAGAAGCAGGACAGGCCAACGAGACGTCCGCATTATCGCAGGACATCATCTTGTTTTCCGGCGATATCTTGACGGCGGGAGGAACCGGAGCCGGCGAGGTCGGAACGGGCGGCGACGTCGTCGGCGTTGCCGGGATCTGAATCCGGACGTCTGGGAATGTTGACGGTAACGGAGAGACGTCACGCCTGCTTCGTAAAAGGGTTAGGAATGGTGACGGTGACGGAGAGTCGACGTCGCTCCTGCAGCCGAAAAGGGCGGGGGATGGGCGATGATGTGCCAGGGATGATGACGGAGGAAAGGAGTCTGCGGGAAGAACAGGAGCCGGCGAGGTCGGAACGGGCGGCGACGTCGTCGGCGTTACCGGGATCTGATTCCGGAGTGCCGGGAATGATGACGGTAACGGAGAGTCGACGTCGCTCGTGCTGCGGAAAAGGGCGGGGGATGGGCGATGATGGGCCGACAATGATGACAGAGGAATGGAGACGGTGGGAGGAGCTGGAGCAGGCGAGGTCGGAACGGGCGGCGACGTCGTCGGCGTTGCCGGGATCTGATTGGGGGATGGGCGATGATGATGGGCCGGGGACGATGACGGAGGAACGAAGATCGAAGGGCCGTTACTAGGCGAGATCTTGCGCTTGGTGCATCTGCGGAAGTTGCAGTTGGGGGAGTTGAGGTTTAGGCGGGGGTCGCGGCCCGTCTTTCTTGTATATTTTTTGGATCTTCCGGCCACCATTCTCTCTCTCTCTCTCTTTCTTGTTTTTGAAATGGCTATTGAAGGGATTTTGAAATGGCTATTGAAGGGTTTCTGGAGGTTTGGGGGTTTTTATTACGGATTAGAGAGGAAGTGTTGTTTGAAAGTGGCGGGAACTTAACTGTTTACGAAAGACGTTGAGTTCATGTGTTGCTGTTATGGGGCCCACAGGGATGCTGACCTGGATGATCCGAACGGTCTACCCCATGTAACCATCACGGACGGACCACGAACCAAAAATTCATAGTGATCAGAGGGTTTTGAGCGCTGGTCTTTTTCGTTGTATATCGACCGTTGAAATTGTTTCTGGGAGATGATAGGACGCGTGTGTGAAAGGAAATGTTCCGTGGGATCCACCATGATTTATATATGACATCCACTCCGTCCATCAGTAGTTCCAGTTCATATTAAGATGTGAGCTCAAACATCAGGCAGATGCAAAACTCAAGTGGGCCCCAACAAAGGAAAGGGGACGGCCGCCGTTGATGTTTATATTCCAATGGTGGAGGTCCCCATTCCCACTGTTTCCTGTAATGTGTCCGACATGAGTTTTGGATCTGCCTTGGCCCATCCCCTGAAAGATGAGATGGGGAAACTGATACAAGTAATGAATGTCAAACATACATCAAAGCGGGGCCCACAGCATTTTGTTGCTCTTCCCAGTATACACAGTAGGATTCTCTACTTTGGATGGCGTATGTTTCATATAAATAATAATAATAATCATGCTTAATGAATAATGGGGGTTTGTTTGGTACTCTGGCCGCGGATGATTACCCCATACATAGCACCCAGAAATGGTACACGTGGCATACATTAGTCCATTTTGAACCGTCTTGAGTCGTGAAATCCACTGTGCGCAGATCATAATCCTAGAATTAGATTGGGTGAACAGTCCTAACCTCTGATCCATGGATGCTTCATCGTTGAAATAGGACCCTTGGATATTTTGATCTCCACCGTCCAATAAGTGTCCACCAATCCCACATTTATATAATGAAATAACCGGAATTGTTTTTTATTTTTATTTTTTTTTCCTGGCATATGACACATCTAAATTGGAAACCATAATATGGGTGGTTCAACTGAATTAATTAAATCGATGGACAGCTTGGCTCATTGAAAGAGATGGTGCACCTGGTTGTACAGTTACCGAGTCCAGAGTCCAGACTATGGTCCCTCTGAAGACGAATGCAAGGGGCTTCGTACGTTACGAATCACATTGGTTGGACAATCCTGGCCGTCGGTTTCTTTATTGAATTGGACAATTGAGTCTTGGACAGCTAGATTTGCATGTTCGGTCTCCTTTCATTGGAATGGTACACTATATTGTGTCTACCATGGTCGACTAGATGGACCATCCTGATTCGTAGAAGGTATTTGAGAAAACGGTCATGATTTAGATGAATAGGCGTGGGTATTGGGAACGCATTAGATGGAAGGAACAAATATCACCGTGCAAATCAATTCAGACAGCAGTTCAATTTGGACCATTGATGATTTTCCATTTAACGGTCCATTTGATGGTCATTAATTGAACCATCAGGATACTCCTATCAACCTCAATTCTAGGCCCTATGCTATATACGAATTGCAACCATGATTCGACAGTCCAGATGGTCATGCATGTATTCTATCATGCCCCAAATCAGGGTCTGTAAGTTAAGTTACCCTACCGAGTGCTTCTATGCAATCACTGGGTTGTTGGACTTACCCTCTTAAGAATCATGCCCCAAAAGATATCTATTAGACTGTCCCAACCGTTAATTATCCTGACAATAATCAGGAAGAGAGGTAGATCAAAGTCCCCATTCAAGCAAAAAGCACCCAACATTAACCGGTAAGATCTTCCAATCTGGGAGATTGGTGGTATGATCCATCATTGTAGAACCCAACAGTTCAATGGTCTGGATCACCAAAACATGGGCCCCACTTGCACAAATCCCACACCACATTACATCATCCATATCCATGTGTATCAGGACATGGTAATTTCTTGATCATACAATCCCTTCATTGATCAACCACATACCTCGTTACAATTGTGAAATGTGATTGCTAACGGAATTATATTTTCAGTTATTACAAGTGGGCCCACAGCTCGATGATCTGAAGATAGCCCATAAACCAAAAGAAGAAGAACAAAAAAAAAACCTAGAATGGAATATCCTAGAGATGGAATATTTGCCTTCCATTGGTTGAATGGGAACTGTAGCTGCATTTCCACCCTTTCTAACCGTTTCATTTTGGCATCAGTGGATTTTTCGTGCATGGCCATTAACATATGGCCCATAATATCAGCGATCAGGATCACTGAACATTACCGGACATTTATTTTTGATCAAGTAATATTCTAAAAAAAAAATCAACATATTTCATTTTATTATTATTATGAGAATTAATCGTACTACTTCGGGTCCTAGGGTTTCCACACTTGAAGAAAAAAAAAAAACCTGTGCAAGATGCCTGATATTCACAACGCTTTGATAGTTGGGTCGAGATACAGCCCCTGCTAGTAAAAACTGAAAACCCCAGCAGTACTGTTAAATCTATCAACCAAGCATCATATGGCATCAGAAGGAAAGATGGAAAGCCCATGAGCCTTCATCCATCCACACCAAGTACTCTTGAGAACTCACACACCTTCGTGGCAGACTTGCAAAGATCGGTGGCCCTCATTAGGTTGGCCCCACCATGGAAGTACCATATCCAAATTTCATGCTGACCTCCAACTTTTCATGTTTCACGTTTTCATGTTCAAATTCAGAAGGTAGGATTGTACATCTAGCCTAAGATTTTGAAGTGGTCACATCCATGCCAGGGCCCACCAGATTTACAGGTCAGGTTTCAAACACTTGTGCCTATGTTCAAACAACTGCAGCAACTAATGTTTTCAATTACCTGAGATTAGCATGTACCTAAAAGAAACCAATGGTGAGATGAACTGGAACTCAAATGACAGTGGCAAAATGGATTTTCTGCTAATGACCTGAACCATATATAATGAATAGTGTAATTTGATATAAAACAAATGGTAACAAAGGACAACCCTGTGTATAATATGTAGCATGCTCTTGTGTGAGCTTTCTCTGGTGGGCCCCACCACTACCTAGTAGAAGATTCCAGGAACTTACCACAGCCTTCCGATCATGATTGTACGTCCGACGAACATGCTATACACCAGATCATTCCGCTTGCTATATTACCATCAAGACAAGATTAACATTCCAACTGCATGAAAATCAGTACCATCAAGTAGGAGAGGGATGGTTAATGTAAGCTGAACTTTAGTGTCGATGAGAGTAATCGAGAAATCTTTGTGCGGCCCACGACTGTTCGTTTGGCTTGGGAGTTGGCTATACCGAGCTTATATACATGGCCGAAGAGATGGGTGGATCAAAATGGCATGACTGACGATAACCCTACAAATGACCATTAGAATAGAGGTAGGCCCCCTGTCCTACACTCTGGCTGTACCCTGCTGGGAAGTGTCCTTGCGCACTGTAAGGCATCTGAGGCATTGGCCTTGGACCATGTGACCCCATGAATCCGATTGGAATATGTTGTGCTCCTGGTTGCGGCCACTGTCCGACATGATGGTTGCCTCCTGTTGGAACGGGCCCCTGCCAGTTATAAGTTATCTGAACCATTGGATTCAGAACATGCTTCCCCACTAATCCTATTGGAGTGTGTTGTAATCAATTTTGGAACATCTGGGGCCACTGTCCTAAAGTCCTTTTGTCAACCGTAGGGATCTTACAAGGCACCAGAGCTGTTGGATTTGGACCATGTGACATGTCATGCCCTGTTGGATGGTGTTGTAATCCTTTTTGTGGCCATTGGGGCCACAGTCCTAAAGTCTGATTCTCAACCGTAGGGATGTTACAAGGCATCGGAACCGTTGGATTCAGACCATGTGACCCCTCAGGTCCTCTTTGAGGCTGTTGCAATCCTTTCTGGGGCCAATGGCCCCACTGTTCTGCAGTGTAGTTATCCCCAGTAGGTATATGCCCTTGTTGGTTGCAAGGCATCAGAGTTGCCAGATTTGGACCATGCAGCCCATCACCTTCACTTGGGAGAAATTGCGACCAATCAACAAATTTGGTTGATCTTGCAGCTTCAGTATAGCGCATCTTCTTTGTTGGTTTTGAATCACGGGAGAGATGGCTTCTCTTCATATTCGTAGTGGCGCTCTTGAGGAATGGCTCTCCTGGTGTAAGAACGGCATCAGGTCCAAACAGGAGTTGTTTCATCTGGGGAACCTGAATCTGGCCCTTCATAAAAGATGACAACCGACCAAGAGTAACATGGATGCACTTGTGAATCTTCTGCACCTCTGCCTTGCCCACTGATCTCGCAGTATTTTGAGATTGATCCGTGAAATCCTCCACCTGGGATTTATATATATATATTTTTTAAAATTTGTATTTTTTTACTTTATGGTCGCAGATATCCCACATGGAAGAATTGTCGGGTAGTGATGTACGAAGACATAAATAGAGTCCACATCAAGGTGTGCCGTTGCGGTATCGGTTGGCGTAACGGTGACCTCCAAAACCGATATGGATATGGGGGCGTAACGGGCCGTAACCACGCAAAAAAAATTTTTTGCCAAAAAAATATGAAAAAATATGGATTAAATCCGGAATATTCTAAGCATTCCAAATATGCATTCATTTATAAATTGGAACATGTTTATGGTGGTGTAACGGTCCACTCTTTGGTGAGAAGTTGTACCGGACTGTCTGATGAATTTATGAACCAGATAACTTGAATTTGACTACAAAATTCATATATTTAATTTTCTAAATATCTAATTTATATACTTAACAATTTGATATCATTTCTCCCAATAGTTCTTTAAAAAAATGAAATTAAATTCAGGTTGATGGTATTGCCAATTTGGGGCTGACTTGGAGGACCAATCCATGTCCCAAATCAGCCTCAAATTCATTCAATTTATTGGCATTATCCCACTTATGAATTAGTGGACATTTATTGGACAGCGAATCATGAAAAAAAATCAAAAGGCCCTATTTTAAAAAATAAGCGTCCACAAATTAACAATTAAACTATTCAAACAATTTGATTTTGGCATTATGAGTTAGCAATTACAGTCCATAATTTAATTGGTAAATTTTAAGTTAATACGTGTCTTGTATACAATTTTTTAAGGGCCCAAATTAGGTGGGACTCAAATGGTGAAGTGTAGCACACGAGTGTTAAAGTTTTTTGGGCCCCACCCATGATGAATGCGTTATATCCACACCGTCCATTCATTTTGCCAAATAATTTTAGGGCATGAGCCCAAAATAAGGCAGATCCAAAGCTCAGGTGGACTGCACCATAAGAAAAAAAATAATTAAACGTCCACCAGTAAAATTTATTGGGGGCTACAAAAGTTTTAGATCAAGCTGACATGTGTGTTTTCCCTTCATCCATGTCAGTGTGACCCTATTAACAAGTTAGATGGAAAATAAACATTACAATGGACCCTAAGAAATTTTTAATGGTGAGCCTTCTATAACCACTGTGTCATATGCTGTGGTCCACTTGAGATTTGGATCTTACTAATTTTTTGAATCATGACCTAAAATGATGTGGCAAAATGGATGGACGACATGAATAAAATACATACATCATGGTGGGGCCCACGTGGCACGTGTACCATGTGCCATGAGAGCGTGCTGCATAATTCCGCGGTTCATTCATTTGACGTCACAAATTCATGTGGGTTTGATCATGAGGTATGTGTTATATCTAAACCGTTCATTCATTTGACGAGCTCGTCTTAAGGCTTGACACGAAAAATAGTACAGATCTAATTATCAAGTGGACCACACTGCAAAAAGCATTATCTCCGCTGCTATTTGTGGTGTGGTCCACCTGATCTTTGGATATGATTCATTTTTTGCATAATGATCTAAAATGATCTATAAAAATAGATTAACGGTTTAGATATAATAAATACATCACTATGGGGCCCACGTAACTTTGATCTCCTTTGAACCGTTCGTATAGCTCGGAGCGCGAGGAGCGTCAGTGCTTGTCTTTGCACGACACGTACCTATAGCAGCTACATAGCTGCTGTGTGTGATACACCAGCCCATCCGCGTCCGTGCTCGTCTTCGCACGACACGTACCTACAGCAGCGATATAGCTAGTGTGTGGTACACCAGCCAATCGGCTTCCATTCTTTAGCCGACCGAGAGAGAGGGAGAGTGAAATGAGAGGGAAAAAGAAAAAATGAGAGGGAAAGAAAGGAAAATGGAGAGAGAAGAAGAAAACGAGAGGGAAAGAAAGGGAAATGGAGAGAGAAGAAGAAAATGAGAGGGAAGGGGAAAACCAGAGCTGCAGCCGCAGCCCGAGAAGAAGAAGGAGAAAACGAGAGGGGGGCCACAGCCGATGCCGCAGCCGCAGCCGCAGCCGCAGAAGAAGAAGAAGAAGAAGAAGAAGAAGAAGAAGAAGGAAAAAAAAAAAAAAAGGTATGTATTTTTTTCTTGTTTTTCTTTTTCTTTTTCTTTTTTTTTTTAAAAAAAAACCCTATTTCCGTAACGGCCGTTATGGGTCTGTAACGGCCGTTATGGCCCGTAACGGCCCCGTAACGGACGATACGCATACAAAAAAGGGTAACGGCCGATACGACCCCGAATCGCGTATCGGCCATCACCGTTTCCGTTACGTATCGGCCGATACGGCCGAAACGTAACCGATTCCGCACACCCTGGTCCACATATGCAGAGGCAGTACAAGTGAGGCCCATGGTTCACCGATCCAGACCATGGATATGCTGGACTCTGCCATGGATTGAAAATTTTAACCATTCAATCAAAGACCTACAGGTTCATGGTTACCAGACATGCAGCAAGTCAGTCCAGAGAAAGGGCAAAATTGGATAGCTAGGATCTTCTAATCTGGAAGATTTTTTGGTCATCTCAGATTATACGCCCTGTCAGATCAGTTGTCCGAATCATCAAACATGGACCCCACCCATCATACACAGATACCTCAAAATGGTTAAATGTATCTGCATAATATCATAATTAGATACCTGAATCTTATGTCTAAAATCCAAACTAATGCAATAATTCATTGTGGACCCATGCATGTTCTGGGTTTCATACGGCCCCACTTGCAGGGACTAGGGATCAAGCAGGGCAGCACATCAAAACACTATTCATGTGATGGTATACTTTCAAAGACGACCATGAGTTTCTAACAAGAAAAGCTTTAGAATTCCAAGAAAAATCAAACTCAATGAACTTACACTCATGTTGGCAACTTGAGAGTTCCATGTCTTAGAAATCCAAGATCCTTGGCAAGTGCTAACACAAAGACCATGGGGCCATAAGGTTTCAACCGACGATAACTGCAAGAGCAAAAATACCAAGCAAGATAGATCAGTAAACCAATCACTGCACCTGAAAGATGGCAATAGCAACGGCCAGAGCCAGACATAAAAATGGTCCAGCAAGGGCACCGACTTGCAAAAACCCTTTCATTGCAGCTACTACAGCTAATATTATTATGAACGATTGAATAAAAGAACACAGGTCCACCAGATATAGGTGGTGAGAAAGTCTATAGAGAGAAACTCATGACCAATATTATAAAGAGTATCATAAAATGCTTGGGCACGATGTTGTCACCGTAACATACAAGTGAAGCTCATGATTCAGTGACCCAAACTGTTGATATTACGATACCCCCTGTGGATGGCCAATGTACAAAAGATCCCACAGATCAGAAGATCTTAGATATAGAATAGTTGGGTTTTTTTACTTTTTTTCCTTTTCCGGTGGAATGTGAACCGTTGCTGTTTTTTTTCTTTCATAATCATCTATCCATTAGCCACCTATTGAGAGCTAAGAACGTTTTCCACATGGGAGATTTTTGGTTCATGGGCTATCCACAATGGGATCCAAAATATCAGCGGTCTGGATCACCAGACCACAGGCCCCACTTGTAAAAACTGAAATTCCTGATGTTACAGTACAAACTTTTGGCCTGAGCAGTGTATAATACCTCTTTCCTGGAGAAATAGCATCAAGAGAGGGTGCCTATTGGAACTAGTGTTGTCAAAATCCTATTATCTACGATTTATGATTCAAATTATAGTCATTCTCTTCTATTTTAAGTTTCACTTGGAATTCAGTTTATGTTTTTAAATTGGTGGAGGCTTTAAGAATCATTTAGCAAAAACCTTTAAAGAAAAAAGAATTGTTTAGAAAAGGTAAATTAATTTATTCTCTATAAGAGATTAAATTATACAGCTTTTTTTTATTGAGCTTTTTAAGTTATTTTTAAGTTACACATTCTCTTCAACATTAAATCATTGAGCTTTTTTTAAAAATGATTTCTTACTTATCAACTGGTCGAAACACCGAATTGATGTATGACCTATCTGTAATGTTTTCATGGATGGTTACGATTACGTTGACTAACACATATTGCGGAATGATGGTTAGAAATCAAAATATCTTTTTTTGTCAGTCTACAGAATCAAATGCCACTTTTCCAACGTGATTCTACATTCAACGAAGTTAACAAGAACCTAAATTATTAAAAGGATCATTGTATGTTTTTTAAGAAAAAAATCTTGAAAGGAAAAAAAAAAAAAAAAGAAAACAAAAAAACAAAAGAAAGAAAGATAAGAATCCTTTGTCACTATCATGGCATGGTATTACTTGGTGCATATTGATGGCAAAAAGATGAATGATGAGTTTTTAATGTTTTCTGATTCATTTATAATTTTATTTTTAAGAAAATCATAAAAAATGTTACGATTTACGATAGGATTTGTGATTCAATACGATTCAACCCTTACTACGATTTGCAACACAATAACGATTTTTACAACATTGATTGGAACTATCTTCCACAATGGTAGCAGAAATACTGCATATCCTACGCAGGAAATATTAATGCAACAAAGGCAACTGCCAAAGCTCTAAGGAATGTCCTTGCTGTTATATAAATCTAGGTCTTGGGCTCCTCCAGTGTTTTGAAGATAATTCCTTCAATGCAACTCCATATCCGACATGGTTTCTAATCAGCATAGAGGCCTGCGAATACTTTGGAGGGGAAATGACACTGCACCTATCGTGGTTGATTTGCATACACCCATCTACCATTTTAGGCCTGATAACTGTTCTACAGCCAGGTGTATGCTAAGTTGTCATGTAGACCCATCTTCCCTGCCTACCAGCATGCCACTTGTGTAGGACATCTGTAACATGCAAGAGGTAGGTGCCACCACCTGGCGCAAGAATAGGCCAGTCTGCTCATCAGGTGGGCCACTCTTCTGGAATTCATGGACAACCAATAGATTGATTCAATGCACAGGCATGGCCAGCCTAATGAGCGGATCAGACTGATTTCTGAGACATGAATGGCTTATGGCTTTCATGGTCAGATGATCTTCACTAGTGGCATGATGGGGGAAGATGGACTGCATGACAAATTGTCATGCTCTAGCTACAAGTACTTAGTTCTCTTTGGGAATTGTAGTAATATTCTAGAGTGCTTCTTCAATTCCAAATATGTAAAAGAATACCACTTCAGTTCCCAAAATGGATAATAGATTTATGCAAATCAACTAGGATGATGTCAGTGGCGGCTCCCCTCCGGAATTGATTTGCCCCAACTACTTTTGGATGCTAATATTAGTAGGTGGGCCATTCGTATCCTTGATTCTCATTCTTTCTCTAGAAATCTCAGTCTTGCTGATCTAAGGAAAGAGAATACCTTAATCAATAGAGTAACAAAGAGTTTGGCCAAGGACTCCTTGTTTTCTTTCCCAAATTGTTGATAACCCCGAACAACATTCTCCAAATTTGTCATGTCAATTCCATCTGAAAAAAGGCCGAGTCTAGGACCATGTCAACCAACGATCTCCTATACAATGCATTTCAGATCTAAGATTCAAGAAGAAGAATATTGTCTGGCATGAATTTAAAAGAAGATCCTTGTATATGTTAAGATCAACTTTAGGTCATTTTTGGATACACATATCCAAAAGGAAAGACGGAAAAAATAATTAGGCAATAATTATTTCCATGTGCACTATTGGAACATGAATTCAATTTTTAGGTGTCATGTTTGGATAGCAATTGGAAATCTCGCATTTGTGAGACAACAGTCACCTAGTTTCTTATGCTAGACAATCCAAACTATGGAAAATTGCAATGATTGCTTTGTGGAATCTCCCATTTTCTTTGCTATCTAAACATCTCAAACTGTCACATCAATGGAAAACCTTTCCATTACCATTGATTTCCACGGAATGGTGATATCCAAACATGTCGTTAGATGTAAAGAAAGGAAGAATTATTGGATTGAAGAGCAGAACAATTCCAGTTTCCAAATTGTACAAGTTGGCCCATGGGTTCATTAATCCAGAGAATTGGTCTGTTGGGATATACCATGAACAAGTGACCTGAAAGCATGGATGTTGAAGCTTTATGATCTTAACAGTGTTAAGAAAGTTTATACCAGAGGTTACACTTGAAAAATATGACTTGTCCATGTTGCAAATGGTAATAATGCCTTATAATGAGATATTGGTCTCTATATCATGATATGACCATTACTTGTACAGAGTGTTGACTGCCCAAGGCTTCACCAAAAAAAAACAGGCAGGCACATCAGCCAACCCATGGACCAGTGCGATATGGGCATATGATTTTATTTTATTTTTGGCCAAAATTTGTTGGAAAATAAGAAGCAACAGAATGCATTTTAGACATGTATTCAATCGTTCATCAGGCCATTCTTTAGTAAGAATGTTGTTGGTTGGGTAGCCTCAACATTTGACACTGCTTCATGATATGATATCAATATATCATCGATCAATTATGAAGTATCAATCTAATTATTTATTATATCTTATCAATTCAATAATTCAATGTATCATTGATCATCTAACAATTAGCATTATCAATTCTTCATTTTATAGAAAATTTCCCAAGACATACATTACTGAGGTACTCAGAGAGTCGGTAGTAATAGCATGTCCAAAAAATAAAATTAACCACCAAGTGGCAAGTGCAAAAACAGATGATATAGTACTCAACTACTCGTTGCTTTAGTGATCAATCTGCTTGCCCCCGGTTCTCTTCCATAGGGTGTTTTTCTTTTTCTTCTTGAATAAAATCTCAATTGCCCATCAAACAAAAACCACATGAATGCCTGAGGCGGCTCTAAATCGTCGTCATCATCAATGTTGTTGTATTGTGGTTGTCTCCATCCATAATGACAACACTGGAGATATGCAAATAGATAGTTGTAAATGTTCTGCTGAAGCATATAGGGATGGGAGTGCTGGTGAACAATGCCACAGTAGCGCAGATGGTCCTGGAACGCCTGGGCTAAGTACTGCACTCCCTCTCCAAATAGTTTTCAAACTTCCCCACCGAGAATTTACAAGTTTGCCTTTCCCCATTCTTTAAAGTCCCCACTATTTCCAACGTTGGTAGACCGAGGAAATGTAGAATCCCTTTTATACCCCTCCTCAACATCCCAAAACCCATTCCCAACAGTCTAATTAAGATAGCAATTGCAGTGGCTGGTAAAAAGGGAATGCATATGGGCACGTGTAAGAATGGACTATGAATGTGGATCTGATAGCTAGGTTAAGGAAAATCGCCACAATCTTGTATCCTCTGACCACTACCATGACCAACATCTTCTCAAGCACTACATTGCTAACTATCCTCCTCATCAGATGACATGTAGCACTACCATCCAGATCTATTAAGTAGCATTGTGTCAGTTTCATCGTGAGGGCAACGATAGGTGCTTCGTATTGTCATCTCACCACCACCTGCACCATCTCTATCACCACTCCTCGATCAACAATCTTGGTAACACTACTAGCTTCTACATCCTCAGAAATCGTTGCCTGACAACCACGACTCTAGCAGATGTTGACATCCAATGGGACAACTACTCTCAGGGGGAGGATCTACATCTATATCATCAATAGCTTCTTCCATCTTCTTCTCCCTCTCTTCTACTGGCATTATGTGCCCTTGAAATCCAACCAGATTCTTTTGTTGAGTGGAACTAGGTTATGAATGACCTCCTATGATGAATGGAATTTGGTCATTAGTCACCTTTATGTTTATATTGTTCTTTGCCATGATATAATTGTGTATGGAAACAAATTTCTTATGGGAAGCAATTGATCCCTTATAGGTTAACTTTGAGTTGGCTCCATGGTGAAAGAGCAGCGGACATATCATTCAGGTTTGGCCATGGGAGAGTTGTGTTTCGCGGTTCTCGAGTGCCCTAAATTCCATAACAACTCCGGGACATATGAACTAGATCTAGTTTGTGGTTATCCTATCTGTCAATTGAATCAGTGAGGAACCAGAATATCTTAATCTCCATTATTGGGTCATTTATCACATCTTGTTTGGGCCCTTCACCACATGGGAGTACAATGATCAGTAGTATCCAAGTTCTAGCATCAGGCCTGATTGGATATTCATGTTGGAAGATCAAACCAAGTTTCCTAACCGAGAATCCTATCATGCGTGGATTAGTGACTTGATTATGTCCTAGCTTTGTGATCTTAATCTTGATGTGATGGCTTTGACACATCTAATGATGTCAAAGTACGTGGCTGACATACGGATATGGTTGGGTGCATGAATTGAGGTTAAGAAACCTCTTGTGATCCAATATAGGATCCACATCTCTGCGGACACTAGTTAGTGGCGTGGATCTTAGTTGTTGAAGCTCCATCAAGATCATTTTAGTGGGCCCATGCTTCTAGATGTTTTGAAATAGGTTTCCTAAGGTTTTAACGTTGGATCTTCTGTTTAACGTTATGTTTGTTTTATCGTGCTTAATGGAAAACCAATGATCATGATCTATTAATGACCCACCTATCAGCCCGACATGAGATTAGGACAAGAGTGAGTTGCCACAATGGTGGAGGTATGTGGTCTATTTTGATGCGTGGATAGATGTGGCGTATGCACCCTTGATGATGTAGGGCATACCAAAGTGCACAAGGTGGTGGACCACCATACTTATGGTGGAAGCATGAAAACCTTAACCTCCACTATATAAGATAACTATTCTCAAGAGAATAAGATGCCCTAACTTTAAAAAGAGAGTGCACATCCATCCCTCCTCCGCTTCACATGTTTCATAAGAAAAAAGAGAAGAAGTGAGAGAGAAAGAGAAGGCATTCATCTCCTTCTCCTTCCATCACTTGGATGGTCCACTCCAAGGGCATGTTTGGATATCACCAATTACCTGAAAACAATGGAAATGGATAGTTGTTCCATTGACACGACAATTTGATATGATTGGATGATAAAAAAAAAGGAGGATTCCACAAAGCAATCATTGCACTTTTCTATAGTTTGGATTCTCTAACAAAAGAAACTTAAGTGACATTGTCTCACAAATATGATATTTCTACTTATTGTCCAAACAGCTAAAAATGGAATCAAGATTTCAATAGTGCTCAAGAAAATAATTATTATCTTTTCTTTTCGTTCCCCTCAAAATGCATGTTTTGAAACATGGTCAAAGGGTTGACTTCAACCCTGAGATCTAAATTCCAGCTCCATAGTGGGCATGATAAAACATTAACATAACTGCACTGTAGCGGTCACATCGTAACGGTAACGACATAGGTAACGACCCACGTCGAAATTTTCGGATCACAATGGGCCCATGACAGTCCGTTATGACGGGATGTATAACAGCCTACGTGTCTATAAGTCCCCAAATGGGGTTGTTTTTCATCTTCTCCTCTTTTCAACATTTTTTGCATATTTTGACTGTTATTAAAGCCATTTTCAACCAGATTTGTGTAAGTTTTTACTATTAAAACACAAGAATTAAACCATTTTCAAAGAATCGAAGATTTGGGGTCAAATATAGGGAAATTTTAAAAATATGTAAAAAATAATAATAATAAAATAAAAAAATTATTATTATTATTATTATTATTTTTCTTGCTGCAAATGTACTGGTTCAACATTATATTACCAAATCGACCAAATCTCCCTAAATTTGTGTTCGATTTGGCCATGTTTGTATACTCAATTTTTCGTATTTTTGCTAGTTTTTATATAATTTTCAAAATTTTCAAGAATCTTTTTTTTTTTTTGTAAAATGTCTGGAGTGTAGATTGTTCAACTACATGTATGGAGTTTAGATCTACACATTCGTGTATTCTTCAATCAGTGATTTTCATTTCTTTTTCTATTTTTCTGATATTTTGGACAATTTCGAGTCATTTTTCCGATGAATAGTGACTTTCTTTTTTATTTTTCCCCAACTTTCTTGAGGGGAATGGTGTGAAACATTTAAGAATATGCATTAGTGGGATGAATCCTACAGATTGCATGAATTTCAAGTCCATTTTGGGGCCATTCAAGTGTTATCTAAATTGGCCCGACACAATTCATAATGGCCGCATAACGGTCTAAAATTAATTTAATTTTTTCCTCAAGTTTCCTAAGGAAAATTGTGTCAAATGGTTGGGGATATGCATCAGTTGGATAAATCCCACAAACTACATGAAGTACGGACCGTTGTGGAGGCAGCCAAGCGTAGCTAAATCGGCCCAATACTATTCATCAAATTTTAATTTTAATTGTTTCCTTGAATTTCTAGAGGGAAATGTTGTCAAATCAAATAGTTATGAATAGTGTTGCCATGTGTGATTGTACAATTGCATACATTGGCTCGGATCACAAATGCCATACTGGAGTGGCATACTAAAGTATGTGACGGTTATGCAATGGGATAATCACATAACCATGGCATACTCTAGTATGCGATGTCATAATAGCCAACGGTCAAATTTCTTATAGATTGTAATAAGTTGTAACTTGTAACTTGCATTGTATACGTCAACTCATCAAGGTTCAAGTTATCAATACAATTTCTATGTTTGTAGTCTTCAATAATTAATTCTTTCTTAGTGTAACTGGTTGATTATTTAAATTTGTTTTGTTATATTATATATAATATAATACAACTCAATGTATAGATGGTCTAATAGGCAAACTACAATGAGATAGGTAAATAAACCTAATCCAATCACTAGTAATAATTAGATATAGTTTTTCTTAATTTTTTAGATTTTTTCCATTTTTTTTTAATTTTCAAAAATTTTAAAAAATAATAATTAAAAAATAAAAAATAAAATGCCATCAACCTGAGCGATCGCTTATGTGATTATGCGATGGCATAAGCGATCAGCCCTGGTTGATGGCTTATTATGGTTGGACCAGCCCAAGAAGACAGCATGACAAACTTTATGGGGTATTACTAGGGAATGGTGCTCCAAACTGCCATTGATGCATCCAAGGAAACAAAATATGCAATTTGTATTTTCAGTCCTACAAATAAGATGATATATAAAATTGGATAGGAAAGTGTTGTGCAAATTATTACTAATGAAGCATCGTATATAAATCACTTGGAAAAATGTTGATGAAGAAGTGGAAATATTTATTTTAGTCAACATATGTTGCACATTTTATCTATCTCATACTAAAAGATATTGGAAAGAAGGAAAAAAATTACAAAATTGGTTCAAAAAGTAAATCACGAATTCATCTATAATCATTACCAATTAGTCATCAAAAAGCCTACATTGACTTGATTTACTAAAATTTTATTGCCCTTGAGAGTCTACATGAGCACAGTAGAAAGTTGAGCAAGATATTTGCTTCTTGGGAGTAGCTCAACACAAAGCATGAGCAGAAGATGTTGGGGGCACTAGTTGAGTTTATGTGGAAACCATTGGAAACAGTAAATATTGTAAGAAAGTTCGAAACATCCTGAAGCTAATGGAACCACTGATGAAAGCACTATCTTTTGTAGAATCCAACGAGATACCTACCATGAGCTTCCTTTATGAAGCCATGAATAAACCAAAGCTTGCTATTTGCCATGATTGGGGCAACTAAAACGAGTACTAAACGATAATCAACAATGTTGGACAGATAAACGTCACTGTGACCTTCATGCAGTAAGAACAACTAAAACAAGTACTAAACGATGATCAACAATGTTGGACAAATAAACTTCACCGTGACCTTCATGCAGTAGGGACAACTAAAACGAGTACTAAACGATGATCAACAATGTTGGACAGAAATTTCACCGTGACCTTCATGCAGTAGGTAATAATATTAGAAGTGATACACAGTAACTGATACTTTAGCATGTCTCACGCACGTTCATTATGCACTTATGTGTCACACTGAACATAGCCCGACTCCCACTCCCACTCTTTGCCTCACTAACACTCCCAGCCCCACTCCTCCCCTGCTCCCATGTTACAAACTGACCCCCTCCCTCCAAACATGTGCCGATGCTCTTCATCTTCACTAGTGTGCAGGCGCTCCCTCCTCACTTTTGTAACCTCCCCATCTAGATCTTTACCAGAGTCAACATTATCACTATCATCCACACCCATAAAATCATGACCAAAACACTCTGGTTGAACTGCATCGAGAGCATCCTGCTTCTTTTTCTATACGATGGCTTGTTCCCCCCATAATTTCTTCCAATTTTTGTTGTATCATCTCCTCCATCTCTCTTGGCACGCTTAGACACATCGCGACTTGCCCCTTTTGATGTGTCAAATGTTGTTTTACTCATCTGATTCCTCTGCCTCCAGTTACTAATTTGCCACAATAGTTGCATTTTATGGCATATGCCTATTTCTTGGTTGCGCCACCACTTTTTCCTGCTCACGCCACAAGTCACAACTAATAAGTCTTGTCCCATGTTTAACTCCAAATCCTACCCCACTCCAAGTCCAAGTTGTCAACCAACTCAAGTCGTCAACCCCAGACTATTCCAAAAGAACCAAGCTCCTGACATACAATGTTAAAACAACATTATCTTAAATAAATACAAACCAAAATTTTTAATTCAAATTCAAATGAATAGTATTGGGCCGATGGTGAACCACTCGAATGCCCCCCAAATTGGCCTGAAATTCATGCAATCTATGGAACTTATCCCAGTAATGCATATCGCTAAGCATTTGACATCATACCCCCTAAAAATTTGGATGAAAAAATTTAAAATTACATTCAGATGAATAGTATCGCTGATTTGGTGGACCAATCAAATACAACCCCAAAATAAGTTGACATTCATGTAATCCGTATGATTCACCACATTAATGCATATCTCTACACATTTGACATCATTCCCCTCAAGAAAATTTGAAGGGGAAAAAAAACTAAAATTAAATTATAATGAATAGTGTCGCTGATTTGATGGACCACTCAAATGTCCCTAACACGAGCTAAATTCATGCAATTTGTGGGATTCATCCTGCTAATGCATATCCCCAGGCATTTCACATCATTTCCCTCAAGAAATTTGAGGGGGGGGTAAGGCTAGCACTATTCACTAAACAAAAAATACCAAAAATTTTAAAATGCCAAAAAAAAAAAACTCTGACTTAGTGCATGTACGTGTAATCTTAAACACTATACATGTATTTCAGCAATCTATACTCTAAAAAATTCGAATATTGTTGAATATATGTATAAAAAAATAGCAAAAAACAAAACAATGAAACATTAGAAACATGCCTAAATCGACTACAAATCTAGCAAGATCTTATCGATTTGGTGACAAAATTTTGAATATAAACATTTGCAACAAGAATTCAGAAAGATAAATTCTTTCCCTTTCTTTTATTTTCCCAAATGCGACCCCCGGATCTTCAATTCATATAAAACGGCTGGATCTTGTGTTTCAATCTCAAATAATTGCACAACACTAGTTGATATTAGGTTAGAAACTCTGAAGAAGCAAAAATCGCGAAATCTGGATAAGTAATTCACAAACGCGTTGTAGCCCAATATCGTGCACGGTAGGCAATGTTACCATTATGTAACAACATGTAACCGTTTTTGGATACCTTGGTCAAAATGTCAAACTAGGACATAAGATGTCAGACAAGAAACCTGGAAAACTCAGCTCGTAGAAACCCCAGTGCAAATATGTAAATATTGAAAAGATTCATGGTTCTAGAAATTCTATTGTCGAAGATATTTAGTTAAAAATGCATACTATATAATAAAAATGGGTTTTGCCAGCATCCCCATCTCCCCAACCCTTTAAAATGACATGTGGGATGCCCAACATCAAGTGGGATGGTTCATTCAATAGCTCATTCAATAATACCATTAGGAGCAATCCATGGTGCAAGAATCAAGCCGATTGAGTGATCCTATTCCTAACCCTATGAGGCCAAGTTGTTCCAACTGTTTGTTGTTTACAAGACATAGATCACATGGTTAGAACAAGGTATTCAATAATGGTATGGTGGCCGTAACAGCCAGCCTTATGGCCATTAAAATATCGACCATTATGACTGTTACACCCACCGTAACGGCCGTTACATTGTAGCAGATAAAAATAAAATAAAATAAAATAAAATCGAAAGAAAAAATGTGTAGGCCTTATGTCGGGGTTGTAGAGATCCATTATGGACCAATTTTTTTTCTTTCAAATTGGCCATTATGGCCCTGTATTTTGTAACGGTTGCCATTGCTACCGTTACGTAAATGACCGTTATGGCCGTAACATAACCGTTTTTAAATACCATGGGTTAGAATCATTAAACCAGAGCGATATTTTGTAATCATAAGCAATAGAAAGTGGGGGGGGGGGGGGGGGGGGGGGATATCAAGCCACCCACCAAAAAGTGCAGAACAATTGCTCCGATGTTTTGGAGAATCAATGAAGTTAAATTCAGTCTTTTTTAGCAGTTTGGCGGAACTGTCTTCCTGTAATCTATACTTAATAGAAGGCGACAGTTTGCACTTTTGGTTAAGTACCATTTGTGTCCTGTGATTGCACTCTCATGCAGGGTTTCCGGTGCATGTGCCCTTGTGCCTGATCCGAAACATATATCCGGTGGGTCACACTTTAAGCAGGCCACGGTAAAGAAATGGAGGGGGTGTACGTGCAATATGCGCAAATTCTAATTAACTGCTCTCATCCGATGGTTTATTTCACAATTCGAGAACAACCAAACAAGTTGATGGCCTAATTTCATTGTACGTTAATTTGTATGAAAGGACTTCCGTGATGGACAGCTTGGATCCTTTATTTTCTGTCATGTTGTGACCTGCCTCTGCATGTACATGGGCTGCCTCGTACCCAGGTGCATGCCTGCTCTGCAAATGTTTAGGCTACTTTATTAGTTTTGCACCACTTTCAAAATGGTGGTGGCTCATCTTCACACATGGTGCTAATGTACAGTTATGAGAACCATCGAAATTGTGTCCAATCGTTGATGGAGAAAATCTCTAAAATCATACTATCTCCTAACCATCCATTTTTATGGGCTATCAGTGATGGTTAAAAACAATATGGTGAGTGCTCAAATTCAAAGGCAAAATCAGATGGTTAATAGCATCTCAGTGTAGTTTTTTGGCCATACTCTGCCAAAAAATGGATCAGTGATTTGGACAGTCTGGATTGCTGTGCAACTATGCCGTGTACAGTCGAAGAATCACCATTATTTTTTAATGGTACTAACTCTAACTCCACGCAGTTTGCACATCCTTGTGGCATGTGCTTATGCATGTGCCACACTGCACTAGTAAGTCAAAATAGGTAGTCCTTTTTTTTTTTACCAATCATAGCAGTTCACCAGCCCCAAATGAAACCTTCCCCACAAACATAATCACATGCAAGGAACTTACCTTTGAACAGGGCAGAGAAAGGAGGTAATATTGGAGGGTCTCGCGTCTGCATAACAGAAAAAAGGTATATCAGCCAAACGAAGGATCACCAAAAGAAAGCTGGAACCTCCATTGCATAGCTCAAAGAGTTTACAATTGTTAGTCCAACAACTACAAGCTATGATCAATATATAATTTGAATCTATGTAAATGGATGACACGTTTTTTAACTGTGCCATGTGGACACATAATCTCGTCCACATGTCCATCAGTCGTGGACCTGGCTCATTAATTGATGATTATATAGAACTAACCTTTTACTTACCATCGTGAGCCTTGCTAAGCCCACATGCATGTGCAATAAAACTCATGTACACCCCCACATGTGCCAGCATGGCATAGTATGTCCAAGATCAAATCCACCTACCAGAAATGCCCCGGTATATTGATGCCCTAAACCAAGAATAAGGTTGATCGACTGATCAGGTGGGCCGAACTTTTCAAAACAAATGTACGGCTCTGAAAAGCTTGGCTGGAGTTTTCTAACCCATCCACCTGTTTCCAATATTGGGGCTCACATGCTGAGTGGATCAGATTTTGAACATACATAAGGTCAGAACAACCTGATGGATGGATTGGATCTCACACCCATGTGCCATGCTGGCACATGTTTGGTATGTAGCTGTGTACACGAGCTTTATAGCACAGACATGTGTGCTTAGCAAAGCTCTACTGTTGTTATCTTTGACTTTTGGGAAACATTTTTCATATTTAAGTGGTTGATTTTTAGGTTTGACTTGTTATTAATTTTTTCTACATGGAAACAATTACTACATGTGTACATCTAAATTGCAATATTTTATCATTCTGGATATTTTAAACTGGCATGTTGGAGAATTAAACTTTTAAAGGTCACACTATTCAACTACTTCTGTGTATAACCCTGGTAGATGTGTCTGTTCATAAATTTCAATGCTTACTATTAAACAAAAATTAATTAATGAGAATATAAACATGAATTCAGAGAACAATTAAACGCATACCAGATTGATATTGATCACGAAACGATACATAAGATGGAGGAATGACTAAGCAGGGCCAGTGGCATAGCGCAACGAGGCAAAAAAACTTCAACAACAACAATAACAATTAAGCGTCATCCCAACTAATGGGGGTAGGCTACATGAATCCTGCTCTGCCACTCCATTCTATCGAGGACCATATCCTCATTAACAACACAGGTTGTTAAGTCTTTTCTTGCTGCCTACATCCATGTCCTTTTGGGCCTTCACCTTGCCCTTTTAGAGCCTTCAACTTGAACCAACTCGCTCCTAACCAGTGAAGTTATTAGATTCAATTGCACAAGGTGAAACCATCTAAGCCTACATTCCCTCATCTTATTACCCATTGGTCCTACTCCTAAGTTCCCTCTAATGCATTCAATTCTAATTCTATCCTTCCTCGCCATGCCTCTCATCATCCTCATTTCAGGTATGCTCATCCTATGTGTTGTTCCTCAACTACCTAACATATGTCCCATAAAGCATGGCGGTTCTTATAGCTATCCTATAGAACTAAAATTCCCCTTCAGCTTGATTGGTATATGGTGAGCAAATCATAGAACTCTAGAGACACATCTCCAATTGATTGTTAGGATTCATGAGAAAAAGTTGTGGCCAAATCTTAACACCAGCCGCCAACTTGGCACGGCCCTTATCCTTTATCTGGCTCAAGACCAGCAATGAGAGCGCAAAACTCCCACAAGCATGATTGGAACAGGGTAAAAATAAATGGAAGGTATTACCTAACATACGAAAATATGGCATCCTCCTTTCTATTCAAACTTCTGAAATCCCTTACTACCTATAGATAAATAATGAGGAGAACCACATTATCATCTGATTAGATTAGACTATCTTCTCATGTTGTGTAAAATGGACCTGGCTCTATGCAAATATGGAAAAACAAGAAAAAAGAAATAGACCATAGTTGTCATGTTCCAAGAGATCTCCTAAGCCCACATGTGTGTGTAAGGAACAATGTTGTCAAACTACATGTGGTTCTGTGTGATCGAATATGCTTGTGCGCATATGCGATCGCACAATCGCATATGCGGTCGCCAAGGTATCCCGTATTGGTATCGGTTGGCGTAACGGTGCCCTCTGATACCGATACGGATACGGGGGTGTAACGGCAATACGGGGGCGTAACGGCCTGTAACGGTGCAACTTTTTTTTTTTGCCAAAAAAATATGGATTAAATCCGGAATATTCTAAGCATTCCAAATATGCATTCATTTATAAATTGGAACATGTTTATGGTGGTGTAACGGTCCACTCTTTGGTGAGAAGTTGTATCGGACTGTCTAATTAATTTTTGAACCAGGTAACCTGAATTTGACTACAAAATTCATATATTTAATTTTCTAAATATCTAATTTATATACTTAACAATTTGATATCATTTCTCCAAATAGTTCTTTAAAAAAATGAAATTAAATTCAGGTAGATGGTGGGCTGACTTGGAGGACCAATCTATGACCCGAATCAGCCTCAAATTCATGCAATTTATTGCCATTATCCCACTTATGAATTGGTGGACATTTATTGGATAGTGAATCATGAAAAAAATCAAAAGGCCCTATTTTAAAAAATAAAAGTCCACAAATTAACAATTAAAACTATTCAAACAATTTGATTTTGGCATTGTGAGTTAGCAATTGCAGTCCATAATTTAATTGGTAAATTTTAAGTTAATATATGTCTCGTGTACAATTTTTTAAGGGCCCGAATTAGGCGGGACTCGGATTGTGAAGTGTAGCACACGTGTCAAAGTTTTTTGGGCCCCACCCGTGATGAATGTGTTATATCCACACCGTCCATCCATTTTGCCAAATAATTTTAGGGCATGAGCCCAAAAATGAGGCACATCCAAAGCTCAGGTGGACTACACCATAAGAAACAACAATAATTAAACGTTCACCATTAAAAATTTATTGGGGGCTACAAAAGTTTTAGATCAAGCTGACATGTGTGTTTTCCCTTCATCCATGTCAGTGTGACCCAATTAATATGTTAGATTGAAAATAAACATTACAGTAGACCCTAAGAATTTTTTAATGGTGAGCATTCTATAACCATTGTTTCCTATGGACTATGGTGTGGTCCACCTGAGATTTGGATATTACTAATTTTTTGGATCCTGAAATAAAATGACGTGGCAAAATGGAAGGACGACATGGATAAAATATATACATCATGGTGGGGCCCACTCAGGTCTGATCACGAGGTATGTGTTATATCTAAACCGTCCATTCATTTGACGAGCTCGTCTTAAGGCTTGAACAGATTGGATGGAAAATAAACGTTACGGTGGGCCCTACGAATTGTTTAACGGTGAAAATCATTATCTCCACTGCTATTTTTGGTGTGGTCCAGACGATCTTTGGATATAATTCATTTTTTTGGTAGTGCTCTAAAATGATCTCTGAAAATAGATGAACGGTGTAGATATAATAAATACATCACTGTGGAGCCCATGTAACTTTGATCTCCTTTGAACCATTCGTACAACTCGGAGTTCTCGGAGTGTCACCGAAAAGAAAAAAGAGGGGGGGGGGGGGGGGGGGGGGTGCCCATTTCGACCCCGTATCGCGTAACGGTGTCAGCCGATACTGTTACATATCGGCCGTATCGTAACGGATACGGGACACCTTGGCGGTCGCATATTTTAATTTTTTTATTTTTTTTTTAAAAAAAAAAAAAAAAAAAAAAAAAAAAAAGGAGAAAAATTGAAAAAAAAAAAACTGTAGAAAAATATAAGAACTTAGGAGAAGCTTCCCTAAGTCAATAGATAGCTTATATAGTAATTTTACATAAATAAAATTAGTTTGTGACTTGTTAGAAAAATGAATGAAGTACATCAAATTCAACATTCAACAATATAGTTAAGTAACAAAACAATCAATAAGTTATTTATTGTACAAATACAATTTTGAAGTTACATCTTAATGTTTATTATTATACATTATAACACTAACACTACTTACAAGTTACAATTTACAACTTAGTTACAATAAGTTACAACTTACTTACACTAACACTAAGTTACATTCAACAATATACTTACACAACTTATAGTTACAAAAGTTACACTACTTACGAAAGTTTGATTTTTTGCAAAAATAAAAAATAAACAAACAAAATAATATGCCAACAGTTGGCAGATAAGCGATCGCATATGCTATATGCGATCACATACATCGCATATCCTCGCACATTTGGCATATGCGATTGTATATGCACTGCAATGGCATATGCGATGATGGCGTATTCGATATGCATATCGGAATTCTCATATGCGAATATGCGGTCACATTTAACAACAATAGTAAGGAAGCCCATCTACATGCCACCACATCTGCCAGCATGGCATCCAGATCAGAGATCCAACCTGTCTTTTAGATGGCATTGATTGTAGATCCACTGGTCCAAATATCATACTGGTCCACTCACCATGCGGGCTACAAGCCAACAGGCAGATGGCTTGGAAAAACTTGGCCGTGTTTCTCCAGTCATCCATTTGTTTCACGACAGTGGCCCACCTATTGAGCGGACAGGCCTCATTTTGGGCCTGGGCATCTAAATGGTTGGACCCACCTAATGGGTAGTTTGGATCTCGCATCTGTGTGCCATGTTAGCGCATGTGGAGTGTAAATGGATTGAGCTACACATGCACGTGGGCTAGGCAAAGTTCAGCCATGGGCATTTTGTTTTTCCAACACAATGACAACCTTCATCACATGGCTGTTTCGGTGGTCTTTTGAGAATACGCATCATAGCTAGAAAGTCAAAAATTAAGGGAACCAAAGAAATCAAAGAACCACATAGGCCAGAATATGAAAGGAATAGCCGGAACCATCTATTCAAACCAGAACTAACCAAAACATGCACTGGAATGTTTCAGTATCTATCCCCGTTTCAGTTTCAAACTAGAACCGAATGTGTCAGGCCTTCTGCTAATTCCAGCCAGAGCAAAATTGAATTAACAACTAGAGGAAGTATATGACCCTCAAGCTGTGGATATCCAGTTCGACTTGACAATGAGGACAAGTAACCAATCCAATAAAAATAATAATAGTAAAATCTTGAACAGGCGAGTGATATGGTGGCTTCAAAAACTAACTGTTGATTTCCATTTTCATTCTGACAAATTGTAATGCATATTAGCATGTGGGATCAGAGTTCCAAAACTCGAAAGTCCGTTGAGTCATGTTGATTCAAATAATGCTTTTTTTTTACAGCCTTGAATACCAAAACTCATTAGTATTTAACAACTGTAGCTGTTGTAAAGTTGGATAGTGAAGTCAAGTTTTGGCAAATTATCCGAGTTATTCCATGTTTTGGTAAGCTTTTTCAAGTTTTTTTCTGAGTCAACACAGTGGAACAAATCTTGACCAAGTCTTCACCAAGTTCACTTCTTTGAGTCTGAGAAATCTAAGAGAGACATTGATTTTTTTCTGTTCCAAAGTCCGACTCACCTGGGACCTTAGCCATTTCATTTCAGTCAAAATCATTCCGTCTCACTCCCATAATACCATGTATCAGTGCCATGACTCATGTCATTCTCCACTGAAACGGAGTTGGCTAAGTATTTCAAACAATTCTTTTTAAGCTACACTTGTCAACGTATATACACTTGCACATTCATGCAAGGATATCAACCAACTTTTTCATTCGAACCAAATCCAAATTGAAGCAGTAATTTAAAAAATAAAAATAAAAATAAAAATAAAAATTTTAAAAAAAGTCTTAAACATGTATATACCTGCAAATGAAAAGCAACTAATGATATTATGGATAAAGAGTTCAAAGTCCGGTCTTTGGAGCTATTGATGTCATGTGCCTTTCCCCAAGCTTTCATCTGCATATGGGGTAAGATACTTCAAATGCATCACATGCCCACACAGGCCTAACTTTACAAGTTCAGCAATTGAAGCATAAGAGACAAGACATAAGGACCAGAAATGTCATTTTATCAATTACCTATCTTACATACCAGAGTTCGAGAAACAGAAAAATATTTTGTTAAAGGTTTGCAAATGCCACAAGCATTTAGAGCCCATTCCCAATACATGCCCCTGCATGTGCCAATGTGGCTGCAAGGTTGGAACATCGGAGTGGTTGGTCAGTGGCTACACCATGTATATTCCCTTGCCAGAAAAGCAGGCCATCAATCGCATCGCAAGCGCTAGAGGAAGGAACAATCAATCAAGTTTGCAGTGTCTCAGTGGATCGTGGAAGACAAGTAACTCTATAGTCCAACTCTACAGGGAATTAATGAAAGATGAAGGGTGGAGGAGGCCCAGGTTCAATAACTTGGTGTTCAACCAAATTTCTGCGTTAGACATGAACGATCTTGAAAAACCCATATCCATGGCAGAAATAAAAAAGGAAGTGGACTCCTTAGGGGTGGATAAGGCCTCAGGGCCATATGGTTTTCCTATTGTGTTATATCAAATCTTTTGGGAGGTTGTGAAAGCTGACATCTTTCTCTTATCTCCAAATTAAGTGAGAGTAGAATTGTCCTTGGAATTGGGTGCCTCCTTCATCACTATTATTCCGAAGGTTGAAGGCGCAGAGAGTCCTTGGGATTTCAGGCCAATTAGCTTGATTGGATGCCCCTACAAAATTCTTACTTCTCGGTTTCGGGTGGTTCTCAATAAGGTGATTTCAGACTATCAGGGCGCCTGTGGTGGGGAGGCAAATTTTGAACAACGTGCTCATAGCTCACAAGTGCCTTGATGCTCAGCTATATATATATATATATATATATATATATATAGACGTGTGCACGCACACACACACATGGGTATTTTGTGTAAGTTGGATATCAAGAAGGCACAAGATCGTGTGTGATGGGACCATGCCCATGGTATAACATAACGGTAATGGTAGCCATAACAGCCACCAGCGTTGCCATTATGATACGAGCCGTAACGGCCATTACGGCTTCTAAAAAAAATCTTGTATTGGCCCCATAACAAACCATTATGGGGTTGCAACGCCCACTACAAGCATTTTTTCCCATAATGGCCCGTTACGACCCCATAACGCATAATGGTAGCCATTGTTATCCAGTGTTCAAAATATCAGTATCACGTTATGTATCGCATCCTTGGGATACAGATACGTATCAGTTATCGCACGGGATATACAGTTTATATCGGGTAATTTATCGTACTTTTTGATAAACATGGGGAAACATTAGGAAAATGGTTGAATTTCTTTTATAAAACATCAAGGATTGTTAAAAAAGACCTTAATACACACTTTTAAATCATAACATCTCAAAAAATAAGTGCACATAATAGGTTTCCTTTGTATAGTGTCCTAAGCTATGCGTTGTCTAATTGAACTAATGCAACTATATTCAAATTGAATGCATAACATTTATAGTATATGTGATTATCATTTCATCAAACACTCTGTAACATTCCGGATTTTTGTCAACTTGGAAATAGACGTCGTTGGGCAATGGGTCGATCATAACACCTTACTGACTTCTCGGAACTCAATCCTGAAGTCCCAAATCCCCTCTTCAACCCACTTCCTTCAAAATATCACCTTTCACCACCTTGTTCTTCAGATTTTTCTAAGTACTTTCACATTAGACACAAATCCTAAAGTTTAAATGATGAAGAACAATACTTAAACTAAAACTTACTATAAATAGTAAATACATAAATAAAATGGGCTTTTGACCATTAACCTTATGGAATCTCACAAAACGAATAGGTTACTTGGAAAGATCAGCCTCTCCTACCCTAGGACCTTATTCTGTCGTAATTAGGGCATAATTTAGTTAAGTACTAAACTGAATAATCAGTAGAATTAGCTTGAACCACTTTAAATACGAACTGCAAGACCCAAAACTTGTAGAATCATTAACGCTACATTACCCTGTAATCTATGATCAATCTCAAAACCCAGTTGCTCTTGGGAGCATCACGAAACTCCGTATCGGACCTGGACCACGTGTCGAAAGTCTGATTACTGCGAAACTAAACACTTATGACCACCTTACTGGGCTTGACAACCATCTCAGAAATCAAGTCCTAATGATACCCAGAAACACACAACTTGAGCCCGGAGCGAAGTGTGTGAGAAACGCGAATATCTTTAGAAATTGAACTCAGATTTAAGTGATTTGGGCCGTTCGCTTGCGGGCCAAATCTAAGGATTCAGACCGTCAGAATCTGCCCCAATTACACCCTCGGATCAGGGAAAATTTCATACACACGTCAGTGTACTTGTGGACCTGATCGAGTGCCAGGGACCGTTGAACTGAAACTGGTCCGCCACGATCAATCTGTAAATCCGATCGGACCAAAAACTTAGCTTGACCTAGATCCAATGTCAAGGAGCTTAAGTCCGACCGCATGCAGGAAAGGGGCCTCCGGAAGTACTCCATTGAGCCGAAACAGATGGGTTTTGGCTAAAACCTAAGTATACCATGGCCCTGGGGCCATTCCGGTCAGTTCTGGGCCTATATAAGGACCTTAAACCCTCTCTCACCCTTCACATACGAATTTCTAACCCTAGGTGAGAGAAAAGAAAAAAAGAGAAGGAAAAGAGAGAGAGAGAAAGTGTGAGGGAAGTTAGGGTTTTGCTACAGAGATCGTTCCCTGCCGTTCTACGTATCAAAACACCGCTACTGTTCCCTATTCTGGCGATTCTGGTTCCGTTCTTAGGTAAGAAATCCTAACCCTAACCTGTTTTAGAGATTCAAATAGAACAGATGGTGGAATAGCTAACCTATTCCCTGTTATAGGTTGCCAGTGTGTCATAGACAAAGACTCGGTATACAAACCGAGTTCAATACTTGTTTATCGGCGAAAGATGCGGACTATAAACGTTTAGGTTATGGTTTTCAAGGCTTTCAATGTCGGCTAATGGTTTATAACTGATTTAGGTGTCATTTCACATGCTAAATGCGAAGATTTCTTCGCTTTACAAATATATATGAACTATGTTGAGTATAGTGCACTCCATGTGTTAGTTGAAATGATTGAATGTGTATAGAATTTGGATTCGTGTTTGACATGATTATCCGTCGTGGATATAGGGTTGTTGTATGTGCATGTTATGGCCAACATATGTCATGTATGTTATAGTGTGTAGTCTAAGTGTTTGTTGAAATGACTGAATGAATATGGGATTATGATTTGTGCATGCCGTGTCTATGAAATACAAATACATGATTGTTGTGTATGTGACAACTCCTTGTTGGAAGGATCTGTCCAAGTATATGTTATAATCAACATATGTTATGTATGTTGACATGTGTACTCTAAGTGTTTGATAAAATGCCTGAGTGAGAAAATGCTTAATGTAATGTGCTTAATGAGGGTGTTGAGATAGGATTCTCAATCCCCTTCTCTAGGGTTACAGTTTCCTTCAAGTAATCTATTTTACTACTGTGATTTGTGGATTAAATACTCATGTATGTTAACATGTATTCTATGTGTTCGTTGAAATGCTGACATGGGATCTCTATTTAATTGTATTGTTATATGCTGTCTTGGTTATTACATTTAGGGCCTGTTTGGATTCGCGTTTAAGGTTGTACTGTATGGTATTAAAGGTGTTGATGTGATATGTACAATGTTTGGTAAGGAGTTAAACACCGTCGACTACCATGCGCGCGAATACTGCGCTGAACCAGAAAAACTCAGCCATGGGATTGTAATGTCTGACGTCTCGGTTGCCATCTATACAACCGATTGAATGTATTATTCTTGCATGCGACCGACTTTCAAAACCTTGCAGAGACATCTCTCCATGATAAACTGAAAACACCCTTCTTCATCTCAAGTTCGACATTGGAACCTATTGGTGGCTGCCCAGACCCATCGCTACCTATTAACTCCTGCCGCAACCAATCTCCTCTCTGGTTCCCGCAACATCTGCATTTCAGGTCGTGTTCATCTGTCTGAAGCTAGAACCCACCATTAGATCCAGCGATTTGGTTTAGCCAGTTATCCTGCTCTGGCAGGGCACCACTGCAACGTTGTTCGATCTGAAATGATCGCAAAATCGAACCACCATTGTTGTTTCCATCTACCATCTGCCCGTCTGCACAACCCATCCCATATCCGAAACCCATTCTCATCCCCAATCTTGACTTCAACCCCGAATCTGTCTTCCATCTCCAAATCCCACAGCTTTTGATGGTGGAAGGATCTTGTGTGGGCTGGACTTTCAGAGGAGGATTCATTTGAGCCTGTCGGATCATGGCTTGTAGATCTTGTTGCCATTGGATGAGAGGTGAGGTTGATGGATGGTCGAGATCTTTCATTGCTCTTTTTTGATGCATCATGTTGCCGTGCTGCCAACCCTGCCACTGCTGATCCACTGTACAATTCCTTCATCATCTACATTCATCAACCTCATGGGCCTCGATCAATCTTTCTTGTGTTTCCCTACCTCCAACGATTCATCTCCTCCGTATACCACCTTATTGTATGTTGTACGTTTGTACAATACGCAGGCCTAATACGTCGTATCCAAACATTGATCTGTACAAGATATTGTATACTTGCCCCCACAATACCTCCTATCCAAACATTGATTAATGGCATGTTGATTTGGATGTATTGTGAAAACCATCCAACGTATACATGAACAGTACCCAAATACAATACAATACACCCCTATACACGAATCCAAACAGGCCCTTAAATGTTATTGATCTGGAGTGTGTTTGGGACTATGGTATAGTCCAGGCAATCGGTAACAGATCCTAGTTTGGTGGCTGAGGTTGTTTCGCCACACAGGACGTGTTCGATGAATCCGAGCCGTACTTTGATTGTCGACAGTGGTTAGGCCACACGGAGTGCTTACGCACTTCATGTCGATCAACTCGACGTACACTCGTACCAGCCAAGCTTGGCAAGCGACCCGATTGGCCTAATGTATGCTCACCATGTATGGACGCTACTGCTTGAATCTAAGGTACCAAACTCACTAGTGGAAAGCCCGTTAATCTTGGTACCTCGATCCGCTAAGACTCATGAGCATGACATGGTGGTATGAGACACCGTGGTCGAGCTGTCGGCCTACGCTGGGGCGACGAGCCTCCCCGTAGTGACTAGTGAGCCGAATACAGTGGTATGGGACACTGTATTCGAGCTGTCGGCCTACACTGATCAGGTGATGAGCCCTTTGTAGTGACCTCGAGCATACTATGAGACTACGTTGAGGCGACGAGCCTTTCCGTAGCAACTAGAGTATGAAATAGGTCTACCCTGGCGCAGCCTGGCTGTGGTCCCCAGTCGAGTCGGTGACGAGCCTTCGAAAATAGACTGTCAGTTGGTAGGGCGTTGGTGGTAGTGACCTGAACTTGCCTATCGTATAAGATTTACTAGGACTGACGATCCTAGAATGGATCATTGTTTGAGAATTGATATAAGGGAGGTACCTTAGCTTCCCAATCCTGCTGTATGAAAAGGTCTAATAAGAACTTGGTAATCACGTTCATGCACCGCATTGCATGTGCCTTTGGCGTTGGAGTTGAGCACTGAGGAAGTGATTGCATGCCGCGACCGTGAGATGAAGTTCACAGAGGGAGTGCAGGCGAGGGCATTCATCATTAATACATATCATCCTTGCATTAACCAAAGTACTTAGAAATGCTTGATTATATTGTTTTATCATTACTGCGTGACTGAATTGATAACATGTTAACCTTTGCTTTGTAGCTCCGCTAAGTTAATCACTCACTCCCACGTTCTGGGACGGTGTTTTAAACACCAACCAGACTCTGTCTTAGCTGCAAGTGATGGCGATGCCTACGAGGCAGAGCCAGATTTCTAGGACGATGAGGAGGCGTTCTCCTATATGCAGTTATCAGGCGGGTTCATGTGAGCCGTGTCCTGATTTTTGGGGCTACAGGGATACTGACTAGATGCCATTACACTTGTCATTTTGCAATTTTGGAACACACCTGTATATTCATTTTTGACCACTTAGGGAATATACTTGTAATTATTTAACCTAGTGACATTCATACTCTGAGGGCTTGTCATTACTTCTATACAGTTTATATACATATCAGAGTCTTCCGCTAGCGTAACTTAATTGCCTCTGGAGTATGATATACTAATTTGGTATAATCCCACTCATGTTTAACGCACTAATACAGACAACATTCAATCATCATCATATATGTTGCACAAGTGATGTTTTGGAACTCGAGAGTTGGGCTCCTGCTCGACCCCGATTTTCAGGGCGTTACACACTCTTAAATACTTTCGAAATTAGTCTTAATTAACAGCTGGTTGAAGGAAAGTTTTGAAAAAAATAAATAAATTTTTAATAATTTTTAATTAAAAATGATTTTTTTTTTCTTTGAAAAATGACAAGGACTTAACGAATCAGTAGATCAGTCCGCATACATGCTTGATTTCATGTTTGGAGTGCAACATTGCAAGCAATTTGGGTAAATTGAGAAAATTTTGAATTTCCCCAAATTGGACCACCTACACTCAAATTTTGAAATTCGAGTGTACATGATGATCACTTCATCAAATACTTTGAAATTAGTCTCAATTGACAACTAGTTGAAGGAAAATTTCAGGAAAAAAAAACATACAGAACATGAAAAACTAATGGATATCGAAATCAAAGCTCCAACTCCACGATTTTTCACGCAAAACATGAAGAACCAGTGGATTTATAACCATTTGACACTAATTTAACATAATTTCAACAAAAAAAGGATCGAAATTTAAAAATGCTCATCGCATCGAACATGTGGGATATATCGGCACTACCCATGCGTTTCGTATCGCACAAGTGAGATACAAGATATATCGTGGGATATATCAGCTAATATTGTTGATATTCAAAACATTGTCATTACCTTTATATAACGGTCATTACGTAACCATTTTTGCATACCTTGGCTAGGACTTCCTCAACTAACTGCTAGAAAGATTGGGGTGTGGGTCAAAGTGGAGGAGGTGGATGCAAGAGTGCATCTGATCGACTAGATTTTTTGTCAACCATCAAGGGGTCTAAGGCAGAGGGATCCACTCTCCCCCTTCCTTTTCGTGGTGGTGGTCGAGGCTTTGAGCAAGATGTTGAGTCCAGGACAAGAAGTCGGGTTGGTAGTGGATTCAAGGTGGAAAGAACTAGTCTTCAAATCTCGCATTTTCAATTTGTTGACGACACCATCTTCTTTAGCAACATATAATTTGATTCGGTAGACAACCTAAGTCAAGTACTTTGAAGTGGTCTCCAATCTAAAAGGGAATGCTGCCAAGAGCGAAATGTTGGAAATGGGCACTTCAAAGGAGGAGGTGAGCACTTGGCTAGGATCTTCGACGGCCGCATTGGATCATTTCCGCCGATATATCTAGGGCTTCCGTTATGCATTGGGAAGCCTACTAAGAGTTTATGGGACAAAGTTATAGAAAAGGGGTCAAGAGGACACTATCAAAATGGAAGAGTCACCATCTGTCTTTGGGAGGGAGAATAATTGTAATCAAGGTTGCACTATAAAACCTACCTTTTACTTGATGTCTCTTTTCAAATACCATGCGTCCGTGCTGAATAGACTTGAGAGATTACGGAGCGAATTCTTATAGCAGAGGGCGAAAGTGAAGCAAAACTTCCATCCCGTAAATTGGGACGAGGTGTGCAAGTCATATTGGGAAGGAGGGGCAACAGTCAGGGGGCTAGAGCTCGTGAACTCAGCACTTCTTGGGAAATTGATTTGGATCTTTGGCTCAAAGGAAAACAGGCTCTAGAGGAAGGTGATTGCAAGTAAATATGGGGTTCAAGAAGGGGATTGGTCAATTAAGGGGTCGAAAATGTACTGGTGATCAGCATTATAGAGAGGGGTGGCCAGCCTAACCAATAAGGTTGAGGAAGGTGCCCGCTTCTCGTGGTGATGGCAAGAGAACCCAATTCTGGAAAGACTTGTCGTTCGGGGATCGCCCTCTTAGGGAAGTCTTTCCAAGGCTTTGCCAATTTGGCCACCCTAGATCAGTGCTTCACCTACATTGGTAATGCGGTGGTTTGCACTCCCCCTTGTAGAAGAAATTTCACGGACGATGAAGCTGATGAGTTCGCATGGATGCTCGAGTATCTTCATAGTTTCTCCCCTATTCTAGGTGAAAGTGACACGAAGATTTAGTTCTTGGATAAGTCTAGTCAATTGTCAGTTCAATCATTCTATAGATTGCTTGGTAGCTCCATGTCAGGTGCAAGCGAAGCCTTCTCGCTATTTGTGTGATATTATGGGGGCCATCCCAAGATCGTGGCATTCACATGGTTGGTGGTGAGTAATTGGGTGTTAACGTTAGATAACCTTCAGAAGAGGGCCATGGTGCTGCCCAATTGTTGTGCATTGTGTTGGAAGGTTACAGAGATGATGAATCATCTATTTATTCACGGTCCTTTCTCTCAGAAGGTGTGGGAGAAAGTGGTTGCATCTTTCAAGATGGCATGGGTGATGCAGGGGACTGTTTCAAGATTTTCTCCTCACTTGGCATGGGAGAGAAGTTGGGAAGAAGAAACGAGTGGTGTGGAAACTTGCCTTACTGGCAATTATTTGGGTCATTTGGGGTGAGAGGGACGACCGGAGCTTCTGGAACAAGAACAAGGCTGTGCAGCATGTATTTAATAGAGCAAGGCTTGATGCAATTAGTTGGGTTTTATGTCATTGGGCCTTTGGCCTGGATGATTGGCCACTGATTTCCGGGTTGTAGGTTGTATTTCTTTGAGTTTTGGTTCCCTTTCTAAGTAAAATTTTGTTTTCCCTTCAACCCAAAAAAAAAAAAAAACAGGCTTTCAATTCATCAAGTGGGCACAGTGTATTGAACAAAATCAGGCCATCCATAATCAGATGGGACACAATGTACGAAATTAAAGCAGGCTATTTCATTGTCATCCATTTTTTTCATATACCAGCCACATAATGAGTGCTACAGCCTGATTTTGGACCAGAAGATCAAATGTAATGGGGCCCACTTGACAGACAGCTTGGATGTTCCGCACATGTGTCAGAGCTATGCATGCATCAGGTAATAGCAAACCTATATTATTGTAGTTCAGTGAAGATACAATCAAAATGACGAGTTACTAAAACAAGTGGCCCTTTCAAAGCAACAGGGAACATTTACCATTTACCAAAGAACCAAGGAATGGAGAAAATATATTCAATTAATGGAAGGGACTGACAACTTAGACAAGTATATACTGCAATTTGGCACAAATAATAATGAGCAGTCATGAATAGAGACAGAAAAGCCTATAAATTTGCTGTAGTGAAATCTAACCTGAAGACAGCAGAACAATTCCCTACTGGTGAGCTGAACTTAAATTTGACATGTGGCATAATGGTTAAAATCCAAACAGTTCATTGACCAGGTCCCACCATTAATCTTCCCCACTAGAAAATTCTCATGGATGCGATGGTCTTTAAAATGAGACCAGCAAACTGGAAATGGATGGTACAAAAGATTATTGGCACTGGTCACGCTTCACGCAGCAAAGGTATACCAATTGGATGGACCCAATCCTTAAACCATCTGACCTGCGGCATGTGGTCCATCCATGGTCCAACATACCTTATGACCAGTCCAGACCATGGACAACTGTGCCAAGTGTCCAAATTGAATGTACTGTGAAGAACGGAAATTTTTTTTCGCTGCAATCAACTTCTAGTTCCCACATAAAGTCGAAGAAAGCTTTGCAGCTTAGCCAATCACATCAAAGAAAAAAGAACCAAAAGTCGTACCAGAAAACTTAATTTCTGAAACCTCTCATCAATTGTTGAAACCATTGCAAGGATCTTGGACCTTGCAATCCCATCCTTGTTTTCAACCGAAATATCACATTCAATTCCAGTTCCAGAATACAACTTTCAAAATAGGCACCCTAGCTCCCATGATTGGTTGGACACCAACCACATGCCCTCCTCCTGCAATGTAGGATGGTGTAGGTGAGTCAGACACCCTTGATACATCACATGAGTATCGATAAACTTAAGTATTTTGGTGCTTGATAAGCAACTTCCATGAAATAGAGTCAGTCGCAGACCAATTTGGTTGCTGTTGTGTGGATTAGATGGGAGATACAAATGTGGATGCCCAATCACAGATAAATAGGGTCTGTTTTATAGTAGTTTCTTAAGGAATTAGCAACAAAGGTGTTTTAATCATTATTTTAACTTAAATTTTAGTAGAAAGACATTTTAGGTATTGTAAAGGTCTTTCAGTTCTTCATACTTTTTTTTTTCTTTTAAGAATTGTAGAGCTGGTCACACTAATGGGTTTGTAAATCCTTCGACTCCAAGTTACACAGTTGTATGCAGGTTTACACGGAGATTGTTTGGTCTGCTTTTATTTTCTTATTATTTTCTGAATTATAGTGCTGTAGTTTTTGTATCTTGCTGGAAATTGCTTCATTATTACATATTTCAGAAGTCTCTAGGTTTGTATTGCTGGTTTGGTGTTGATCTATCAGTCACTTTGTCCTACATCACTAGGTGAGGAACGCAATTACTGCTCAAAGAGTAGCCATTCAAATCCTACTCCCTTGCATGTACTGATGGTAAGTGTTTCATATTTTAGCCATTCATCTAGTTAGCCCCGCCACATGTGATGTGGCAAAAAAATCAGGCCGGTCTGATATTCAGATTAGCACATATACAAGAAGTGGAAGCTTTTAAAAAATGACCAGGGGTCCACATTCAAGGTCTATGTGCAAGTTGTGACCCACTTGATGAACGGCACAGTCTGAAATTTGGGCCACAGCACAGACATGGTCGGGCACACCTAATGAATGGCCAAGAGCTTGCACACCTGTACCGCATTTGCAGGTGTAAAGAGATTAGTGTAAGGATATTTATTCTTGCAAGCAGCTCAAGTACCCATCACACTGCTCCAATAGGAATCACTTTGATGCAGCAAAACTAGCATAAGTTGCATAAGGTACCATGTTGACTCATTCGACTTGTTAAAGAACATATGGAATTGGCTTTTACCGTTCCATCAAGTGCCATTAAAGCCCATTATGGAAGGACCCAATTCACATGAGCAGCTGGCTAGATATCAACTCGTAAACATATTTAACACCATCAAGGGAAAAAAAAAACAAGGAAACAAAGGAGTCTTTCTTAATAACTTGCACTGATTAACTCAATTAGGGCGGGCAACTTTTAAAATATAAGACTCCCCTCAAAATTCAATGGAGAGAAAGCATAGAGACAAACAGAAAAGGAGAAGGAAATGTTTTAGCAGGATAAATCGAAAAGCTCTAGAAACACAATACCATCAAAAGTTTAAAATGGCCTTTCAGATGAAGGATTAAGTGGAAACAACAAAATGGCTTGCAAACAAGTTCAGTAACCAAACTTATCAGGATCTCAACAAGATAGACTCAGAAGAGTTTCAACACTAAGGTCATGGGTTAGTACCCATTGTGGCGTGCGTGGGTGTGAAGGGTGTTTGATATATATATATTATATATATATATATATATTATATATATATATATATATATAATAAACAATGATGTGTGTAATATTTACAATCTGAAATGAAGTTTATGGAAACTTTTCCTGCATCTAGTTGCATTTGGACTCGTCAGAATCCACATCACCTACCTGGACCTTCCATTACGTCCAGTCCACTCTTCTTCCACTACTGCACTAAAATCATAGCAATCCAAGGTATTCAATAATGGTAACAGTGGACATGACAGCTGCTGCCATTATGATACGGGCCGTTACGGCTGTTTTTAAAACAAAAACAAAAACACAAAACAAAATAGGCCCGTAACAGACCGTTACAGGCCATACAGCCCCGTAATGAGTAACACCGTCCACCGTTATGCAACCGTTTTTGCGCACCATCGGCAATTGGATCATCCCAAAAATCAGTGAGTAGACCTATCATCTACAGACAATCTTGCCCCTCCCCCCCCCCCCCCCCTCAAAATTTTTTTTTTTTTAATTCCACTGACTAGATGGTTTGAATCATTGGATCAGTATGACTTTTTCAAGGCAGCCTATGACAAGTAGGCAGGGCCAAATGGGTGGTCAGGATTGATGATAATTGTCTACATGTCTAAATGCAACTAGGTGCATGGCACTGTTCGAGTTGTCGGTATCGCTACAAGTTTCGCAGGCCAGAGATAAAGATATAATATCGTTATCGTTGATAATATCGCCGATAACCGGAAATGCAGGAAAAAAGGGAGAAACATGGAGAAAATGGTGGAATTTTTCAGTGAAACTTCAGGACATGCCTAAATACACATATTACATATCCATGAATGAAAAAAAATTGCAAAAAGAATGCATAAATAATAAGTTTCCATTTAATGGGGGCCAAAAGGCATGCGTTGTAGTAAGAAATCACTCAAATAGTAACCAAAATGAGTTTTATAATACAAATGCAAGCTTATAAATTTTTATTTGCCTCATTCTTTAGTTATACCCTAAAATGATATCTAAAAATGGATGGATGGTGTGGATATAACACATACATCATGGTGGTCGGTGCTCCGTGGGCCCCACCATGATGTATGTGTTTCATCCATGTCATTCATACATTTTTACAGATCATTTTAGGGCTTTATGCAAAAAATGAGAGGGGTATAAATCTCAGGTGGACCACACCACGGGTAAACAATAGTGATTGGATATTCACCGTTAAAATCCCCCTAAGACTTATTGTACTGTTTATTTGACTTATAATCTATTGATTAGGTCATACGAACCCAGATGAAGGATAAAAACCAAGATCAGCTTCATCCGAAACTTTTATGGCCCCCAAAAAGTTTTTAATGGTCGACGTTCATTCAAAACTGTTCCTGTAATGTGGTCCACTTGAGATTGGGATATACTTCATTTTTGGTATGATATAATAACATGATCTAAAAAAATAGATAGATGGCATGGATGAAAGATGTACATCATGGTGGGGTCCACGGAGCACCAACCACTAGTCATTGGCTGGTGGCGGTGGGAGTAGCTAATCCAATTCCGTACCAAAGGAAGCGGACTGCGTACTGAGTAACTCTAAGGCCCTGTTTGGGCAACGGGATTAGAAGGGATTAGGTGGGATTGGATTCAAAAAAACATCATTATTACCCATGGCAGGGGTTGTCCCCTGTTTCCATGGGATTAGATTAATGCTCTGGTTTGTTGTTAATACGGTGGTACATTGAATGGATATACCCACCATCATTTAAAATTACCAGAATAACACACATGTATTATATCTAAACCGTTCATTTGTTTTGTAACCTCATTTTATGGCATGGGCCGAAAAATGAGGTAAATCCAAAACTTATGTGGCCCCAAAGAAGTTTTCAACGGTAAGTATTCAATCCCCGTTGCTTTCAGTGGTGGGTCCACTTGAGCTTTAGAATTACCTGATTTTTTGGCCCATGCTCTAATATAATCTCAAAAAATGGGTGGACGGTGTGGATATAGCCCACACATCAGGGTGGGACCTACACAACTTGCTAGCATTGAGTGAAATTGGCATGGGACCCAATGCAATTCCATCCGATCTAATTCCAAGCTTTTCCAAACATGGAGTGGAATTGGCACGGAACCAGATGAATCCAATCCCACCTAATCCCTTCTAATCCCGTTGCCCAAACAGGCCCTAAGTGTACTAAGTAAACTCTGTGGGCCCCACCGTCGTTCATGCGTTGTATCAACTCCGTCCATACATTTTATCATATAATTTTAGGTCTTTAAGCCAAAAATTAATCATAACCAAAGCTCAAGTGAACCACACCACTTGAAACAGCATGAATTGAAGTCTACCGTTGAAAAGTTATTGGGGGCGCACAAAAGTTTTAGATTAAGATGATATTTGTGTTTTCCCTTCATCCGTGTTTCTGTGATCTTATGAAAAGTTTGGATGACTAATAAATATCACTAGGGGCCTTAGAAAGGTTTCAATGGTGGAAATCAATACTTCCATTGTTTCCTTTGATATGGTCTACTTGAGATTTTGATATACTTTGATTTTGGGCTCAACCCTTAAAGTGATCCGAAAAAAACGAATGGACGGCGTGGATAAACCACATGAATTTTCAGTGGACCCAACAGAGTTTACTGAGTACGCTCTTAGTACCGTAAGAACGTACTCAATACACATTCACACGGGAAAGCTTTTGCAGGAATTTCCTGCGCTGGGATGCTTAGGTGAGGCCAACCATGATATTTCCAAAAAATCCACCCCATCCATCTGTTTTTCCAGATCATTTTACGACTTGATACCAAGCATTAGGTGAATCCAAAACTAAAGTGGGCCATACAAGAAGGAAAACTATAGAAAGAGTTTGCTATCCTTCAAACCTTCCCGAGCTCCACCTTGATGTTTATATGCCATCCAAACCGTTTATAAGTTCATTCCCATTGAGATGAAGTGAAAACACAAAAAGTTTAGCCTGATACTAAACTTTTGTGGTTACATGAATGTTTAAACAATGGTCACCAATCTTCACTGTTTCCTCTACTGTGACCCTCTTGAGTTTTGGATACACTTGGTTTTTGGGATCATGTCCTAAAATGATCTGAAAAAACTGATGGACAGGGTGGATTTTTCAAAAAATACGATGGTGGACCCCACCTAAGCATCCCAGTACGCTAAGGGTGTGCGTACGCAACCCACTTTTTGAAATGGATGTGGATTAGCTACTGACGCGGAGCGACTAAATTACGTCACCGAGTTATGTGGGTCCCACCATGATGTATGTTGTGTATCCACACCATACATACATATGGAGACACCATTTCAGGGCATTAGCCAAATAATGAGTCAGATCCAAATCTCAAGTGGACCCCACCACAGAAAATAGTGGACAGAGTGATGCCTACCATAAAAAACTTATAAGGGTTACAAAAGTTTTCGATCAAGATGATATTTGTTAATAGCATTATTTAACGTCATTGTTAACTTATGAACAGATTGGATCTCAAATAAACAGTCCACTGGACCTTAGGAAGGTTTCAACGGTACGATCACTCTCTCCACAGTTTTCTGTGGTGGGGTTCACTAAAGCTTTTGATCTACCTCATTCGTTGAATCATGCCATAAAATGATCTCTCCAAATGGATGGACCGTGCGGATACAACACATATATCATGGTGGGACCCACAGAACTTGGAAACATTTCAAGTTATTAGTCGCACAATTAACGTGCGCGTACCTAATCCGCGTCCCTTAAAAATCGAAAATCCTTCCCCAAATTCCTCCGAAACCGAAAATCCCTCCCCCTCGTTCCCAAAATTTCAAAAATTTCTATGAGCCTTGCCAGCGGGTTTCAGGGCTGGCAAACCGGAGGAGGCGCCATTCAAGGATCTTGACGGAAAATGCAATTTTTTTGGGGGGGATTTCTCTCTTCAAATCGATCGGAGCGAAAAAACAGGTATTTTTTTCTTCTTCTTCCTCTTTTTTTCTTGGATTTCGACGATTTTATCGCCGAAAACGTGATAAAATGGGGTAGTTGGCCGTCGATATCTAGAAAATATCGGAAAACCGACATTATCGGCGATATTTTGGCGATATCGGGAAGAGAAACGAAAATTTGGGTTTTCAGTTTCGCTAATCCAGCGATACCGATCTTATCGGCGACAATTCGATATTGTCGCCGATAATTTAAACACTGGTGCATAGAAAGGTACACTGGATCATTTCTCACTTACAAAAACAAGTAAGCAATACAAACTACTCTGAAGGACGTATAGCCGTTTTGCGAACTTTTTCAATGCTGAAATCATCTTGTCCCGAGGAAATTCAGCTAAATCCAAATCACTTTTAGCAGTGAACATATCCATTATAAAAGACCCAAATGCCTCCACATTAGGAAAGCCATTGACATTACCTGAAGAATATAATCAACAAGCCTGATAATTAAAGTTTGCATAGAAAAAGCAATGAAGCAACTATAAGTTAATAAGATAACATAAACCAGGAAAACAGAAGAGCATATAAATGGTAAGTAAAACCAACCACATAAGAAGAAGCTACCAAACAGTTGTAAACTTGTAGACATGATGACTGAAAAATGTTTACAAACTTTTGAACATTGATGAGTGAAAATTATTGGTATGAGAAAGGCCTGTAAAAAATGTTGGTCGTCATCTTCATTACCGTTATCATTGCCATTGTCATCTACGGTCTACCCTTATCCCAGCTATTTGAGGTCAGCTTTATGAATACTGTTTCACAAATCATTGCTATCTAAGGCAATATCCTCGGTGACAAAGCCTTCATATTCCTCACAAATTGATGTCCAAAAAATACTCGACTTCAATACAACAGCACACTAGCTTTTTGCAGTCTTACACTGACTCGTTTGCCCATTTTATGCAAAATTGATATGCATGTTGAAGCTATTATAGAGTATGCTTGTAATTTAGGCTGTGTAGTAGTAGGGTGTACGAGTTATCAAAGTTCAATGTCAACGACATCTTTTCTCATTCCTATATGTTGTCCCTGAGAACTTTCTTCAGAGAATTTAGGTATAGAGTGATGTAGGAAGGCAACTATTGTCAAGAACACAAATTGTGTTGGATGTCCATGCACCAGAAGTCCCAGAGCAGATAATCCTGGCCACTCCATGTGGACCTTTTCGAGCATGGGCCACTGCCGCATTCATTTCTTAACCATTTATTTGCAGGCCACTATTAGGAGGGTGAGGATTGTCCCACACGGAAATATTTGGTACATGTCCATCCACAGTAGGGCCCATCAGGTTAATGGCCCGGATCACCAAATGATGGGCAACACATGTAGGAAATCAGCGTTCAAAATACTATACATATCCTTGGATTGAGGATCATACAGTTCCTCCTGTGACCGAAAAAAAGAAATTAGGGAAGGTATTCATTCCACACAGCCAGTCTGCAATTAATATCTCGTCTCATGTCAAGTGAACATAAATGAAAGGAGAAAAAAGAAAAGAAATTCTCTGAAAGGTAAGCTGGGCTTGAACCCCAAGACCTCAATGTTGAAAGTATCATGCCCTATCAACCATTAAGCTATGGGCTAAGCAGAGTATAAGTCATATAGCATTTCCATTACTAAAGGCCCATCTAATCTTAGTAAAGGAAGAAACATAGGATGGTTCAGGACTTTCAAACAAACCATCGTCGCAGGATGGATTACATGATATTCTTGCTCAAAAGAACTTGCAGTTTGCTGGGCAACCACATTTCAGAAACCTAAGCCATTGATCTGGTGGCCACTATTGGTTGTTCCATGCCCTACTACCTACCTAGCAGGCCATCCTAGCCATCTGTTGAAGTTGAGGATTCTTGGATAGCTCCCGTCCAACATGGAGCCCACCATATGAACAATTTGAATTACCAAAAGTTGGGCCCATATGTAAAATTTATTGGGTCAAGAAAACGCACATATAAGCATAGTACATGTCCTCTTCTATTAGGTAATTATTTATCAGCAATTCTTCAGTAGCTGCAAAGACAAGCTATTTTAGAAGCAAAGTCGAACTAGACATGAATCTCCACATAATTCACCAGTACAGGGTTATTTATAAACCCTCAACAGAAGAGCTATAGTAACTCCCAAGTGCTTAGCAGGAAATCAAAGAATCTGGAATTTTATCACACGACTTAAAAAAATATTACCATGGATCTCCCCACCATCATATTAAAAACCTGAACCAAGTCTGTCTAAGTTTGTAATCATTTGGTCTTGGACGCAGAACGCCATATGCATCATGAAGCAATGAATCAAGTTTAGACAGAAAATCAGGAGTAAGTTAATCTTCTCCGATTCCTGTAACTCCAATATTTTCACTTTCTTTCGCAAGCCTGGAAGAATAAAGATAAGACAATACGGTGAGTAAAATGGTTAAGACACCTTTATTCATACAAAATGAAGAACTTGATTTAACCAACATAGTTTCAACACATGAGTAAGAAAAACTCCACGTTGACTTGGACACAGATCAGAACTGAATCAAGTTTGTAGTACATCTCAATATTCTCAGAAACTGAAGGAGAACTAATCGATTTTTTTCATTATATGAATAAATTTTACAACTTCATTGAGTCCATGCTGAATTTCTGCATAAAAGAAAAAGGTTTCCTGTCTTTTTTCTTCTGAGCACTCAAGGGTTTCAGTGGCCTAAACTTATATTTTAGGACACTTCAAAATGTCTCTATCCTTTATCCCATGTAAATCCCCAACTACTTATTCGTTCTTGAGGTTACTTAGGCCCCGTTGAGTAGGGGATCGCGCAAATTCAGGACCCTCCACATCATATTCATGTTGCTTAAGCAGCACTCTCTTCCTCTAAATTACAATTCTCGAAGTTCTGAAAAAATGTAAATGCAGCAAAAATTATGATTAAGTGGAAGAAAGTGCTGCTTTAACAACATGAAACTTATGAGCAGGGTATGGAGCTCTCCACAATCCCAATCTGCAGGATACCCTACCCAAACAAAGCCTTAGAAACATCCGAAGGGATTAGCTCTTTATTTGGAAGAGTCGGATACTTATGAGACTCAATAGTTTGTGATTGCCAAAATGTCCTCTAGCTTCACAAATGGGGGGTGAGACACCTTCAGCCAGCCTCTTCCCTTCTATATTTATAGTCGCACAGAAGCGTCAAGGGAAGCAAAAGCAGAATTGGGTTAGTAGCAGGAAAGTTTGTTCAAAATGTTTGGAAGTACGGACAGCCAGGAAGTGGAAGCACAGGTGCAAATTTGAAGCATAATCTCAAATGGGAGCAGCGCCAAGCTAGAAGGTTCGTGAAACTAAGGGCCCCGTAATCTTGTCATATAACAATTTTGAGCACCTACTAGGTCATGCTATTGATGACTTCATTAATCTTCAAGGGGAATTGTATAAAGTTTTCATTTCTTCTACAAAGCCAGGATATAGCTAATGGGGACCCTAGAATCCATCAATCTGTTATCAACTACATCCTTTTCAATCAAATCCTCAATAACAGAAATCGTTCTTATAGTTGCAGGAAGCATGAAGTGAGGTGGCAACATATTAAGGTGCAGAAGCGGGGAGTGTTTGTTTCAAGATGTTAGCAATTGTAAATGGCTAGGAAGTGAGAGCTGGAGCAAAAGTCTGAAGCGTGATTTGAAGCAGGAGTAGCAACTGGTTAGGAGGATTCTGGAAATAAGAATTCCTTCTCCATTGCCATCCCCATGTCCACCAGAACTGCTACGGCATCCCTACAGCTCATTGCATTCATGTTGCATGCTTAAAAGGTATTCCGACCCATCGACTGGACTCTTATCTTGCTGGTGGATAGCGCAATCTCGACGACAATAGCAACTGGTTTTGAGAAGTCAAAGACCATCCATCTGTTGTCATGAAAACTTTAGTGGAAAAACACCTAATGGTTTGGAGACACCCACTTGCATTTCACTAGTTTAGACAATGAATCTCATGAAATGAATAGTGAGGTGTTGGTCGCATGGAAATGGAACAAAGTAAAAGCTCCATGGCATCCCAATCAAAGCCTTGGATTAAAGAGATTATTTATGGTGATCAAATGGCACCCAAAAAAAAAAAGGGATTCCCACCCCCAATGGAGCTTCTTGGCCAGATTCTTTGAGATTGACCACCGCATTACCATGTCTGATAATGGCAGCATGCCCCGTTTGCCTAGAAGGCAATTTTTACAGAGAATAAGATGAAAATTTGGGAGTATGTCCGAGAAGATTATGCACAGTAGGTATAAGATTGTTTCCATGTTGAGGGTTGTTTTCTTCTTTAAATAACTCCAGTCTATACTGTGGACAGGGAAATCTAGAGGACAATCCATTAGTTTCAGATATCGTGAGGGTTCAACACCATCTAATGCTCTATCCCCAATAGAGAAAAAAGGAAAGCCCATTTTACTCCATAACCATTTATCCACTTTTTGCATCAGTGGTTAAACTTACCCAAGTTTCACTGATGCAAAAAGAGGTTAAACTTACTCCATCTAATGCTCTATCCCCAATAGAGAAAAAAGGAAAGGCCATTTTACTCCATAACCATTTATCCTCTTTTTGCATCAGTGGTTAAACTTACCCAGGTCTCATTCGCTCTAATCTTTCACAAATGGATCCAACCAGAAGCATCTCTCTTCACAGGGGAGGAGAGGAAAGGGAAACCAAGAAAAATTCAAAGCAGATTTGTGGAGAATTGCACGATTTAAAATTTATATGAGATCATCTAGATCCTACAACTTTTTAAGGTTTCTTGGGTTCACACATGCAAGTGATCTCATTTGTTAGTTGGAGATGGTTCCTTTGCTCTACGCTGAGTTTCGACAATTCCAAGCCCATGCTTGTTGCAGTGTCAGTTGTCATCTCTATGAGTTCCCAAGCTACTCTCTTTTTTCCGTATATGTTCTGATTTTGAACATACTTAATATGTATTACTGATGTTACTATTGCTCCCATGGACTTCAATCAAAAATGCAATTAGAGTCGCTGGGACGAATTACTCCCTCTGCGCTTTTCACTTTCAAAATTTTCTAATCGGACAATCTACAAGTTCATGTCGAAGAATATAATTCGAAATCCAATGAAAAGAAGAACAAATCATATTTTGATGACCAACAACAAAAGGATTGTATGTTTCAACTAGAATTTGATCCATTTATCCAATTACCACAGCAAATCTTACTTTCTGACCAACCAACACGTGTCATATCCTGAAGAAGGTTATAAATCCATTTGTGCTCGGTTTAGTTCTACCAACTTAAACAAATATTCAAGTCAGTTAATCAAGGTAAGTAATGTATTCAAGATTGTTCACTACTCCATCTTTAAAATGAACAGCTTCTCTTCTTCTAACCAAGTTTCCATATCATGCAACTTGAATTTCCTCAACTTTTAGCACCCTTTTAAGAGAAGTACACCCTTCAATTGGGTCTGGAGACAACTTGGATTATGTCCAAGATCAAAGATTTGAGTCCAAATCGAGTTACGAGTTCTTAATTATTGCTTCCCAATTATTTAAGGAGGAAGTATGCAATGCACATCCTAGTATTTATTCAGCCCAACAGATTGTAAACGTGTGGCCCACAATTTGGCATTCATTCATATGGTGGGCCCCCTCTGTAGATGGGAGACAGCAGTAAAATCTTCCCCATCCAGATACACCAAACTGTCTGATTTGGCTCCGCCAAATGTAAACCCTGAGTTAAACATCTGCTTCACACGGATGGCTAGAGTCATCTGACAGTAGGCATGGCTGCCATCTCAACTGGATCAACAGCTTAGGTTACAAAAGGTGGGGCCCACCACCACAAGTACTGGATCAAACAAGCAAATGAAATTTCTTTCAATCGAGCATCATATGATACCATTTCTCATAATGAGTACAATCCAATACATGCCATGAAAAGTAGAGACCCTGACCACTTACCTGCCTCACTTAGTGTCATGATATTGAACCTACAAATAAGCAGAAAAGCAAGTCATGAGGACAGACATGGTACAAAAATCAAATCTACAAAAACGACAGTTTAACCAAGATGCTGAATGACGAACACAAAATTTTAAGTGATTCACAGCTCGAGGCAGTAATTGTGTTAGTAAAAGTGGCAGTGCTTTGAAATTTTTACCCTATTTTTGGATAACCACCTAAAGTAGAAATTCCTCAAAAAACAACTGACATCCAATATGGATCCACATATAATCAAAGCTTCATGAATTAAAAGTAGTTTCTCATATGTACATGAGAGATTGAGAACCAACTGCCGATAAAGATGTAAATATTGATTCATGTTCCTAGAGCTTACAAGAAAATTATGCATGCAAGGGGAAGTATGTTCTGTGGTGTAAAAAAATACTGTAGGACCATGAAAGAAGTAAGAACTCAACCATGTCTAACGGAAAAGCTATTATTGTTGACAAATAGAAAGAAAAAACTACTACTGTCACACATCGAAAGTTGTTGGTCGATACTCGATAGATGAAATAGCCATTTTGCTTAAAAGATAAAAGATCTTATTAACCATCATATACCAAAAGATTTGCACTAACTACCTTGAGGCTGCCCTTGAAGCAATGACTGTATCCATCCACTGCCAAGTACTTGAGATCCCCTTTATGGGAAACCAGAAACCAGAAACCAGAAACCAACTTTACCTCTAAGTTCTAACACATCCTACCAAAAAAATAAAACCTTACCTCTAACATAGACTAGATACAAAGTACATCTGGCAGGGTAGTCCATCTAAAATCAGACAATGGGCTTGCAGCTTTCATATGGATCTGATGTCATACGGATACAGGTTCTTGAGATAGGTGATAGGTCGAAAGGTGGGCCACAAAGTGGGAGTAACTACAACAGCCATATCCTTGTATTATATGCTACAGGTAACGTATTAGACACAAGACCAACACTGATACTTGTACTGGAAACTCATAGGATACTTGCAGGATTGGGTTTGAATGCATCTATTGTTACCTGGTTTGGTATTTTTTAGTCCTAAAGGCTTCCTTGTTTTCAATCAGTATATTATCAAAAAAAGGTTTCTTGTCAATTCATAGTTTCATTTCTACAAAACAGTACCCTGTTATAAACTAAAAGCTAAAAGAGTGGGAAAAATATTTTAGAAAAGAACCATAAAATTCAATACAAATAGTATTATTACAAATAAGACACCCACATCCATATCTCATGTTATGGGATAGGCTTTAGCATCGAAAGTGGTGGGAGATAACCTCTTATTTTCCACTTTCTTGGTCTGATAAGTAATTCTTTCAGCTTCAACCTCTATTAATAAAATCATCACCTTTCAAAAAAATTCTGTATCCATGTCCTGGACTTTGATAGATGGTGAGTGATATCCACATTCCCATAGTGTCTATATCAATATCTGCATCCGGGATCATAGGGGAGTGCTACACTTCTATGTGGTTGATCAGCAATGGTTTTGTTGGCTTTGGTGTGGCTTACAAATAGGTTGTGCTGATGGATTCTAATAAGAATTTACCACTATCTCATTAACATGAAAGAGAACAACACAAAAAAGGAAGCCCAAAATCTGGGCTTCTCCAATTCATGTTGTCTGACGGAATTTCCAACAACAAATGATAAACAGTGGTCCAGAAGACGACCAGAGGCAATAATCAAAAGACCAGTAAAGAGGTGGTGTAAATTCAGTGTTGTCTTAAGATGGCCTCCCTCCCTCCCATGGCCATGGCTACCACCGCTCGCTGCAGCCACGGCACCAGCAACCCTTGCCACTGCCACTGATAGCAGCCACATGTACCCACCAACAGCCCTTGTCCAAATCCTCAATTCCCTTCCAAACTTCTGCCCTGATTCTCTCAAATCTTCATGAATCTTACAATCTTCCTCAGAGAGAGAGAGGGAGATTTTAGCTAGTAAGTATGCTGTTTACAAAATGCAAGATCAGTAGAAACAAAGATCAATTACTTAAGGCATAAGTAGCTGAAACAAACTGAAGTGTGATCCAAATGAGTCCTTAATGTAGATCAACACATGCTAAGATGGTTGTACCTAAATAAGATAGATTTGAAACCATTTTTAATGATTAATGAGGAGTCTAGACAGAACTCATCTAAAACAAATCCTAAATACTGACTTAATGCCCACGCACACTGAAATGAAAACAACCACTCCTACATAGAACATCAATGATTGTACCTCATCTTGTTTTTTCTATATTTCCCTGCTATGGTCAAAGTCATCAAGAAAGAAGCAAATAAATGATACCGAATGACAACCATCTAGAACATGTCCACCAATTCAATCCGGCCATACCATCGATAGAACCACTTTGGACTATCTAAAACAATGTGAGTAGGGGTGGTGACTATGGGCCAATCCAGGCCAAGCTTTCAATTGCCCAATTCATAAATAGGCTTAAAAGCAAGGCCCATGCCAGACCCGTTTATTAATCAGGCTTCAATTCGGGCATAGGCACATCCAATCAGCATGCCTTCACATGCTCCATTTACTTGTCCCATTACAGTAGCTGATGGTTCCTTTCTCGTGTGCTCAGGGAAGGGATCTCTTAGACTCATTTCATCCATTACTTTGTTGTATGCTCTTCATGTTCCTTCTTTCCCAACTTACTTACTCTTGGTTAGTTCATTAACCAAGCAACTATTGTTCAGTTCTTTCCTTCTTATTGTGTGATCTACAAACCAAGCGAAGAATTAGTGGTGGACATGAGTGTAGTGGGATGTACCTCCTGACTTGAAAGGTAGCTCGTTCAGGGCTATTGTCACAGCTCGTATGAATAAAGATGATTAGACTCGCCTTTTGGCATGCTCGCCTTGGTCATATGTTAGTTGGTGATCTTCGCAACTTATTTTCACGATTAGTTTCTTCGTCTATTAATTTACAATGTGAGAGTTGTCAAACTTCCAAACATATTCGTAGTTCTAATGTGTGAGGACCTGCATAAGATCAAATGTTGGACATCGCTATTTTATATCATTAATGACTTTTCTAAGTTCACCTGGTTACTCATGAAAACTAGGACTGAGGTATCCTCTGTCGTACAGACCTTCTTTAATAAAATTCAAACTCGATTTGGTCATACAATTAAGATATGTCAGTCCAACAATGCTAAAGAATGTTTAAGAATTATAAGAGTACTCAAAAATAGGTGTTCAAATCCAAACATCTTTTCTTTATAATCCCCAGCAAAATGGTGTCTCCAAACGGAATAACTCATCATCATCCATAGGAAGTCATTCCATCCATGCAGACAAGCATAATTGTCCCGTCGACGTATTGGGATGAAGCAATCGTGACTACTATTATATGATCAACAGAATGCCTTCCGTGTCACTTGGGAAAAGTTAACATCTTCAATTACTAAAGCCAAATTCCCCTCTATCTGTCAAATTCCCCTCCATCTGTCTTGCCCCATAAGGTCTTTGGCTCTACTTGTTTTATTCATCTTGTTGGTCCTGGACAAAATAAACTTCACCACGGTCCACAAGATGTTTTTTTTCTTGGGTACTCCTTTTTACAAAAAGGGTACAAGTGCTACCGTCCAATGACCAAATGCAGGTACGTTTAGAGATCTCACATATTTTTATAAAATGCTCCTTATTTTCAATCTATATCCCCTCTCATCCACTACATTGTCTACCAGCTTTGGATGCTACCACCAGCGATGAAGAGGAAAACATGCCTACTACTCGTTGCCATCAACCTCCGCCTCCGACCCCGGATCCTTCACTGTCTAACCCCTCTTCTGGCCTCCCCATTGTTGTATGAAGGCGAAGCGCATGTTATTCCACCTGCACATTATCACTCCAACTTCCCTCATTCCATTAGCAACTTTTTTTTATTATGAACATGATGCAGGACAATTAACCACTTGCTCTAAAAGCTCGAACTGTTAGAGTATCGTGAATCAATCCCTTTATCTCATAGCCCAGGCCCCACATCTCATGGGTTAGGAACTCAGCCGAACCCCCCTCGTGGGCCCCAAATCACATGGGTACCGCCTCACACAAGCCACCCACCTCACACGAGTCACCCGCCTCACACAGGCCACCCACCCCGAGTGTGCCCCTGCATCCCACAGGCAACCCACTCGAGCCCGGTGTGAAAATGCCCCTGCATTAGAACGTCCTTCCCTACTTTTTGTTGTTTTGTCTTTGTCCTTCATCTGTTGCAGTTCCCTCCAAAGTGGTCGATGCCTTGAAAGACCCCAATGTAAAGCTACAATGCTTGAGATGGATGCCCTCGAGAAGCACGGTACGTGGGAATTGGTTGATCCCCCAAATGACTATCATATCGTCAGATGCAAGTGGGTGTACACTGTCAAATATAATCTACATGGTTCAGTTGCTCGTTACAAAGCTAGGTTAGTCACCAATGGCTTTAGCCAGAAGATTGGAATGGACTACCAAGGCATTCTCTCCTGTTGGCAAACTTAATTCAGTACACATCATATGGTTTGTTGTTGGCAATCGCCATTGACCTACCTATCAATTGGATGTCAAAAACATCTTTCTCAATGAAAACCTTCATGAAGAGATCTACATGGGCCCCCCTCCTAGCTTTGTTACATTCAACATTGTCTAGCAAAGTATGCCAACTCGAGAAAGCCTTCTTGGGCCTCAAGCAATCTCCGCGTGCATGGGGTCAAGCGATTCAATACTACAGTTTTCCATATTGGGTTCCAAGGCTATGCATAGCTAATGATTCCTTCTTCTTCTTCTTCTTTTTAATGACATGGGGCCTCTACCATGATTCTACCGTACACGCTATGATATTCTCATTATTGGTGACGACAATGCTAAGATCTCTCTAATTAAATCATTCTTAGCCAAGGATTTTGCGATGAAGGATCTAAGGCCTTTACATTACTTCCTTGAAATTAAAGTAGCTCTTTCCTTAAAAGGCATCTTCATTTCCTAGAGAGAATATGCCCTTGACTTATTACAAATCACTAGTTTAGTGGACTCTAAGCTTTCCAAGTCTCCTATTGAATTTAATCATTGATTATTATCCTCTTAAAGCAATCCTCTTGATGATCCTATGATGTATCGACACTTAGTCGTCAAACTTCTCTATTTATCCATCACTCGGCCTACATAGCTTATGTTGAGAGTGTGGTGAGCTAGTTTTGGTAGAATACCCGCTTCCATCATCTTAATGCGGTGTTTTGAATACTTCGTTACATCAAGTCCACTACTGGAAAGGGTATTCTCTATGCGTGACATGGTCCGCTCAATGCACATGCCTACTATGATGCAAACTAGGCAAACTCATCTAATGATCGTCACTCTCCATAGGCTTTTGCACATTTGTTGGAGGAAATCTTGTTTCTTGGAGGAGCAAGAAACAATTTGTAGTTGCCTGCTCTTCCATTGAGGCTGAGTATCGTTATATGGACCACATGGCACTGGTGAGATTTTCTTGGTTCATTCATTTCTCTCCTATCTTGTCATATGTCGCTCTCATATACCCAATGTTGTCAAATCGCATAGAATCGCATAAGCCATCAGCCTGGGCTGATCGCTTATGCAATCACATAATCGCAAAAGCAATTGCTCAGGCACTACCTGTTTTTTCTTTTTTTGGAAAAAATTTATTTATATATATATATATATATATATATATATATATATATTATATATATATATATATATAATAGGAAAATCATTTAAAAAATTCTAAAAAATTTAAGAAAAACTATGTCTAATTGCTACAATGATTGGATTAGATTTTTTTTTATCTGTATCATTGTAGTTTAACTATTAGACCATCTAAAGTTATTGAAATTTTTTTAAAAATGGTAAAAAAAATCTAAAAATAAATTAAGAAAAGCTATGTATAATTGCTACTAGTGGTTGGATTTGATTTTTTTTTTTTAACCTATTTCATTGAAGCTTGACTATTAGACCATTTAAAGTTAAGTTATATTATATATAACAAAAAAAAAAAAAAAAAAAAACATTAACAAGTTCCTCTAAGAGAGAGAATTTAGAGCTAGGGAGAAAGTATGCAATCGCATACTCTGTATGCGATGGCATAATCGCATAAACCATTGCATACTCCCTAAATCGCATATGCCATGATGGCATATGCGATAAACATGGTCCAAACAGCATATGCGGTTGCATGATCAATTATGCAATCACATGTGACAACAATGCATATACCTCATTACTGTAATAACCAGGTTACCATCCACATTGCCGCCAACCCAATCTTTCATGAGCGCACTCAGAACATTGAAGTTGATTGTCGCTTTGTTCCTAAGAAGCTAGTGTCCGTGGCATCATCCGCACCCCTCATTTGTCTTCAAAAGACCGGTTACCTGAAATTTTCACCAAGCTCTGGGACCCATCTTGTTGAAATTGTATCCAAGCTTGGCATGGTTGATATCCATGATCCAGATTAAGGGAAAGTGTTAGTGTAATGTGTGAGGGTGTATTCTTTGTGGTGGTCCTGTGACTACCAGATCATTTTATTTTTTCAAACAGAGAAGAAGAGGGGGAAAGGTTTTACAGCATCCCTAATTTTCCTTCATCACATACATACATACAAAAATCAAGAACAATACACGCATCCAACATAGAAACATACATCGAAAACGCGGATTGGATTGCAGAAGAGCAAAGATAAAAATACCAGAACGAAATTAAAAAGAAAGCATCAATGGAAGAGAAGAACAAGAGGGAGGAAGGAAATCTAGGGCTTTGTTTCAGTGCTACTGACCTGTTTCTAGAAGCTTCTGAAACCGAGGAATTGCTTCTTTTTTCTTCTTTCGATTACCGTCTGATATGGGAAGGAAGAAGGAAGAAGAGCAAAAACGAGGCGGCGGGTACTACCTCCACCAGTACCAAGCTAGAGACAGACGGTGCTGACAGCGGTTTTGTGGGGCCCACCTCATGTATCTGTTTAATCCACTCCGTCCATCTATTTTTATAGATCGACATTGTCCCAAAGTAATATCGAAACCTTGAGTGGACCACACCATAGGAAACAGTGGGGATTAAACGGTTACCGTTGAAAACCTCTTCGGGGCCATAAAAGTTTTGGATCAAATTTATATTTATGTTCTCCTTTCATTCAGGTCTGTATGTCCTTATAAACAGTTTATAAACAGTTTGGATAGAAAATAAACATCACGGTGGGCCCTAGGAAAGTTTCAACGGTTGAGCGTCATTGTCACCGCTGATTCCTGTGGTGTGGTCCACTCAAGCCTTCGATCTTGTTTGTTTCTGGGACCATGACCAAAAATGATCCATCAAAATGGATGGACGGCGTGGATAAAACATATACATCACTGTGGGCCCCACAGAGCCCCTGCTAGGACCGTCCGTCTCTAGCTACATCCTGGTGGGGCTAGTACCGAATCCGACGGGAGAATGATTCATGTGTTTGTTTAGCGAAATATAAAAGATGGTGGTGACTATCCAAACGTACACGTGGCACAGTTTTATGGAAACCCTGACCGTAAAATCCTTGAACGAATTTAAGATAAATCCTGAGAAAATAGTATTGATGGTATGATTTTTCCCTTTTTCTTTTCGATCATTCCCTATTTTATTTTTGACCGTTCATTTCTTGTCATTGGATGGATAGGATTGATCAATCAGTTAATTTTAGAGATATGATTCATCAACAATGTGACCCACAATTTGGATGGTATGGATGGTTTTGTATCAGTTCCATGTCTGAGGAGATGGCTGCACATCAGTTACAAAATGGTGGTGAAGGCGTCTAGTGCCACACGAGAAGCTGATTGGACGATGAGGGGCGGTTTTGAGAAATTTAGGACTGGGGACCCTAACTTTCATCCGGCTGTTTTTATGAAAGAAGAGGAACCTCCGTTTGCAACTTAGACCTGCTCGTACGGACGGTAAATTTGAGGACGAAAATACCCCTCCCTTCCTTTTGAAGACGAGCGCTGACGCTCCTCCAGCCGAGAGTTGTACGAACGGCTCCAAAGAGATCAAAGTTACATGCCCCACAGCTATGTATTTATTATATCCACAACGTTCATCCATATTTCGAGATCATTTCAGAGCATTATCCAAAAAAAAAAAAATCATATCAAAAGATCAACTGGACCACACCACAAAGAGCAGCACGAAAATTGATTTTCACAGTTAAAAAATTTTGTAGGGCCCACCATAACATTTATTTTCCATCCAATCTATTCATAAGGTCACAAAGGCCTGGATGAAGAGGGAAAAAAAAGTTTTCATAATGATCCAAAACTTTTGTAACCCCTAAAAGGGTTTCAATGGTAGACGTTCAATTCCTGCCTTGTACAGTGTGGTCCACTTGATAGTTAGATCTATCTTATTTTTCGTCTCAAGCCTTAATATGAGTTCGTAAAATATATGGACGGATTGGATATAACACAGACATCATGATGGGACCCACAAAAGCAACATAGCAAAAAATAAAAAGGAAGAAGAAGAAGAAGAAACAGATGGCCACAGCGCTGCGTGTCTGGCTACGGTTGTAGCTACGGTTATAATCCGTAGCTAAAGTGTATCGAAAATTCCAAGTTTTTTAAGGCAAACTCGCTGGACCGTTCTAAACTATTTTGATAATATCGAAAGATCTTCGATATATCGACAGAATTATAACTACGGTTATAATCCGTAGCTAAAGTGTATCAAAAATTGCAGAATTTTTTAGGTAAACTTGTTGGACAATTGTTATCCAGGTTCGATATATCGACATATTGTAGATATTATCTATGACTAACGTCGATAATATCGACAACTTATGTCGATAATATCTATGATATGTAGATAATATCGACGTTTGCATCTTTTTTTTTATTTATTTATTATTTATTTTATTATTTTATTTTTTTGTTTTGTTTTCGTTTGGGGTAGCTTGTTGTACACACCCATGTCAGTACACACCCTCCATGTTAGCCATCCCCACTAGGGATCGATACGAAGATGAGTAAATTTCATCCTTGTTGGGGGTAGTTGAAAATTTGTTTAGGGTGAGAAGTTGGGGTTATGTGTTCTTGAATTTGCTGTGTGAATAATAGTACAGTACCTTGTTTGCTTTTAGTGTTTGTATATTTTAGCAACTAGCTAAGGAAAATGTACCTAAATAAGACTTTAATTTCACTACTAAACTATGAAGGTGTCTCAAAAGAATAATTTATGGATCTTTTGAGGAATGCTTTGAATGATGCTCAAAATGTTCGTTCCGATAAGCACATTGCATTGAGAGGAATGCTTTAATTGCACATTTGATAAGTAAGGATGAGCCAAAAATGTAGACTGATCATGTTATCGATATTGACTTTGTAAGGTTTAAGTTAGGTTATAGGTTAAGGTTTAGGAAACTGAGAATAGGTTAAGGTTTAGGTTTAGGAAATCGGGTTCGGGACCAGGTTTAGGTTTGGGTTTTCATGTTTAGGTTTAGGTTAAGGCGTTGATATTAAGATTAGATGTAGGTTTAGGTTTAGGGATTTGAGAATACATTTAGGTTTTAGGTTTAGGTTTTAGGTTTAGGTTATAAGTGTCGGTTATAGGTTAAGGTTTAGGGAACTGAGAATAGGTTAAGGTTTAGGTTTAGGAAATCAGGTTCGGGACCGGGTTTAGGTTTGCGTTTTCAAGTTTAGGTTTAGGTTAAGGAGTTGATATTAGGATTAGCTGTAGGTTTAGGTTTAGGGATTTGAGAATACATTTAGGTTTTAGGTTATAAGCGTAGGTTATAGGTTTAGGTTTAAGTTAGGTTATAGGTTAAGGTTTAGGGAATTGAGAATAGGTTAAGTTTAGGTTAGGGATTTGAGAATACATTTGGGTTTTATGTTACAAGTGTATGATATAGGTTTTGGTTTAAATTAAATTATAGGTTAAGGTTTAGGGAATTGAGAATAAGTTAAGGTTTAGGTTTAGGGATTTGAGAATACATTTAGGTTTTAGGTTTAGGTTTAGGTTTAAGTTTAAGTTTAGGTTTAGGTTTTGAGTGGGGGCAAACATGAAATTGAGTGGGGATAAACTAGAAAATCAGCGGGGCAAACATGAAATTGAGGGGGGGAACATGAAATTGAGTGGGGCAAACTAAAAATTGAGTGGGGGAAACATGAAAAATGAGTGGTGCTTGTTTAATTTTGTGACGCTATCTATCATGCCATTGAGCAAGGGAAGCATTATCAGTTTGAGCTTACATTTCCTACTCCCACACTCTTTTTATCAACTTCTATTTGAAATGTAAACCTCATGAAACTCACATAGGGGCTCAACTAGGTATCCTGTTTTGACAGTATTTAAATTCCTTCTAAAGCTTACATTCCAAACGAATTTAACCTTATTTCCATTCTATAACTCCTCCCTTTTGCCCAATATGTCATTCCAAATTTGGATCATCCAAAGAAGGTGTGTTTGATTGAAAGTTGTTTAGCTCATCTCATTGCTCCCATTTTACCATTCTTAAAACTCAAATGTGTCATTGAGTTTTATTTTAAAGAATCACCTAATGCCTATTGTAGTGCCTTTCTAACAAATTAAAGAGGCAACAATACAACAGTTTAGATATACATATTTGTTTTCTTTTTGAAGCCATAGGAAATTTGTGTCCATTCCTTCAATGTAGACATTACTTTATCAACTTTCTTCTTCACACCTGATACAAAAATAAATAAATAAATAAATAACACCCAGATCCATGGCTCAACTGGTAGATTGAGTGGAGATACCTCGTTTCAACACTTGAGGTCTTGGTATTGATCCCTAGTGGGGGTGGCTAACATCGAGTGTGTATACTGACATGGTGTGTACTAACAAGCTAACCAAAAAAAAAAAAAAAAAAAAAAAGAACAAAGCATTAAGATACCATAAAGAATGTAACCTTTAATATGAAAAGTTTCAAATTTATGCCATAGAGATTTTCAATCTGGAGTTTAAAGCTCTAGTTGCCTATGCAAATGGAAGAACGCCAAAAAATGATTGATTGTTGATTATATGGTTGAAATGGCTATTTTAGAGTTAAATATAGTTACTTCTCCCATGCCATCTATCACTTGCAACTGCAACTGCAGCTATGGCATCATTTCGGGACTTGATTAGGTTAAAATCAAACAAATGTTAGGTCTAGGAAGGATAGATAAAAAGTAAGATTGGTACAAGGTTAAAAGGACTCAATCAATTGCATCTTAAATTTCAAACATGAAATTCAACGTGCTTAATGTTTGGCCCGCTGAATTTCTAGTTTGCCCTGCTTAATTTCATGTTTGCCCCACTGAATTTCGTGTTTGCCCCGCTCAATTTCATGTTTGCCCTACTGAAATTCATGTTTGCCTCGCTGAATTTTTAGTTTGCCCCACTCAATTTCTAGTTTGCCCCGCTCAATTTCTAGTTTGCCCTGCTCAATTTCTAGTTTGCCCCCACTGAATTTCTAGTTTGGCCTGCTCAATTTCTAGTTTAGCCCGCTCAATTTCATGTTTGCCCCGCTCAATTTCTAGTTTGCCGCGCTCGATTGAGCGGGGCAAACTAGAAATTGAGCGGGGCAAACTGAAAATTGAGTGGGGCAAACATGAAATTGAGCAGGGCAAACTATAAATTGAGCGGAATTGACCGTGAAGTGAAGGGGAATCGCCGGGATTGACCGTGAAATGCATGGAATTGATCGCTAAATGAAATGAAACAAAGAGAGAAAAAAATTTTATATACTTATATATACATATTTATATAAATATATATTAGAGAATATTGTAGGTAGAATAAAGTTCTCCATGTAAAAAAATTCACTCTAAACCTTTAACCTATAACCTAAATGTATTCTCAAATCCCTAAACCTTAACCTACACCTAATGTTAATCTCAACTCCTTAACCTAAACCTAAACTTGAAAACCCAAACCTAAACTCGGTCCCGAACCCGATTTCCTAAACCTAAACCTTAACCTATTTTCAGTTCCCTAAACCTTAACCTATAACCTAACTTAAACCTAAACCTATAACCGACACTTATAACTTGAAAACCCAAACCTAAAACCAATCCCGTACCCGATTTCCTAAACCTATACCTTAACCTATTCTCAATTCCCTAAACCTTAACCTATAACCTAACGTAAACCTAAACCTATAACCGACACTTATAACCTAAACCTATAACCTACACTTGCTGTATTTGTATTTGTGTTAGGAGGAAATCTCATGGATTTTGCAAATCCTTGTTGAATTGAGGAAAGCCCTCTCTATCCCTCCATACTACATACAAAAGATCCAATGTTTGAAACCTATAATAAACAAAACTTGGATGATTTTTCAAACCAATAAATTTAAATTTCCATCTCACTTAATACCATCTAATTCCATATGGCAAACACCTCCTAAATATGTAGTTTTAAATACCACACATGATCAGCCACTAAACATGCCAATTGGATGTATTGCATTTTGTTTCCATGATGCATTGTTTGTAAAATTTGGGTCTTCTTTTTCAGTCCGTGTATTTAAGTAGGCAACAACTGACTGGATTGAAACCACTTCCTCTGCCTTCATATTCGGAGCAATATCCGAGTCTTGATGCAATTAAAGCATTCCTCTCAATGCAATGTGCTTATTGGAACGAACATTTTGAGCATCATTCAAAGCATTCCTCAAAAGATCCATAAATTATTCTTTTGGGACACCTTCATAGTCTTATTTAGGTTCATTTTTCTTGGCTGGTTGCTAAAAAATACAAACACTAAAAGCAAATAAGGTACTGTACTATTATTCACACAGCAAATTCAAGAACACATAACCCCAACTTCTCACCCTAATAAAAATTTCAACTACTCCCAACAAGGATGGAATTTACTCATCTTCGTATCGATCCCTAGTAGGGATGGCTAACATGGAGGGTGTGTACTGACATGGGTGTGTACAACAAGCTAACCCAAACGAAAACAAAAAACAAAACAAACAAAAAAAATTGTAAAAGATGCAAACGTCGATATTATCTACATATCATAGATATTATCGACATAAGTTGTCGATATTATCGACGTTAGTCATAGATAATATCGACAATATGTCGATAATATCGAATCTAGATTACAATTGTCCAGCAAGTTTGCCTAAAAAATCCTGCAATTTTTGATGCACTTTAGCTACGGATTATACCCGTAGCTATAATTGCATCGATATATTGACAAAAGCAAGCATCGATATATCGACATAGTGTCGATATATCGATGTTACATGAAATTTTTTAGTTTAGTCGCTGGACAAATGAGGAGTTAATTCGATATTATCGACCATATGTCGATATATCGACAAAAGCAAGCATCGATAGATCGACATAATGTCGATATATCGACGTTACATCAAATTTTACGAAAGCTTGATAACTTACGCAGATAAGATCGATGATATGTCGATTATATCGACAACTTATTTCATATCATATCGACGATATGTCGATATAATCGACGTTACATGGAATTTTTTGGCTCAGTCGCTGGACAAATGAGGAGTTAATTCGATATTATCGACCATATGGCGATATATCGACAAAAACAAGCATCGATATATCGACATATTGTCGATATATCGACGTTACATGGAATTTTTTTTCTAGTGATCACAGACGACCAAGGGAGGTTTCAACGGTAGTTATTTTCCTACCCACGTTTTCTGATGTAAAGCCCATTTGCATTCTGGATCCTGTTCAATTTTTATCTCAAGAAATAAAATGATCTTACAAAACGGATGGACGAAGTAGATTTCTCCAAAATGTCACGGTGGTCCACCGGAGTTTGAGTTTCCAGCATAAGAACTTCCCGCGAAAGGTTTGGCAGGAAATCCGCGACTATGACCATAATTACGCAACGAGACAGATCAGGATCGGAAGCGGATTGGCTGGTGTATCTAACACCACCGACCTGGCTAGTGTGTTGACGTCACCTACATATGAGTCCCATAATGAGGTATGTGTTATATCCATACCGTCCTTCCATTTGACAAGCTTGTCGTAAGGCCTCAGCTGAAAAATAACATAGTTCTAAAGATCAAGTGGACCACACTGCAAAAGGCAGTGAAAATTGAACGTCTATCATTGAAACCCTTCCGGGTTCGCACAAGCTTTAGATACTATTATTTTTTTTAATCACTTCATTTAGGTCCTATGACATTATGAACAGTGGATGGAAAATAAATATTATGACCAGCCTTATATTTTCAAAGGGCTGAAATTGTACCACCATGGCGATTTTCGATCTACCATCCTATAGATATTAGCTTTGTAAATTTTGACGATCTTGATTGACACACGTATGTGCCACATGTATGATGGGTGAGTTGCTAACTAGCTGTTCGTTATTTTCTGTTCATAAGGAGAACCTTTTTTTTTTTTTTTTTTAATATGCAAATCCAAACTACTTTCTCTCCGATGCAAGCACCTGTCTGTCTTTTCGTATTTTTCTCTGTTACTATTTTTGGTCAAAATTCAAAAGGCTTGTTTGGTTTGTAGGTGGAAAACATGAAATAATTACTTTTCATTTTTGTCTGGAGTTCATGGGACCCATCATGATATCAGTTTAATCCCCACCGCCCATCCATTTTAACAGCTCAGTTAGGACATGAGTTTAAAAATAAAGTAGATTGTAAGCTCAAGTGGACTACAATATAAGAAACAAAGGAGATAATGATTTTCACCATCAAAAGTAAAAATTCATGTAAGACCGCTGGTGATGTGTATCTGTCTTCCAACTTTTTCATAAGGTCATAAGGATATGGATAAATTAAAAAACATAAATATCATCTTGATCCAAAGCTTTTTTGTCCCCTGAAAAGCTTTCAATGGTAGGCGTTCAATTCTTACACTAGGTTATGGTATGATCCACATGCATTTTGAATTTGTCTTATTTTTTTTGCTTGTCTTAAAGTAGGCTGATAAAAAGATGGACAACACAAATGAGACAAACATCATGATAGGCCTCATGAATAACGCATCTCTTTTTTTTGCACCCAGATTTTTATGAAGCTCGAGGCAGCCATGTTCATGAATTTGCCATTGTAAATAATTATTGCTCATTTATTAGAAATTACTTTGGTAAATAATAAACCAAACATGCGCATATATATTTTTACATATATACATTGATGAAAGGATCTTTCCATATTATTATCCACCGTCTTAAATCAATACCCATCATTGTACACCTACTCTTGACCAGAATCAGATTGGGTCACCCAACACCACCCAACTACACCCAACTAGGCCATGTTAGGCATTATAAGGCCCACATGATGTATGTGTTTTATATCCACATCATCCATCCATTTTACTGCCTTCCAAGGGCTAGGACCTACTGTAATGCTTATTTTCCATCCAACCGGTTGATAAGGTAATGAAACCTAGATGAAGGAAAAACACATATATTGGTTTGATCCAAATTTCTATAGCCCTTATAAATTTGTTCAATGGCGGATGTTTAATCACCACTGTTTTCCTATAATGTGATCTACTTGAGCTTTTAATATGCTTCAATTTTTTTATTACATCCAAAATGAACTAGCAAAACCGACGGACGACATGTATAGAGCACACACAGGACGATTGGCACCACAACGCCCAACACCACCTAGGTGGGTAGTGTTTGGGTCACCACCTAATTGCTTCCCTCTTGAATGGCCTAATCCCCATCTACCATCTTGAAATGGTCCAGATTATTGTGCATGTACTTTTAAACAATTTAGATAGTTGTCCATAGTACTTTCTAGAAATATTTTGTCACTTTCAAAATTAGGCTAAAGATTATTACTTAGATTTAATAAAAAGTGGTAAAATAAAAGTACTCTTCAAAATGTGAGCACTGACCTGTAAAGAATTTATTTTGGGTAGTTAAGTCTACTTAGGCATTATGCGAAAAAAATAATAATAATAAGCAGCACTTCATTAAAAAAAAAAAAATCCTAAGGGCCTAGAAAAATTATTATGAGGAAATGGTCCCGTTGCCATGGAGTGATGGTTTTTAAGGGAAAAAATCATTAAAAGTTCATTAAAATGATATAGAAGGTGATGTATGTGTATGTTGGAGATGCATTGTGCACATGTGTCACATTGTCACATTGTCACATGTGCGACATTGGCATTCATAGGCTATCTGGTGATGGATGGCAACACATGTTGTACATTGCATTTTATAACATGTGGCATATGTGCAGCATTTAGAAATGGACATCATCCCATGAGATACACGTGGCATGACAACACACATACATTGGCACATGCCAGGTGCTTGAAGACTAGGGTAGCACACATTGTACATGTGGCACATTGGAGCATGTGCATATTAACATGTGTAACACTTGAAGATTAGTGGTGGCATATGTCACACATGTGGCACATTGGCACATGTAAGGACCTTGACCATGGGCATCTGCATGTGAAGGCATTTGAAGATGGTCAATGGCATATGGTACATACGTTGCAAATTGGAGCTTGTTGACATGTAAAGCGCTTTATAAAGGATGGCGGCGGGGTGTAAAGAGACACAACAACTCGTATGGCACATGTAGGGTGTTTGAATATGAGAGTGGCATGCATACACTACATATGGGGTACTAGAAAAGAGTCAGTGGCACATTTGCATGTGTGGCATATTAGTTCATATATGATACTTTAAGGCAGATGGTGGCGCATTAGCAAATATGAGGCACTTAAAGATAGATAATTGCATAAGTGGGGCACTCAGAAAATAAGTGATGGCATATATGACTTGCACGTATAACACTTTGTAAGCGAAGGGATCATTTCTTCTCACATTCCTCGATCTCTTGAAAATTATGTTTCTTAAGTATGGGTAAGGGCATGAAAATAGAGATGTTTCATGAAATGAGAGGGAAATGGAAACGACATCTCTAGAAATTAAATTTACAAAAATAAACAACAAATTAAATATTAATATTTTCATGTAAATGGTGTTTCCTTAGTGTATGTCTCAATGAATCCAAATAGGGTAAGGAGAGTTGGTAGGAAAAATTTACCCACAATTAGTCACTCAAAACTACTAAACCGTGTAATATAAAGGCCCAGTTACTCTGCAAAATTTATAGATAAAAAACATCTATTACTAGGTGGACCTCCTTAATGTGTGTGTGGCACCCAACTCATCCAGAAGTGTTCCCCACCATGTGATTCCAGAGGTTTTTAGGTGGTTGTTCAATGATTCCTATGGTGTATCCTACCTAATAATTGGATTACGCTAATTTTCTATATGTTATATTTTCATTATAAGATGTCTATTTTATACCAGTTGGATGCATGGTGGGCCCATGCAACTAGTTATAGATTATTATCATCCACAATAGTTGTAAAGGAATTGATTCTATAATCCAAAAAAAAAAAATCAATAGTTTTTGTACAAAAGTGAAAGGGTATTCATGTAATTTACGAACAAAGTTATTTTGCAAGCCAAAACATATCTATATTTTACAACTATTTCTTTCATCCTCTAACTTATAATAACTAAGGAAAAAAATCAATCGAAATTGGAAGATCCATCTACGGAACGATAGAACCATCATCCCCTAAGTTAATGACCATAGTATTAGTATTGCATGCCCAAAAAAGCTAACATGGATCTTGTCTATTGATAATGTTAATGATCTTGAATATTGATCATGATGACCATAGGTCTTGCGTTGACATGTTATTAATGACATAATTAATGAGTGGGTTTACCTTCATCATATATATACATGGCTTAAAAGCGAGGGTTCTCCTGTCATCCTTAGGAACTTGAGTTTAATCACAGCGGCCATTAACCAAGGAGTGTTATATTCCATGGATCTCAATACATTATTGTTACATGACCACTTAGCTAGTTCTAGGATGAGCCTGTGGTTATTTTTTGACGCAGGGATGAACGTGATGAGGTCGATCACCGTCTTCCTCAAGGATAACTACTCTGAATCCACGGAGCTTCTCTGAACTCCTCACAGAGACTTCTTAAATCCACAAGGAAAAAAACAAGAAAGTAGAAATAAATTCTAATAAATTCATAATTTGATTGATTAATGATTAAAAATGAATTTACAACCCTTTAAATAGGGATAACAAGCCTTAGAAGAAATTTCATAATTAAACTATAACTAAAACTCCCTAAAATTTGCAACTTACTATAAATAGTAAATTTACTTTTTATAGTAACTGTCCTATGTGGCTTAACCATATTATTCTCCTAATTATTCTTAGCACTTTTCATGTTGGATACAATTCCTAAGACCCAGCGAATGAAGAGTTATAATCAAACTAAAACTTACTAAAAATAGTAAAAACGGAAATAAACATGGAATTCGACCATCGATATGATGGAATCTCGCAAATTCGATGTGGGTAACCCGGTTAACCAAGATGGTTAGCTAAAGTATCTCGTCTTACCCCAAAATCATATATGGTACATTAAGTAACTCATTCCAGTTTGCGAGATATGCCTATGTTTAAGGTTCTGACGGTCTTGATGACTTCCGCCTCCGATCGGGCCTTCTTTGGTCCATCTTGGACATGAAAGTGTCTGTAACCCACTCTACATCAGTCCCCTCCACTTCAAAAGAACTCATCTTTGAGTTCTCGTGCTGCTTCGGTTCTTGATACTCGGTCCGGTGCGTCGTAACGATACCCAAATTAAAAGTTATGATCAATTTATAGTCCACCTTCTTTTGGTCCAACCATGCTAGGAATGTATTTATGACACGTTCTACATCAGACTCCTCCACTTGGAAAAACTCATCCTCGAGTTACTCAAGGGACTTGGATAATGATTCTAAGATAACTTCTGGCACCGATGTTTAGTAGCCATTTTCTTGTACATGACATTACGCTCTTGAGCTGACACAATACATGTACTCATGCTTTCCTTAAATTGACTAGTATCGATCAGTTCCTTTACTTTTGCCTTCAGGATCTCACATTCTTTCTGATAATATGGGTAATTAGGCAAACTTGCCCTTGAGATGAGATTAATGTGGTTTTTTATGTCTTGTATGAGAGGCAATTTATTAGGGAGTTTATTGATCACAACCGCCTTGAACTCCTGCAACATTGGTTCCAAATCATTTGGGATGTTCACAGGCTCCATATATTTTTCCTTTTCTACCAATGCATCTCCATCTCCTATTTTCTTAAATTGTTTTATGAAATCCTTTTTGGGTATGAGAGACTGTTTTTCAACTTTAGAAGTCTTGGGTTGGTTCTCCATTCTCATAGGGACGAGGCCAATCTTTCTACCATCTTTAGTAAATTTAAATGTGTTATCCTGACCTCTATGCGTAACAATAGCATCAATATTATTTTTCCATGGTCAACTAAGTAACATATGACAAACTTCCATGTCGACTACATCATAAAGTACTTGATCCTTATAATTTTTACTAGTTGAAAACGAGATAGTGCATTGTTCGGTTATCTCTGTATTGCTGACCTCCTTGATACATCCATTCGTGTACGGAGATAGATGCTTTTCTATTTTCAATTGCAGTTTTTTCACCATTATTTTTTATACGAGATTCTCACTGCTCCTGACATCGATGATCACATTACAGACTTTTTAACTTACAATGCACCTCGTTTGAAAGATGTTGTTTCGCTGTAAATCTATTTCTACATTTGACATGTATAACGGCTTCCTCACAATCAAAGTGGTGGCCTGCGATTTACCATCATCTGATGGTGCTCTACAGAAATCAGGATTGTGTCATACAGCGACCACAGGCAGTTGAGCATCACTTTGAGCTCAGGACGGAATTAGCGCATCTGCAATACGGTTGAGGGTTGCCGATAGCCCTTGCATGGTCAACTGACTCCCTTGGTGGAAAGCTCCCATTCTTTCCGAAAGATAACAAATCTCTGGATCACCGTCCATAGGATTTTGGTTCATACCTTCATTGTTTATCATCAGCCCGAGGGGAGTCCTCGCTCTAATACCAATTGACGCATGAATGAATGTGATGAGGTTAATCACCGTCTTCCTCAAGGATAACTATTCCGAATCCACAGAGCTTCTCTGAACTCCTCACAGAGACTTCTCAAATCCACGAGGAAAGAAACCAAGGAGTAGAAATAAATTCTAATAAATTTGTAATTTGATTGATTGATGATTAAAAACAAATTTACAACCCTTTAAATAGGGATAATAAGCCTTGGAAGAAATTTCATAATTAAGCTATAACTAAAACTCTCTAAAATTCGTAACTTACTATAAATAGTAAATTTACTTTTTATAGTAAGTGCCCTATGTGGCTTAACCACGTTATTCTCCTAATTATTCTAAGCACTTTTCATATTGGACACAACTCCTAAAGCCCAACCGATGAAGAGTTATAATCAAACTAAAACTTACTAAAATTAGTAAAAACAAAAATTAACATGGAATTTGACCGTTGATATGATGGAATCTCGCAAATTCAGCGTGGGCAACCCGGTTAACTAAGTTGGTTGCCTAAAGTAGCTCGTCCAACCCCAAAATCATATATGGTACGTCGAGTAACTCATTCCGGTTTGCGAGATATGCCTGTTTTAACATTCTGACAGTCTCAATGACTTCCACCTCCGATCGGGCCTTCTCTGGTCCACCTTGGATATGAAAGTGTACGCAAAGTACTCTACATTAACATTATTTTATATGATCATCCTATGTGAGGGAAGGTCCCCACCATTGAGCTCAATGATAGATTATTGTCTTTGACCTACTCCGAAGTATGAGTGTTTATGGATATGCTATCTTGTTATTAAACCTATTTACAGTAGCATTGGAGGATCGCTTCAAGTCTCTAGACCAGGAGACTCATCATACCTGAACTATATCAACTTGTGTATGTACCCGCTTTGACTAATCTTTTGACATGAGGATATATCAAGAGTTCAAGTTCCTAATGTAATGTGCTTTGGCTCACTTTTTGGAGTCAATTGTCCTTACTTATATGTGGGTGTGGTTAGGTTCATGTACTAAGATACAATTGAGGCCTATGTGATCCAATATACTATCCATTGGTTGCCTATGAACACTCTTATTTCATAGATCCTATTGATCATACTATTGACTGATTATTTTCTGCCCAGACTAACACATAAATGGTTTAAAATGTTTTATTAAATGTTTTCAGTTGTTGATCTTTCATTTTAATTAATGAAAGCGTTTTAATCACACTTGATGGATATATGATGGTTTAGATCATGTGGTCAACCTCTTAATTTATATGGGTATTAATCAATGGTTGATGGTCATGATTCAGAGATGGATATGTTCAATTTTCGTATATGCATGGATAGGCAAGATCATAGACTTTAAATGTAGTAGGATATATGCTAAAGTTTGTAGGCTGGTGGAACACTATAGCGTGTGTCTCTCCTTGAAACTGTAACTCCTCCTTTATAAATAGATTTTGCGCCAAAGGGAGAAAGAGAGAGCCATGAACATCCATACCCCATGTGAGTCACCACTCAGAGAGAGAGAGAGAGAGAGAGAGAGAGAGAGAAGAGTAGAGAATGAGAGTTTCTCACCTCTCCTACTCTATCACATTCAAATGTCCAAACGTTTGAGGTCCACCTTTCATGGCTCTCCTTGCACATCCCTAGTCATGTTCTAAGGTTTGTGTTAGCTCTCATGCTTCTCCACCATCTAGGATAGATCAAGAAGAAACCTTCTAATTTGGAGGGTTGACATCGATTCTATATTATATTTTTTACGGCATTGATTAGAGGTAATCTTAATTATAAGATTTTTCTGTTTATTTTAGAAACTTGATTATATCTATACGAGAATCCTAAAAACTAGGGTTTATTAATATTTAGATTTTCTAAAAATTTTAAACTGCCAATTGCATTTCGAAAGTACTAACATATAGCTCAAATGTAACACCTCTAACATTGAAATTTTAGGTTTGAGCTCAACTCCCCTACCATTTAAAAAATTATACAGATCCATATAAAATTAGTTACATGTGCCAATATAAAACATGTGTGTGTTAGCGTAGGGTGAGGTTTGGCCTATTAGGCTTGTTTGATTCTTTATAGGACTTAGTGGTCCATTGGCTCATTAGGGTTTTATTTTTATTTTATTAAAAGGTGCGGAAGAGAGCTATCTTTACCTTAATTCTTTCTCTCAATTTTATATAGGTCCTACCAACACTAGCCCTTCACCAGTTAAACATTAGAAATACTTTTTTTTTTTCATGATGACCTTCATGAAAAAACATATGTTTACCTCTAGGTTTTTAAAACGTGATTCAACAGGAAATGTGACTCGATTGAAGAAAGCTTCATAATTTTTAAGCAGTTTTTGTCGGCAGGATTTGAAAGATTCAATACTACTATGCTTTTGATTGGTTTTTGCAGATATGCTTTTGACCATTATATGTTTGTGTAGAAATAGAGCTCTTCCATCCACCATTTTAGCTATCTATATTAATGGTGTTGCTGTAAATAGTAACTGTGATGCTGAAATCTCCACCAGGAAGGATTTCTTAGCACTCACTTTTGAAGACTAAAGGTCGAAGACTAAAGATATGGGACTTGTATGATAATTTCTTAAGATGGAAGTTGCTTGATCTAACAAGTGCATATTCATATTTCAATGAAAGTATGCTCTTAATCTTCTCAATACCACTGGCATGATTGGATGTCATCTCACTAAGACACCAATTGAGATGAATGATCATTTGTCAACAAAGGAGTCCTTTCCTCTAAATAATCCATGTTAGCATCGTCGATTAATGGCAAGATCATTTACTTGTCTATCATGCAACCAAATGAGTGTCGTTAGCCAGTTTATGCATAACCCATGTGCGCATCATCTTGAAAGTTTTCTCTAGGGAAGGTATTATTTATGTTGATCATGAACACCTTGATATCAATGTTTATTGCAATGTTGATTAGGCCAGATATATCAATGACCAATGTTCCGCCATAGGTTTTTGCATGTTTATAGGTAACAATCTGACCTCTTAGAAGAGTAAGAAACATTCTTTTGTTATATGTGTTAGGCATGGAAGCAACCTCAGATCAAATTAAATGAGAAATAGAAAAAGAACAATCCAAGCAAACACAGAGAACACACGAGATTTTATGTGAAATAGCCTTGTAGTAAAAACCACGGCACAAAGTGATGATCATTCCACTATAAAGAAACCTTAGCTTCCCTCTCAAAACGCTTGAGCAATCGTGTTGAGCTCTCAAGCCCTCATTTTACCTTACCCTAATCTTGTTCAAGAGAGTATTTATACACTTTGTACAGAATTAGAAACAAAACCCATACGCACTTCGTCGGTCGAATTGTGTGACCTTCGGTCAACCTTTCGTCCAACCGAACCGAATTGACTTGCAAACCTTCGATCGAACTGAAAATGTACAAAAGTGGACAATGTGCTCTCCGAGCATCCACCCTTAATTCGGTCGAACTGACCAAGACTAGTCGAACTGTGACATGCCTTCTCAGCATTAGGATTTAAGACACTTGATCAACAATATCCACTGTGACTCTTTAATCCTTTAGCTCCACTACCACCACCATCTCTAATCATCTTCAAAGTAACATCGTCATCACTTCTCATGCCCACTTCGTCTTTATTTCTTCTTTGCCAAACTCAGAGAAGTCGAGACAGACTTGAACTTCTCTAGAGGAACAACCTTCATAAGTATGTTTGTTGGATTCACGCTCGTGTGAATCTCTAAAGAGTGACATCTCTTTCTAGCATCTATGGGTAAAATGATAACGAACATCAATATGTTTAATTTGGAAATGATACACTAAGTTCTTCACTAAATTGATCCCGCTCTCACTGTCACAATGCACAAGCACAACTTCCTGCTAATGTCCTAACTCATTCATCATCCCTTTCAACCAAATAAAATTCCTTGAATGCTTCCGTCACCGCCATGTATTTAGCTTTGGTTGTGGAAAGTGTAACCACAGATTGAAATTTTGACATCTAACTGATAAATCCACTCGCTAACATAAATGAGTAATTAAAAGTTAACATTCTATTATACATATTCCCTGTAGAATCCACATCCTCATAGCCTATAAGTTTCTCGTCAAAATTTTTGAAAGTCAAGACACAGTTCGTTGTACCTTCTATGTAACAAAGTAACCATTTCATTGCTTCCCAATGTTGCTTGCCGCAATTTAACATATATATGCTTGTAAAACCAACTGCATGTAAAATATTCGATCTGGTATAGACTACATCATTTATAAGACTACCAACCACGCTCAAGTAGGGCACACGAGACATATACCACTTTTCTTCATCTGACATAAGACATAACTCCAAAGAAAGCTGAAAGAGAACAACATGGGTTGTGCTAACTAGTTTTGCATTTTTTAGTCCAAACTCGACTAAGACATTCTCGAAATATTCCTCCTGAGACAACCATAGCCTGCTCCTTTTCCTGTCTCTGTGTATATCAATGCCAAGAATCTTTTTTGCAACCCCAAATCTTTCATCTCAAATATTCTGGATAACTGAATATTCAATATGTTGACTTCAGATATGTTATGGTTGACAATAAGCATATCATCAATATACACCACTAAAATAATAAATTCATTGTCTCTCAGTGCTTTAAAATAGACACAATGATCGAATTCACTTCTGATAAACCGCTGACTCAACATGAAAGAATTAAATTTCTTGTACTACTGCCTAAGCAACTGTTTCAGGCCATATAACGACCTCCTTAACCTACAAGCTTTTTTCTCCTTTCTATGTACCTTGAACCCTTTAGGTTGCTTCATGTAAATATGCTCTTCTAGTTCTCCATGTAAAAATACAGTTTTCACATCTAACTGTTCTAGTTTCAAATTATATTGGGCAACTAAAGCCAATATAAATCTGATTGATACTTATTTTACCACTGGCATGAATATCTCACCAAACATAACCTTCCACTACCAATTTAGCCTTATTCTTATCCAGTTTCTTCCGATAAATCCACTTGTAATCGATTTCTTTTCGCTCAACGGGCAGCTCCACCAACTCTCATGTTTTATTTTTGTATAGAGAGTTAATCTCAACATGCATCACTGCCATCCACTTCTCTGCATTTGTCTTTAAGTGCTTCTTGAAAAAGTAGACAGATCCTCCTCATCTGTAATGAGAGTAAATACAACATTTGAGTCATCCCTATATCTCAATGGTAACATGTGATCCTTTCATGAATTTTTCTTGACAAGTGCCTGGTCCACCTCTTCCTATACCTCTACTTGTGGCTCTAGTTCTTCAAGTGTTTCACCCTTGTCTGGTTCAAAATCAATTGCTGACTTTTTGGTTTCATTGTGCTCATCCTTCTAAAACAAAGAACATTCATCAAACTTGATGTCATGCCCCGAAAATTGGCACCCGATTATGGAGACTCCAATCCCGAGTTCCCGGTTGTGAACCTAGCAAAAATGTACATGGAGGAGTTTCCACGTGCCCGCACAGTTCGGTTAACGTTCACCAGTCAGAGTAGTTTTTAAATTATCAGCATTAAAAGTTAAACAGAGATAACTAAACCAAGAAATATATGGCTAATATTCAAAATGAATAATTCCAAGAGTGATGTCTGCACAAATGGGGACTATACAAGCCACAATAAATATTCAACAACACCAAACAATGGATTCCAAGCTAAAGACTACAATATATATGACAAATATTGAATAAAATATAAAGTCTTATGTTTTCACCCACCACTCCTAAAATATTATGGCGATGGTGTAAGCCGGTTTAAGCATGCCTATATGAGACCTTGGTGGTACCTGCATCCGCAATATCGCCTGATTGATATTTTAAAATACTGTCCCAAGTGGGAGTGAGTAACTAATTCAGTGGTTCCATTTTCTAAGTTGCAAATGTTATCAACACAATTAAGCATAGGAAATTATAGCATTACAAAGCAAACAATTCATAAGTTAGTTATTTAATGCATGATGTTATGTGTAGTGTTGGCTGACAACACAACCCAACAATAATTTCTATGATAATATGCACAATGATTGGCCCGCAACACAACTTAACAATATTGTCATGATGCTATGCATGATTAGATAAGTTGTTCTTATTTTTTATTCAAACAGCAGGTTGGTGAAGCTAGAATACATTCATTCTATCAATAGTTGCTAAATGGATTCACGTAGCTCGTTGCGGTACGTAGTGGTCCCTCACTAGTATCCCTTGATCCAAATTTAGGTATCACCCATTATATCTCACAAATCAACAATTCTAAAGGTACAACATGATAACCCAAGGTACGAGGATCAAATTGGAATGGATTGTCACTCAAATACCGTGTATGATCACTCAATTCAGATGTATGAGCTTGTTACATAAAAATTGAATCAACTCAAAGGAAATGGCTCGTCACCCAATTCCATTTACGCCCGAGTGATTTGAACAATACACTGGCACGGAACCATCAGCTGGGTATTTGATGAGGGTCATTCAAACAATAATATTTCACCTCTATTAATACTCACTAGTCACTATAGGGAGGCTTGTCACCTAATATTTTGCCTATGTGGTAAACGCATCACCCCAGCTTAGGCCAACAGCTCGGACATGGTGTCCCATACCACTATGCCCAGCTTATGAGTCTTTATGAGATTGTAATGCACTAATGATTATGAATTAATTTTATGGTAATAGTGGTATCCTAGATTCCTTTTAATGTTATGCAACCATCGAACTTAAGAATTATTGAGCCATACATTGAACTGATTCGATTGACAACAAGGGACCTTGGACAAAACTGGCATTGGGTGCGAAGCATCCTGTGTAGCTCTAACCACTACCAATTAATCATCCGGGTTTAACCTCGGTCGACCGTATAAGTCCGAGATGGCCAACTTAAAGTAGGTCGTCCACTTAACATTTGCAGGGCTCAATCTGCATAACAACAAATCGGATTATCAAATACATAAACAAATCGCATAACCACTCAATACCACAACAAGGTATATCAATTAAACAAATGTGTGAATTGGCATCAACTAATGAATATCAACACAAAACCACATATATCAATAACACTTGTCAAATAACATAAAAATTTCTAATAATAGGAATTTTATATTGTTTAGGCATTTCACCGAATATGTTGACTACCAACAACACATAACATTAGAGTTATAATAATAAAGCAATTCAAGCAGAACTAACATTTGGATATTATAAACAACTAAAATCATTATTTATTACTATCAAGGGTTGATAAAATGAATCCTATAAGAATGGTCCACACCTTAATAAAGAATTATGTGTTTTAATCGGATTACGGTTAGAGTTTTAGAGAATCCATCGATTCCTATAGAAACATTAAGATTATTGTGAGATTCATGAAATTGAATATAGGAAGACCTATATTGGGAAGTGAGATCCAAATCTTACATCTGATTGCCGATGTAAGGAATCCGATGAAGAATCCAAGAGTGCTTGAGGCTTTGGTTGAAGGGGAGAAGCACAAAGGGTGCACAACCCTCACCTACACTATCTTTCTCCCCTCTTTTTCTTTTCTTTCTCTCTTTCTTTCCCAATCTTAGATGAAAAATTCGTATGGGGAGAGGGGGTACCCAAATGAGAATTTTATATAGTGCGAGAGATAGTATGAATTGCCACAAAGCCTAGGTTTTCATTATACTAGCCCTTTAGGAGGGTATTTCTAACATTTAGGGTCTACTATAGGGTGTAGGGGCCAATATCTACCATAGGATAGTTTTCTCTAGTGATAATTTACATATGGATATGATCGACCTAACATTTGGATGCGTCAATCGACGAGTATGATCAGAAGTTGGTTCAATGGTCACTGATGATCGATCAGGGCCGTGGTTATACGGATATGTACATGGTATTAACTTAGGTTATTTGGCTAAATTTGGTCACAATCTAACGGTTCGAAAGTCACAACTTTAGCAAAGACTGGATACATATAATTAACTTAAGTTCTTGATTAATTTCAGGAATATTCACACATCTCATGCACTGACCTTATGAGTCTAAGTTGACCGATTAGAGATACAATCTTAGCTCGATGTCCCATGATGGATGACAAGTCCACTAAGACGAACATCTTTATATAGTCTCAGGTTTAGTGGCCCACTAACAAGCGGTATAGAGCTTATTTAGAAAATTATGACATTTTTGGAATGAATTGGATTGTGAGATTTCTTGTGCCCGATGATTAAGGTTTGGATTAGCTAAGTTCATAGTGTGGCCTATTCATAATTAATGAAAATAGTGATTTGATCCTGATTACCCTAAACTGTCAGTTCTTAGGCTAAATAAGTAACTAGATCAGTTTGTTTGTTAATTAAGATCCGATCCATAGTTGTCTCAGCTTTTAGTAGGTCTTTATTTAGTTGTGGTTGTCTTGATCAGCCAGTAATAGGTGGCTAGATTTGGGCCCTAGATGGACAAATAATGAGGCTACACTAAAAGTTTAAGTGATTGGGCGAATTTATTGGCTTTCTACAATGTTTCACCCTTGTTGTGGAAGATGATGACTAAAGTTTGGTTGTATGCCTTCGACTCTTCTATTGAACCCCTTTCAGGTACGTCTTTATGAGCTCTTACAACCATCAGAGATGACCTGTCATTAGCTTTGGATTGGGTTGGAGCAGTCAATCGACTACCGTAATTGACGCTTTGTAACCATTAATTCCGACAGTTGACAAAGTGGAGGGTTATTAGGGTTTTAGTGGGTGGGAAGAATTCATGAGGACAGGGTTTTGTGGTGTTTATTTTTATTTTTAAAAAAGGGAGAAATGGTTTCTTAATTGAGTTTGGGGATGTCGCATTGGGCCAGGCCTTGTCTTAGTTAACAAGTTCCAACGGGTTGACCATTAGGGCCCGTTTCATGTTGACCACAGGCCTCGTGTACATAGCTTATTTGGGTAGATTCCAAACCCAGTTCTTGAGGCAACATTTATGTTTAAAGATCAATGAAAAGAGCCTATTTTCGTATGGGCTTGTTTAGGGCCAGTTTGGTTGATTGGTTAAACGACAAGGCGTTGGACCTGTTTAAGGCCCGTATGCTGATTGCATTAGGGCCTGATTTCTAGTTATTTTTTGGTTAATTTAAAGGCCATGTTTAGGTCCTGATCTGGACATGCCAGATGCTAATCATGGGACTTGACTGGAAGTTAGGCCCATTGGAGGCTCGTGGGCTTGAATTTAGCCTGGTTATGTGTTTTGTTTTGGGATGATTTTGGTCCTGACTTTGGGCTAATTTTTGGCAAGTTTTTTTCTCCCCGTTATATGGTTATTTTTGGACTGAGCTATGAGCATGTTTAGAGCCTAATTAATAGTACGTTAATGGGGCCCAGTTGTAAGCTTATTTAGGCATAATTTCAGGCACCTGATGAGGCCCATTTAATGACCGATTTACCGACATTGTCTAATGGTTAATATGTACAATTTTGTTTATTTTGGTTGGTATGAGTAGATGGTATATATACATCGGTTAATGAGGATCATCTATACATGTGCATTATCATGATTGATGGATGACAATATTTAACTCATCATGCTAAAATAGGAAGTGGTAAAATCAATCAAGGCATGTTTGGTTATCGATATTAGTCACTTAGGTCTAATTTCTACGATCCTAGCCTAAGAGTATTAGGCAATATCTATGGGCCTCTTGCTCTTCCAGTTTATAAGGGTCCATCTTTGCTAATGGTTAAACACACTTCAAGTAGTGACCCACATGGCTTAGTTCACCCATCTCTTTGTCTATGAGGCATTGAGAATATCCATTAGGGGCGATTGGATATGGTGGAGTCTGAGTTTCTATGACATGGTGGATACTCTTAGTTATAAGTTCCACTAAAGTGGCCATGAATAGGGATACCCATTAGGTCTTAGATTTAAGGGCATAGTGTAAATGCCATGCATCGGGAACCTATGAGGTGACATTTATCTCCATAGAGGTCGTGTTCGACCTAAAGGAGTTTTTCTTCTGGTAGGAGTTAAACGGGTGGGGTGGATGATATTAATAGCTTAGGATTAGATGATTCATCTTGCTAAAAAGGTGTTGGACTGTTTGGGACTATGTTGTTGATATTTAGCTAGCTTCATGTTATGAAGACCGCTCGCATATTGCGATCACGGGCCAAAGAAAAGGGTTGTAATGATGCACTAAGTTTCATGCCAGGATTTGATGATTAGGCACGTCATCCTGGATAATCTAGTTGATTGCCCTGTTGATTAAATAAACTTTAATATATAAGTGTCTTTTATATGATGTTTAAGGTTTAATGGGGTATTTCATCTTATGTGAGCTATTACATCTTTATGTATTGCAATAATGAATATTGGATCCATTCTCTCTCAAATTAATGGTCTCCCCACCCTTAATGACACTAACTTCTCATTATGAAAAGAGGCATTAGAGATAACTCTTAAATGTATGGAATTAGACTTGGCCCTTAATGAGGATTAACCTCCAAAACTAACTAAATCCGGCCTTACCTATGATATTGCCAAATATAACATGTGGGAACATATCAATAAGCTAAGTAAAAAGATGATTAGACATTCCATCCCTAAATCTTTTCGTAGGGGTATACCTGAGAAGGAAAATGTGAAAGAACTTATCGAAGAAATCAAAAGGAGATTTATTAAATTTGATAAGGAAGATGTTATAACTGTTCTTTGAACTCGTATATCTGAAATACAATGATGATGGAATTGGGGAGCATATCATAAAGATGACTGACCTCGCAACTAAGTTAAGGGCACTCTAGTTGAACATTCTAAAAGACCTAATGGTCTACTTAGTGTTGATTTCTCTACCTTCTAGCTTCAGTACTTTCAAGGTCAATTATAATACTCAGAAAGAAAAATAGACATTGATTGAGTTAATATCGTAATGCCTGCAAGAGGAAGAGAGGCTTAGGCAGGAGTGACTAGAAAGTGCTCATCTTGCGTACTCATCTCATGTCAATAACCTAAAGAAAAGAAAGAGATGTTCTAATTAAGAATAAGTGTAAGGGTAAAAGGAAGGTTACAGGCGATGACACAAAGTCGAAAGACCAAAACTAAGTGCTCGGACCATGCTACTTTTATGATTAAGAGGGTCATTTAAAGAAACAATATCATTGGTACAAAGCTTGGTTCAAGAAAAATATGAATAAAAGTAAAAGTAAAGATTCTTGTCTGACAGTTTCTGAGGTTTTAATTGATACATATATGTCATGATGTGGATCAATTTTGAGTTGTACACTCACATCTTAAATCTTTAAGTGACCCTCTTGCTACTTTTACGATCAAGCGGGTTACTTAAAGAAATAATGTCATGGGTGCAAAGCTTGACTCAAGAAGAATAAGAATAAAAGTAAAGGTAAAGATTCTTGTCTGATAGTTTTTTGAGGTTTTAATTGATACATATGTATCATGATGCGGATCAATTTTGGGTCATACACTCACATTTTAAATCTCATAAGTGGCACATCAGGAGCTTGAGACCCAGTGATGAAGAGCGCTATATATTTAGTGGGCGACTTTCAAGTAGGAGAATTGAGGTTAATGATTTTGTATTTCTTTTAAATACATAATTTAGGATGCATTTGATTTTTTTTTAAACCTTTGCATTTATTTTATATTAGTTTGAAATAAAATAGTTCATTTGGTTTTCTTTTAAATTTAAATGTTGGTTTAAGGGCCTCGATAATCTAATGGTGCATGGAATGTGAATGTGAATGATGTCAACCTTGTTTACAGATAAGAATAAAAGTGATAGTCATAAATAAGTTTGATCCCTAAAAGTGATGTGCATAAAGGTTTCTAGTCACTTTGAGGTGGATGTACCTATAATGACATTCAGGATATTGAGCAAAAAAATCATGAGAAAAGTTTGACATGAAAAGGATATGAGACATTTGTCTCAAATTCTAGAGAATCCTGATATACGCAATATAACACCCCGATTCCTGAAACCTGAGCACACTACTCGTGTTCCAAAAACCGAGCATTAACTATTAAAAATACCCAAATTTCATGTACATTTTTTTTTCTTTTATCAGAGTTAATAAACTAGCGGGACAAAAACAAATCAAGTATAAGAGGGAGTCCAAATATACATAACCAAAGTTTCAAGTGATTACCCAAAAACTTATACAAATCAATGTCTTAACATTTACAGAACATGACAGTACAAATTAAATACAAATGTAATCGAGGATAGAGAGTCGCAAGGTAGTCTGGATCCTCCTATTCCACATGCACACCAACATGCGCATCCTCTGTGTCTCCTGCATACTGATTACAGTTTGATAGCGTCAATGACTATCTAGTGAGGTATAACCTGTTGCCCAGCACGCCAACAACGCAGTGAGCCTAGATCCAATCTCAGGCCTCACCCACAAATGATAAACAGAAAGAAATATAAACTAGAAGTAGATCAAAGCAATCAAAACAAACCACGAGACAAGATATACGTGGAAAAACCCTTAACTAGGGTAAAAAACTACGGATGTAAACTTCCACTATGAAGAATAAAGATTACAAGGCAATATACTAACCTCTCCCTTAGAAGAACATAAAAAAACCCTTTTGCCCACACCTTAGAATTATTTTCTTAATATTCCAATACACCTATAAAAGCCCTAGGAACACCTATATATAGTTTAGGCAACTTTCCTTTCGCACCCTTGCGAAAGGTGATACCAAAATTTGTAGTCCGCATCAGATTCGGAAACGAATCTGTGTAACCTATGACTAGTCGAAGGGAAGCTACGACTAGTCGAAGCTATGATTGGTCGAACAATTCCTACGACTATTCGAAAGACCAGGATATGAAAAACAGGACTCGCTGGACTTTGAGTCGAGCCGGTCCACGACCTGTCGAACACGCCCCTTTGACCAGTCTAACAATTCATACGACTAGTCAAAGGAGGCCCAAGATGTGGCTCCATATCTCAACAATCTCCCACTTGGAGACACATCGCCATAAACCTTTGTCTTCTTCATCCGGAGTGCACCACCTCCTCCCAGTCTTTATGCCTGAAGACCAATCAAAGCTGAACAGAGCTTCAACTTCTCCTGTGTGACCGCCTTGGTCAACATATCCGCAGGATTCTCCCTTGTATGAATCTTCTCCAGAGCAATCGATCCATCTTCAAGTAACGAACGTATGAAGTGATATCTGATGACAATATGCTTGGTCCTTGAATGAAAGGCTGAATTCTTAGCCAAGTGTACTGCACTCTGACTGTCACTATACAGCTTGCAATCTGCTTGCTTCTTACCCAACTCTTCCATAAAACCTTGCATCCATACCATCTCCTTGCATGCTTCTGTAGCCGCAACATATTCTGCTTCTATCGTACTGATAGATACTATCTTCTGTAACTGAGAGATCCAACTGACTGCAGCACTGCTCAGAGTAAAGACATATCCTGTAGTGCTTCTTCTGCTGTCGATATCTCCTGCCAAATCTGAATCCACGTAGCCTTGTAACTTGATTTTCGATCCACCATAACACAGCCCTATATCCTTAGTACCTACCAAGTATCTAAGGATCCACTTCACAGCTTCCCAATGTTCCTTCCCGGGGTTGTTCATGAACCTGCTAATAACTCCCACTGCTTGAGCAATGTCTGGCCTTGTGCTCACCATAACATACAAGAGACTCCCTATCGCTGACGCATATGGGACTTTAGTCATGTAGTCCCGTTCCTCCTGCATCTTTGCACCTTGCTCCTTAGATAGCTTGAAGTGGTTGGCTAATGGAGTGCTAACCGGCTTAGCACCTCCCATATTGAATCGATCAAGTACCTTGGCTATGTACTCTGCCTGTGACAAAACTAATTTCTCTGTTTTCCCTGTCACGCTTTATCCTCATGCCTAGGATTGTTTCGCAGCTCTAAAATCCTTCATGACAAATTCTCTAGACAGTTGTCTTTTGAGATCTGAGATGTCCTTCAATGCTTGAACTGGCCACAAGCATATCATCAACGTACGGAAGAAGGATGATGTATGATGTATCAAATTTCTTCAAATAGCAATAGTGGTCAGCATGACATCTCCTATAACCGTTTCTTGACATGAAACTATCGAACTTCTTGTACCACTGCCTCGGGGCCTGCTTTAGGCGATATAGACTCTTCTTCAGTCTGCACACCTTGTTCTCCTTTCCTGGTGTCACGTATCCTGTCGGTTGATGCATATATATCTCTTCTTTAAGGTCCCCATGAAGAAAGGCTGTCTTAACATCTAGCTGCTCTAGATGTAAGTCCTCTGTAGCCACTATACTTAAGATCATGCGAATCGTAGACATTTTCACTACAGGTGAAAATATTTCAGTGAAATCGATACCTGCCTTTTGTTGAAACTCTTTCACAACCAATCTAGCTTTGTACCATTTCGAACCATTGTGCTCCTCCTTCAGTTTGTAAACCCACTTGTTATGAAGAGCTTTCTTACCCTTAGATAGAGTGACTAGCTCCCATGTACGATTAGACTCAAGAGAGTCCATCTCCTCATCCATGGCCTGTTCCCACTTAACCCGTGTAACCATCTGTAATGCCTCTTCAAAACACTCTGGTTCACCATTATCTGTCAACAATAGATAATGTAAGGAGGGTGAGTATCGGACCGTGGGTCTCCTCTCCCGAGTAGACCTCCTCACAACCGGTGTATACGGCTCTGCATCATAATGCTCTTGTGTATGATTATCCTGTGGCGTTGTAACACCCGTGTCCGGTAACTATTCCATCTCTACGAATTCTTTCTCCTCGGCCTTATTTTCTTGCGCACTGTCCTTATGCATCACTTTTTCATTGAAGACTACGTCCTTACTTTTGATGATTTTTCTGTTTTCTGTATCCCAAAACCTATAGCCAAAATCATGTTGCCCGTAGCCTATAAATGTGCACCTTCTGGACTTCGCATCCAGCTTGTTTCTGTGCTATGCATCAATGTGAACATATGAAGTGCAACCGAACACTTTGAGATGTGCAAGGTTCACTTCTTTTCCAGTCAACGTTTCTTCTGGTAGCCCACCATCCAATGGTGCTGATGGACTTCTATTGATGAGATATGTGGCAGTATTCACAGCATCTGCCCAAAAGGTCTTGGGCAACCCTGCATGTAACCTCATGCTCCTGGCGCGCTCAAGGATGGTCCTGTTAATGCGCGCCAGCCACACCATTTTGCTGCGGTGTCCCTGGAATCATTTTCTGATGTTTGATTCCATTTGCTGCACAATACTCGTCAAACCTCTTATCACAATACTCTCCTCCATTGTCAGATCTGAGACACTTTACTGTTTTACCTGTCTCATTTTCTACCATAACTTTTCACGTCTTAAATACATCAAATACATCAGATTTATGCTTTAAGAAATAGACCCACAGTTTTCTACTAGCATCATCAATAAAAGTAACAAAATAACGTGAGCCACCAAGGGATAATACCTGTGCTGGTCCCCATACATCAGTGTGTACAAGCTCCAACAGATGCGTCTTTAGAGCGCGTCCCATCTTCTTGAAGCTTACTCTCTTCTACTTACCATACACGCAGTCATCGCAGAATTCCAAGTCAATAAACTTCAGCCCTGGTAGCTTCCCTTTTGACAATAGCACTTTCATCACCTTCTCACTCATATGTCCTAACCTCTGATGTCATAACTGCTCATTCACTCCAGTTGATGCGACTGCAAGTGAACTATACGATCCTGAAGTCACGTACAAAGTACCTTCCTTCTTGCCTCGAGATATTACCAAGACACCTTTTGTGATCTTTCAGAAATCACTGATGAATGTCGTCACATAACCGGTATCGGCCAACTGCCCCACTGAGATCAAGTTACGTTTCAAACTCGGTACATGTCTGACATCCTTCAATTTCAAGACCGTTCCGTCTTTCCGATTTACATGAACGTCTCCCTTTTCAACAATACTGCACGGCTCATCATCACCCAGGTAGACTCTCCCAAAGTCACCTGACACATAATCACACAGAACTTCCTTACATGAAGTGGCATGAAACGAAGCACCCGAGTCTATAACCCAAGACTCATTCCTCGTATCAAGAGATAAGATCAACACCTCTGTGTCACTCTCCTCAGATAGATTCACAGCCTTCCCACCTTGAGAGCTTCCTTCTTGTTTCTTGAGTGTCCTGCAATCATGTTTCATGTACCTCTTCTTGCCGCAATGCCAACACCCGTCTTTGTCTTTCGGTCCCTTGGACTTCTTCCTTGACTTAGCTCGTCTTTATTGCCTCCTTTGTTCAGCGATCTTCCTCTTCCTTCAACGTTTAGAGCATTCCCTGAATCCCCTGAAACTCCTGATGCCTTTCTTCTAGATTCTTCGTTGAGAATTAGACCGACCACATCATCAAATTTCAGCTTTATTGATCCTGAAGAATTGCTCACAGCAATCACCAAACCATCCTAACTGTTTAGCAAACTAGATAAGATCAATAATGCCCTGATCTCATCCTCAAAAATAATGTCAACGGATTCCAATTGGCTCGTGACTGTATTGAACTCGTTTAGATGTTCAGCCACACTCCCACCATCTGACATCTTTATGTTGAATAGTTGTTTCATAAGATGAACCTTGTTGGATGCTGATGGCTTTTCATACATGGTGGCTAGGGCTTCCATTAATTCTTTTGTAGTTTTCACCTTAGATATATTGAAGTCGACGCTCTTAGACAAAGAGAGTCAGATCGTTCCTAAAGCCTTCCTATCCAGTAAAAACCATTATTCATCTGTCATCTTTTCTGGTTTCTTCTCTTTTCCTCCTAAAGGAATATAGAGGTCATTTTAATATAGATAATCCTCTATCTGCATCTTCCAGAAGGTAAAGTTTAAACCATCAAACTTCTCAATTCTAATTTTTTCATCTTCCGCCATCGCTCCCAATAGAACTAAACCAATAGCTTTGATATCAGTTGTTGCGCAGCACGCCAACAATGCAGTGAGCCTAAATCTAATCTCAGGCCTCACCCACAAACGATAAACAGGAAGAAATATAAACTAGAAGTAGATCAAAGCAATCAAAACAAACCACAAGACAAGATATACGTGGAAAAACCCCAAACTAGGGTAAAAAATCATGGATGCAAACTTCCACTATGAAGAACAAAGATTACAAGGCAATATACTAACCTCTCCTTGGAAGAACATAGAAAACCCTTTTGCTCACACCTTAGAATTATTTCCCTAATATTCCAATACACCTAGAAAAGCCCTAGGAACACCTATATATAGTTCAGGCAACTTCCCTTCCGCACCCTTGCGAAAGGCGACACCAAAATCTACAGCCCGCATCAGATTCAGAAACGAATCCGCGTAACGTACGACTAGTCGAAGGGAAGCTACGACTAGTTGAAGCTACGATTGGTCAAACAATTCCTACAACTAGTCGAAGGACCAAGATATGAAAAACAGGACTCGCTGGACTTTGAATCGAGCCGGTCTACGACCGGTCGAACAGGCCCCTACGACCAGTCGAACAATTCCTACAAGTAGTCGAAGGAGGCCCCAGATGTGGCTCCATATCTCAACATAACCCCCAAGATTTATCTCATCATTAAGATAATTAAGCATAGTTATCAGAGACAGTATTTAACAAATATAACACAATGATTATCATGGGAATCATGTAAGGTTCATTAGATATGCCCTCATTAAATGAATTACACCATTAATCTTATTTATATGCATAGATGCATGCACATGCTCACAGTCCTGGGGATGCACATCCAGCTGGTAAAAAGTCGCCCAAAGAGAACTAGTCACCCGGAAAAGACTAAGATATATAGATCACCCAAGGAGAACTCGTCACTCGGAAAAGTACACAAAGGTACGTCCAAGGAGAACTAACCACCCGGAAAAGACCATAATAATATATACATCATCCAAGGAGAACTAGCCACCCGGAAAAGAACTCAAGGCACGCCTAAGGAGAACTAGTTACCCAGAAAAGACCATAATAATATATAGATCCCCAAATGAGATCTAGCCACCCGGAAAAGTACTCAAGGCACTCCCAAGGAGAACTAGTTACCCAGAAAAGACCATAATAATATATAGATCACCTAAGAAAATCTAGCCACCCAGAAAAGTACTCAAGGTACGCCCAAGGAGAACTAGTTACCTGGAAAAGACCGCTTGCCATGAAAATGCATGATTAGCCTAACCATTATTATTCCAATTTCAAAAATTCATTTAGGAAAACTCGAAGGTCACTATGGGGGGTTTGTCACCCAGCATAGGCCGACAGCTCAGGCATAGTGTCTCATTCCACCATCCCTGGCACATGAGGTTAACAAATAGGGTGTTTAAAGGTAAGCTACACAACTAGTGGCCAATTATAGTTCTACAAGTGGAACTTACCATCGCAAGGTCGTAAGAAAGTGGTCCGTCAAAGCCATGTAGGTAAATAATCTATCAAAACCGCTAGGGAAAATGGTTCATCCCAAGGATGTAATAAAAATAAGATTATCCCCATAAAGCCACAAAGGCACTAAGGATCCACAATATGGTAATTCCACAACATAAATTTATTTAATCCATAACACAGATGACCACTAGCTTGAGGACCTCCAAGCATTCCATCAAGTAATTATGAATGATAAATTAAATCACATATAACAACATCGAGATAGAACATGCATATTTAAAGCGTACATTTCAAATCATATTAGAGGCATTTAACTCACATCAAATCCAATTCATCAATTATCTTGAGGAATCAAAATCAGTAAGAACAATCCACTACATTAAGCAATTAATGAGATAAATGAACAAGGAAAAATAACAGAGCTAATCATCAAGATGTAGAAAAGCTTGAAGAGTGATCCTCACCTTTGGTGTGGTCGTACTTCTCACTTCTCGCCAACCCCCGATCTTGAATTCAAGACACTTCGAATTTAATCCAACCCAAGTTGATTTTAATCAATTTCTCACAAAAAGTTTTATACCTAGAAGATTTAGATTTCATACTTAAATATGTATTTGAGGATTAACCAAAATGAAATTAAATTTTATAATAAACTCAGTCAATTTACCTAACCTAACTGAGCTGCCTTCACTGAATTCACCTTGGCTTGCTGTGGATAGCAAGTTGACTCAGTGAGTCAACTCAGTAGACTGGTTATCTCCTTTCTCTTCTTTCTCCTCTCCTTTCTTTCCTCACTTTTGCTTCTCTGCTTTCTGAGTTGGCAACAAGGTGTCCAGCCTCAGACCCGATTCATTCAATGTGCCTTGGCTAAACTCAGCACCCGAGAACTGGTTGGACTCGTTGCAACTGGGTCAATGAGGCTCGAAATCGAACCTGTACAGACCACCACTCTCTCCATTCCCTTCTTCTCTGCTTCTCTTTTGTTACTGTCCAACAACTGGACTTGATGATCTCAGCCTGACTCGCCGTGATTTGAGCTGAGTCGAATCACTCAGTTGTGGCAACAGGTGGACAGCCCTCTCTCTTCTTCTTGTTCTTTCTTTCCTTCTCTTTTCTTCTCCAGCAGATCTTCTTCTTCTGAAATGGCCACAAGGATCCAGGCTCGATCAGTATCACTTCAACTCGGTCGTGACTCAGATGAGTCGAGCTGGTGCGACAGAGAGATAGCGGCCAGATGGGTTGCTCGAGCCAGATCTCACTCTACTGCCCCCCTCTTCCCCTTTTCTTATTCTTCTTCTTCCTGTCTGGTTGGATAGACCTGGTGAAAACCTGAAACTCAGCCCGACATAGTGTGACCCGAACCGAGTTAGCTCCAGCCAAATGCGGCAGCCGAAATGGCGCCCTTTCTCCATTTCTCTCTCTGATTTTTCTCTTTCTCCCTTTTTCAATCCGTTGCCCTAAAAGGAAATAGGCTATTTATAGCCTTGAGAAAGCCTAGAAGGGTCGACTACTAATTGTCCGATTAGTTACAAATGCACCTACTAATCTAAATTAACTAGGAGGGATGGTTGTTGATATCTTTAAAAATGGTTTTCACAGTTGAGATCAAACGTCATGAGTGATCTTCTGGCACCATGGTCCATCATATGGACGGTTTAGATCGACGAATGGGCCCCATCATTGGGTGATGGGTCCTTTGAACAAACGAAGAAGATGCTCTAGTCACCAATGGCAGGTTGCCATTAGACGGTTGAACTTGCGATTTGAGGCATTTGGACGGTGTTGATAGGTCTCATAACCGTTGTGGGACCCACTGAACGGGAGGTGATTAGCTCCTTATCTAAACGAGCTCGGTTTTTGTCTTGTGGCGGTGGCTCTTTGATTGCTAAGGAAACCCTAAAAATAGGATGAATAAAGGGTTGAGATGGTTTGTAATGGAGGGTTGAGATGGAAGAAAGCTTTCCATGTGTTTTGCCAGCTCGATTGAGAGCGGAGTTTTCGCTTTCCAAACACCCAACCGCACACAACTCGATTTGTGGTTGAGATTGTGAGTCCGCGCGTGTATGGATACCGTTGGAAACACCTGGGTCTGGCCAAAATTACCTGCTGAACAAGATAAACGGCTTGGATTTCTCATGTTGTCGATAAAGATGGTCCACCGATCACGGCAGTGGATGTCGTTCATTAAAATCTCGGCTCGGGCGGGAAATATAGGAGGGGAGCTCGGTTTCATCGAGTCAGCGCCTGATTTGGCTGGGTTTCCAATCCGGTGTGCTGCAAGTGCACACGTTATCGTGCACACATTACACCTATGTGGGGCCCATTTCGATGTATGATCTAATCCACTCCGACCACTGGTTTGGTAAGATCATGTTAGGCCAGGGGCCAGAATATGGGGTGGATCCGAGGTTCTATGTGGCCACACCATTAATCAACATGGGGCTTAGGTTCACCGTTGAACCCAACCATTACAGGAAATTAGTTACGTGCATGGCACGTGAAATCACGTAACTCTTTGATTTTTGCGAACAGCTAGGCGGGTCCAACGTGATGTTTGGTGAGCAATCCGCTCCATTCACCGACTTCAGCTCGCTATGTGGACCCATGGGCCCAAGTTTTAAGTAGATCTGAGCTATGGGTGGGCGACACGTTGTAAGAATGTATATGTGAAAAACTCACTTAACAGGTTGCAACATTGCTGGGCATATGAGTTTTGAATCATATAATTACAATTATGCCCCTCTCCCTTATTATAACTTTTGTCGTTCGTACCTCCTAGCTTCAACGTGCAATTAGGATGAAATTTCACTAACATTTGTTATCTTCCGTGCTCTTTCTAATGCCTAAGTTTGGGCCTTGATTGCTTACGAATAACAAAGATGCCACTTCAATGGACCATACCACTTCGAGTTTTAATGCGACGTTTATATACGTTTAGTTGCAGTATTATCCGGTAATTTGGACTTGTGTTCTAAGATCTTTCAACTGAGTGGTTTATTCTGAAGTTTGGATGGTCTGTTTGGCAGCTCCCAATACGATGGATGGCTAGATGACATGCTAAAAATAGGAGAACTTAATGGTTAGCATTCTGACCATGTATGTAGGTGGATGTACGGTCAGTTTTGTAAATAGTTGAACACTAGATGAGTTTCTGGATTGATTAGGGGTAGGACATGCATTCCGTTAGATTTGAGTGACTTATTCACATGTGCAAAATTCCTCTGATTTTGGTTCTAATGGTGGTTTAAGCATATTCATATGGGGTGGACAAGGTGAATGGATCAGAATCTTACTCTGATAAGTGTACGGACGGATGTAGAGGTCGAGTAGCTAGTTTACTATGATCCAAGGGCTGAAATTCGAGGTGTACAGTTAATTTATGATAATTAGGCATGATATAAAATTTCACATGAAACGGACCGTGGGAACCATGTGATCTAGTGTTCAGGGGTCTAGGTTAGTGGCAATTTCGTAATTACTGCCGATCTATGAGTTTTAGGAAATCCAATGGTTCTACATGGTTGTAGACATGTTTTTAAGTAATTCTTACAAACGAACATATATCTAAATCATTATGGATAGGGAGTTATTTGTCATGTCATCTAAGGGAAAGTACTTATGTCAAATCACGTGATGGATGGGCTTGTCTTGAAATTCAACAGTCAGATGGCTTGATTTATGAATGAAGATCATTCCTAACAGTTAAGTTAGTGTCGGGGCAAGGATGTAAGGCTAGAATAGTTGGATTGGTATCGTACACATGTATATGTCACGTTGAATCTTATGGTAATGTTTGAGGACTTTCAATGCCCGAGTATCAAAAAGTTCGGGGTATTACACACAACATGAGATTTTCCCTTTAAAATATATATGCCCTTTAATCATTTGATTAGTGAGGGAACAGTGGGAGTGAGTCTCTATGTTGTGACAGTTTAAGGGCCTACACTTGACCTTACAGACACCTTGGTGATCCTTGTAGGCGAAATTGTGGGTATATAGAATTCATGATGAATAAAGAAAGGTGGTACAAATATTCAGCCCTCGAACAATAACACTAGTCAAGTGGAACTAATAAGTTAATAAGTTTGTGTAACACCACAGATTTTTGTCAACTTGGAGTTAGACGTCCTTAGGCAATGGGTCAATCATAACACCTTATTGACTTCTCAAAAAACTCAATCCCAAAGTCTCGAATCCCCTTTCAACTGATTTCCTTAAAAAAATTCACCTTTCATCACCTTATTCTTCAAATTTTTCTAAGTACTTTCATATTAGATACTAATCCTAACATTTAAATGATGGAGAACAATACTTAAACTTAAATTTACTATAATAGTAAATATATAAATAAAAATGGGTTTTGGGCCATTAGTCTTATGGAATCCGACAAAATAAATAGGTGATTTGGATAGAGCAACCTAGTCTGTCGTAATTGGGTGACACATAGTTAAGTACTAAACTAAACAATCGATGGATTTGGCTTGAACTACTTTCTATACTAACTGCAAGACCCAAAACTAATAGAATCGCCGACTCAACATTACGTAAAAACCTAGGAGCAATCTCTAAACCCAGTTGCTCACATTGAAACTCCGTATCGGACCTGGACCGCGTATCAAAAGTCCGATGACCGCGAAACTGTACAGTTATGACTGCCTTATTGGGCTTGACAACCATCGTGGGAATTAAGTTCAAATAGTATCCAGAAATGTACAACTTGAGCATGGAGTGAAGTGTATGAGAAATACGAATATCTTTAGAAAATGAACTCGAACTTAAGTAATTTGGGTCGTTCATTTACAGGCCAAATTTAAGGTTTTAGACCATCAGATTCTAACCCAACTACACCCTTGGATCAATAAAATTTTCCTACACATGACAGTGTACTTGTAGCCCTGATCGAGTAATGATGACCGTTGAACTGAAACAGGTCCGCCGCGGTCGATCCACAAATCCGATTGAATCGAAATATTAACCTGGCGTAGATATATCATCAGGGGACTTTCTCCAGACCGTATGCAGGTAATGGACCTCCAAATGAGCTCTGTTGGACTAAAACAACCGACTTTTGGCTATAACCTAAGTATACCATGGCCGTGGGGCCATTTAGACCATTTCTAGGCCTATATAAGGGCCTTTACCCACCCCTCTCTCATTCCATACGAAATTCCTAAACCCTAGGAGAGAGAAGAGAGAAAAGAGGAGAAAAAGGTGAGGTGAAGAGAGAGAGAGAGAGAGAGTGGGGAATAGTTACCGGGATTCGTTCCTGCCACTCCACGGGCTGAATCCCTTCTCCCGTGTCACTACACTGACGAATCCGAATCCATTTTTGGGTAAGAAATCCTAACCCTAATCTATTTTAGGTATCCAAGTAAATGAATCGACGAAATAGCTAACCTGTTTCGTGATTCAGGCAACCGTTGTGCTGTAGACAAAGAAGTAGTGTTCAAATTGAGCTCGGTACGGGTTTACCGGCGAAAGGTGCGGACTATAAAAGCTTAGGTTATGGTTTTCAAGGCTTTCAATGTTAGCAATAATTTATGTTTGACTTGATTGCTGTCATATGGTCTTAGTTACGATGTTCTGATAAACTATACAAGTGCGTGAACTATGTGAATATATTATGCATTCCATGTGTTTGTTGAAATATTTGAGTGAAAGTGAAATTATGATTTATGCTTGCCATGACCATTGACCTAGAGTACATGTTCGTTGTATGTATGATAACTCCTTTATAAAAGGATTTGCCACAATATATGCTATAACTAATTTACTTCATGTATGTAGAAATGTGTAGCCTAAGTGTTTGTTGAAATGTTTGAATGAATGTAAAATTCTGATCTGTATTTTATATGATTTCTAATCTCAGATACTTGTATGTTGGCAAGAAGGGTCATTATAAGCATGAGTGTCGTAAGAATAAAAACGACAAGAAAGGAAAAGGAAATGAGAAGGAAGATGAATCAGATTCCACTGCGGTCTCTTCAGATGGCGACGTTGTAGTTATTCTTTCAGCAAATCATGATGTTTATCTCACGGCTACGAGTAAGGACACCGACTGGGTGATAGACTCTGGAGCCTCGTTTCATGCAACTCCACACAGGAATTTCTTCACAAACTACAAGTCAGGTGACTATAGGACCGCGAAGATGGAAAATTCTGGCGTATCGAAGATCGTAGGGGTCGGTGATATTTGTGTGAAGACCGATATGGGCTGCACATTGGTTCTCAGGGATGTGAGGCATATCCCAAACCTTCGCCTTAACTTGATGTCGATGGGAAGATTGGATGATGATAGCTATGAAAACCGATTTGCTGGTGGGCGCTGAAAGCTCATCAAGGGTTCGTTGATCGCAGCCAGAGGAAAGAAGTGTTGCACCCTTTATAAGGCAAGTGTCAGTGTGTGCAAGGGTGGGTTGAACGCAGCAGAAGATTTAGCTATTAACATGTTGCACAGACGTCTAGGCCACATGAGTGAAAAAGGGCTTCAGCTACTAGCGAGGAAGCAGCTCCTTCCAGACGTGACAAGTATACCTCTTAAAACCTGTGTTGATTGTTTATCAAGGAAATAACATAGAGTTTCATTTGTTAAAACTGTTTCTCATGTTAATAAAGTGCATGCATTAGATTTAGTTTATTTTGATGTTTGTGGTCCTATGAGGACAAAAACCTTGGGTGGGGCATTGTATTTTGTCACTTATGTAGATGATGCATTTAAGAGGGTTTGGGTTTGGGTTTTGAAATCCAAGGACGAGGTCTTTGGTGTGTTTAAATTGTTTCATACTATGGTCGAAAGAGAGAGACAGGTAGATCATTGAAGTGCATCCGCACTGGCAATGGTGGTGAGTACATCGGTGACTTTCATGAGTATTGCAAGTCCCTGGGTATACGGCATGAACAGACGGTTCCCAAGACCCCCCAGCATAATGGTGTGGCTGAGCAAATGAATCGCACTATTGTAGAGAGAATCAGATGCATGTTATCCCATGCGAAGTTGCTTAAGACGTTCTGGGGAGAAGCAATGCACACGACAGTGTATTTGATAAACAGGTCTCCATCAGCCTTGTTGAATGGAGAAGTACCTGAGAAGGTATGGACTGGACAGGATCCATCGTACAGTCATCTCAGGGTGTTTGGATGCAGAGCATCCGTTTACGTACTAAAGGACGGGAGGTCCAAGCTCGATATGAAGATCAGGCAGTGTGTGTTTTTGGGGTACAGTGATGAAAAGTTCGATTATAGATTGTGGGATCCAACCGAGAAGAAGCTTATCAAGAGCAAAGATGTGGTATTCTTTGAAGATCAGTGTATAGAAGACATTGGTAAGCTAGATAAGAACCAACCTAGTTCAGGTAAGCCAAAGGACATGAATCCGGTTATTCCTCCCGTGGTGCCTGATGACGGGGGAGTACAGAAAGGTGTAGAGGACGAGGGAGTTCCTACAGAAGATGGACCGGGGGAGCAGCCCCCACTTGATCCGCCTGTTGAGCCACAAGTGAGGAGGTCATCTAGGGACAGACAGTCGTCCAAGAGGTACTCGCCGCATGAGTACATTATTCTCACTGATGAGGGAGAGCTAGAAGATTATTCTGAGGCCCTAGCTGACGAGCATAAGGGGGAATGGTTGAAAGCTATGCAAGAGGAGATGAAATCCTTACATAAGAACCACACCTATGATATGGTGAAATTGCCTAAGGGCAAGAAAGCTCTGAGCAACAAGTGGGTGTTCAGAAAGAAGATTGAGTAGAAGAATTCACAGATGAGGTTTAAGGCCAGACTTCTAGTAAAAGGGTTTGGTCAGAGGAAAGGTATAAACTTCGAGGAGATATTCTCACCAGTGGTGAAGATGACATCCATACGGGTGTTGCTTGAGTTAGCAGCTAGCATGGACCTGGAGATAAAGCGGTTAGATGTTAAAACTGTCTTCCTCCATAGTGACCTAAAAGAAGAGATCTACATGCACCAACCAGAGGGGTTCGAAGTCGAGGACGAATAACATATGATGTGTAGGCTGAGGAAGAGCTTATATGGGCTGAAACAAGCTCCACGGCAATGGTACAAGACGTTCGACTCGTTCATGTTAAATCATGGATATGACAGAACGGAGTCGGACCACTGTGTGTTCATGCGCAAGTTCTTAGATGGTGATTTTTTTAGTTCTGCTGTTATACGTTGATGATATACTCATCATGGGAAAAGACATCAAAAAGATTGACAGGCTGAAACAGGAGTTGGGCAAGTCGTTCGCGATGAAAGACTTTGGCCCAGCTAAGCAAATCCTAGGAATGGAGATAACCCATGATAGAAGCAACAGGAGCCAGGAAGCTTTGGCTGTTACAAGAGCAGTTCAATATGAATGCAGTAAAGCCGGTCAGTGCTGCACTGGATGGTCACTTCAGATTGAACGACAGACAGTTTCCCAAGACGAAGGCAGAGGTGGAAGAGATGCAGAAGATACCCTACGCGTTGGCTGTACGAAGTTTGATGTATGCTATGTGTAACATCCCGGATTTTTGCTAACCTGGAATTAGACGTTCTCAGGCAATGGGTCGCTCCTGACACCTTATTAACTTGTCAGAACTCAATCCTACAGTCTACAATCGCTTCTTAACCCATTTCTTTCACAAATCTCACCTTTCACTGCATTGTTCTTTAAATGGTTCTAAGTACTTTTACATTAGACACTAATCTTAAGGTTTAGGTGATGAAGAACAATACTTAAACTATAAATTGCTATAATTAGTAAATACAGAAATAAAATGGGCCTTTAACCAATACCCTTATGGAATTTCACAAAACGAATAGGTTATTTAGAACATCCGCCTCTCCGACCCTAGGATTTCCTTCTGTTGTAATTAGGGCGTGCTTTAGTAAGTATTGATAATTTTGAATCACTGTATGTACTAACTACAAAGGCCCAAGTACCACCTCAGACAGAAATCTTACAGGACTAAATCCTTTAGAAATTTGACAAAGTTAACTAAGTGTTAAACTAGATTAGCCATGAAATCCGCTAGAATCGATTTAAATACGATCTGCAAGACCCAAAACTTGTAGAATCATTGACGCTAGGTTACCCTAAAATCTAGGATCAATCTCATTACCCGGCTGCTCTCGGGAGTATCTCGAAACTCCGTATCAGATCTGGACCGCATGTCGGAAGACCGATTAACACGAAGTTAAGGAATTAGGACCGCCTTGCTGGGCTTGACAACCATCTTGGAAATCAAATCCAGACAGTGTCCCACGGCTGTTCGCTTGAGTCTAGAGCGAGGAGTGTGAGAACCCTTGGTTTTCTTTATAAATAAATATCTCAAATAGTAATCTGAGACTTGTTACTTGCGGACATTTTATAAGCAACCTGACCGTCAGAATCAGGCCAAATTACACCCTCGGATCAGGGATATTTCCCCAAACATATCCATGTACTCGGAATCTCCGATCGAGAGCCACTGACCGTTGAATTGAAATTGGTCCGCCACGCGTGATCTGGGAACTCGACTGAAACGAAAACTTAACTCCACCTAGATCTAGAGCCTGTGAGCTTAAGTCTGACTTTTGGCTCAAGGGGGGCCGCCAGAAGTCCTCCGTTGAGCTGAAAAAGCCTCGCTTTGGCTATAACCTAAGTATACCTTGACCTGGAGCCTAATTTCGTGAGTTTTTAGCTATATAAGGACCTTAAAACCCTCTCTCATTCAGCCATACGAATTTGAGATTGAGAATAGAGAAAAGAGAGAGAAAGTGTGGGAGTTGTGGGAGGATCTCCCTGTCATGCTTCCCTGCCGTTATGCAAGCACAACCACCCCTATCTAGTCGCTTTTTCGGCGATTTCGGCATCATTTCTAGGTAAGAACCCTAACCCTAACCTGTTTTGGGGTTTTCATAGTTGTAGGTTATGAAATAGCTAACCTATTTCGTTCTATAGATTGTCAAACTGCCGTATATGAAAGCTTAGCAAACCTATCGATTCCGTTACGATTCTACGACAAAAGGTGCGGACTTTAGGTGTATAGGTTATGGTTTTCAACGCTTTCAATGTCAGATAATGATAGATTCATGATCTGCATGCAATTGCACATGTACAAAGTGCTGTCTGTTTTTTGTTTCGATTAAAGACGAGGAATATGGAATTTTACATATTCTAGGTATTTGTAGAAAGTACCGTATACGTATAAATTTTGGAAATGTGTTTGCCATGATTATTTGTTGTATGAACATATTATATATGTGTAAAATACTTGTTTGGTAAAAGGGTTCGCCCTAATACATGTTTTTGCTAATATACACTATGTATGTTAAAAATAGTGTATTCTAAGTGTTTGTGAAAATGACCGAATGAATATAGAATTCGCATTCGTGCTCGCCATGACTGATTGTCATGGATACATGATTGTTGTATAGGCGACACCCCTTTGACGAAAGGATTTGCCCTAAATCACGCCACGGCCAATATACACTATATATGATAAATTGTGTAGCCCAAGTGTTTGTGAAAATGTTCCAATGAATATGGAACTTGGATTCATGCTTGCCATGATTATCCGTCGTGGGTGCACGTGTGTTATCCATGGGGCAGCTCCCTAGTGAAAGGTTTTGGCCTAATACCTGTGTGATCAACATACGTCAGGTATGTTGATGTATGTAATCTAAAGTGTTTGTTGAAATGACTAAATAAATATGGATTTATGATTTATGCCTGCCTTATGTAATGAATGTAAGAACATGATTGATGTGTATGCGACAACTCATTGCTATAAGGATTTGTCCTATTCTATGTTGAAATCAACATACGTCATGTATGTTGGAGTGGTGTAGTTTAAGTGTTTGATAAAATGCCTGTGTGAGAAATTGTGTGACGAACAAAATTTAATAGAGGTGTTGAGATAGGATTTTCAACTACCTTAGTGATGTGTATGATTTCCTTCATGTAAGTTATTTAGTTTAATCGCTTACTGTTTTATGAAACGTATGTGTTTGGATTTCCTGTTTGCATTGTGTTTTATAACATGCTTGTTAATATGTTTGAATTACTTGTTTATTTAATTCTACTCTGATTACTTCACATGTTTAAGTTGTATTTCATAAAATCCGTGAAGGGTGATGGGGGAGTGGTGCAACGTTTCCGAGCAACAGCCCTGACAGCCCTAAGTGGACAATATTGGATATTTGATTGTATGATTTGAAATCTTGATCCGTTACTGCTTTAACTGTTCTGTAATTGATTGTGTTTGGGGCTATGATTATAGTCTAGGCAATCGGTAATGAGATTGAATTCGTGGCTGAGATTCATTTGACATATGAGATGTGTTCGACGAACCCGAGTCGTACTTCGGTTGGCGATAGTGGTTGGCCACACGAAGTGCTTATGCGCTTCATATCGTTCAACTTGTTGTGCGCTCGAGCTAGTCGAGCTCGTCAAGCAACCCGATTTGTCTTATGTATGTTCACCATGTTTGGATGCCTCTGCTTGAACCTAGGGTACCAAACTTACCAGTGAAAATCCCGTTAACCATGGTACCTCGATCCGCTAAGCCTCATGAGCCGGGCATGGTGGTATGGTACACCGTGGTCGAGTTGTCGGCCTACGCTGGGGCCATGTGCCTCCCCGTAGTGACCAGTGAGCAACCAGACTCGTGAGCCGATTATGGTGGTATGGGACACTATATTCGTGCTGTCGGCCTACATTGATAAGGTGATGGGGGAGTGGTGCAACGAATGCGTGTAACAGTCCTGACAGCCCTTTGTAGTGACCTCGAGCATACTCTGAATTTACGGTGAGGTGACGAGTTTTACCACGGTGAATAGAGTATGAACTAGGCCTGTATCAATTTAGTGATGAGCCGTTAAAAGGGTGATGGGGGAGTGGTGTAACGGTTTCGTGTAACAGCCCTGACATCCCTTGCAGCGACCTAGGAACACACCTTCGTATGAGATTAACTAGGGCTGACGACCCTAGAATGGATCATGTTTGGGAATGATAAGAGGGAGGTACCTTAGTTTCCCAATCCTGCTGTTTGAAATGGACTAATAACAACTCGGTAATCATGCTCATCATCGCATTGCATGTGCATGGAAGATGTGGAGCACTGAGGAATGCAAGCATGCCGCGAACGTAAGATGTTGTCGCACGAGGGAGGGTGTGGTGAGGGCATGCATCATGATAGCATTTCATACTTGCATTAATAAGAGTACTTAGGATTGTTGATTGTACTGCTTTATCATTACTGCTTAACTGTTTTGATAGCATGTTAACCTATGCTTTATTGTTCCACTGAATTGATCACTCACTCCCACGTTACGGGACGGTGTTGTACACACTAACAGACTTGTTTGAGTTTCAGATGATGGCGATGCTGCGAAGCGGAGCCGAACTTTTATGAGGATGAGGAGGATTCCTCCTTTATGCAGTTTCAGGCGGGTTCCTGTGAGTCGTGTCCTGATCGACGGGGCTTTCTGGGATGTTGACTAGAGGACCTTACGCATTTGGTAAATTTTAGAATTGTACTTGTAATTATTTGACATGGTAACGTTATCACACTCTGGAGACTCACCACAATTTATATATTTTATTTATCTATCACAGTCTTCTGCTTGCTATCTCACTTGTCTTTAGAGTATGATATGCTGTTTTGGCTTAATCTCACTCATGTTCACTACACTGATATAGACAACATTCAATCATCATTCATTTTGTTGCATAAGTGATGCATTAGAACTCGGGAGTTGAGTTTATGTTCGACCCCCGATTTTCAGGGCGTTATAAGATGGTATCAGAACATGATTTGGATTAAACCGGGCCTGGGTTATGGTAACACGACGCACTCTGACGCACTCTGAATTAGGAAGGGGGCGATAAAATCTAGAAACCATAATCGAATCCCAAGTTTCGCCGACAGGTGAGACTATACGTGTCGGTGAGACTATACGGTAATTTAGTCCACAACGTATCTTTGGTCGCGTGAAACGACCTAAGTCGGCCGTCAGTCGACGGGTTTGAGTCATTCCCTAGAAACGAATGCCCTTAGGTTGTGGGTCAACCACAACACCTTACACTTCATCTCAAAGCCTAGAACCCTTTTTTTTATCCAATTCCTTCAAAATCTCTCCTTGCACCACTTCATTCTTTAATTATTTCTAAATCTTTTCATACCAGATATAAATTCTAACGTATAAATGATAAAGAGTAATACTTAAACAAAAATTTATTATAAATAGTAAATATATGTATAAATTGGACTTTTGACCATTCGAACTTTGGAATCTAACCAAATAAATGGGTTTGTTGGATAGATTAGCTCCTACCCCAAAATCATATGCCATACGTCCTATAAACTCATTCAGGTTTGCAAATTGGCCCCAAAAAATGCCTCAAACGGAGTCGGGGGCCACACTATGAAATCCGAGGGACCCGGGACAGACCCGGGGTACCATTGGCGCCTTGAGAGGGTGGTGAACACCTCCCTACCATGGTGGCACCGCGGTTGGTCCGGTGGACTGCGGCGGAACCGCGGTCGGGATGGGCCGGGCTGGTCGGGCCTGTGCTGGTCATGGTCGGCCCGACCCCTGGACTCGTGTGGTGCCCACGAAATTTCATGGGGACCCCTGTTTTTGCTCCGTTTTGCCCCCTCTCTCTCAAAACACCCTCCAGGCTCTCCCTTTCCCTCAAATTTCTATTTTTCTCTCAAACCTCCCTTCTATTCACTCGTTCCGCCATTTTCTGTCACAACCCATTCACCTCCATTAGTTATAGCAATCCCTACCTCCCTACCCTCTCTGTTGTCTCACATTTGAGCTCTTACACTCCCATTGTGGCTCAAGATCGTACACACCTATCAACCCATCCCATCTTTCCATTTTCCCTATTTATTCCCTTTCATTTGAGCCTATGTAGGCTCAAGATTTCGAAACCTAACAACCCCTCCCCTATCTCCCATGTTTTCTAATGCCATGTTTGGAATGTATGTAATGAAAAGTATATCCCGGGTTTTCCTATTACACTTAGAAATTCCTCATCCTGGGATTTGGAACTCCCATCTCACACTATTCCAACACCAGGCTCACTTTCCAAAGCCTATAAAATGAATCCCCACCCACCCTCCTACCAAACACGTCATTCCCAATCCCGAGGAGGGATTAGCAATGCAAGCCCATTAAATACAACTTAAGACCACTGGCCAAATAGTGTTGAAGCGATAAAGTCCCTTGATATACATTAACCCACCACACTCTGATAGTTTAAGCTTTTAGAGTAAATGATTGTTTGACAAATAGGCCCTTGGAGTTTTAGACCTAAAGCGGTGCTCCTAGATTTCGACAAACCTGATCGTATAGGAAATCTAATAAATTAATGATGTGAACCCCATGATCTTCTTAGCTAGTATGAACATGGGTGAAATGCTCAGGCATAGTTAAATTCAAGTTCAGGCAATTCAATTGACAACCTTTGACCCTAAGTGATAAAACCCTTCCTGTATTAGAAATGATGTGAAATCATCTAGCGTATGAGCATAGACTTTGGACTACACCTATGGATTAAGACTCGACTACCGGTTACATTAGAGAATGCCAGAGACCGATAGATGTAGCTAGGTTAAATCAATACATCTCCTTGATCTGGGTGGCGCAGCGAAAGCGTGGTGGACCCTACCCCACTGGCCCAGGATCGAAACTGTGCTCGTTGAATACGAACATTATAGAATCCTGATCCATTACTGCTTTATCTATCTGCAATTGATTGTGGTTGGGGCTATGATTATAGTCCAGACAATCAGTACCAGAATTGAATTCATGGCTGTGATTCATTTGCCATGTGAGATGTGTTTGACGAACCCGAGTCGTACTTCGGTTGGCGATAGTGGTTGGCCACACGAAGTGCTTATGCGCTTCATATCGTTCAACTTGTTGTGCGCTCGAGCTAGTCGAGCTCGTCAAGCAACCCGATTTGTCTTATGTATGTTCACCATGTTTGGATGTCTCTGCTTGAACCTAGGGTACCAAACTTACTAGTGAAAATCCCGTTAACCATGGTACCTCGATCCGCTAAGACTCATGAGCCGGGCATGGTGGTATGGGACACTGTGGTCGAGCTGTCGGCCTATGCTGAGCTATGTGCCTCCCCGTAGTGACCAGTGAGCAACCAGACTCGTGAGCCGATTATGGTGGTATGGGACACTATATTCGTGTTGTCGGCCTACATTGATAAGGTGATGGGGCAGTGGTGCAACTAATGCGTGTAACAGCCCTGACAGCCCTTTGTAGTGACCTCGAGCATACTCTGAATTTACGGTGAGGCGACGAGTTTTGCCGCGGTGAATAGAGTATGAACTAGGCCTGTATCAATTTAGTGATGAGCCGTTAAAAGGGTGATGGGGGAGTGGTGTAACGGTTTCGTGTAACAGCCCTGACATCCCTTGCAGCGACCTAGAAACACACCTTCGTATGAGATTAACTAAGACTGACGACCCTAGAATGGATCATGTTTGGGAATGATAAGAGGGAGGTACCTTAGTTTCCCAATCCTGTTGTTTGAAATGGACTAATAACAACTCGGTAATCATGCTCATCATCGCATTGCATGTGCATGGAAGATGTGGAGCACTGAGGAATGCAAGCATGCCGCGAACGTAAGATGTTGTCGCACGAGGGAGGGTGTGGTGAGGGCATGCATCATGATAGCATTTCATACTTGCATTAACAAGAGTACTTAGGATTGTTGATTGTACTGCTTTATCATTACTGCTTGACTGGTTTGATAGCATGTTAACCTATGCTTTATTGTTCCACTGAGTTGATCACTCACTCCCGCGTTACGGGACGGTGTTGTACACACCAACCAGACTTGTTTGAGTTTCAGATGATGGCGATGTTGCGAAGCGGAGCCGGACTTTTATGAGGATGAGGAGGATTCCTCCTTTATGCAGTTTCAGGCGGGTTCCTGTGAGCCGTGTCCTGATCGACGGGGCTTTCTGGGATGTTGACTAGAGGACCTTACACATTTGATATATTTTAGAATTGTACTTGTAATTATTTGACCTGGTAACGTTATCACACTCTGGAGACTCACCACAGTTTATATATTTTATTTATCTATCACAGTCTTTCGCTTGTTATCTCACTTGTCCCTGGTGTATGATATGCTGTTTTGGCTTAATCTCACTCATGTTCACTACACTGATACAGACAACATTCAATCATCATTCAATAAGTGATGCGTTGGAACTCGGGAGTTGAGTTTATGTTCGACCCCTGATTTTTAGGGCGTTACACTATGCTGTGTACACGCCCAGACATAGCATATGTGGTTGGCGTTGTCAGTCGATATCTTGCCAATCCTGGCAAAGAGCATTGGGCAGCGGTGAAATGGATACAGCGTTATCTAAGAAGCTCATCCAAGTTAAGCTTATGCTATGGTGATGGAAAACCTGTGTTAGAGGGCTACACAGATGTAGATATGACAGATGACATAGACTCCAGGAAGTTTACATCGGGGTTCATGTTCACGTTTGAAGGAGGAGCGGTCTCTTGGCAAAGCAAGCTACAGAAGGTCGTAACATTGTCAACGACTGAGGTCGAGTACATTGCAGTCACAGAAGTATATAAAGAAATGCTTTGGATGAAGAGGTTCCTACAGGAACTTAGCCTGAAGCAAGAGCAGCACGTGGTCTATTGCGATAGTTAAAGTGCTATACACTTGAGCAAGAATCCAAATCATCACTCCAAGTCGAAGCACATAGAGATTCGGTATCATTGGATCAGAGATACTTTGGAACAGAAGGTGTTACAGCTTGAGAAGGTCCGCACGGACGATAATGGGTCAGACATGATGACCAAGGCTTTGCTCAAGGGCAAGTTTGAGGTTGTATAAATCGTGCTGGCTTGAAGAAGGTGAACTCCTCCTGAGTTAGAAAGGGGGAGATTTGATGGGATTTTCCTCCTTAGTTCAAAGGAGAGATAGTGTAACAGGTTGAAAATCGGAGTGTTTCACCGCGCTGCTCGACCGGTCGAGTGAGCTACTCTACCGGTCGAGGGTGGCACTTGACCAGTCGAATGAGGCTCGACTCAAAGTCCAGTGACCAATTGAATTAATTCCTCCGAGGTGCTCGACAAGTTGAGGGAGGTGCTCGACCGGTCGAGGACCCTGCTCGACTAGTCGAGGTTACGCAGATTTGAGTTCAGATTTTGTGCGGATCGCGAAAATCTGAGGCAGTTTCGCAAGAGGTGCGAAAAGGAGTTGCCTAAACTATAAATAGGGGTCCCTAGGGCTTTTCTAGGTAATGCAAGGGAGTTTCCTAAAGCTTTGCAAGGGTTTGCTAAAGGGTTTAGAGCTATCAAAGGTGAGAGAGAGAGAGAGAGAAAGAGAGAGGAAACTTGTGGAAGGGAGGTTCTGCTCGTATAAGTGATCTATTGTGCACTTGATATCTCAGCGCTTTTACGTCCTCGTAATCGGTGAGATCTCTTCGTTTTTCTTTATTATCTTATTGTTTATCCACTCCTGCGTGAGTGAAGAAGGTTTGATCCAAGCGGTGTGTGCTTGTGATCAGTTGTAATGTTCTACTTCATAGTGGATTGTTACTCTAGACTAGGTCCCGTGGTTTTTACCTCTTCGAGGGTTTTCCACGTAAAAATCTCTTGTGTCGTGTGGCTTGTGCTTTGATTTCTTTCATTGCTTTATTATCCCATAATTTTTGTGTTTTTGAGAGGCTAGATCTTAAGGTTTAGTGCAAGGCCCCCAACAATCCATTCCATGCAACCGTTTTACCATCTCATTTTGGGGCATGAACCCAAAATTTAAACATGTTCAAACTTAATCAACACGTTGGATGGAAAATAAACATTACAGTGGGCCCTAGCAAATTTTTAATGGTAGGTGTTGAATCGTTACTATTTCCTGTGGTATGGTCCACCTGTGATTTGGATTCGTCTCATTTTTTGGATCAACTGGAAAAATGGATGGACGGCCTTCATAAAACACTTACATAGCGTGGCCCACAGAACACCGACCAATACCACGTTAGTCCTGGAGGGGTGAATACCGAATGGGAGTTCCAGTGGAGGAAGGCCCTCGGCAGGAAGCTCCTACGCTGGTAAGCCAGGTGGGGCCACTGTGATGTAAGTGAGAAATCCACTCCTCCGTCCATGCACGTCGCGAGATCATTTTAAAGGTAGGCATTTATTTGAGAAATTTCCAACTGTACGACCAGTATATGGGCCAAAAACCTTTTTAAGCCCATTTCTTTTTAGTTGCCAAGAATACTCCCCAGGCGTACGGCCCATTCTCTGGTCGAAAATGCCCGTGCTTTCCTTCCTGAGGCGGATCGCCTGGTGCTCGAAGACGAGCGCTTACGCTCCTCGAACTCCGAGTTGAACGAACGGTTCAAAAGAGATCAACGTTACATGGGCCCCACAGTTATGTATTTATTATATCCACAACGTTCATCCATATTTTGAGATCATTTCGGAGCATTATACAAAAAAAAAAAAAAAATCATATCCAGAGATCAACTGGACCACACCACAAAGAGCAGCAGAAAATTGATTTTCATCGTTGAAACTTTTGTAGGGCCCACCATAACATTTATATTCCATCCAATCTATTCATAAGGTCACAAAGACCTAGATGAAGAGGAAAAACAAATTTCATAATGATCCAAAACTTCTGTGACCCCTAAAAGGGTTTCAATGGTAGACGTTCAATCATCCACAAGCCTTTAACAATGTGGTCCACTTGATAGCTAGATCCGTCTAATTTTTTTGTCTCAAGCCCTAATACGAGTTCGCAAAAAATATGGACGGTTTGGATATAACACATACTTCATAATAGGACCCACAAAAAGCGGTAGGATTACAACAGCAAAAATTTAAAAAAAAAAAAAAAAACTTACGTCGATATATCGAAGGTCTTTCGATATATCGAAAATGGTCCAGAACTGTCTAGCGAGTTTTTCTCAAAAATCCGACAATTTTCGATATATCGAAGGTATTTCGATACATCGAAAAAGGTATTTCACCTTTCGCTACGGATTATAACCGTAGCCAAAACTGTAGTCTGTGCCAGTCTATGAAATTTTTTATTTTATTTTTATTTATTTATGTATTTTTTTTTTTACATGGAGATATTTATTCTACCTACAATTTTCTCTAATACATATTTAAAAAAACATATATATAAGCATATAAAAATTTTTTTCCTTTTTTTTTCATTTTTCTTTATTCATTTAACAAGAATATCTTCTATACCAAAATTAGTTACTTGACGTACCATATATGATTTTGGGGTAGGAGAAGCTACTTTAGCCAACTAACCTTGTTATTTTCCAAGATTCCATCAGTTCGATGGTCAAAAATCCATTTCATTCACTTTGCGGTCAATTTCATTCACGAAAATTCACGGTCATTTCCGTGCATTTCACTTCACGGTCATTTTCGTGCATTTTGCGGTTCATTTCGCTTCACTTTACAATCATTTCCGTGCATTTCACGGTCATTCCAAACAATTCCGTGTTGATTCACGGTCATTTCGACGCATTTCACGGTCATTTCCCTTCACTTCGCGGTCATTTCCATGCAGTTAACGGTCATTTCGATTCATTTCACGGTCATTTCCATGCATTTCACGGTCATTCAAACAATTCCGTGTTGATTCACGGTCATTTCGACGCATTTCGCGGTCATTTTCCTTCACTTCGCGGTCATTTTCATGCATTTAACGGTCATTTCGCTTCACTTCACAGTCATTTCCGTGCATTTCACGGTCTTTCCAAACAATTCCGTGTTGATTCACGGTCATTTCGACGCATTTCGCGGTCATTTCCCTTCACTTCGCGGTCATTTCCATGCATTTAACGGTCATTTCGATTCACTTTACAGTCATTTTCATGCATTTCACGGTCTTTCCAAACAATTTCGTGTTGATTAACGGTCATTTCCACGCATTTCGCAGTCATTTCCCTTCACTTCGCAGTCATTTCCATGCATTTAACGGTCATTTCGCGAAGTGAATGGAAATGACCACGAAATGCGTGGAAATGACCGTTAATCAACACGAAATTGTTTGGAAAGACCGTGAAATGCTCGGAAATGATTGTGAAGTGAAGCGAAATGACCGTTAAATGCATGGAAATGACTGCGAAGTGAAGGGAAATGACCGCAAAATGCGTGAAAATGACCGTTAATCAACACGGAATTGTTTGTAAAGACCGTGAAATGCACGGAAATGACTGTGAATTGAAGCGAAATGACCGTTAAATGCATGGAAATGACTGCGAAAGTGAAGGGAAATGACCGCGAAATGCGTGAAAATGACCGTTAATCAACAGGAATTGTTTGGAAAGACCGTGAAATGCACGAAAATGACTGTGTGAAGTGAAGCGAAATGACCGTTAAATGCATGGAAATGTAACGCCCTGAAAATCGGGGGTCGAGCATAAACTCAACTCCCGAGTTCCAGAACATCACTTATGCAACAAAATGAATGATGATTGAATGTTGACTGTATTCGTGCATTGAACATGAGTGAGATTAAGCCAAACAGCATATCATACTCCAGAGACATTTAAATTTGCAAGCGGAAGACTGTGATAGATAGATAAAATATATAACCTATGATGAGTCTCCAGAGTGTGATAACATTACCAGGTTAAATAAATACAAGTGCAGTTCTAAAAGTATCAAATGTGAGGAAGTGTAATGCCTCCTATCCCATGTACCATAGCCCCGTCAATACACAATATCGGTCTTCATTGACCTGCCAGAGAGATACAGATAGGAGAACTCCTCCTATCATCACAGAAGTAGTCCGGCTCTGCTTCACAAGCATCGCCATCACCTGAAACTCAACAAATCTGGTTGGTGTTGCAAACACCGTCCCGTAACGTGGGAGTGAGTGATCAACTCAGTGGAACAGTAAAGCATAGGTTAACATGTTATCAACTCAGTCAAAGCAGTAATGATAAAGCAGTACAATCAAACAATTCTAACTACTCTTATTTAATGCAAGTATGAAATGACATGATGTATGCCCTTGCCAAACCACCCTCATGCGACATCATCTTACGTTCGCGAATGCTTAACTCCCTCAGTGCGCCACATCTACTAAGCACATGCGGTGCGATGATGATCATGATTATCGAGTTATTATTAGTCCATTTCAAACAGCAGTATTGGGAAACTAAGGTACCTCCCTTGTATCATTCCCAAACATGATCCATTCTAGGGTCGTCAATCCTAGTTAATCTCATACGATATTATGGTTTGAGAGGCATAGCGAAGGCATCACAAAGGGCTCGTCACCCGTCAGCACGGATACAGATCTCACCGTATGCGGCTTAATTGCTGACCGTCAGCTCGAGTACAGGTCTCACCGTACTCGGCTCAATCGCTGGCCGTCAGCTCGAATACAGGTCTCACCGTACTCGGCTCAACTCATACTCTAGTTGCTGTGAAGGGCTCGTCGTCAATCACAGACCTTGGAGTATACTCGAAGATACTACAGAGGACTCGTCGCCCGTCAGCACGAGTACAGGTCTCACCGTACTCGGCTCTCGCCGTAAGTATCGACAGCTCGAATACAGTGTCCCATACCACCGTATTCGGCTCATGAGTTTGGTTGCTCAATGGTCACTACGAGGAGGCACGTGGCCCCAGCGTAGGCCGACAGCTCGGCCACGGTGTCCCATACCACCATGCCCGGCTCATGAGTCTTAGCGGATCGAGGTCGAGGTACCATGGTTAAAGGATTTCCACTAGTAAGTTTGGTACCCTAGGTTCAAGCAGTAGTGTTCAAACAGTAGCGTCCAAAACATGGTGAACATACATAAGACAGATCGGGTTACTTGACGAGCTCGGCTAGCTCGAGCGCACAACAAGTTGAACGACATGAAGTGCATAAGCACTTCGCGTGGCCAACCACTATCGTCAACCGAAGTACGACTCGGGTTCGTCGAACACATCTCACGTGGCAAATGAATCACAGCCACGAATTCAATTCTGGTACCGATTGTCTGGACTATAATCATAGCCCCAACCACAATCAATTGCAGATAGATAAAGCAGTAATGGATCAAGATTCAAATCATACAATCAAAGTCTGGTATTATCCGTTTAGGGCTGCCAGGGCTGTTGCACGCACTCGTTGCTCCGCTCCCCATCACCCATGACGGATCATACAACGTGAATATAAATTTAAACATATGCATTACATAGTTAAAATCATAAAGCAGTTGAGCATGTTATGAATCACAACACAAGCATGAGTTTGTACATGTTCAATTCCTAATCACACAACTATCAAAGGAGATCATACACATAGTTAAAAGAGGTTGAGAATCATATCTCAACACCCTTATACATTACAATTTGCTAACTACTACTCATTCAGACATTTCAAGAACACTTGAACTACATACATCACACATACATGACATATGTGATCACATAGGTATTAGGCCAAATCCTTCACTAGGGAGTTACCCCAATTATAACACGCGTACCCCCATGACGGATAGTCATGGCAAGCAGGAACCCAAGTTCCATATTCATTCGGCTATTCCACAAACACTTGGGCCACACATTTTAGCATATATAGTGTATATTGGCCGTGGCGTGACTTAGGGCAAATCCTTTCGTCAAAGGGGCATCGCCAATACATAAATCATGAATCCATGACAATTAGTCATGGCGAGCACGAATGAGAATTCCATACTCATTCAGTCATTTTCACAAACACTTAGAATACACTATTACAACATACATGGTGCATGTTAGCAAAACATGTATTAGGGCTATCCCTTAGCCAAGCGAGTTTTTATCCATGTATAACATATTATACAGCAAATAATCATGATAAATACATCTCCAAAATTTATACGTATACAGTATTTTCTAGAATACGCAATTTCAACATACATAGTGTATATAAGTAAAACATGTATTTAGGCGAATCTTTTCGCCAAATAAGTATTTTATCCATATATCGTATATCCATACAACAAATAAACATGTCAAACACATTTCCAAAAAAAATACGTATACCATACTTTCTACAAATACCTAGAGTATGTAGAATTCCATATTTTTCATCTTTAATCGAAACGGAAAACAGACAGCACTTTGTACATATGCAATTGCATGCAGATCATGAATCTATCATTATCTGACATTGAAAGCGTTGAAAACCATAACCTATACACCTAAAGTCCGCACCTTTTGTCGTAGAATCGTAACGGAGTTGATAGGTTTGCTAAGCTTCCGTATTCGGCAGTTTGGCAACCTATAGAACGAAATAGGTTAGCTATTTCACAACCTACAACAGTCTAAACCCCAAAACAGATTAGGGTTAGGGTTTTTTACCTAGAAATGGAGCGGAATCGCCGGGAAAGCGATTAGAACGGAGCAGTAGAGTAGAGCAGTAGAGCGCGTGTAGCGGCAGGAAGGACGGCAGGGAGATTCTCCCACATCTCCCACACTTTCTCTCTCTTTCCCTCTTTCAAATCTCAAATTCGTATGGCTGCCATGAGAAAGGGTTTAAGGTCCTTATATAGTCTCAAAACTCACCGAAATAGACTCCTGTTCAAGGGTTACTGCTAATATAGGTATTTCGTCACTTTTCCAGCTCAAAAGAGAGGTTCTGGTGGCCCTCCTTGAGTCAAACGTCAGACTTAAGCTCACCACACATGGATCTATGTGGGATTACGTTTTCGACTCGATTGGATTCCCAGATCGAACGTGGCGGACCACTTTCAGTTCAACGGTCAGTGGGTCACGATCCGAAATTCCAAGTACATGTAAATGTTCCTGAAATTTTTCTTAATCCGAGGGTGTAATTTAGTCTGATTCTGACGGTCTGGTTGCTTAATACTGATGCGCAAGCGAATGGTGCCAGATCACTATTCCAGATATTATTTTGTAAAGGAAATAGTGTTTTTCACACTCCCTTGCTCCGGATCCAAACGAATGGCTGTGGGACATCGGCTGGACCTGATTTTGAGATGATTGTCAAGCCCAGTGAGGCGGTCCTAGTTCCTTAACTTCGTGTTAATCGGACTCCGATGTGCGGTCTAGACCTAATACGAAGTTTCAAGTCATTCCCGAGAATAGCCGGGAAAAGAGTTTGGTTCTAAACTTTAGGGTAACCTAGAGTCACTGATTTTGCAAGTTTTGGGTCTTGCAGATCGTATTTAAAGCGATCCCAACGGATTTCATGGCTAATCGAGTTTTGCACTTAGTTAACTTTGTTAAATTTCTAAAGGATTTAATCCTAATTGTTTTCTGGTTGAGATGGTACTTAGGCCTTTGTAGTTTGTATATAAAGTGATCCAAGTTTTACTACTTAGCTAGTTTAAGTTAGTGTCTAGGGCGAAAGTGCTTTGAAAAATTGAAAGCACAAGGTAGTGGAGGGTGGGATTTGTGAAGAAGAAAATGGTTTAAAAAGGGATTGAGGCTTTAATTGAGCGTTTGGAAGTTAAACCTGTGTTAGGATTGACCCATCGCCTAAGGACGTCTAATCCAGGTTGGCGAAAAATCCGGGATGTTACAGGAAATGACTGCGAAAGTAAAGGAAATGACCGCGAAATGCGTGGAAATACCGTTAATCAACACGGAATTGTTTGGAAAGACCGTGAAATGCACGGAAGGAATGACTGTGATGAAGTGAAGCGAAATGGACCGTTTTTAAATGCATGGAATGACTGCGAAGTGCAGGGAAATGACCGCGAAATGCGTGGGAAATGACCGTAATCAACACGGAATTGTTTAGAAAGACCGTGAAATACACGAAAATGACTATGAAGTGGAGCGAAATGACCGTTTTTTTAATGCATGGAAATGAAGGCGAACTGAAGGAAATGAGTGAAGGAAAATGACCCGCGAAATGAGTGGAAATGACCGGTTAATCAACACGAAATTTTTTGGAAAAGACCATGAAATGCTCGGAAATGACTGTGAAGTGAAGCGAAATGACCGTTAAATGCATGGAAATGACTGCGAAGTGAAGGGAAATTACCGCGAAATGCGTGGAAATGACCGTTAATCAACACGGAATTGTTTGGAAAGACCGTGAAATGCACGGAAATGACTGTGAAGTGAAGCGAAATGACCGTTAAATGCATGGAAATGACTGCGAAGTGAAGGGAAATGACCGTGAAATGCGTGGTGGAAATGACCGTTAATCAACACAGAATTGTTTGAAAAGACCGTGAAATGCACGAAAATGACTGTGAAGTGAAGCGAAATGACCGTTAAATGCATGGAAATGACTGCAAAGTGAAGGGGAAATGACCGCGAAATGCGTGGAAATGACCGTGAATCAACACGGAATAGACGAGAATGACCATGAAATGCATGGAAATGACCGTTAGTGAAGCGAATTGACCAGAAATGCATGAAATGAAAATGATCATGAAGTAAATGAAGAAATGAATGAATGAAATGACCGCGAACTTATTGAATTGATCGCAAAAAGTGAATGAAATGGATTTTCGACCATCGACCTAATGGAATCTTGGAAAATAACTAGGTTAGTTGGCTAAGTAGTAGCTTCTCCTACCCCAAAATCATATAGGGTACATCAAGTAACTAAGTTTGGTTTAGAAGATATTCCTGTTAAATGAAATAAAGAAAGAGAATGAAAAAAAGAGATTTTTTTTTTATATGCTTATATATACATATTTATATAAATATGTTTTTGAGAAAATTGTAGGTAAAATAAAGTTCTCCATGTAAAAAATTCCGTGTTGATTAACGGTCATTTCGACGCATTTCGCGGTCATTTCCCTTCACTTCGCGGTCATTTCCATGCATTTTACGGTCATTTCGCTTCACTTTACAATCATTTCCGTGCATTTCACGGTCATTCCAAACAATTTCGTGTTGATTCACGGTCATTTCGACGCATTTCACGGTCATTTCCCTTCACTTCGCGGTCATTTCCATGCAGTTAACGGTCATTTCGATTCATTTCACGGTCATTTCCATGCATTTCACGGTCATTCCAAACAATTTCGTGTTGATTCACGGTCATTTCGACGCATTTCACGGTCATTTTCCTTCACTTCGCGGTCATTTTCATGCATTTAACGGTCATTTCGCTTCACTTCACAGTCATTTCCGAGCATTTCACGGTCTTTCTAAACAATTCCGTGTTAATTAACGGTCATTTCCACTCATTTCGCGTCATTTCCCTTCACTCCTTCACTTCGCAGTCATTTCCATGCATTTAACGGTCATTTCGCTTCACTTCACAGTCATTTTCGTGCATTTCACGGTCTTTCTAAACAATTCTGTGTTGATTAACGGTCATTTCCACGCATTTCGCGGTCATTTTCCTTCACTTCGCAGTCATTTTCATGCATTTAACGGTCATTTTGCTTCACTTCACAGTCATTTCCGTGCATTTCATGGTCTTTCCAAACAATTCCGTGTTGATTAACGGTCATTTCTACGCATTTCGCGGTCATTTCCCTTTACTTCGCAGTCATTTCCATGCATTTAACGGTTATTTCGCTTCACTTCACAGTCATTTTCGTGCATTTCACGGTCTTTCCAAACAATTCTGTGTTGATTAACGGTCATTTTCATGCATTTCGCGGTCATTTCCCTTCACATCGCAATCATTTCCATGCATTTAACGGTCATTTCGCGAAGTAAGTGAGAAATGGACAAATGAACGTAATCAACACGGAATTGTTTGGAAAGACCGTGAAAGCTCGGAAATGATTGTGAAGTGAAGCGCGAAATGACCGTAAATGCATGGAAATAATGACTGCGAAGTGAGGGAAAAGGAAATGACGCGGCGAAATGCGTGAAAATGACCGTTAATCAATACGGAATTGTTTGGAATGACCGTGAAATGCATGATGAAATGACCGTGAAATGAATCGAAATGACCGTTAAATCCATGGAAATGAACCGCGAAGTGAAGGGAAATGACCGCGAAATGCGTCGAAATGACCGTTAATCAACCGGAATTGGCACGTGTTGTGTGAAAAGATTGAAAATGAAATGTTGGAAATGACTGTGAAGTGAAGTGAAGCGAAATGACCGTTAAATGCATGAAATGAAATGACTGTGAAGTGAAGGGAAATGACCGCGAAATGCGTCGAAATGACCGTGAATGAATAACACGAATTTTTGGAATGACCGTGAAATGCACGGAAATGACTGTAATGTGAAGCGAAATGACCGTTAAATGCATGGAAATGACTGCGAAGTGAAGGGAAATGACCGCGAAATGCGTCGAAATGACCGTGAATCAACACGGAATTGTTTGGAATGACCGTGAAATGCACGGAAATGATTGTGAAGTGAAGCGAAATGACCGTGAAATGCATGGAAATGACTGTGAAGTGAATCGAAATGACCGTGAAATGCATAAAAATGACTGTGAAGTGAAGGGAAATGACCGTGAAATGCGTCGAAATGACCGTGAATGAACACGGAATAGGCGAGAATGACCGTGAAATGCATGGAAATGACATTTAAGTGAAGAGAAATGACCATGAAATGCATGAAAATGACCATGAAATGCATGGAAATGAATGAAATTGACTACGAACTTATTAAAAATTGGCCGCAAAGTGAAATGAAAGGATTTTCGACCATCGACCTGATGGAATCTTGAAAAATAACTATGTTAGTTGGCTAAAGTAGCTTCTCCTACCCCAAAATCATATTGGGTACATCAAGTAACTAATTTTGGTTTGAAGATATTCTTGTTAAATGAATAAAGAAAGAAATGAAAAAAAGAGAGAATTTTTTTTTTATGCTTATATATACATATTTATACAAATATGTATTTGAGAAAATTGTAGGTAGAATAAAGTTCTCCATGTAAAAAAAAAATAAATAAAAATAAAAAATAAAAAATTTCATAGATTGGCAAAGAATACAGTTTTGGCTACGGTTATAATCCGTAGCTAAAGGTAAAAATACCTTTTTCGATATATCGAATGAACTTCGATATATCGAAAATTAAAGGAATTTTGTGGCAAACTCGCTGGACAGTTTTGGACCTTTTTCGATATATTGAATGAACTTCGATATATCGAAGTACATTGCTGTTGGGCTATAGCTACGGTTATAATCCGTAGCCAAAGGTAGTTCCAGCACTCGCAAGTTGCAGAGCGGAAAAGCAGGGGCATTTTGGACCTGAGAAATGGGGCCGTACAGCTGGGGAGTATTCTTGGGAGGTGAAAAGCGAGTGGGCTTCAAAAGGTTGGTGGGCCATATATGGGTCGTACAGTTGGAAATTTCTCGAGAGGTGGGGGGTGTATGTTATCGAGTCATTCCTTTAAGATAGTGAATAGAAACGGTCTGGTGTGGTGCATGGGGATATTGTTTTGTCATCTATAGCGTCGATCTAAGAGCTAGCATTGTAGATGGGTGATGCATGGACAAAGCACAAGATTGGAAGATCTCAACCCTTCAATCAACGGCCTATAGATGGTTAATTAAAAAAATTTGTAGTGATAGCCTGAAAATGACAAAAAAATGGATGGCTGGATGTCTTAGGAGATTTTTGGGTATGGGAATTGCCTGTGCCCCCGGCCACAGAAGAAGTTTATGTGGTGGGAAGCTGTTTGGGGCACACATAGATACCCTTGACCAAATCCACTCCGTCCATCAGTTTCTAACGTCACAATAAGAGGGAATCCAAAAATCAGGAAGACCCAAAACTCAGATGGGCCAGACCACACGAAAGTAAGAACGGAAACATCCGGAGTGGAAACCTTCCTGGAGTCTACCATGATGTTTATATACCATCCAAATTGTTCATAGGGTTATGACCACTCAGAAGCTGTAGGAACAAATATCATCCTGATAAAAAACTTCTGTGGCCCCGAACAAAGTTTTCAATGGTTTCGTCAATCCCCACTTTTTCGTCTGGTGTGGCCCACCTGAGTTTTGGATAGTTTGGATCTATGTGATTTTTGGACTGCTAATCTTATTGTGATGTTTATAACTGATGGACGGACAGAGTGGATTGTCACGGGAATCTCTGTGGGCTCCACGCAGCTTTCGAGCACAGAAACTTAAACTTCTGTGGCAGGCGGGGACAGGCAAATGTGGGACCAAATCATGGTATGGACGACTGAACCATCACATGCTTCGAATCTGTCACTTTCGCAGTGTATCCGTTTGCTAAGGCTCAGTACCCATCGTTTCTCTCCCGTGTATCAACGTGTCTCACATTGAAAGACATCTGATCCACCACATATGGTGGGTCGAGAGAGAAAAATAAAAGGACGGTCCTTGTATCAGATTAGCCATTCCTATATTAAATCAGATGATGGGAAGGATGATTTAGACTGTCCATTTGCAAAGGGCAACCGAAACCGGCCTGAATTTTACATTAATGGTAATCATGGTGGACCGACCTTATGAACGACTCAGAAGTCCTACACGAGTCACATTTTGCAACGTGAGGTGGTTACCATGTGAAGGCATATTCAAAGAGCATTCCTCAGAAGGTATTATATTTATTATTTATAGAGAAATTTCCAACTGTACGACCCATATATGGCCCACCAACCTTTTGAGGATACTCCCCAGCTGTACGGCCCCATTTCTTAGGTCGAAAATGCCCCTGCTTTTCCGCTCTGTAACTTGCGAGTGCTGGGGCTACCTTTGGCTACGGATTATAACCGTAGCTATAGCCGTAGCTATAGCCCAACATCAATGTACTTCGATATATTGAAGTTCATTCGATATATCGAAAAAGGTCGAAAACTGTCCAACGAGTTTACCTCAAAATTCTTTTAATTTTCGATATATCGAAAGTCATTCGATATATCGAAAAAGGTATTTTACCTTTAGCTACGGATTATAACCATAGCCAAAACTGTATTCTGTGCTAATCAATGAAATTTTTTTTTATTTTTTTATTTTTATTTTTTAAATGGAGAACTTTATTCTACCTACAATTTTCTCAAATACATATTTGTATAAATATGTATATAAAGCATAAAAAAAAATTCTCTCTTTTTTTCATTTCTTTCTTTATTCATTTAACAAGATATCTTCTAAACCAAAATTAGTTACTTGATGTACCCAATATATTTTGGGGCCAGGAGAAGAAGCTACTTTAGCCAACTAACATAGTTTTTTTCAAGATTCCATCAGGTCGATAGTCGAAAATCCATTTCATTCACTTTGCGGTCAATTTTAATAGTTCGTGGTCAATTTCATCATTTCCATGCATTTCATGGTCATTTTCTTCAATTTTCTTAAATGTCATTTTACATGCATTTCACGGTCATTCTCGCCTATTCCGTGTTCATTCACGTCATTTCAACGCATTTCACGGTCATTTCGACGATTGCCGCGGTCATTTCCCTTCACTTCACAGTCATTGTCATGCAATTTCACAGTCATTTCGATTCACTTCACAGTCATTCCATGCATCACGGTCATTTTGCTTCACTTCACAATCATTTCCGTGCATTTCACGATCATTCCAAACAATTCCATGTTGATTCACGGTCATTTCGACGCATTTGCGCGGTCATTTCCCTTCACTTCGCGGTCATTTCCATGCATTTAACGGTCATTCGCTTCACATTACAGTCATCCGTGCATTCACGGTCATTCCAAACAATTCCGTGTTGATTCAGGTCATTTTCGACGCATTTCGCGGTCATTTCCCTTCACTTCGCAGTCATTTCCATGCATTTTAACGGTCATTTCGCATCACTTCACAGTCATTTTCGAGCATTTCACGGTCCTTCCAAACAATTCCGTGTTGATTAACGGTCATTTCGACGCATTTTGCGGTCATTTCCCTTCACTTCGTGGTCATTTCCATGCATTTAACGGTCATTTCGATTCATTTCACGGTCATTTCCATGCATTTCACGGTCATTCCAAACAATTCCGTATTCATTAACGGTCACTTCCACGCATTTCGCGGTCATTTCCCTTCACTTCGCAGTCATTTCCATGCATTTAACGGTCATTTCCATGCATTTAACGGTCATTTCACGAAGTGAATGGAAATGACCGTTAATCAACACGGAATTGTTTGGAAAGACCATGAAATGCTCGGAAATGACTGTGAAGTGAAGCGAAATGACCGTTAAATGCATGGAAATGACTGCGAAGTGAAGGGAAATGACCGCGAAATGCGCGGAAATGACCGTTAATCAACACGGAATTGTTTGGAAAGACCATGAAATGCACGGAAATGACTGTGAAGTGAAGCGAAATGACCGTTAAATGCATGGAAATGACTGCAAAGTGAAGGGAAAATGACCGCGAAATGAGTGGAAATGACTGTTAATCAACACGGAGGAATGTTTGGAAAGACCGTGAAATGCTCGGAAATGACTGTGAAGAAGCGAAATGACCGTTAAATGCATGAAAATGACGCGAGAGTGAAGGAAAATGACTGCAAAATGCGTCGAAATGACCGTGAATCAACACGGAATTGTTTGGGAATGACCGTGAAATGCATGGAAATGACCGTGAAATGAATCGAAATGACCGTTAGTGCATAAAACTGACCGCGAAGAAAGGGGGAAATGACCGTGAAATGCGTCGAAATGACCGCGAATCAACACGGAATTGTTTGGAATGACCGTGAAATGCACGGAAATGATTGTAAAGTGAAGTGAAATGACCGTTAAATGCATGGAAATGACCGCGAAGTGAAGGGAAATGACCGCGAAATGTGTCGAAATGACCGTTAATCAACACAGAATTTTTTACATGGAGAACTTTATTTTACCTACAATTTTCTCAAAAACATATTTATATAAATATGTATATATAAGCATATAAAAAAAAATCTCTTTTTTTCATTTCTTTCTTTATTCATTTAACAGGATATCTTCTAAACCAAACTTAGTTACTTGATGTACCCTATATGATTTTGGGGTAGGAGAAGCTACTTTAGCCAACTAACCTAGTTATTTTCCAAGATTCCATTAGGTCGATGGTCGAAAATTCATTTCATTCACTTTGCGGTCAATTTAATAAGTTCGCGGTCAATTTCAATCATTTCATTTACTTCATGGTCATTTTCATGCATTCATGGTCAATTCGCTTCACTTAACGGTCATTTCCATGCATTTCATGGTCATTCTCGTCTATCCATGTTGATTCACGGTCAGTTCCACGCATTCGCGGTCATTTTCCTTCACTTCGCAGTCATTCCATGCATTAACGATCATTTCGCTTCACTTCACAGTCATTTCCGGCATTTTACGGTCTTTCCAAACAATTCGTGTTGATAACGGTATTTCCACGCATTTCGTGGTCATTTCCCTTCACTTCACAGTCATTTTCCATGCATTTAACGGTCATTTCGCTTCACGTCACAGTCATTTCCGTGCATTTCACGGTCTTTACAAACAATTCCGTGTTGATTAACGGTCATTTCCACGCATTTCGCGGTAATTTTCCTTCACTTCGCAGTCAGTTTCCATGCTTTTAACTGTCATTCGCTTCACTTCACAGTCATTTCCGAGCATTTCACGGTCTTTCCAAACAATTCCGTGTTGATTAATGGTCATTTCCACTCATTCGCGGTCATTTCCCTCACTTCGCAGTCATTTCCATGCATTTAACGGTCATTCGCTTCACCTCACAGTCATTTCCGTGCATTTCACGGTCTTTCGAAACAATTCCATGTTGATTTATTTAACGGTCATTCCACGCATTTCGCGATCATTTTCCTTCACTTCGCAGTCATTTCCATGCATTTAACGGTCATTTCGCTTCACTTCACTGTCATTTCCGAGCATTTCACGGTCTTTTCAAACAATTCCGTGTTGATTAATGGTCATTTCCAATCATTTCGCGGTCATTTCCCTTCACTTCGCAGTCATTTCCATGCATTTAACGGTCATTTCGCTTCACCTCACAGTCATTTCCGTGCATTTCACGGTCTTTCGAAACAATTCCGTGTTGATTAACGGTCATTTCCACGCATTTCGCGATCATTTCCCTTCACTTCGCAGTCATTTCCATGCATTTAACGGTCATTTCGCTTCACTTCACAGTCATTTTCGTGCATTTCACGGTCTTTCCAAACAATTCCGTGTTGATTAAAGGTCATTTCCACGCATTTCGCGGTCATTTCCCTTTATTTCGCAGTCATTTCCATGCATTTAACGGTCATTTCGCTTCACTTCACAGTCATTTCCGTGCATTTCACGGTCTTTCCAAACAATTCCGTGTTTGCTTTAACGGTCATTTTTAACAATCGGCCATCCTTCACTTCGCAGTCATTTCCATGCATTTAACGGTCATTCACTTCAATTCACGGTCATTTCGGCATTTCACGTCTTTATGTTAATTACGGTCGTTTTCTTTCACGTCACTTAAATTCATTCGGTATTTCCCTTTATCCGTGTTATCACGATTTCAACATTGGTCATTTCAACGTTTTCATGCATTTCGCGGTCATTTCCCTTCACTTCGCAGTCATTTCCATGCATTTAATGGTCATTTCGCTTCAATCACAGCCATTTCCGTGCATTTTATGGTCTTTCCAAACATTCTGTGTTGATTAACGGTCATTTCCACGCATTTCGCGGTCATTTCCCTTCACTCGTAGTCAATTCCAGCATTTAACGGTCATTCGCTTCAATTCACAGTCATTTCCGTGCATTTCACGGTCTTTCTAAACAATTCCGTGTTGATTAACGGTCATTTCCACGCATTTCGCGGTCATTTCCATTCACTTCGCGAAATGAACCGTTAAATGCATGGAAATGACTGTAAATGCATGGAAATGACTGCGAAGTGAAGGGAAATGACCGCGAAATGCGTGGAAATGACCGTTAATCAACACAGAATTGTTGGAAAGACCGTGAAATGCACGAAAATGACTGTAAAGTGAATCGAAATGACATTAAATGCATGAAAATGACCGCGAAAGTGAAGGGAAAGACCGCGAAATGCGTCGAAATGACCGTGAATCAACACGGAATTGTTTGAAAAGACCGAAATGCACGGAAAATGACTGTGAAGTGAAGCGAAAATGACCGTTAAATGCATGAAAATGACCGCGAAGTGAAGGAAAATGACCGCGAAATGCGTCGAAATGACCGTGAATCAACACCAAATTGTTTGGAATGACCTGTGAATGAAATGCATGGAAATGATCGTGAAATGAATCGAAATGACCGTTTACTGCATGGAAATGACCGCGAAGTGAAGGGAATGACCGTGAATGTCGTCGAAATGACCGTGAATCTACACGAATTGTTTGGAATGACCGTGAATGCACGGAAATGATTGTAAAGTAAAGCGAAATGAACCGCAAAATGCTCAAAATGACCGTGAAGTGAAATGCACGGAAATGACCGTGAATTTTCGTGAATGAATTGACTGCAAAGTGAATGAAATGGATTTTTGACCATCGAACTGATGGAATCTTAGAAAATAACAAGGTTAGTTGGCTAAAGTAGCTTCTCCTACCCCAAAATCATATATGGTACGTCAAGTAACTAATTTGGTTTAGAAGATATTCTTGTTAAATGAATAAAGAATAAATGAAAAAACAAAGGAAAATTTTTTTTTATATGCATATATATATGTATTTTTATAAATATGTATTAGAGAAAATTGTAGGTAGAATAAATATCTCCATGTAAAAAATAAAAATAAATAAATAAATAAATAAATAATAAAAAATTTAATAGACTGGCACATACTACAGTTTTGGCTATAGTTATAATCCGTAGCGAAAGGTGAAAAAACCTTTTTCGATGTATCGAAATACCTTCGATATATCGAAAATTGTCGGATTTTTGAGAAAAACTCGCTGGACAGTTCTGGACCATTTTCAATATATCGAAAGACCTTCGATATATCGACGTAAGTTTTTTTTCTTTTAAATTTTTGCTGTTGTAATGCTACCGCTTTTTGTGGGTCCTATTAAGAGGTATGTGTTATATCCAAACCGTCCATATTTTTTGCGAACTCGTATTAGGGCTTGAGACAAAAAATAAGACGGATCTAGCTATTAAGTGGACCACACTGTTAAAGGCTGTGGATGATTGAACGTCTACCATTGAAACCCTTTTAGGGGTCACAGAAGTTTTGGATCATTATGAAATTTGTTTTTTCCTCTTCATCCAGGTCTTTGTGACCTCATGAATAGATTGGATGAAATAAATGTTATGGTGGGCCCTACAAAAGTTTCAACGGTGAAAATCATTTTCTGCTGCTCTTTGTGGTGTGGTCCAGTTGATCTCTGGATATGATTTCTTTTTTTGTATAATGCTCCGAAATGATCTCAAAATATGGATGAACGTTGTGGATATAATAAATACATAACTGTGGGGCCCATGTAACGTTGATATCTTTTGAACCGTTCGTTCAACTCGGAGTTCGAGGAGCGTAAGCGCTCATCTTCGAGCACCAGGCGATCCGCCTCAGGAAGGAAAGCAGGGGCATTTTCGACCAGAGAAATGGGGCCGTACGCCTGGGGAGTATTCTTGGCGACTAAAAAGAAATGGGCTTAAAAAGGTTTTTGGCCCATATACTGGTCGTACAGTTGGAAATTTCTCTTTTAGTCGGTGCTATTTGTTGGACGGGGATTTCCTGCGAACGGCTTGATGAACATGTAAGGAATGCCACGTGTATGGTTTATAATGGTCTCTACGGTATAAAGCTTGATGAGCATGTGAATGGGTTGAAGTTGACT
>JAJHSJ010000017.1:46023098-46159032 GCA_021015155.1 Magnolia officinalis
AAAAAATTTCATAGATTGACACAGAATACAGTTATGACTACGGTTATAATCCGTAGCTAAAGATACATTACCTTTTTCGATTAATCGAAAGACATTCGATTAATTGAAAATTGCTGGATTTTCGAGGCAAACTCGTTGGACAGTTTTGGACCTTTTTCGATTAATCGAAAGATCTTCAATATATCAAAGTACATTGCTGTTTGGCTATAGCTATGGTTATAGCTACGGTTAATCCGTAGCTAAAGGTAGTCCCAGATCTCGGAAAAGCAGGGGCATTTTCGACCTGAGAAATGGAGCCGTACAGCTGGGGAGTATTCTCAGGAGGTGAAAAGCGAGTGGGCTTCAAAAGGTTGATAGGCCATATATGGGTCGTACAGTTGGAAATTTCTCCATTTATTTCCCCAAATTTTTACTCTCGTATGATTGGCCTCTTTGAGTTTTCGATCCGCCTATGTTTTTAGTCACATATTCTAAAATGAGATCACAAAATGGATCGACGGGGTGAATTTCTCACGAGCATCACGGTGGACCCCACCAAGCTTACCAGCGCAGCAACTTCCTGCGAAAGAAATCCCGCGTCCCTCGGAAGGATGGAAACGGATTGCGTAGTAACTCACTACGCCAGTAAACTCTGTGAGTTCCACCTTGATTTATGTATTTTATCCGTTCCGTCCATCCATTTTCTCAGATAATTTCAGTGCTTAAGCTCAAAAATGAAGCAAAGAAAATCTTCAAATGGACCACACCATAGGAAACAGTTGGCTTGAACTTCAACCGTTGGAAATTTCTTGAGGGCTACAGGAGATGTGGACATGCTTCATTTTTAAAATCATATCTTAAAATGATATGAGAAAAGCGATGAGCAGCGTGGATAAAACACTTACATCACGGTGGGGCCCACAGAGCCCCGCCCGGATGGATTACCGTCCGGGCAGGGGTAGGACGCAATCCGCGTCCGATACGGTGTATATATTAGTCGTAGAAGAGGAAAGTTGTAAATCAACCTTTTTTCTTCTCCTTCCTTTCTACAGAGCTTTCCTTCAACTCTTTCCTTCCTTCCTTAGAGAGCTTACTACAAACATGGCCGGTGCCCGTAATCACACCGTAAGTTATGATATTATTTCCAGCCAAATAAAGGAAATTAATGAAACTCAAGAACCAATCGCAGCCATCGAAATTCGTGTGAAGAAGGAGCATCAACTGCTAGTTTTGTCCGGAGATAATCTCACTTCTAGAGTTGCCGCTGAAACGGAGATTCTGAACATAACCAAGTCCTTGTCAGTCGAGATGTCCAGCTTACTCATTCCACAGAACCTGCTGCTCTTCATTCCGACGATGCTTTCCGACCTAGAGTTATGTTCCTGTGTAGTTAGATATTTGAAAGAACCCTTGGCCTTCACTCTCTGGTCTTATGCAGAAGAGGTGGTTAGAAGGGGACGTTACTCGGTGCAGGTTGTATTAGAGATTGGTGATCTTACATCATATTCCTACAATGAAGATGAAGTGATCCATCCGGCTACTGCAGACTGGATGGACATAGATGGGGACAGTGGAGGATTAGAGATTTGTAGAATTTGTTTGGGTGAGTTTGGTGAAGGTATGGAAGTAAAGCGCATGCCTTGCTTGCATGTTTTCCACGGAGCTTGCATTACTCAATGGTTGAAGCAGAGTAACACGTGTCCTTTGTGCCGGGTTAGGGTTTAAGAGGAGAATATACATTATTCTTTTTTTATTTTCTATTTTTAAAACTTTTTAATTCTTTTATTTCTGATGATATATTTTGTATTTGAAACTACATTTGGAATGATGGAATCAGAATTCATTTATTATTTGATGAGTTGTTCAATCTTGAAAGAGGCATCATGTTATTGTGACTCTAGTTTTATTGATGTGGAACAATAATTTTGGGGGCATTTGTATGTGGGAGCCAATTAGGTGCAGCCCTTAACATGGGACCCACCTTGATTCATATATTCTATATTCAAGCCGTCCATCAGTTTTGCCATGTCATTTTAAAGCATTAGCCCAAAAATGAAGCAAATTCATTTCTCAGGTGGATCATAGTGTTTGAATGCCTTACCATTAAAAACTTCCTAGAGCTCACTTTAAAGTTTTCCTAATGTTTATTTTCCATCCAACGTGTTGATAATTGATAATGTAAACTTCAGCCTGGATGAATGGGGAAAAAAAATGTGTATGATCCAAAACTTTTGTAGCTCATTAATGGTCATTTACCATTGTTTCCTACGGCACAGTCCACTGAGAATTGGTTCTGCTTCATTTTTGGACTCATGTTCTAAAATGATATGATAAAAATGGATGGACGGCGTGGATATAGAACATATGCATCAAGGTGGGCCCCATAATAAGGGCGACATCTCCTTGGGTGAGGAGGGGCCACAGCTAGTCCGCTCCCTCAGTATTTAGAGGATTCCCAATATGTTGATGGTGCACTCCCTCTATTTAGAGGATTCTCAATTTGTTAATGATGCCCTAATCCGATTCTAATAGGTTTGTGTTCAATTTTTTGAACTCATTAAGAAATTGAGTCGGGTCCATGTCTCATCTTTTGGGACCTGATTTAAGTCGGGTTGGGTCAGGTTGAGGTCGCATGCATCAACTTGGACCCAATTAAAATAGAGTTGGGTCTTGTCCGGTCTAGCTAAATTTGATCATAGCGTTGTATAAGCTAATTATATATCAATTATTTTAGTAGTGTAACAAGTCTTCCTTGGCCACAGGCATGGAAGAGAGTCCATTATATACCATTTAGTCTTTCAATTATCGCTTTTCTCACATTCATTTCCGCCGTCTGAATAAGCTCCTTTCATTACTATCTAGGGCTAGATCTAGTAAGGGGCCCCCATCACACAATGGAGATGGACTTCTTAAATTAGAGCTTGCCCTTAGCCCACAGCATTATTCACTTAATGAAGAATGCCAGAGAAGCAAAGGACGAGTTTGAGTTTGAAACTAGATATGGCTAAGGCATACGGTAGGTTAGACAAGGTTTATTGATGCAAGTGCTTAAAAGCTTTGGCTTTGAGTAGTGGTAGTGCCCTCTTGTGTTTCCCCTTCATCCATGTTTGTGTGAGCTTATGAACAGGTTGGATGACAAATAAATATCATTGTGGGCTCTTGGAAGGTTTCGAGGGTGGAAGTCATTATCCCACTGTTTCTGTGGTATGGCCACTTGAACTTTATATAAACTTCAATTTTGGCTCATGCCCTAAAATGAGAGGGTAAAACAGGATGGCGTGGATAAGACAAATACATTACTGTGGGCCCTATAGAGTTTACTCAGTATGCAATTTGTGTCCTACATTACACAATCTAAACCATTAATTCACTACAAAAAATATAGCTATTAGGGGTATTTTTAGCACAGGCGGCCACAACAAACTGCCACTGTAGATGAAATGAGGGACGTTTTTATGTGGCCGCCCGTGTACAAAACGGGCCACCGCCGCTGTTTTGAAATTAAAAAAAAAAACCAAATGAAATACCTATCCCCAAATATCCAAAACCGTGTACGCGCGCCTATCCCAAATCCATCGCGCCTCTTCTTCTCCCACCTCTTTTTCTACCAAAACCCATCTCCCCTTTTCTCTCCTCCCTGCAATATCCTATCAAAAGTCTCTCTCTCTCTCTCTCTCTCTCTCTCTCTCTCTCTCTCTCAACGTCTCTCGATCTCCATTTTCCACTCCGGTCTCTCTTGATCTGGCTTCCATTTCCGTTGCTGGTTGAAGACGCTGATCTCTCGGCCTTTGCCGTCCTTCTCGCCAGAACACACCACAGTCCGAGAAGGCCCGCAAGAGGAAGTACACTAATCTCTCGGCCGTGCCCTCCTCATCATAACACGCCTCTCTCTCTCTCTGTATCGCCTAATCCACGGAAGCCATAACTCGAAAAGCCATAGCTGCTACCGTCTCAACCGTTGGAGCTGTCAACAGAGTACCGGTACGTTGCACTGTTTTTTTTTTTTCCACCATTTGATCCGTATCTATGCTTTGGAATATATGGATAGGATTTCTTCTTCTTCTTTTATTTATTTATTTATTTATTTATTTGATGGGTCCTTTGAAATTTCTGTCTTGAGAAATGGGTTCTTGGCATTTTGATTTTTGGGTCTGTTTTTTGCTTGATTTTTTAAGAAGATCCAGTCCATTCCTTTCATTTTACTGCATATATGGCATGTGTTTGATGAACCGAACTGTTGGTTTATTGCGGACAAACGTGAATGGGATCATAGGCTGAAAATTACACTGACCACACAATTCTAACCATGTGAAAAAGTAGTGTATAAAATCACTAAACTGTAGTTGGTGGCTAGGATTATCTGATCAGGATGATGATTGGTAAATGGTCGATTGGTGGACCTTAAGATGAATGAATGGCTCAGATTATCAATACGTGTGCCAAATATATGTAGGTGGATTGGGTCTTTTCCCTTCATTGAATATGCTATCTATTACTACTGTGACACAAACACCGCTGCTATCTATTATATCATTTTTCCCAATAGAAAGGCGTATCTCAGATAAAACAGAAACAACCTCTGTTTTATTCTGTGCTGTCTGCCACCTGTTTAGCTTACAAAAGTTCTCCTGAATAAAAATAAATAAATTCTTACAATACTGTCAAAGTCCCCACACCTTGAACATCTCAATCTAGCAACTGCAACTAGGTCGACAATGTTGCTGCTTCCCTTCAGGCAATAATGCGTTATAATATGAGAAGCAACTGAGTGATAGCCCTTGGTAGCTATAAACTTGACTTGAGGTAGCAAACGATCACAAAGCGAAGTTACAGCTTTAGACAGAGCAGTAGAGAAAACCATTAGTTTTATTTTGTTGACGAGACATGTTTATTAGTATTCCAACAATGTTGATGCTTCCCTTCAGGCAGTAATGCATTATAATATGAGAAGCAGCTGAGTGATAGCCCTTTAATAGCTACACTCTTGACTTAAGGTAGCAAACGATCGCAATGTGAAGTTACAGCTTTAGACAGAGCAGTAGAGAAAACCATTAGTTTTATTTTGTTGCCGAGACATGTTTATTAGTATTCCAACAAGAGCTTGAGGATCCATCCATTTCTCATAAAACCATAAAAATAGTAGGCCAAACACTCTCACCTGGTAAACAGACAATATTGTCCATATCAGTTGTTAGATCTTCTTTTCTTTTTCTTTTTTTCTCTTTTTCTTCCTGAGAAGGTTAAGGATGATTGGGATCACTAAACGGAATGAATACAGAAAAGCCTATAACTGTCAGAGCTGCTACTACACAGAATTCAAGGGGAAAGTTCCAATGTAGATTAACAATATACCATGGATTCGCTAATTCTTTCATCAAGGAAATCCGTTAGAAGAAAAACGAAGTTGTTCAGGTCTCAGTTATGAGCTAGAAGATCCATGGATGGTTGAGCGATATTGAATTTAGAGAAGGAAAAGGGACCTCAAAACAAAAAGAATACGAAAAGAACCTACAAACGAGGCACTCATGAGTCGACTACTGTCAAAAGGTACACAAGTGGTCATTCGGTTCTGAAATTCTGTCTCCTCATTTAGTCATTAATCCTTTACAGAATAAAATGTAATACATCAAAAAGTTGCAGATCGGACTACTTTGACAATAACAGACACTACGAATGTTTCATTTTTTGTTTCTTCCAAATTCCCTAGACAACATGAGGGTAGTTACATCATGAAACTTCCACCCACGTGCCACTCCTGCTTCAAATTAGGCTATGAGTACTCGCTGCTGCTCCCTCTCCTGCTTCCTAGATGTTCACATACTTGCTAACTTCTAGAAGTGAACCTTTCATATAGAATGAGCTCCAACTAATGAAGCAATAAATTTCCCCACAAAATCAGCAAAAAAAAGAAATGGAAAAGAGATTAAAATATGGAATTGAGAACACCATCCAAAGTGTTGATATATGATGGGAGCCATCACGGATGTACCACAGCTCCCAGATTGGAAGATCTAGTCCAATTGATGGCCAGCAAATGGACAGTTAAGAAAGAAAATATAGCAATGGTCCACATTCAACCCAGAAGGCCAAAGACTCGATGGCTAGAATCTTCCTTTCTGGGGCATTTTTGGTTCGTGGCCACCATTCATATCTACAGTTTCAATCATTGAACCATGGTCCCAACTTTTACAAACTGAAAACCCCAACGCATCATAGAAACTAGGAGCAATGCCAGGACTGTTATCATTCATAAATATAATTGTTTTCATCTTTTGACATTAAAAAGCACACAAAAAATACCAAATCCCTTCAAGAAAATTGAATTGTGCCCACCTTTGTAACACCAACAGATCGGACCTCAACTGATCAACTACCTTGGACTACATCAACAGCTGCATTTGAAATTGGGCCTGTCCATAGATGTTGCAACTTATCCCTCGCTTGAATCCTTCCAAATTCAACATCTACAACCACAATAAGATGAGAAGGAAAAGGGAATGGAAACAGCAGTGTACCTAACACAACAAAGAAATTAGTTAAAAGAATGGAGCCATATGTTTCACCAATTACCTGCATACTTGTAATTTCATACGAGTGATGTCTCACGAAGTTCGAAATGAGACCTGGGCGTTCTCTCCGTGAAATATTCAAAAACATGCTTGGAAATTTGCATAAGCATCACATCATTTAATATTCTGGAAAATTCTGACAAGCTGGAACCCAATCCATGATCATTTCTTTATCGTCGAATGTCCTTCTATTTCTTTCCTTCTAAAGCCCTCACGTGATGGCAAAGTAACACACTCCATAAAATATTCTTCCATTCACGTTTTGGATATGCATTTCTATCATATCGCCATATGTTAATATTATTTTAACAGTTAAATGTAATACTAATTGAATGCATAATACACAGTGATAATTCATATGATATGTCCTTAAATTTTATCTACTTTTCCTTTCATATTTTAAATAAAAAATAGGAAATTAGGAAGGCGTATTGGAAGCCTATGCTTCATGATCTTGAGGCTTGTGCCTCACCTAACCGTCTTCACATTAAAAAAAAAAAAAAAAAAAAAAAAAAAAAAAAAAAAACCGTATGACTTTTTCGTTACTGTGTTTCCTTTTCTAGGGCTCTAAATCATTTGGTTGAAAAATGAAAAAACTCGTTCCTTCATATAGTTGTATTTCTGCTTTCGTTATCTTCCTAATCTTCAAGTGGTGTGTTGAGTTAACCACCAATATGTTGCTCTGTTTTGTAATGCTTTTACCATGGTGTGCTTATTTCTGTCCTTCATGTCGTTTCCTTGATTATAACTTGGCTATCTACTTTAGATACACATGCTGATGCAACCAAGAAACCCGTTGCCACTTAATATCCCAAGTATGCCATTTTTGAAGCATAAATTTCCTTGCCAAATACTGGGTACTGCTTGATTAATGTTAAGCATTCAGTGTCCATTCAAAGCATGAAGCTGCCCTTAATTATTAGCCTTTTGTCCATCAGATTCTTTAGTTTGGGCTGATATAGAAATCTTAGGTGGATGCTGCACAAAATGTTCATCTGCATTTGAAATCACTATTTGAATTACAGTTTTCCTGCTACAACTGAAAAATAGTGGATTCATGCTACCTTTGTTTACATAGATACAATTTTACACGTTCCTGTCTTGCACATCTTGCAGAAACCTGTGCCTACTGATTTTATTTTTATTTTTCAATTCTGAGTTGTCTTTCTTGTATCCATATGACCCAATTTGATTGTATTGCTAGACTAACTAGAGTAATAATGTCTTATCCTTTAATCAGTGGTTTTCGAGGTGTGTATGATGTTGAGCATTTCGTCAAGTCACTGAGGTATGATATGCGGATTGTTGAAAGTAAAATAATCAGCAGTCCAAATTTGAAGGGAAAAATATGATGGTTAATGCTATCTTCTTAGTGCAATTTCTCAGTTATGCTCCATCAACAGTGTCAGTGAATTGGATGGTCTGGATTGCCGTAAAACTACACCATGTGCATGGTGAAGAGTCACCACCATTTTCACTGCATGATGTTGAGGGGCTTAAAATCTCATCACCATGCCCCAAAATCCCATTGATAGGACAATTTCAACCTTTTAATTTTCGGCCTACAAATACATGGTTGATAAGAGAAATAAAGCAACAGTCCATATTCAGCTGAAAAGGTCCCCAGATTGGTAGCTCAGTTGGGAGATTATTGGGCCGTGGTCTATCCACGGAAGGATGCAGCAGAGTATGGATTGCCAAACCATGTGCACTGCTTGCCAGAACGAAATCTCGCATATAATGTGGAAGGTGCAGGATGTGTATTCTGAATTCCTCTTTGCAGAATTTATTGAATTGAATGTATGTATTTTCGTTGTCTGGTTTTTACTCTTTTTAGAATCCTAGCTGAATTGGTGACATATTCGATATGCTGATTATCAAGTCAAACAACTGCCTCATGGAAAATAATAAAACAAAATAAAATCAGAAAGTGAGCAAATTTTTGGGACGTGTGGTGCTCGAATCCTAGCCAAATTGATTAACGCAGTCATGTTTTGAGTCCTGATTTCAGTAGATTTACTTGGGAGATTGATAGTGTTGATAGTCAATGGGACAGAGGTTAAGTTGAAGCATTTAATATTCTAGCATGCTTATTTCACAATGACTTGGCTCTATTTTGACATTGTTGCAGGTAATCGTTTGTCAAAGGATGAGTTCTTGAAATTACAACAAGGATAAGAAAAGCCCAAGGTATTGCTTGAAGTTCTACCTGTGAAATGAGAACTATCACTTTTGTATGGATGCTTTCCAATTTTATCTGTCTAACCTACACCCCAGTCCTCAGTCTCCTTGACTTATAGGGTGTCAATGGCTTGGCTGGGCTGGGGTTAGCCACCTCTGGTGCAAGTTCAACTATGTCTGTTGATTGCCAACCTAGCCCAGACCTAGTCCCGAAATAAGGAGCGAAACAAAAACTTATTTTATTAAAGAGAAGGGCCTTGTCTCCATTTCTTTTAGAAATTGAAATGCAGTCAGAGATATTGTTGCCAAATTGGCTTGCTTATCTTCCTTTGGTGCATTTCTTCTCTAATTGGAAGATTCATTCTCATGGTACATGAGTGCTGTTTGTCCTTCATTTGTCGGATGATCGTCTCTTTCACTGGCATTAGCAACTGATATTCCTCCACTATTTTCTTGGCCAGGAGAAGAAGTTGGAGTGGGGCAAAGGCTTAGCTCAGAAGCGGGAAGCTGAAGCAAGGGAACTTGAGTTAGAATCGGGAAAAGACAAACCATTTGTGCGGACGAGGTAAATTTGCATGCCAAAAGACATGGTCAATTTATATGACTTTTACTTTAGATGGAAATATATCTCACATTGGAGGACAGGTACACTATACACTTGCAAATAGACTCGCTCAAATGTCATTGGAAAATAAATTAATTAGTTATATATACAAAATATATGCCTGGCATTTCTGTCCTCGGTCAAGATAATTTTGTCAAAGGTAGAAAGACAAGCAAGGATTTCACTTCAGTAGCAAATTACCCCAATTCAAATTTTAAAAAACTAGATCAACCAGGACCATGTATTTAAGTTTTTCCATTGAAAAAACAAAACAGTTACTAAAACAAAGATGTGAATAAAGAACAAGTCAAAATGTTTTGAAATCTTACATCATGCAAGGAAACAAAATAGGTGCACAAAGATATGCAAAGGGCTGACGACTTGACGTTGACACTTGAAACAAGACGAAAGAACTTCAAGTTTTAGCTCAGAGCAACCAAGATCATCCATTGGTTTTCTCCACATAGACAGACAGAAACTCTACCAGAACAAAGATATGAACTAAGAATGGGTCGAGAAGTAAAAGTTTACACTGGACAACACTAAACACCCCTGATGCCGCAGAGTTCAATGAAGAGCACACCACAAGACCTTCACCAAATTGATGGTATCTGTCCATGTTGATCAGAACCCTATATTTGCTGTAGCATTATGCGCACAGGCCACATAGCCCGAAATAATCAAGGGAATCAGATTTCATTAGTCAACCAGTCACAGGTTGCAAATTGACAGTTAACCCACTGGAGAAAAACGGAACAATGGCCCACAATCAACAAGCAAAACTTGCAACCATTAAATGGTCAGAATTGTCCAATCACTGTCTTCTGGATCATGGCCCATCCACATGGTGGCCAACCAGAACAATGGTCCCAATCAACAGAGCTCAGTACGAGGACCAGTTATTTGCAGGGCTAGCATGTAAATGGGCCATCGTCCAAAAAAAAAAAAAAGAACAATTAGACGATGGCAGCCATCCAATGATCACTCGCAACAAATGAATGGTTAACTGAAAGTGGAGCCAAAGATTTACAGGAATGGCGAGCGTAGAGAAAACCTAGAATGATATTGGCGTGGGAATCAAAAAAATTGTCACTTAATAGTGGTGATGAGGCGTCGCCGTTCGAAGAAAAAAAAGAAAAGAAAAAGATAGTGACAACATCACTCTGCCATTAAATCAGCAGATCAAAATCAGCACAAACATGACTGAAGAATTCTTTGAAATTTTTAAATATAGTTGCATTTCTTGTTTCTCTCTAATTGATGTTTGTTGTTTCAGGTAATTTTGCAGGATTGAAAGGGGTTGAAATTGATATATCTGCCATTCAAAATTTATTTTAGCAGCATGGAGTATTTTACTCGATGTCAAAAGCTATTTCAAATAGAAACCAGGAGAATGGTTATTGTGATGGGGATAATAACATCTGCAGCAGAATGCCTTATGATTCCTTCCGAAGGTATTAAAAGGTACTCCTAAGTACTCATTGAAAATGATTCTTTTTGTATACAATATTGCATGGGCCAAATAAGTTCATCTTGAATTTTTTTTTTTTTTTTTTTTTTTTTTTTTTTGTAATATCACAGACTTGGAGAAGAAATGAGGCCTGTAAAATTGACCCATCTCTGAATACAATTACCGCAATAATCTCTGATCAGGTACATGACACTCCCATCCCAAATGCGAACCATTAAAACTTGTTTCACGGATCACTTTCACTTTCAATGTGCTTGTCCACAATAGTAAGGGCCATTAGCTGAACTGTCTGATTCATTTTTCACCGATATTGCCAACTGTACATTGGAGCAGTGATGAACTGAGATCAGTTCATTGCTGTAGAATTATAAAAGGGCCTCTTGCATGTGTAGACATGTAGATTATCAGATGAAGTCTTGGGTAACTTGGAGAAAAAGATTCGTAGACAAAAAAGACCAAAAGAAAAGAGAGAATGAGACCTGGATCTACCAGTAAATTCATCCACGCACACTAATTCTATCTTTTCATTTGCAACTTCAGGAGAATATTTTTGAATCTAAAAGCATGTTCTGTTGCAATTAAAAAGGCTTAAGGAAAGAGGAAAAAGCCCATTTCACTCTGGTAATCAGTTTCCATTACTGTATTTGTGTAGTTTCATAACAAGCTTTGATATATATTAGCAATTGAGAAAGAAAATTCCTGGGTGTGTAATGGCATGGTTGCAAAAGATGTTTGTATCCTTTGAAATGACAAAAATGGCTGATTACTCTGTCCCATCCATCCTTTTGACTCCATCTCCTTAAGGATCATAGGCTTAAAAATTTTAAGTGCATCAGGTAAGTACTGTGGTGGCTTAGATGATAATGATTTTGATGATATATTATGCCAGCAGGTCTTAGACATGTTTGCCCTAGCAATTAGTTTTGCTAATGGAGAACCATGATCAGGCCATTCAAGCCGTTTAATGAGGATTGTTCTGGTTGAATGCAGGCTATAGCTTATATCTATCCAGCCATTAGTAGATCAGCAGTTACTCCCCTATACCAAGTAAAAACAGAAAATATCATATTCTCACCCTGCACAAAAAGAAAAGAAAATATCAGATTCTTGCCCTGCACAAAAAGATGAGACCTGGATATGTGGAGCCACGGGAAACTATGTAAAGAACAAAACAGTGAAATTCAAGTAAGCTAACATGTTCAAGGTCTGCAAGATCTGGAAATCTGCCTCCCGAAAGCGGGAAAAAAAAAAGAAAAAAAGAAAAAAGAAGAAGAGAAGCTAAAATATAGTGAGAATCAGCAAACAAAATGCAGAGGAGCTAAAAGACCCTGGTTACAAGTTCCAAAACCCAATTTCAGGTTCAAGATGATGACACTGAACCATGCACCAAAAAAATCTATATCTAAGAGATGATTGTCTATAAGGATGAATTGGATCCAGGGACTCTCACTTCTTGCCAAGGAACTGCCCCATACGAGCTTCCCATTGGCCGCATTTGTGCAGTTAAATAATGATGGAAATCTGGACAAAAAGAATATTCACTGGTATTAAAGAAAGCATCAAACGACCTTGCTTTTGTCAGATAAATAATGTTGGCTACGGACTCTGAAGTTGTTGCCATCGGATATACTCCAACAGTCACGACCATTATCATAAATAGATTTATTTCATAAAACTGAGTGGAGTGTGCAAGTATGATTGAAAAAACCTGCTAATGTTTTTTTTTTTTCCCCTTCTTTTAAGAATTATTTCCACCATTGTTAGAATGCAAAATTACTGTCATTGAATGATCTGGCAAGTATCTGTCCATACACAATCCTCAAAGTTCCTCCTGCAGAAAGAAATTTTTTTATGTAAGTAAACTAATGAAACTGCATCTCCTTTCAAATTATTTTATTCTTTTAAAGTGAGATCCTATGAAGAGTTTGTTGACAAGGACTCGATTAAAGATCCAAAAATAAATATTTATCAATTTCACAGAAGCACATTACAGGTAGAGAGGACTTCATCAGCTGAAGTGTTGGTGAGCCCATAATAGATTTGAACGAAAAAGAGAAAGGAAAGAGGATTTATACAATGCTGAGAGATAGATTCTACTACACGTTCGGGCTTATGGTGAAGCCTTCGTCAATGTGGCATCATGGCAAGGTGTGCAAGATCTAGGCCATTTGTTTGCTGGTCCACATCTTCAACATGAATGAGGACCATTTCTCATTTTTTTCAGTCATCCATTTTTCATACACAAGTGACCACCTGATCACCAGACTGGCCTGATTTTTTGGGTCATGACAAATCCACAGGGTCCCATGACCTGGCACATGTGCCATATTGGAATGATTGAGCAGATATCATATTTCTAATTGGGGTGTGCTTAGTTACTCACTTGGACCATTTTGAAGATGTAAACAAAGGAGTTTCTCTTCATACGCAGCCATTCCCTGGCAATATTAGCTTTCAGCAGCTCCTTCTTGCTAATGCCATATTTGGAAGTCGTCAAAGCAGCAGCATGGCTCTTGCTCTTGTCGAACGGGGTGCTAAGTTCTGCAGCCACATCAGTTACTACACCAAAATGGTGGTCAAAAGACTCAAAACCAATGAAAGCTTCTCATCCTGTCTGGGTTGTGTTGAACTTGTTCACTTTCAGATTCTCCTGATTCCAGAGAAATCGAACCATTTTCTCAGTAATCGAGATTAACAATGGAAAAGGAATGTCATGTAACTTAACAGTAGAATGACTTGCCTTCTTTACTTAGTCAGCCGTGGTTGACGCAACTATTTCTTGGATAGTGAATTTGGTGACTCGATCTTGACCAAGAACCTGTAGAAGGAAGCTCTTCGGGACCTGGAATGATTCCAATTAGTAACTATCACTATCTGAGATCCCAAAAATGCATATCCTCAGGCCACTATTATTCCTCATAATAAATGTGGTAATGACATGGAGAGCTTTGCCAAGCACACATGCGTGTGCAATAAAGCTCATGTACATGCCACACGTGCTAGCATGGAACATAGGGGTGAGATCCAATCATCCATCAGACTGGTACGACCTTCTACATGTTTTCCCAAAAATCAATCTGGAGAAAGGAATGCTTTTTCTTAAATCAAGAAGTCATCTTGTTCTTTTCAGTTCAGGCATGTAATATTGAAATATTGCATACAGAGAAAAAGTCTTCAGTGGCAAGACATAAATCAAGCTACAAGAATAATCACAATTTGCTACTTCAAATAACAGAATCGAAAATGAATGTAGTCTGATTTTTTTATATATATAAATGAGATGCATTATTTCATAGATATGAAGAGGGACAGCCACTTACATTGGGTGTTTTTCCTGGAAAATCCCAATATACATGCCAAAGAAAAGCAGGGAGTCAGATTTTTCCTAACTAGCATGCAGTAACTATACAGAAACACATGCAAGGATGTGTGTGTGATGAAAGGACAAGATTTTGAGTGACAGAGAAATCAACGTAAGATCGCAATATTGATGTTCACATCTTACCTCCTTTTGTTCTACGAAATCCTGGAACTGGTGGTGCCGTACGAGCCATGTTTGTCAAAACGTCATCAAATGCCTTTTGGGTCTGCTCCCCAGTCAAATCCACTCTCACCTGATAATCAAGCACGCTGTGAGATCACACTAGATGAGAGCAGAAAACTGGGCTGCGCTGCATATTTGACAATATCATGATTCCACCAGAAAGTTTCATTTTACAGATCTATGGGTGCACGATTCCTGTATGCTCCAGGCTTCCAAACCACTGGAGGTTGGATCTTGTATTTAGTTTTATTCTGTTCAGTTTCTCATGATAGATATATGACCGATTCTGCAATCTAAGAAGAAGCTCGTCTGCTAGGGAGGATTCGACAGCTATTTGCCGGCAATCTTCTATGAAGATGTGACGCTGATTAGGTTGCACCGATGAATCCGTCCAAGAGAGGTGAAACGGCTAGGGATTCGACAGCTACTGAATGGCAAACTGTCCACCCCAAGCGATCCAAGGGAGGTGAATGGAGACTCTTCGTTCGTAATCTAGCCTTTGATATTAAGGAGGATGACCTCAAAAAGAGATTCGGTCAATTCGGGGACATCAATGATATCTATTTTCCAACCTTTGCCCGGTCTGGAAGAACGAGAGGTTATGCCTTTGTCCCTCCTGTGAACCTCACCTCCATCATTGTCCCCAAATGGATATCTGACAAGGGCAGGGCGGATTTGTCACATGCCATTGTGGGAGAGGTTCTAGGGTCGAAAGATGCAGCCAACCGAATAGCTGATGCCCTGAAATCATCCTCTTTCAAATCTTCCCCAACCCAGATCCATATAATCTCAGAATCAGCCTATGTCATCAGTTTCCAATCCAGAGAAGAGGTCACAGCATTCTCTAGGGATCGCTGCCTCCATCAGAAAATGGAACTGAAAAACCCAAGAATGTGGGGCCCAGCTATGGCGATTCCGGGCAGAGGAACTTGGATACCGATTGAAGGTATTCCCATTCACGCTTGGAGTGAACACACTATTGGACAGATTGCTGAACAGATGGGGACTGTCATTGATCTGGACAGGGGATGCTTGGATAGAGCAAACTGTTGGTTTGCTCGAGCCAAGATACTTCCGCATCGGGAGGGCCAACCTTTCAAGTTTTCCAAGCTCCTAGTTGAGGGGAGAACATATCAGATTTTATCATTCATTGAATGCTGCTGCCATCCATATGAGGATTCTCTTCAACGCCAATTTCAGTCGCCAACTCCTGTGGCTGGGGAAGGAACAAGGGAGTGGGTAGCCTGGACTTTTCAGCCAACCCAAACCAGGACTCAGGTACGAGGACCCCAGCAGACCCCGTGCAATGTCAACATCCAGAATCGGGCATAAGGAGACAGCGCAACCAGTAGATCCTCGGTTAATGGAGACAGCGCAACCTGCTCGACAGAATGCCGCAGAGACAGTTCAGCCTATTGATGAGTTGCAGATCAGCAGCAGCCCTCCATGGCAGCAAGGACAACTGACCTTCCAGCTAGACTCCACTGCAATTCTCAATCATCAGACCCTTGATCGGCTATCAAAACAAGATGTATTTGGAAGAACCAATCAGCCCACTAACAGCAATGCAGTCCTACCTGCAACCCCTCTCCTGATAGCTGATCCCCAAGAAAATAGGCCCCCAAATGGAAGCAGCCTCATCTCCACAGAACACAACCTGCCATCCGGAGTGCCCAACATTTCCCAACCGATCCCGCCCCATCCATTGACCCCATGGATTCGACCTCCTCAAGATGTTTTGGAGGCCTGGGATAGCTGGCTATCTGGTGTGAAGGATCTATTCAAGGAAAGCCCGAGGAGATCGATTTTCATCCCTCCCCACCCCTCCCTGAGACATTCAGCTGACCGCAATTCAGCCCGCCAGAACACACCTCCAGCTAGGCCCCGGAGTGAAGAACTGATGGCACTATCCGAAGACACAGAGAAAAATGCAGAGGTCGCTTACATACCTGCCAGCACAGGCTTAATTGCTATGCAAGGGCAGATTTTAAATGAGCCAGGGAAGCAAACAGCTATAAAATCTCACAAGGAGCTGAATTTATGGGTAGACATTCAAGCCAAGACAGGAACTGACGAGGCTTCTATCCCTGATTCGAGCTCCGAACCAGATCATGAAGTGGCAGACAAGGGAAAACAAAAAAAAAAAAAAAGAAAAGAAAAAACCTGTCCAAGCTAAGCATCATTTATAGGAAGAGTCAGAGACTAAAGAGCAAACAACGACAGGCTGAGAACAGAGGCTGCGTTTCTGATGAGTATCATCCTTTCGTGGAATGTGCGGGGGGTAGGTAACGTTCAAACTACCCGTTTTTTGAAAAGGTTAGTCAAGAAACACAAAATTGTGATCCTTTTGCTGCAGGAACCGATGATAAGAGCTTCCAGGCGCGCTCTGGTGGCCTCCAGACTTGGCTTCACCAACCACATTGCAGACGAAATTGGGGATAACAAGTTATGGATACTTGGCATGGATCATGTTCAACTTCAAACCATCCGGGCAAGCGATCAAAGTATCACCATCACAGCTCATTCGGCCAACTTTTCTCAACCCATTACCATCACATCAGTCTATGCCAGCTGCAACAGGGAGAGCAGAAAGCTTCTCTGGGACGAACTGAGAGCTATTTACAGATCGCTATCAGGCCCATGGCTGGTTAGTGGTGACTTTAACACCACGATCAGCCCCATTGAACGCTTTGGTGGCACGCCTGAGTGATGTGAGACTTCCAGGAAGCCATAAATGACACAGGCCTGCTCGACGTGGGATATTCAGGCCCTTTCTTTCACTTGGAGCAACAATAGAGCTGGTAGAAGCCGTAGATGGGCCATGTTGGACCGCATGCTCATCAATTCTGAATGGGTGGCGACTCTTCCTAGCTTCCAAGTTCAACATCTTATGCGAACCCATTCCGACCACTCGCCACTTTTACTCACATTCCAGGAGGAGGAGGCTGATTTCCTCCGTCCCTTTCGATTTCAGCGAATGTGGACAACTCATGAAGACTTCTTCAGGAATGTGGTTGATCGTAGTTGGCAGACTGAGATTACAGCTTCCCCTATGTACAAGTTCCACATCAAACTGAAAATTCTGAAAAACTCGCTGAGAAGATGGAACAGGGATGTCTTTGATGATGTCTTCAGGAACGTGCAAACAGCTGAGAATGAAGTTAACAGGGCCGAGCTAACTCTTCTTTCCTCATTGACAGAGGAGGATTCAATCATTTTGCAGCAGGCCCAACAAAATCTGAAACGTGCATATCTCCAGGAGGAGATTTTCTGGAAACAGAAATCCCGCATTGCTTGGCCGTCTGAAGGAGATAGGAACACTCGGTTTTTCCACAATTCAGTCCTCGACAAGCGTAGATATCTGTCCATTAAGAATCTGAAGAAGCCTACTGGGGAGGTGATAGAAAAGGTTGACGAAATAGGAGACGAAGCAGTCCGATACTTTCAATATCTGTTCTCTTCGGAAGGCAACAATACTAACAGCGAGATCCTCAATTGCATCCTGAATTTGGTAACATCCCAGATGAACTCGAGCCTCATGAGACCCCTCACACTGGAGGAAGTCAAGGTAGCGGCCACCTCTATTCCGATGGATAGCGCTCCTGGGCCTGACGGATTTGGTGGTGCTTTCTATTTGTCCTGCTGGGAAGTGATTGCCACGGACCTCTTTGAGGCAGCCAAAGATTTCCTCCTTGGAGGCCCGATCCCTAGAGCATTTCAATGCACCCAGATTTGCCTTATTCCCAAGAAGAAGAACCCGGAGTACATCACAGACTACATGCCAATTAGTCTATGCAACTGCATCATGAAAGTCTTTTCCAAGATTTTGGCAGCCAGGATTGCTCTCATCCTCCCCGTGCTGATTTCCAAGGAACAAGGTGCATTTGTCAAGGACAGATCAATTACGGAAAACATGTCTATTATGAGGGAGATGGCCCACGAGATAGACCGGAAAGTTTATGGGAGAAATATGATTATTAAACTAGACATGGAAAAGGCTAATGATCGCTTGGAATGACACTTCATCACCCAGGTCCTGGAAAATTTTGGCTTCAACCCCCAATGGATTGCCCAGCTGCAGCAATGTTGGAGAGACGTCTGGTTCTCAGTCCTCATCAATGGCTGAAGTTATGGTTTTTTTCAAGCGGGCAGAGGTCTTAGACAGGGAGATCTACTATCCCCATCCATCTTTATCCTAGCAGCCGATGTTTTCAGCAGGGCCATCTCCAATCTATTCACCTCGGGACGATGCCAGTCCTACAAGATCCCTCAAAATTGCCTCAGTATTTCCCATCTTTTCTATGCTGACGATGCGATTCTTTTTCTAAATGGCAGGCTTTCTAATGTGTGGGTCCTACTTGCCTTATTTTGCGAATATGAAAGCGCCTCAGGTCAACGGGTTAATGCATCCAAAACCTCATTCATCACTCCTAAGAGAACGTCCAGAAGCAAAGCTCAGAAGCTCAGCAATCTCACTGGTTATCGCCAAGCTTTCTTCCCCATGGTGTACCTGGGAATCCCTCTCACCAAAGGCCGAATCAGCAGTGAGCTCTTGCAACCAACCGTTCTCAAGATCACCAGCAAGATAGATGGATGGAAAGCGAAACTTTTTAACATGGCTGCGAAGCAAGTCCTCATCAAGCATGTTCTTTCTAGCATCCCCATCCACTTGCTATCCGCCATCAACATCCCTAAAATGGTTTGCAAGACTTTGGAAAGAGCTTTTGCTAATTTTTTTCTAGGGCAGCTCGGAGGAAGGAAACAAAAGACATTGGGTCAAATGGGCTAAAATCTGCGCCCCTACTCAGGAGGGAGGCTTAGGGATCCAAAGCATCGCAGATGTTATGCTGGCTTTTAGAATCAAAATGGGTGGAATCTGTTGAAGGGAAAGTCCCTCTAGGCCCGTTTTGTAACAGCCAAATATTTCACAAAGCTGATTTCTAATCATGGTAGGATTGGCCGGGTAACTTCCCCTACGAACTTCTTAGAGCTTTACCTTATGCTCTGATTTATTCTAGATGGCTTATCGGAGAGGGTAAAGTCAGCTTTTGGAATCAGAATTGGTCGGGTGGTGGAATTCTGGCAAGTGCAGTCCTGAGACCGATTCCTCCCCATCTTCTTGAGGCCAAGATTTGCGACTTCAACCCCTCATCAGGCAGATGGAACTTTGCTGATATTCAGGACATTATATCCCCCGCGGCTACGCTTACCATTTCAGCTACTGAAGTTGGCCTTTCTAACAGGGAAGACAGATTCACCTGGGATCTAACTTCAAACAGGTCCGTCTCTCTGAGATCTACCTGGAATGGTATCAAGCAGCACCTCCCGAAACCCCTGTGGACCAAGTGGCTTTGGAACAAATACCTGCCTGCAAAATTGGTGATTTTCTGCTGGAAAACAGCCCATGCGGCCGTTCCTATTGACGCAACTATTCAGAATTGTGGAGTCTCTCTGGCATCCCGTTGTGAATGCTGCAGTCCTTCTCCCGAGGCCAGCTCCTCGTCGTCAAATGGCCCTCTTCGGACTTCTCTCCATCAGCTGAGCACGGATCATCACATCAGCCTGCAATCGCTGCAACTGCAGAGTGTTGTGGAGACGCTGGACCACCTGCTGAGTCACGGCAGACCTGCTTGGCTGGTGTGGTCTCACTTCAGCGCCCTTTTCGACATTCCCTTTGTGTACAATGCTCCCATTCTTCAGCGATTTCAGCAGTGGTCTTCTTCGGCAAGTGAAAGATCCAGGGTGAAGATGCTGACAGGTTTTCTCCCCTGTTTCATCATCTGGGAACTGTGGAAGAGTCGGAATGCAGCCCGTTTTGAGGGCCGAATCATGTCTGCCGCAGGCATCATCTACAATGTCTGTCGTTGGCTGCATGAGATCGGCTCCCTGATCCAAGCTTCGGACGGAAACTCCTTGGCAGAGAATATCACCATTAAGCTCTTAAGTCTTGACTCCCCTACCAACTCCCCTGTTTCCAATCATATCCTTGTTAGATGGACAAAACCCCCCGAACATTGGTTGAAGCTAAACACAGACGGTTCCTCGAGAGGAAACCCAGGTGAGAGTGGTGGAGGAGGAGTTTGCTGAGATCTTCTTGGTCGGCTCATCTTTGCTTTTCACAGATTTTATGGAGTCTCTACAAACACTATCGTGGAAGCTCAGGCAATGTTGGATGGGCTCCATATATGTTCCAATCTAGGCCTTGTGAATATTATTCTTGAAACTGACTTGAAGGTCATTGCGGATGCTCTGGGGGATTCAGGCTCATCCAACCTATGGAATATTTGGTACATTTTGGGGAATATTAAAGCTAAGGTTAGGAGCCTAAATCTGTTGTTCAGCCACACTTTTAGAGAGGGGAATGCGGTGGCATATGCGCTAGCTAGGATGGCTAGTGAGGGTTGTCCTGACAAAATTTTCTCTCGTCGCTCCCAGCTACCGAGGTTGGTTAGAGGTGCATTAGTGTTAGATAATGCAGGGATTGGTACGCTTAGATGTCAGTGACCGTGTCGATGTTTCTCTGTTTCCGTTTTCCTGTTTGTAGAGTTTTCTTTCTTTTCTATTTTCCCGTAGGTTTCCTTATTACCTACTGTCCAGTTTAGCCTTGTGTTATATGATAGGTGCAGCCGCCATCTTTTTTGTTGGGCCCACCCGAATGCCTGTAAATTTGTCTGATCAATGAAATTTCCAAGGTTTGTGCCAAAAAAAAAAAAAAAAAACCACCGGAACTTTTGTGAAGATTTCTAGATAATGATAGGTGGCACTTTTATAGAGCAGGAAAGTGATTGAAATGACAAGATTGATGATGAAAATGATTCTATTTGCTCAGAACTTTTATAGAGCGGGAAAGTGAACAATTACTTGTTTTCCCAACTTCGTATGACCAATTTCTGCGACCAGGTTTTTCACCTGAGACAAGCATTGAGAGGAGGATTTCAGTCCTTGACATTAAAGGTGTCAAAATACTTTTATAAAATGCTACAAAACAATTCAAGCAACCCAGACCTTTTTTTCTCTAGGATTGCATCTGACCACTTTGTGCCTGCTACATGCAGCTCATCCAGACCCACGGTTGCATATGGAACATGATCTGGATTCACCTAAGAGAATCCAAACTGCAGTCAGTCCAATAAAGGCGAACCTACTGCCTCAGCATTTTTTACTGTAATGAGAATCAACAAGAGTGTCCCTTCTTCTGTTCATGGAAAATGATGCGAAGTGCCTAGGGACAATTATATAACAAAGTTACAGTGAATAGAGACTTAGTATGGATTAAGTAGTCGCTTTAATAACAGGAACAAATAGAATAATACGTACTCACTTTACTATGGACATACAATTGATGTAAGGAGAATTTTCTAAGCCAACCTTTAAATTCAAAATAAACCTGCTTAAAGATTACATTACTTTGCTCACGGATAATTAAACCAACAGGCTGAAAACAAAAATCATAGAAACTTAACTTTAAAGATTCCTACTTTATTTCAGGTCCACTTTGAATGGCCAATCCTAGTAAGCTTCCTCTACTATTGACTTTGCAAGGCTCAAGCCCTTCTCCCTCCTCCTTTACCCGGGCTTGGGACCGGCAATGCAAGTAGTTGCATTGGCGGAGTTAAAAAAGGGCTTAAGATCCATTTAGTTTGATAAAAAATTATATTCATAAAGATTGATGTGATGATCAAATGGAGCTTAAGACTTATAATACTACAAATATGTACCAAGAATAACAACAGCAATACTTACATAAATGTAGTTGTTCTCCTTCGCTTGGCTTCCATCATGTAACACTGCCTTAAAAGACACTAAAAAAGGTAAACGCCCTCCAATTAATGTTGTAAAGAAACATGGAAAGAACAAGAGTTGCATTGAGTTATAAAGAAAATTGATAAGAACAAGAGAATGTGACCATTTGGGCACTAGAAAAGGCAATGATGAAGACAATTTTAGTTTGCTAGTAAGAGAAACATTAATATTATTTTTAATGAAAAGATGTGAGCTTGTCATAAGAAAATAGAATTCACTTTCCAGAAAGAAAAGAAAATGTTGAAACATATACAAACAAATTGGGTAACAAGGTTTCTAGTGCGTGGTTATCCCAATGCAAGAAGCCAAGTACAAATTTATACAAAAAAGCAATTTAGAAAAGAAAACATAGTGATGGTCCATGCAACACCGAGATGAAGAATTGTGAATGAAGTTAGAAGGATTAGAGTTCAACCTGGTGTATGGGAGCGAGGGTACATTGAGTTTGTACAGACTGGGCACTTAAGAAGCTCATGCACACCATAAGTGGAAGAAACACCTCCTTTAATGCTAGGAGCAATAGTAGGCTTAGTTAGCTGGAATTTTTCCAATTCATCACTTGCAATGGATAACTCATGATCTGCAGCTTGAGATTCAAGGACTTCCTTGCAAATGCTACTCCCAGTCCCAGGAGCCATGCTGACTAATTCACAATCTCGGTTTCACACAGCCCAGACAAACAATGGCCAATGTTATGTTATAACATTCCAACTCCTTCCTGCAGGTGCACACCTGCACCTATCCGATGCATGAACCTAAGAAAATCTTTGCTCTCACATAAAATAAAATACATGATTAATGCCAATCCATTCACTGCTGCAGTCGCAAGAATCGTTGCAGTTGTTAAGCCTTGTGCCACACTTGGCTAGGATATGCACAGTTTAACGATCCTGTTTGTCAAGCACCTAAGGAAAAATAAAATAAAAAAGCAGATTTGAGTCCTCTATGATGCACTAATCACAATTACTGGACTAAAAGCTTCCTACCAACCAAATGTAGTTGCAGCAAAAACAATAGCAAGCCTATTGAACTGAAACCATAACATTATTTGTACAGAACCGTTCATAATACAGTAAATTGAATAGTGAGAGACAAATTCATCCTTTTAGAATCCACATTGCTGGCAAAATAAATGTTGTATGCATATGAGCCAATGGACCTTAATAATCTCACCCACTGACCAAGTAAAACAGACAACTCTGGATCCTATCATGAACAAAATAAAATAAATATAAAAATTGCCAACAAGAACCGGTGACATGCAAGTTTTCAAAAGCTCAAATCGTCTTGTAAAGCTGTAGAAAACACAACTTCCATTAGATGCCCTAAATTAAGGAGTTAGGATTATAATTAGTGTGAATTTTCATCTAAAACCTATTTAAGCAGGTCCCACTACTTAGGCAGTTCATATCAGACGTATATGACGTCACTATACCAAAATCGTCATTTAGGAACGGTTTAAAACCGTTCCTAAAATTTTCAGGAACAGTTTCAAACCGTTCCTAAATGAGTAGGGAACCATTTCAGGTACCGTTTCAATTTTTAGGAACGGTTTTAAAACCGTTCTGGTGCCAACGGTCACATTTCAGGCGCAACATTTTAGAATGTCTATTAATGTTGCCAACGGTCAGATTTTAGGACAGAATTTTAAGATCAATTTTAAAGCCCTTTGTTCATTAGATGAGAGAGAGTGTGGGGTATGTAATCTACTTGTATTATATGTCAGATAATTACACAAATAAAAGAAAAAGACAATAGAATGATTCACACATAATAATCTTTTCCTTCTTTTCTAGTACACATTTCAATTTCAATTCCAATTTTAATTCAACATTTCATTTCCAGACTTCTATAATCCAATGATTCCTTGCTCTTTTAAAGAATGATCACTGCCTTCAGATATGACATCCGCTGCAAATCCTTCTTTTCTAGTCTGGCCTTCAGATATGAAATTATCCCCCTATTGTTTTACTAACCTTGCCTTCCTTTTCTAGTCTGGCTTTCCTTCTTGCAGTTGTTGTCCCATAGATGGGCTTCATATCTACCAATCCACCTATGCTTGATATAAATAAAACCAAATAGCCTTATTATAAGCAAAATAGAAAACAATGAAAATAAAATAGAAATGGGAGCAACCCATAGGAAAATAAAAAAGTATCATTGGAAGCATCACATATAAAAGAACAAGACACTCAAGAGAAAAATATCAACAACAAGAACAACATTAAAAAGAAGGGAAAAAAAAAAAACCAAGAGAGATAAACCCATAAGCACCCCACATGAATTTAAGGGGGAACAACAAAATCAAAAACAAAAGCAAAAACAAAACAGTGTGACAGAAGGAACCCAATTCAATATATTTTTAAAGGCAAAAAATAAATAAACAAAAGAAGGAAAGCAAGAGACTAAAAGCCCCAAAAAATAGTTACAATGATAAACCACCATATATGAACTAAAATAACCAAAAAACAAAAACGATAAACAAGAGGAGAGAAAGAGGGCTCCTACTGACCTTGTAACACCTCTATACTGTGATGTTCTCTGCCCAAATGTAGCATACCATCTTCTCAGCAACATGAGGGTGTGATGTCTCAAGCAACAAGGCAATTATCATTGGTTCAGCTTATGTCTGATGGTTAGAGATCAACACAACATTATGACCCTATGAATCAAAGTGCAGAAGTATTGATCATATCTGTTAGAGCCAGGGAAAAAAATATATTTGGTGGAAAAACTGAAATATATTTGTACTTCATTTCAATTGAGAATCCAAACATATGTTATATAAGAAATAGCAAGGGGTTTGCTTTATCTCCAAAATATCCAAAATTCCATAGACATTTCAGTGTAGTCTTTCATGAAAATAACAAGGATATTCCATAAATGTTGATTCAAAAGAAGAAAAGAAGAAAATGTTTATACAGTTCTTAGAGTTAGTGAGGATGCATGACATCCTACAGGTTTGAGTTAGTGAGGATAATCTTTCTTCTACGTTTTGTTCCATAAATATTCCTTTTGACTCTTGGTCATTCCCACATTTATTGATTAAAGAAACAGAGAATAAAAGTAAACCCCCAAAGTTCCTCTGTTCTCAATTTCTTTCATTGGTTTAGCGTATTCTTGATTTTACAATGGCAGAAAAGATCTATTTCCTACAAAGGAGAACAAATTAACCCACTAGTGCAAAGTTCTTTAATTCATGTTGAAGAACCATTTAAGAATAGGGATTGATGACAATTTACACCCTATGATTAAATAACTTACCAGCCAACTCAGAATGGTTGAACAAAACCCAATTCCAAGAAAATGTTCCCAGATAAAAGCATGCTGATGCACGTGAGTCACCTTCTTATTCACAACTGCACAAATATTGCCACCTGGTAAGAAAAATCAGACAAAAAGGAAACAAAGATGGCTCTCTCCAGCTCCTTAGCTGTCCAGCAATTCAGCTTCAAAGGAGTTTTCAGAATCCAAAAGCATTACCCTTGTCTTGATCATATTTATCTTTCTTAATAGAATCCTCCCAATGTTTCCATTGACATATCTAGATCGCGATAAAGAGGAAAAAAATGCTCTTAAGTAATCATATACCACTACTGATGACAGACAAAAAGATAAAACAGTTCAAGTTAGAATGCTAGGACAACAAGGGCTCTCTGACATGAGATGACAAAAAGATAAAATTCAGAATTTCAATCAAACTAGCAGGGCTTTAGCACTAGCACTAGAACATGTAGAGAAGGGCTTTAGCACTAGCACTACCACATGTAGAGAGGGGCTTTACTCAGAAATCTCTGGTGGAGTTGTTACTGCTACTGTTACTGTTATTGCTCAAACTTCCAAGTGTAGGCTATCAAGTTACAGTGGATAGAATTGAATTGTGTTGGTATTGGTAATGTGTTGCAAAAAAAATTGTATGGTGTTCAAATGATAATTTGAACCCTGACTACAACTGACTATTTTCAATATCAACAATGCTTTCAGTACAAACCTCTTGTCATGAGAAAAGAAGTCCAAATCTGAGTATTTGCATCAGTGTAACATAAACTTAAGAAATAACCTAACACTTAAAATGACAGACAGTGTTGGCTTACCTGTGCAAAGTGCTCGAAAATTCTCTACAGCAATGACAAAAACAAATAGAGATTAGGTGACATCCAAAAGCCATATGAGAAAGCACTGGAAGTGGAACAATCAACAAAATGGCAATGGGTTGCAACTTGCAAGGAAAACAAAATTGCAGAACAAAAGTAAATGAACTGAAAAACTTGAAGACCATGTCTTCCAAAAACTAGTGTACCTGCTGTTTTAAGCACAATTTTACCAAAATCTAAGCTGCCCATCAACTAGACCATTTTGTAGATCTTTTGGCCAAATTTCAGGCTGGTCGATTCATGGTGGTTCATAGTGTACAAAATAGTGGATTGCTAAGAAAGAAAAAAAAAATCTTTTTTTCTCTCTCTAGCTACGCATTAGTTTTATGACATGCATTTGCCATTTTTTATTGTGCAAAAAGAGTGCACTGCATTTCAAAAAAACTATTTCATTTTAACCATTCTGCAGCTTGCTAGAAATTGGTTTGTTAGGATGTGTGTGGTAACCTACAAATAAATGGTTTTGAACATCAAGAGATTCATGCGTGGTGGAGAGAAAAAATCAGAAGCAACCAATAATGGGAATATGAACTAATACAGATGGGCAACGACACTTACTCAAATGACGACGGAAATCATTTCAGAATTCGACTTATTTCAGCTACCTACAAAACCATGCCAGCCAAATTACATGGCATGTTCGTTTGTTATTCCCGAATTACACCCTATGCCTCATAATATCCCATATGTCATTTTCATCAAAATCTAAACCGTTCAATCAGTTGGATCCATCTGGAGAACACGTAACAGAAAAAGTTGAACTGATCCACTCATCAAACAGTCTAAATCATAGGAAAAATGGAAAAACATCAGTATGGTATAAAGTATGTGCATGGCCTACCTGATGAGTAAATGAATATAGAAGTTTGGATGTTAGGAGCAAAGCCGCCTTCATCGCCGACATTGGTTGCATCTTGACTATATTACTTCTTTATCACAGCCTGCATCATATCATGTTATCAGGACATGATGCAAATAGAATAAGCAAAAGAGCAGATTATGATCTGAGTAGTAAACATGGACGGGGAATAAGAAGAAAAGATTGCATTCGAATGATGAAATACCTCCACACCCATCTTCATTGCCTTCAATTCCCCAATGCTCGCTGGAACCGTACCCACAAGAGAATTCCCAGACATATTCAACAGCTGCAAGTTACTAAAAACCCCAATGTCAGACGGAATTTACTGCTCACTCCATTGACATGAACTACTCTAGCAATGTTTGATATAACATCGAAAAGCAGATGTATTGATTGAAGAAGAAAAAAGAATTGAAACAAACCTCTGTGCTAACCGGAAATGCAGCCTGCCATAATCTTCCTGCAAAACAGAAACAATCATTTTTAATAAATCTTCCTGCAAAACAGAAACGATCATTTTTAAACAACAAAAAGAAAAATAAAAAATAGCATACAACTGTTAGAGGACATGTAATGCCTGTACAAGTTGAAGACAACTAGGTTACTAGTAGAATAAGCACTCTCCACTACAGGAAGGAAATTCACAAAATACTTTGGTAGATATATAATTACATATGGGAAAGCTAGCCTCAGCACAATGTACCAATTTCCTTATCTGACACTGCACTGAACTGGACATGGGTGCAATGGTCCATGACCAAGACCATCCATCTAGTGGGTTTCACATATCAGATTATGAGATAAGGTGACCTTCTAATGGTAGGTACAAAACAATATTGGCAATAGACAACATTGAGGTAGGCTATACCAAACTGTTTTTGCACAATACAATAAGCATTTTAGCTTGCAAGTATTATGAACATGCTATATACTAAACTTTAAGGTGGCACTCTTATCAAGTAAGCCACATATATTTGACATATATTTTTTGAATCTAGGCTGTTGGACTTCTCTTTATTGTTATTTTTTCTCGTCCAAGTTTGATATGGATCGGCGAACCAACATTATTTTCAGAAAATGCATCTTAATAGTGGAGCTCAATTAATGGCCAAGCCATGCTCGGGCCAACGATGAATGGCCCAGCCTAGCCAATTGGCCTGATCTAATCTCTAAGTGGGCCATGGTTATAAGAAAGAAAAGAATGCATGGTTTAAAGACCTTTGTTAGCAGCTCCCATTCAATCCAGGTGAGCTGGACTACCATAGGTTTCAATGTTGTAATGCAGATTTTCTACCATTGAACTACATGCTCAAATCCAAACTCATACCCAAGTTCAGAAAAGATAATTAAAACTGAAGTTTATGCAAAATACTAGAGTTGACGCAAAGGAATGATCAAGGAAAAAAGAATATTTTGCATGAACAAAAAATATTCATGTAAGAAATACGATTGTATGTTAGGTGGGATGGTCATCATACAATGGAAAAACACGAATGTCCCTGAACACAAAGTTTGAATAATTAGAACTATGGCTTTTCTAAGAAAAAAAATTCTGAATATACATGGGAGTTTCTATTGCATGATGTCTTTAAAAGCATGAACATGCTTAGCTTCCTAATATACATGGGAGGCTCCCTGGAACATAAATATCAATTCAAGTCAAGCTGCTCAATTAAAAAGAAACAGATTGGTGAACTACAATATACCTACTAAAAGCATGGAGTAAATGTTGAAAGAAGACCCAATTTAGATAAGATGGAAGAGAGTCGTAAATGATGAAAATCCACACCTGCCCCTTTCGCAACAGGGTTTTCGACGTATGTAATATCCACATTGAATGAATTAGCTCTCATTGGAATTACTATGCAGACTAAAAGAATTAACCACCCACAAGCTCTCGCCTCGGCCATTCTGCACAATCATGTTGAATATGAGAACAGAGGTGGCGCACACCCAAACACCATGTCCCTTGAAGGTCCAAGCCTTCTACCCCAACTAATGCTTATAACTTGCATGGAAGTTTTGTAGATTTCCAGTGTGGGACTAAAACCAAAGCAATACAAACAAGGGACAAAAGGAGATTTGGTTAAAATTTGACTATAAACAAGCCTAGATATGGTGATCCTAGCTATATGGTCAAAATGGATAATTGCAAGCAATGGTCCACATACAACCTTGCCCAATTGGATGGTTAGGATCATCCAAAGTGAACATTTTTTTGAAATTTTTTTTTTTTTTTTTACAAATCTACAACAAATGAACATTTCAGTCATGTTTAGCCATCAATCAGAGAGGGTAAATCATTTTGATGAAATGCATTTATGTTACATAAAAGCAAACAAGTGAATGTAATTAAAGGTAAATATGTAGAATCTCTATTTTGTACATACTTTGTTCACAAATACAAAAATATAGGGGTGGATGCATCCACATCACCAACATGCAACTCCAATGCCAAAAGCTTTAACAACCATGCTCTTTAGAAAGGTATTGCAACAAAAAATAAGTATGCTAACTGAGCCCACCTTGACCAGTGCATCAATATATGAACAAAGAAAAAGGCAATAGATCAAGTTCACATATCAAAATTATTTGAAGACAAAGTACTAGAAGAATAACCATTTGTTAGTCTGATTCCAACAATAAACAAGTTCATGGAAGTTAGTAATGCCAGACTGTGGTCTTTAGTTCCCATGTTAGCTAAATGTAAAGCTGATTAGAGGCAAGAACCATCAGAAAATAAGATAACTATTCTAAGTTCACTTTTAGGATGTTCTAAGACAGAAGTAATGTGTGGAACTGGAATGGATCAGCTTTAAATGCATTAACTGTTTTCATGCATTGGAAGAAATTATAAGGCTTATGAGCTTATGTTAATGTTTAAGACTGCATAAGCTTCATGTTAGCTTGGGTCTTGATCAAGTAAATGAGTCAACTCTACAAGTTCGTTGAGTAACACTGCCAATGTGACCAGAGTCTTGATCAAGTAAACTCTACAAGTTCGTTGAGTAACACTGCCAATCTGCCATTAATCATATCACTTATCCATGCAGTCTTAATAGTACTATAAGTGCAACCCTCTAGAAATTATGCCTTACTAATCCAGGGTTTAAGAAAGTACCACCAATGAGTCAAGGAATCCCAGGACCAATTTACTCTCAGCAGCTAATATCTTTTCAGCATCCTTAGTTGTGGTTACATTGTGAATACCAGGTCCTGTTTTCTTCTTAATCCAAGTAACAATAGCATCCGTGTATTAAATTCAGAGAAAATTGGCACCAAATCATGTCAGCCAATTCACTGAAGATAGCATAAGAAAGGGCAAAGATCCAACAAAACTGGTGCTTTTGAACCAAAGAAAAGAAAGAAAAAGAAACAAGGACAAGATGTCTTTAAAAATATTAAATTTTTTCTTGGTGAACAAACAGTTCTTACCCCAAGATATCACTAGGACCACCTAGGAGAGTGATGTGAATAAGTAGAAAAACAAGAGAGAGAATAGGGTGCGTAAAGAATTTTAGGACCACCCAGGAGCGGTTTCATTATGAACGGTCCTAATCTGTTTCTAAACCAGATACGTAGCCGTTCCTGAACCAAGGTTTTGGTGTAGTTTGCCAAGGCGTGGCAGCAGGCTTACATGATTCCTTAACTATATTCACCAAATCTGGAAATCTAGATGTTTCTTCGCCATTTTGTGAAAAGACTTGCACAAACCCATCCATTAATTTATGAATCTGAGGTTGTTGGCCATCATACTTCAGTAAGGATAAAAGAAAATCAATCTGGCGGTTTGTGCTTTGAAAAAAGATGGAACACAAATAACCAGAAAATTATAGATGTATGTATGCAAGTATTTATGTATACATCCATGTATGCATTAGCATCAATGCAGACAGATGATCTTGCCCAAACAAGCCTGCATCCATCATCCGGGACTATTGCTTCTGTTGCCCATTTGGATCCATCTGACCTTGCCCAGGCAACCCCATTACACATGAAGTGAAGAATCTCCATCACAACATGGAGTTCATTAGGATTGAGACGCTGATATCGACACGATCTCTGGATGCTTAACAGAAGATCCTTTGCACAGGAGAGAGAGCACATCTTGAAGCCCAATGTCCTTGAGAATATTCACAAATGGGAGATACCGAGTAGGAAGTTCGAATGCAAATGGGGAAAGGTTGACTGTTAGATGTACAAAAAGGGAACTCGCCTTAACCAAACATGTGCCATTTACAACTGGTATGAATGCCACCTTATGCAACTCTGATATATCTGCCAAAAATATAACACATCAGAGGCTTGAATAGTGGGTGAAGTTACCAACTCCTAAGACAAATAGGAGGGTACCCATTTAACAATTGGGTGGGCCATTTAACAGGATCTACTGCTGACCTAAAGTATATTAGCTAATCACCCAGATTTGTCACCCTGAAAGAAGGGTTAGAAAACTTCAACCAAGCTTTTCTGAGCTGTACATTTGTTTTGCAAACTGTCTCCCACCTGACCAGTGGGTCAACCAGATTCTTGGGTTAGAGCATTAACATAATAGCACCATTCCAATGAATGGCTTGGATCTCAGATCTATCGCGCCATGGCGGCACATGAGTGGCATGTACATGAGTTTTATTCCATGTGCGTGGCTTAACAAAGCTCCATGTAGTGATCTATAGTTGTATAACATGGATGAAAGTAATATTAAAAAGAAAATTTAAAAAAAAAAAAAAAAAAGATAAAAATCAGGGCAACTTGGAATGGTGATTCATGGAGTAGGAATCTGACCAGTTAAATGGTTTGAGTGAAGCTGTAATACTTCAAGATCGGAACAGTTACAAAGCTCTGCTGGAATCCCACCTGATATGTTGTTGCCTGATAGGGAGAGAATCGCCAAAGATTGGAGAAACCCGTATGTTATTGGAATGCTGCCGGAGAAGGCATTGGATGTCAGATTCAGGACCTGTAAGCTCAACAAACTGCTGAACCTTCTGGGACATTGCCGGAAAACGAGTTATCAGCTAGCTCAAGAACCTGCAGATTCGGCAACCCAGATAGCTCCATTGGTGGCTCGCCGGACAGATTCTGGCCACTCAAATCCAGCACCCTTAGATTCAATAGATTACCAATGCTGGTCGGAATCCTGCCAGAGAAACCACTCCTGCTCACAAGCCCCAAATCCCAAACCCCTTTTCTTATCGCAAGCCCCAAATCCCTAACCCTTTTTCTCGTTGCAAGCCCCAAATCCCTAACCCCTTTCTCGTCACAAAACCACCTCCCGCTGCTGTTATCTCCACTAGCCCTCTGTAATCGTCGCCATCGCTTTCTCTACTTCACTCCCTTCAAACCCACCTCCAGGCATGAGGGAGAGAGGGAAATCAGGCGTGAGGGAGCGGGAGAGAGAGAGGGATAGAGATTGAGAGGGAGAGAGGGAGCAGGAGAGAGAGAGAGAGAGAGAGAGAGAGAGAGAGAGAGAGGTGCGGGACGGGAGAGAGTTTGGCTTGGCTGGGAATATTATTTTATTTCGTCGCGGTACGGTTCCAAATCTCGAACGGCTTAAGATGTAAAGCAGTTCTAGAACCAAAATCCCATTTCATTCCAAAATTGATATTTTGGTGGAGTGTGTGTATGATAGAGCAGCCTCACCTTTATCCTACCAATGTAATCTAAGGTGGAACCTTCATACATGTGTAAAGACGTGAGTGTGCAATCTAATCCATTCAATAAGTGATCCCACCAATGTGAAAATATAAATTGAAAATTGTTAAAACAGAGACATTTCATCAAACACATGTTATGCACACCTTAAACATTCACAACAAATGATGAATGACATGACTATTTTATATCTGTATCTGTTGTATAAATGTCACACATCTATAAAAACCCAAACCATCTAGATCATTGGTCCTATTGTTTACCAGAAATGGTCAGGGAAGAGGTGAAGGGTGGGGGATGCTGGCCACACTTAGACTGGTGAAGATGATGCTGGAGAGGATGCGCCGTTGCTGTAGAGGGAGAGAGAGAGAGAGGGAGGGAGACGAAGATGCAGATCGAGAGAGACAGGGAGATCGAGAGAGATAGAGGGAGAGGGAGAGGGAGATGTGGAGAGTGAGAGGGAGAAAAGAGTTTTGGGGATTATCGAGCGGCGGGGAGCTGCTAGGAGAGAGAGAGAGAGAGAGAGAGAGAGAGAGAGTCTGTAACACCCCAGTTTTTGGGACCCGAGTATATGACTCGTATCCCAAAAATCCAGGAGTTAACTAAATAATAATGGTAATCAATATGTAAATCAAAATGCAAATAGCGGAATGAAACATAGCATAAATATGACCCAAAAGGTGAACAATATCCTGACCCACTCAGCTGGGGGCCAAATACAAAAATTCAAGTTTCTAAATGTACTGAAATAATCATGAAGGACTAATCCACTGATTTAGCCCAAAATAAGTGGTCGCTTCCTACTGTGGCTCCTCGTCATAGAGCTCCTCCTTGACCACCACTGCCTCTAGATCTGCTACGTATTCATCGGCTCTTGTACCTACATCCTCTGTACGGTTAAACATTGATGAATGAGTCGCCAGCTCAGTGTGATTTTCCCTCAAGATTACACACCGCCGCCCTAGACAAGATGTAGTGTAAAACAATATAGCATACAAAACAGGGCAATATGCGAATCTTAATTAATGCGTAGATGAATGAGTGCACATCAACTGTGGATGCTCATCCAGTTGGCTTTTTGGCAAAACCCATGCAATGTGGCCAGTCACCAGCGAAAGTACATGGTACATGCGTAGTGTCAAACTCACCGAAGGTGGGTCGATAGTCGATGGTCTGGGAGCTAGCGAAACGATACCCCAACTAAATCCTATTAGGCACGTGCTACTACATCCAGAATTAGCCATCCGTCATTGCCCGAATGCAATGTATGCATGATTAGCCAACCCGTTATTAGTCCAATTACACTCAGCCAATTTAAATAAGCTCATGGTCATTACGGGGAGCTCATGGCCCAGCATAGGCCGACGGCTCGGGCATAGTGTCCCATGACCACCATCCCTGGCCCATGAGGTTACCGCCTTAGGGTGTGTGTAGAACCCACCAACACGTGGTCAATCAATTCCCAATGTAAAAGGGCTACCACCAATACTGACTTAGGATGGAATCTCGAAATTGTTAAATACGACGATTAAAACATGACGGCATGTATGATTCAAAGACGGGCAAACAACGGTATTTATAAATGTTGCAAGGTCCATTCCGTAGTCAGATAGGTGAAACCACACACGAGTGGTAGACCCCAAAATCAAATACCATCAACCACAACCTCCATGTTAGGGGTCTACTTGCATCACAACCAGTCTAGTTACACCATAAGCATAGACTCTCCTTAGAGTTTCCTATGGAGAGATTCCAACTATGTGTATATTATAAACAATGGCATGGATATCCTACTTATGAATAAGAAGTAGAGAGCAATGCATGTATTCCTACAAGGCAAGTGATCATGAATTTATAATTCAAATTACATACTAAATGAACCAACATATTGCACATGTAATGAAGGACTAGTCGAATTAGTTTGATAAATTTAATACACATGTTCGAGGCGGACTAACCAAGTATTAATGTGAACCTAGAGCGTGCTTTCAATCCCAACACTCAAATATGCTAAAACAGTCTCATTAGGTAAGCCAATTAGTTCTAGATCATAGGAATCATTTATCTACACAAGTGCACCAAATTGATACAATCTATTTCCAAGTTATTAAATCATTCATTGAAGTAGTGTCTGGATAACTTAATCACAAGCAAATCATTTGTATATCATAAATTCTGAGTAATCATTAAATGTTTCTATGCTCTTAGGTTATTGGTCATAACTATAAAAGCTACCCTTAATCCAGTTAGGGATGAAAAGCCCAAGTGGAAGAGAATCATCACCTGAGTTATTGTGGTCCTGTCCTTGATTCGAATATCCGTGTGTAGCTAGTGGCCTCAATTTATGCAAGTAGCTCCCTAGAGGATTAGCTTGCATTAGACAACACTTCCTAAGCATAATGAAATTTTGTGGGGGTTTGAAGGGCTTATAAATACATTCATTTGGACCCGCTTTAGAATGGCTAAACCCACCAAATCTTTGTTTCTCAAAAGGCTTAGATTGGGCCTGACCTTGGTTTGATTTGGCCCAATGCCTAGCTGGCCAGTTGTAGCCCAAACTCGGCCTGCCCGTGGCCCAGTGTAGTCGACCATTGATGGCCCAACTGTAGTTTGTAGTGAGGCCTATCGATCCCTTGGCCCACTTAAGGTGGTTATCCCAAACACAGGCCTACTGCGCCCGGCCTGACCTCGACCTGAACCTCGGGCTCCAAACAGTGGCCCATAACAGCAAGGGCGCGGTCCACTGCCTCATGTGGTGAGGCCCACCTGTCATTAGTGTGTGGCCCACCAGCTTTGAGCATGGTGCGGCCCACCTGTTTTAAATACAAGGTGCGGCCCACCCGCTTTATGCATGGAGTGGCCCACCGTGGTAACTGTTTTGGGCCCAGCTGAGGTAGGAGATGCGGTCCATCTGAGACCCAAATGAGGTGTGGCCCACCTGTGTTTCACACTTGGTGCGGCCCACCTATGTTTCACACATGGGGCGGCCCACTGTTATATATGGTGTGGCCACCTGTTTCAAACAGGGTGCGACCCACTGTTACATATGTTGTGGCCCACCTGTTTCAAACAGGGTGCAGCCCACGTTAAAAGCTCTGCACCTGCCCTCAGCATAGCCAAACTGATGGCTGCTTTCAACTTATTCACGACCCACATCAAGGTCATCCGGAAAGGCGGGTTTCTAGCCCATTGCACAGCCATGGTGAAGGTTGGAACAGGGCTCCGATTTTCGGTTCAAACCATGGCCATTTCAGCTTGATACAGAGCTTGTTTAGGAGCCTGCTTTTGGCCACAATTTGGCCCAGAATTCGGCCATCATTTGGCCTGATCCCGACCCAACATAGAGCCGTATCTGGGTCTATTTTCAGCTCACAATACTGCCCCTGTTCGGCCTGATTTTGGGCCCCATACATGGCCAATTCTTGGCCTGTCTGAGCTTCGATACCCAACACTAAACAAGGCCCGTTTCTGCCACAGTTCTGGCCTAGAACTCGGCCATTGTTTGGCCTGCTCTCGACCCGAAACAGAGCTGTAATTTGTGGCCTTGTTTCAGCACAAAACGCAGTCAGGGATTGGCATGGTTTCACCCGAACTACGGCCATTGTTTGGCCTAATTCCAGCTTAAAACAGAGCTCGTATGTCACCGGGTTTCAGCCCAAAACACCACCACCAGTTTGGCCCGATTTGGCCAAAGACGGAGCTACAACTGGGTCTGATTTCAGCCCCAAAACACTGCCCGGGAACGCAGCCATCATCTGGCATGGTTCCGGTCCGAAAATGCTACCGTTATTCAGCCCGAAACGTGGCCATTGTTTGGCCTAGTTTCGGTCTTGATTCACTGGCCCATTAGAGCTCGACGCGGCCTGTCTTCATGGTCTTAAGGAGGCTGGCTACAACTCTCTGGTTGGCATGTCATGGGTTGAAAGAAGAGGAAACATAAGGAATGAGGAGGGGACTGATCAACTCGGTTTAGGGACCCATACCTGATGGCAACTCGACCGAGTCGAGCAACGGGTTGGGTCGAGCCGACTCGCTCACTCAGCCACTCTCTCTCTCTCTCTCTCTCTCTCTCTCTCCTTTCTCCTTCCACCCCTACTGGTGCAGATCCCAAGGCTACAGGGCCCTTTATATAGCAGTGGGAGAGGAGGCCTCAACGGTTGGAAAACGGCCTCCTTTCCGATGGTTCTGATCGACAAATGGCGACGCGTGGGGCTAATCCAATCCTAGGGATGGACTAATGGTGACCTGGCCTATCAGAAAAATAATTTTCCAGGACCTGTGGGGTCCATCTCGTGAGTGGGTTTAAGTGGTTGTACGGAGAAGATGGGAGAGCCATTAATGGCAACTCCCCCACTATGGTATATCCATGAGATCTGGTCCGTTTGGACGGACCAGATGAGGTTTCTGATCAATGTGAGGTCCACCTTTTGGACCCCAAACGCTAGTTTCGATCTACCTCACGAGAATTTCCATTTCCCGTGAGATGATATGCTCATTCTTTTCTTTCTCATCTCGTTTAGAACCAGTGGCTGGGATGGCACCACATGCCCCAGGGACGGCTAGAAATACACCAGCACTCCCTCCCCTAAAGAGGAAAAACTGCTTTATGCTTTACCATGCATAGGCCTTTTCTCGGCCATTTCTAGAAATGAGAGAACACAACTCTCCCTGACTATGGACGATTGGGATGGCCTGATCGGGACGATCACGGGCCACCCACGCAATCCGGGATTGGTCTCACAAGCCAGATCTTAGCCACATGCAATTCTTTGAACGATCCTATCCCAGAATCCTTATTCCTTTACATGGGCTTAAGAGCCCATATGGTTTTGATTAGGCGGGGCCATGGTCTAGTGAACGGTTCGGATTGTTCGAAAAATGCCCAGGGTGGGCCACTTTGGGGTCCGAAAATCATCAATTTTGAAATTCTAACGGGCGGGAGAATCCCTTCTCTCTTTTACGAATTTGGCTCGGTCAATGGTTGTTTGACCGAGCCCACCGTTTCAGTGCATGTCATGTATGCATGCATGGGTGCACATGCACCAGGTGTGGGGTCCACCATGATGGTGGTGACAAATCCAGTCTGTCCGTTCATCTTAGGATCCTTGTCTAAGGGTTCCGGCCTATTTTGGGACGGGGCCGAGGCCTAGGTGGGCCATAATGTCCGTCTATGGCTCCCATTGGCCCTTGTTTTTAGATCCCGAGGTTGGATTGTCTCGAAATCGGTTTTCGATGGTTAATATGGGGTCCTAGTCACGATGAGGGCTTGGTTTGATTCTAATTAATTCTCAAGGTTAGTTATATGATGCTGCTCTCAACATGGTTTAATTTAATGACTTAGAGTTTTGTAAGTGGGGGTTTTAGTTGTTCTTACCTTCCTAACCGCCGTGGAGCTCGTCTCAGCGCCTAGGGCCGCAGGTGGATGGCTTTAATACTGGCTGCAGTGCACACCCTGCATGCACCATATTTAACTAACTAATTAGCCCGTTCCATTTTGTGCTAATGTGGTTTCAAGAAGGTAACACTTGTGTACCCGAGGTACGGGGTGTTACAGAGTCGGGGTGGGGAGAGTGAGAGAGTCGGGCAAGGAGCTGTAGGGTATATATATATATATATAGAGAGAGAGAGAGAGAGTGTGCTTGTCAGCGCTCGTCATTATCCAGCGACGGTAGAGGATGATCTCCACCGTCGACTATGCCCCGTATTCTTATAGTGTAGTAAAGCAACGGATATATAGGCATGTTCACCTCCGGAGCTAGTTTTTCTAACATTGGGAATTCCATAAAAAGTAGCCCATCTCCTAACCATACATCTTCCTAAAAATATATACTCTTACCATCACCAATGGAAAAACTAACCCCCTCTTTAACTTTGACCCCCAATTTAGCGACCACCCTCAACGACCTAGAGGCCATATATAAGGAAGAACCCTTAACCCCACCAACCTCCTTAATACCATACTTGCTGGCAATCACATCTTTCCGTAAGCACCCTTCTTCCATCCCAAATCTCACGACCATTTGCTTCAAGAGATGAAATTTATACTCTTCAACTTCCTAATACCAACTCCCCCTTTCCCATAAGGCTTGTACACCTCATCCCACATTAATAAAATATAATTTTTTATTCTCTTCCAGACTACAAAAAATCTCACCTCAACTTTTCTAGCCTATCCATAACAGACTTCGGTCACTTAAAAAGAAACATGAAATAGTTTAGAATATTCGACAAAGCTTCTTTGATAGGAAGCAGATTGCGTCCTACCCTTGCCTGAATGGTAATCCGTCAGGTAGAGCTCTGTGGGGTCCACCGTGATTTAAGGGTTTTATCCACGCCGTTAATAACTTTTTCAAATAATTTTACGGAATGATCCAGAAAATTAAGGAGATCCAGATCTCCAATGGACCACACAAAAGGAAGCAGTTGTGATAATGACATCCACCATTGAAACTTCTCTAACGGCCACTATGATGTTTTTTTTTTTTTATACCATCCAACCTATTCATAAGGTCATGTAGACCTGAATGAAGTGAGAACACAAATATCAGCTTGATCCGAAACTTTTGAAGCTCCCAAGAAGTTTTTAATGGTGGTTGTTCAATCCCCACTTTGTGGTCCACTTAAGCCTTGATTCTGCCTCATTTTTTGTTTCATACTGTAAAATGATCTTTAAATAGTGATGGACGGAGTGGATAATACTTTTACATCACAGTGGCCCCCACAGAGCTCTGCCCAGATGGATTACCGTTCGCACGGGGGTAGGACTCAAATCTGCTTCCTCTTTGATAATACTGTTGTCCCAAAGGTGGTTCACGGATCTGCCCACACATAATAGGAGACCGAGATACAAAGACAGAAAGGAGATTGTTGCATCCAAAACCTACACTAGCCTCACCACCTTCTCCTTGGGAATTCTAACCCCACTTTTCTTCCACCTTCAAGCTCAACACCATTTTAACTCCTTCCTTGGATACTGTTGTTTGCTAGCTTGGTTTAGATCTTGCGTTCAGATCACGCTGCCTGAGCCTTTTCTTCCTCAAAGGTTTCTTGACCCGACAAGTCCAACCAGGTTTGAGCCAAAATAAATCGCTTAGCGAGTTTCACAATAACTTGACTGAGCAGCTAGCTAAAGTACGGCTAGTGCCACGTGGCGAGCGGCACCATGGTGTTCATCCTTTACTTTTGCTCCATCTTTAGAAGGAGGCTTCTCCCATACACATGGACGACCTTAGTCCTCCAAAGCTGCTTTGTTGTCTTCCATTTTCTTCGATTTAGGCTTTGGAGTGGGCTTGGGCCAAAATAGGTTTACGGACTTGGTTTGACAATGTGAGTTGACTAGGTAGGGTATGTGGGCTGATTGGCTGAGTTGACTCAAGGTTTAACTCTATAGGTTAGGTTTATCCTAAAGTATGGCTTCAGGACCAGGTTTAGGGTTTTGTCAGGTTAAGGTGACTAGCTTTGGTTAGTTCTTATTGTCAGATGTGGATTAAGGTTTAGGGTTTGGATTCGAGTTTGGCTTAAGGTTTTTATTCAATATTCATCAAACTTATCAACCCGAGGTGGGGTGTCTACAGATGCCCCTCTTTGGCAAAGGTTGCATGCAACCGAATGCCAAAGCGAGTTGACAACCTACCCTCTGTAGTCATATTAAAATGTTGTCTACACTCATTGTCTGCCTTTGTATCAGAGTGAGTTGATTATTCGAAAAGTATATGACTTGCACATATCATGGGGTTTGGGGAAAATGTTGTACATGTCCCTGTGCTTTCTTTGGCTTTATGGGCAACCTTTTCTCTTATGATCAGTGCTAATATCGGAAGAACTAGTAACGTAGAGCCCTTGCACTTTCTGCGGCCTTACGAGCATACTGTCTGGAACTAAAATATATGTTGCTTCCCAGATCACCCCAGGGTACTTGTTTCATTCAATTGTCAAAGTAGTTAGCTTACCTTGCGCTTTTTGCAGCCTTACGGGGATCTCACTACAAACTTAAACTCGATCAAGATATGCAAATATCCAGGATTAGATATCTGCAGGTGATCCTTTTTCGCGTAATCTGTTGGTTTTAATACTTAGATTACAATGTCTTTTACACCTTTTCGAATGGTTTCTTCTGATTAGGACATGGCCTATCATCCATTCATAACATTAATATTTAGTATGATTGTTATGTCACTCTAAGTTCAAACCGACCGTTCTTTGTGTGCATGCAGATCTCACTACAAAAAATAGGATTTTTATTGACGCAACTTTTACCAACGAATTTTTTTCGTAGGTAAAAAGGACTTACTGACGAAAAAAATTTGTAAGTAAAAGTCCTTTTTATTGACGAAAATTTTCGTCGCCAATGGCTGTTTTGAATTTTTGAAAAAAAAAAATTGAAAAATTTACTTTACAGACGAAATTTAATTTTCGTAGGTAAGTGTTTTTTCCGACGGACATGAACCGTCGGAAAAAATATGGTATGATGTAATTACCGATGAAGATTTGGCTAGTGTTTTTCTCGATGGACATCAACCGTCAGCAAAAATCCAATACCATAGGCGAAAACCACTTCGTCGGTTGTGTTTTTACGGACGGACATGAAGCGTCGGAAAATATCAGGTTGGATGTTAATACCGACATAACATTTTCGTTGGTAATAGTGCTTTTCCCGACAAACATAAACCGTCGGCATAAATTCCATACAATGTTCTGACTACTAGTTTTGTCTGTAAAAGTGTATTTTCTGGACATGAATCGTCGGCACAAATACAGTACAATGTTATTACCGACGAAATGTATTCTCGTCAGTAACGGTATTTTTCCTGACAGACGTAAACCGTCGGCAAAAAACAGGTACAATTAGCGACGGACGCCACTTACGATTTTGCTGACGGACATGAAGCGTCGGCAAAAAATCAGCTAGGATGTTATTACCGACGAACACCGTCTTCGTCAGTAAAAGTATTTTTCCCGGCGGACATAAACCATCGACATAAATCCCGTACAATGTTATTACCAAAGACTAGTTTTATTGGTAAAAGTGTTTTTTTCCAACGGACATAAATCGTCGTCACATCCGATTCAATATTATTACCGGCGAAATAGTCGTCAGTAAGTGTTTTTTCCGACGACATGAACCGTAAGAAAAAATCTGGTACGATGTTATTATCGACGAACACTATTTGCGTAGTGTTTCGGTAATATTGCTTTTTACCAACGAACTACAACCGTCGGAAAAAGGTTCCCGCCAAGCACCAAAAATGCCCAACAGGACCGAAAGCATGACACTTTTGCCGACGAACTAAATCCGTTAGAAAAGGTTCCTGCCACGGAAAAAAAATTCCCGCCACGATGGAAAACACCGAGAAGTGTTTTTACCGACAATTATGTTCGTCGCTAAAAAATAAATATTAAAATTGTTCCCGACTGCTGATAACCGTCCCTAATGGTTTTTACCGACGTACAAAAGCCATCGATAATAATCCTCTGTTTTTGTGTGTGTGTGTGTGTGTGTGTGTGTGTATATATATATATATATATATACTTTTATATATCTTATGAGTGGATTTTTTTTTTTTTTTATAATTAAAAAGTAATATTTAAATGATTTGTAATATAATATGAAAAAGAATATTGGGAAGTTTAAAATTTTTAACAATGTTTGAGAAAAATTGAAAAAACAAAATGATGCTTTTAAAGAAAAAAATCGGCATTTTGAAATTATTGAGAAAAAAATTAAAATATGACAATTTTTGAAAAATTTGAAAATAAAAATTCAGAATTTGTATTAATTTTTTTTTTGAAATAATTTATAATAAAAATGTTATTTTCTTAAAATGTTTTCAAAAATATACATTTTGAAAAAGAATGTTATTTTTAAATGGAAATTGAAATTTATGTTTGAAAAAAAATATACTAAATTATTAGGCACATCCACTAATTATACCTTTAACTGTTTTTGGACAATCTAATCAGTCCATATTGAAGAGTATATAACTTCAGATGTTTAAATCAAATTTCACTAAAATTGTTGATCAATCTTGTATGCCCAATATCTTTTTCATATGTAACCTGATCGGGACGAGTAACTAGTGAAATTGAGTATTGATAAAAAAAATAGAGTGAATGGACTAGACACGTAAAATGGGGCAAATATTTTGGTCAAAATTGTGACCCAACTTTATTAACCTCGTGAGAACCTAAGTGTTGATGTTAGCAAGTTTTGTGGGCCCCATCATAATGTGTGTCGAACATCCACACCGTGAATTTAATGTGTCCCCTTCAGATTATGAGATATGTAAAAAATCATCCGTATACGAAACTCAGGTGGGCCATGCCATCTAAAACCATGTGAAGACATCTTAAAAAAATATAAAAGAACTTGGTGGGGCCCACGTGAGTTTTGGCTTCGGCTGAAACTTGGCCTAACCCCTCATCCAAGTGGGACACACATAATGAGTGGGTTGGATATCTGAATCACATTTAGGCAGGCCCAATATATGATTATGAATGTTTTAAAGAAACCTCTCTCCACTACATTTAGGGCTTGTTTGATTTTCCAATTCAGAGGTAAATGCAGTGTAACTGTATAATGATCATTTCCTTGTGTATTTACGACACTCTTCCCTGTATTTGATTTGACCGCTTACTTTTTGTACACAAAAATCGAAAAGGCTGCAAAATGGTTGTGGGCCCCACCGTGATGCATGTCACTTATCCACACCGTTCATCCATTATGCCAGATGAATTTATGGCATGAGCCAAAAAATGAGGCATATCCAAAGCTCTAGTGGACCACGCCACAGAAAAAAAGTGAATCAAATACTCGTCGTTAAAAACTTCTTAGGGCCATTGTTTCTTTTGGTGTGGGCCACTTAGTGTTGGATCTTCATAATTTTTCAGCTCATGTCTCAAAATGTTGTGGTAAAACGGATGGACGGAACAGATATGTCATATATGTCACAGTGAGGTCTAAAAATTTCAACTAGCACTTTTGAAAGGTTTCCAAGGCAGGAATTTCCAAAAAATTTCAAACGGGTGAAAGGGTCATAATTACCCATTCACCTGGTATTTACACTTGCAATGAGAAATCAAACAGGCCCTTAGGTGAGTTACTCATTACCCTTATTAGAGTAAACTCTGTGGGGTCCACCGTTTTTAATTTATTTTATCCACTCCATTTATCTATGTTAACAGATAATTAGAGGTATAAAGAGGAAATAGAAAGCATACAAAAGCCCGAGTGGACCACACCATAGGAAATAGTGTAATTGGACATCTACCATTGAAAAATTCTTAGAGGCCATAGAAGTTTTAGATCAAGCTGATGTGTTTGTGTTTTCTCTTCATTCATATCTTTTTGATATTATGAACATGTTGGATGTCAAATAAAATTACTGTGGACCCATGGAAGGTATCAACCGTTTTAATCATTATTCCACACTGTTTCAAGTGGCATGGTCCACTTGACTTTCAGATTTACCGAAAATTTCGGATCAACCCATGCCATTCATCTATTTTTCGATATCATTTTAGAGAATTTTCCAAAAAATGAATCATATCCAAAGATTAAATGGACCACACCACAAATAAGGGGAACAGATTGGCTATTCCCCTTGATACCATCCAATGATTGGTGGTTGGTGCTCTGCTGGCCCCACCATGATGTATGTGTTTAATCCATGCCATCCATCTATTTTTAAAGATCATCTTATGACATGAGACAAAAAATAATGCATATCCCAATATGAAATAGACCACATTACAAAAAAAAAAATGTTGAATGAGCGTCAACCATTTAAAACATTTTGGGGGCCATAAAAGTTTTAGATCGAGATGATTTTTGTTTTTCTCCTTCGTCTAGGCCTGTATGACCTAATAAATAGACTGGATGTCAAATAAACAGTACAGTTGGCCTTACGACGATTTTAATGATGGATAACTAATCACTATTATTTTCATGTGGTGTGGTCCACCTGAGATTTATATACCTCTAATTCCACCATGATGTATGTTTTATATCCACACTTTCCATCCAGTTGGAGAGATCATTTTAGGGCAATGTCCAAAGAATGATTTAAATCCAAAGCTCCAGTGGACCTCAACACAAAAAACAGTGGGTAAGTGACACCCACCATTAAAAACTTCTAAAGGCCACAAAAGTTTTATATGAATATGATATTTGTGTTTTCCCTTATTTCATGTATTTTTTAACTTTAAACAGGTTGGATTTCAAATAAACATTACGATGGGCCTTAAGATAGGTTCAACGGTGGGAATCACTCTCCTCGTTGTTTTCTGTGGTGGGGTACAGATTTATATCTGCCTCATTCTCTGGCTCATGACTTAAAATGATATCTCAAAATGGATGGACAGTGTGGATATAACAAATACATCATAGTGGGGCCCACAGATAATGGATGGACCGAGGGGCATTCTCGTCCGTCCATACCTAAAAAGGGTATTTTCGTCTGAGAATATCCCAGCCAGCGAGAAAAATCTCTCGCACTTCTGTCTCTCTTGCTGTCTCTCTCTGATCTCTCCACCCACCTCGAGCTCTCTCTCGCATCCTCTCTCTCTCTCTCTCTCTCTCTCTCTCTCTGTATCTCTCTTCCTCTCTTTCTGAACTCTCTCGGGCGGATCGTTGCCGAACACCCTACCCACACTGTGAGGGGTAGGGATTTGGGGACCGTGAGGTATCTCTCTCTCTCTCTCTCTCAATCTTTCTCAATCTCAATACCGATTTAGGGATTTGGGGATTTGGGTTACTTATTTTTCCTTTTTGAAAGTAACCTATCATGCTTGGTAGCTCGGTTTGGTACTGTAGTATACGTTTATCCATACAGACATAGTCTCTGTTTGGTACTGTAGTATCATGCTTGGTAGCTCTGTTAGGTGTTGTTTGGTCTCTTACAACATGGACTTGATGTTGACATATGATGAACAATAACTCAGAAGCCAAACAACTGGAACCCATCCCATTCATGCTTCACTCAGCTGAGCATCTCTGCTTATGGGCCTCATGGGATTATGCATGGTGAACGAACATGAGATGAACTGGCCAATTGGCAGTACTTCAGACTGTTGTATTTTAAATTATTTTAAAATAATTTAGTGTTTCAAAATATTCATTGGTCATAGGTGCCCTTTGGATGTGTCTTTTCACTTAAGTTTGAAAGGTTGCATCCTTTCAATTTTTGTTTTGAAGAGTTGTGTCTTTTGGAGTCTAAGGGTCGCACCAATTGGATTTAAATCCAATAGTCACAACCCTTTGTGAAAGGGTGTCTCTACACCCTTAAGGGTGTCTTCACAAAGTCTATAAATAGACTTCTGATTTTAAGTTTTGAAATAAATTAGAAAATCAAGTTTCCTCTTAAAAATGTGTTCAAGTACTTTCTAGTTTGGGTTAAGACTACAAGTGGTTCGAGTCCGTGTACAGTGAGTGCACCGCTGGGACCGGGTCATAGTCGTTGTATCCTGGAGGTTGATTGCTTTAGAAACCTGTTGCACTTGGGACGCTGTCCAAGGGGAGCAAATTCAATTTCAAGTCGAGTGACTCACGTCACGCCTCGACTTATACAAATTGATAAGTTTTTTAACTTTCTTATTTTAATTTTATATGATTTTAAATAATTTTTCAAAATCCAATTTCCAACAATCTTGAAATCGAATTTTGGTTTGGAAAACTATTTAAGAATTACGGTTGCATCTATTTGGTTGGAATAGCCCAAAATGAAACCACACCCACCCAATTTGTGGGCCATGACTCATATAATCTAGAGTTGTCATGTCTCACATAATGGTCAAGATCTTGTAGATACTTATTATGTAAGTTCTTTGGACCACATGTACAAAAGTGAACGTATGCACCAACTGAGTAGGATATACACTGATCTTAACATCCCTGTACAATAAAGATCAACCCATATAATCTGGAACCCTCATATACCATCTAATAGTTAGGATCTTATACATATTTGGTGTACATATTTTCTGGACCACCTGTGCAAATCATCTAAAAGGCTTAAAGTTATGCACTGATGCTATACCCTATTGATTGTTTTTATGTTTATGTCATTGACAATGTCAATCTATCACACATAACAAGATCAAGTCATCTATTGGTGCCAAGTAGGTATCCACTAATATTCACTATTTATGTACAATGAGGATTGATCTGGGATGTATATAAAACTAGGATGTCAGGGTAGGATACAAGTATTAGGAACTTTTTCAACCACCATGCATGCATAAACTAAGAAGAGCCACTTTCATATAGAATCTTTAAAATAAAAATGATGGGAACCATTTGAACCAATGATGGAACTATACACATGAGCTTTATTATACATGTGCAAACCAGAAGTAAAGAACAACATGATTATTTCATGTTATAAACCTTGCTAGTCATCCTCCCTCAAGTCGTTGCTTGCTTATGCCAAACACACATGATGATCCAAACTGTTTATCTTGGGCTCGTTGTTGTTGTTGTTGTTTGTATGTATAAATCCTGACCCGGATTCCGGATTTGTAATGTTGTGAATGGATGACAGTTGTGAATGTGGGGGGATCTAATGGCTTTAAGGCCCTAAGATTTTAAAGAGAAAATAAAAGATTTCCTCATTTCTATTTTCATCTCCAAGGTTCTGTACAGTTAGGATTATTCTAATGTCTATCCTCTAGTTGTGTCTATTGAAATTTTGCATACGCCAAAATTCTTGATGCTTAATATTCGTTACATACATCAAGTGTGTCCTTTGATGTCATGTTCTGAGGTCAAAATATCATGTTTGGATCTCTGGTTACTATATAATAAGAAACGGTTCATGTAATATAAAAAAAAGGTATATCAATCGATGACTGAGATTATTCTTTACTGTCTATCCATAAGAGTCTACTAGATGAACCATCTGGATCACTGGGGTAATGCTCCCATCTTTATAATGAAATACCGTCTTGATCAGGTGTTGATTCTTGTAGAAACCGTATATTAGGCACAAAGTTTATTAATTGGATGGCTAGGATCGTTGGTGTATTTTTACAAAACTGGCCATTAGATAGTCTAAATCGACTCAATGTATTATAAAAAATTTATCCTAAGAATTTCTAAATAAGCGGTCACGATCATTTCTTGGTGGGCATAAGGAGCGAATCCCTTTAAAAACTCCACATTTGTTGTTATAAACTGCTACATGAGTAGTGCACATCTTGTTTAATTTAGCATAATTTAAGTTATGTTGATGTTAACATGCAGTTGGGTGATGTTACTCTCTAAAAGTTCTCATGTTAGTACGGTGCATGTGTGAGAGATCCCGACCATCTACCTAGTAGGGCTATAGATAAACAAGATCTGTCTAAAAGCCAAACATGAACGCTGATAAGAAAGACATTCTCTTACAAGTATATATGATAAGTGGATTGGCCAAATGGGACAGGGCATTGTCTATAATCAAATGCATATATTGCTTAGATCGGATCCCTCACACATGTGTGGCAAGTCATGTGAAGTAGACATAACACTTCTCATTGCTGGAATAGTTTTCTGTCACATGATTTCATGCTTATTTGACATTATAATTTTAGATCATCTTTATGTCATCTATGGTGCCTACTGCATGCATAAAATCCATAATCCAAAATATTAATCTTAATCATGTCATTTATCATATGGTACATGTAAGAGTGAAAATATTATTTAGTGGGTTTTGCCTTTAATGGCCTAAATGGAGGGGTATTCATATCGGACACATGACATATGTAGATGATGCATCAATGCTAGTCATTGATGAAAGTAGCATCATGTGAAGGCAAAAGGTCAAAAGGTGAATAGTAAAAATAAAAATAAAAATACTCTTATGGTTTTTAACTAAGGAAATTGGTTGGAAAGACCCACTAAATGCATGTCTGAATTCACCGCTAGATGACAATTGGATTATAGTTACAATTTATTTTAGATGTGGCTCATCATTGGTTGTTTTATATAATGATGGTTCTCACATGTCTTGATTGGAATGACTTCAATGGACATGATCAGATCGATAATTAAGTCAATTAAACCATGAGACTAGTTATAACTGGTAAGATCCAATATTTTTTAAGACAATATTATTTTCATCCAATCATATGCCAATCTATTACACGTGTTAGATCTAGTCAATTCATATGATAGTTCCTATGAAATCCTCAAACTCAAAATTTGGTTAATAGGTTTATCAGCTAGGCTATAGATATATCTATCTAGGCTAAATCTGAAATTGTGGGGGTGCACTAAAATGTATTTAGATAAACCACTTAACCTATGGAGTACACGTTTAGTCAATGAATATTTGATAAATGGGTTGACATGAAGGTTTTTACCAATAAAGGTATATGATGAATGTTGTGGATCAATATGCACATGTGTTACATTGACATCATGTAGATTTTTGAAACAAGATATCTGGAATCAAACTGATTACATGTTTTGATGATCTAATTGGTAGCCATCGAATAAATGTTCAGAAAGAAAATTGTTAGTGTTTTGAATTCAAAAGATAATTGTTGGGTCAATGAAATTTTCAGGCTATATTTTATTCTCATTGGAAGCTGGTTTTGGACATTTGGAATTGGTATTCATATGAGACTATAAGTTCATTTGATGAACTATGTTGTTTTACCATCAACAAATGTATCTATTGGCCAAATTTATGCACTTATGGAGCCCATTGTTCAATCCATCGATCAAGATACTTGATAATGAACTTAAACATTTCTCCTCCATATTCAGTTGCTAAATATCCATTGATTGTATTGAATTTTAATTACTAATTGATAAATTGGCCAAACTTTCATGTGTTATGGAACATATGATAACATGATAATGTTGCGATATGATTACATGAAAATAATACTATATTTTAGTTGTCATATGTCTATGCATGACAGATTACTCCAGCTTTTTTGTATTGTAGATACAATAAGGTCAATTGACTTTACTACCAGTTAGTTGAATGGTGGGCTAGTGAAGTTGCTTGAATTGTAAGAGTACATTCAAGGCTAAGAAAGTTGATTGTATTCAGAGTCGGTAATACAATAACTATCATAATAAAAGTGATGCTCAATATCTGTTACTTGATGGAGTCATAATTGTTGACTCTGTGAGGTTAGAAATGAGTTCAGTATGCTTTGGCTTAAAATATGAATAATCAAAGAGGTTGCAACTGACTGTCAAAGACTTGATTGAGGAGCAAAAGGAGAAATCAGCATAGGCAGATGATCATTTATGAGTAGCTATTTGATGAGGCAATAGCTTGCCAATACGATGATCCCTAGCTGATCTGAAAGGATGATTAGCCACAATGGGAACTAAGACGAGTGGAGGTAAAAGGACTACGGGTCATAAATCCTTTGACCAAGTGACTATCTAAAAGATTAGTCAATGATACATCGTAGGGAATAGGGCTGAGCCTAATATATGAGATACCAGTGTTGGCAACCCAACCTATACAAGTAGAGATCCTATTAGATAGGTTCAATAGGTAAACAACAAGACACAAGGTAGACGATTGCACTGATGTAAATGAGCCCCTTCTATGGTCTATAGTGCAAGCAGCAACGCAGAAAGATGAGTTTTTAGAACTCTTAATGAATCCATAGCCATATATTTGGTGGTGTATACAGTTTCTGCATACACTTGATGAAATTCACCTATATGGGTGTGGAGGTGGAGGCCGCTTCCTATGAGAATCTAGGCGAATTCTCTAGAGCACTCATGAAATTCAGGTAATGGTGCATGGCCGAAAAGCACCGAACCGCAGAATCACTTGTAACGGAAAAGTTGTGTGAGTGACATGTACTTGCGATCTACATCAAAAGGAATCAGGTTTAAGACTATGGTGTCACCTGATTCTTGTAGACCGGTCATGTTTACTCTAATGTTGGTTCAAGTCTATAGTGACACCGGCATCATTGCACAACTCTTCCATCTTAACCTGAAACGTCAAAAATTTTGAAACATGTGGGGGATTGTTGTATTTTAAATTATTTTAAAATAATTTAGTGTTTCAAAATATCCATTTGTCATAGGTGCCCTTTGGATGTGTCTTTTCACTTAAGTTTGAAAGGTTGCATCCTTTCAATTTTTGTTTTGAACAGTTATGTCTTTTGGAGCCTAAGGGTCGCACCAATTGGATTTAAATCCAATAGTCACAACCCTTTGTGAAAGGGTGTCTCTACACCCTTAAGGGTGTCTTCACAAAGTCTATAAATAGACTTCTAATTTTAAGTTTTGAAATAAATTAGAAAATCAAGTTTTCTCTTAAAAATGTGTTCAAGTATTTTCTAGTTTGGGTTAAGACTACAAGTGGTTCGAGCCCGTGTACAGTGAGTGCACCGCTGGGACTGGGTCATAGTCGTTGTATCCTGGAGGTCGATTTCTTTAGAAACCTGTTGCACTTGGGACGCTGTCCAAGGGGAGCAAATTCGATTTCAAGCCAAGTGACTCACGTCACGCCTCAACTTATACAAATTGATAAGTTTTTTAACTTTCTTATTTTAATTTTATATGATTTTAAATAGTTTTCCAAAATCCAATTTCCAACACAGACCATATAAATCAAATGTGTTCACCTGGAGGTCTTGTTTATCTCATATGTTTGCCATGTCAACACGTGGAAGGCTGTGGAGGGGCTGGGGTGGACAATATACATCAACTCCAAGGTGGATGAGTGCAAGTCAGCACATGGGTGGAACTTCTTGACAATATACAACAACTTATGGTTGGGTCCTGGCCGATCTAAGATAGCACCCATCTCCAAGATCATCTGCAAAAGTTCTTCAATTCACGTGCATGAAATTTCTATGTAATTATGCAGGATAAGTTCTTAGTGGTGATCACAGAAGCATTGATTACATTAGTACATGGTCTAGAAACTAATTTTGATACTGAAATGGCTGCAATGACACGTGTTCCATGGGGTACTCTTGAAAGTGTTGGTGACCAATCAGAGTATTGAAACAGACAGATGAGATTTTGATTTCCTATCAGGTTGCACATGCAAACAGACATATAAGATTTTGATTTCCTATCAGATTTTTCCCTGGGTGGATGGGGGTTGGGTCTTGAGGGGAGGGTTTGGGTGTTTCATTTCGGTGGATGGGAGGTGGTTATTGAGTGGTGTGCTGAGTGGATTTGGGGGATTTTGGAGGGAATTGAGATTGGTGATGGATTGGTTTTTGGGATTTGAATTGAGATTTGTTAATGGGTTTGGGGGTTATTAGAGGGGAACGAGAGATGGTTTTGGATGGCAACGTTAGAGTTGATGATTTGGGGTTTGTTGTTTCAGATTTGATGAATTTGGGGGGGGGGGGGGGGGGGTGTCTGTCTTGAAACAATAGAGAAATGCTTATTTCAGTGAATAAGAAAATGCGTCTACATGTATGATTTGTACATGATCTTGTGCTTATTCAGTGAATAAAAAATGCATCTACAAGTATGATTTGCACATGATCTTGTGCTTATTTCGGTTTTATTATTACTATTTGGTTATTAGCATTGGAATATTGGTATCTATTGATCTATCGTTGCCTCTTTGGGATAGCTATGTTGTGCATGTATCTAGTTGTGATGCTAGTTGATGGGAGTTCCATATAATTTTTCTTTTTCTTTTTATTATTGAATTTCGACTCTGATGTTTCTTCTTTTATGTATTTGTTTCAAACATTTTTTGAGGTGTAGAGAGATGTGGCTTGCAGGCATTCTTGATGACTTGGACCAAAGAAATGTTTATGAGTACTTAAAAGGAATGGTGAATTGTCATCGGATGCATCTTTTTTATGTTGTTAATCAATATAGAGCCATATTCTCCGATGATACATCTGGAAGTGAAGAGAACTATGATGGTGGCCTTCTTTTTAGTTAGGCTATGCATCAAATTACTTCTCACCTGAACACTTTGAAGACCATGCTCCCTAAGATTACTAAAGGTGGATCACTTTCAAATATCCTTGATCAGTGCATGGTGAGAAGTTCTCCTTGTTGTTTTTAGTCTACATGGTTTTTATGTTTCCATGCACCTTGAAGTACTCTTTATCAGTTATTTGGTTACGGCGGCTGCCTGAATTGTTGTTGGGATGAGGGGATAGACAGGATTCTGCTTCAAAGTTGTGCATTTGTTCATAGATTTATTTTCATCCCAAGCTTTTAATCTCTGATGCTGCAAATGATGTTGGTATTTTTGAAAATCTGATTTTTTGCAGGAGGGATAGCTTCCAATGATGTGTATCAAGATCAGATTCAGACCCAGACTTGTACAAGTCAGCTAATGCACCTGCCACCACATGTGCCAACATGGCAAACAGGTGAAATATCCAATCCATCAATCAGGTGGACTTCACTGTGACGTTATTGCTTAAAGATAAAGGTGATCTATTCAGTAGGTGTGCCCTGATATTAGAAATAAGTTGACAGGTTAAAAAACATCAGTTGTTGGTTGAGCAACAGAAGCAACAAATCTACATAGTTTGATTTCATGTCTTCGGTGCTAGTAAATGTATGTTTTCATCATGTGCTCTTACATTGTCTCGCTTGAACATGTGTCTCCACTCCTCAAGCTTCATTCTGAATTCCTTCACATCGCCAGAATTTGGCTGCTTAAAAAAAGTCAGTCATTATAATGCACACAGCATTACAGCCAGATTTTCTGGATTTTGCTGAATAATAATAAGATTCTTTGGAAGATATTGAGAAGAGAGTCAAGAGCACAGAAAAAAATAAAAATAATCATATAATATATGAGAATTGTCCCACAATTATGTCTTTCAGTACTTTGGTTCCTTAATCATGGATATCAATAAAGGCAGCAAGAAAACTCATTAGAAATGGAAGCTAAGAGAATAAAACAAACAGAACAGAAGAGATTCCAATTCGTACAAATTTAAAGCACTTTCAAGAAGAAAATTAGTGGTTGCTTGAAAACAGAGAAAGAGCGTGCACAATGCAACATGAGTACACGGCACATGATATGTACCATTAGATTATAATTCCAACTAAAAATTATAAAAACATATGCTCAACCATGATTAAGGTACTAGAAAGAGACTGCATGATATGCTGATTTTAACAATGAATCATGACTACAGAAGAAAGAATTTAACAATGGACATGAGGAAAGGGCAAGCCAAGATGAACTATGGCCATATCATGGACAATGAAACAGAATCATGATTCCATACATAACATTGAAGTTCCTGATTATTATTATTTTTTCTTTTAAGAGAACTGTTAGGAAAAATCATTTGAACTTTCCATACAAGGAGCATGGTTATCATACGGGCTGTAACTTAACGGCTGCTACGGCCTTTTAATAAAAAAAAGAAAAAGAAAAAAAAAAGATCTCTATCACCCCGTAACGCGTAATGGTTCCTACCATTATTGTTTCTAAAAGGCCGTAAAAGTTGTTACGTAACTGTTTTTTAATACCTTGACAGTGAGTGTATGACTAGTATTCATTCCTTTCTACGGCTCCACACAAGGAAATTCTTAGGTGATCTGATTCAATTTGATAATGCTAAAAACTTACAGGAGGAACGATTGGAATCAGCACCAGGTATAATTGATTAACCGGCTGATAATGGACTTTTTCCCTTCCAGACGCAACCCGAGCAAAGGCGGTAGTACAATCATCGGTGGAACTATAGGATCTGATTTTGATATAAAAGATGTAATTTATAGCTGAGGTATTGTTGATGCTTCATTGGAAGAAGAGATTGTCTTTTTTATTTGTATTACTTTAATATTGTAGTTTTCTTTCTTCTGATTTATAATTTCAAATTGTGTGTCAAATATCTGGAATTGTGAGTTTATTGAATTCAATGAATTAGAATATTTACAGAAAGGTTTTGTTCTGTTATCATTTCTTACTCAAAAATTTTAGATTTCATAGTAATAGGTTGCATCTGTCCTGACCTGCTAGTTTGATTGAAATTCTGAATTTTCTGCTTCTTTGTATTTAATGATTCATTATGAATTTTGTTTGAAAATTTATTTCCTTAGTCTACTATGTGATTTTTCAATTTTTCTCAGTACATCAGATCTTCACTTATACGAGAAGAAATCAATTTTCTGATACATGGATTTTAAAGGATTTTAGATGTGGAATGGTGCTGCAGTTGGATTTCTTTGCATTGCTCAAAAGCTTACCTTAGCTTTTTAAATACTTGCTCAAATGCTTTAATTTTCATGTAGCACACATGTTCAAGTGGAATGCTCAGATCTTGATACTTTGTCTGAGATAGATGGACCCCACATTCAGTGCTTAAGAAAGGTATTGGTCTGTTCATTTCAAAACGTTTATGTGAGATACAAAATACAAAAGTGATTTGTATATGTGGGTTCTAGTTGCATGCAGTGGGCAGTTGTATAAATACTGGTTGGTTATTCCTGGAATTACATTACATGTTTGCTATAGGATTAGATCACACACATGCCACTTTGACAGGTGTATGATGTGTGAATGGGCTTTCTTACAGGGTCCAAAAGATGGGACCCGACCCATTAAAATTGAGTTAGGTCCATCAGGTACCTGTAGGTCTGAGTAACTATTGACAACCCTGCATGTACGGGTTTAGTCTTTGAGAATTTATCCATTCCAATTTCTATTGTGGTTAAAAAGTTTGTGTTGAATGCCTAACCTTTTTTTTTTTTTTTCCCCTCATTATTTCAGGCCCTCAATGCTACCAAACTCTGAGATGACTTTTCTGGCTTATGTAACATATGCAGCTGATCAGATGGCTGGTCCAGCTGAAATTTGGTATGTTTATTTAACTACAAATCCAAGTAAATGGATCTTTATGAATTGACCTGGACAAGTAACACTAGTTGTAGCCGTGGCTCCAGCTCAAACTATCACTGAGTAGTTACAATCTAGGTTTTACTTGGGTTGTGTGTCGTTGTAAATTTTCTTGGCAGATGAATGTATGGGGCCTACATTCTCACCCTCATAACATTATTTCTTTTACAGCGAAGGAAGCTCATGAGAGGCTAAAAGTAAGTATCTTAGAGTAGGATTTTTTTATTCGTACTTTCAGGATGCTATCTTCAATATTTTTTTTAAATTCTTTATCTTAAAAATAGATATGATATGTTTCTGGTGGCATAGAAATTGCTTAAATTGTCTCATTTTGGACAGTTCAAGGTTAGATGAATAGTATGCTTTCATATAATCTATTTAGATATTCATGCCTGATCCGCGGTCCATCTACTCGTTTCTCTCTGGATATGTTTCTTTCGTTCCGTATCTAATACCAAATATCTTTACATTGCTTCAGATATTTGGCATCGGAATGTAATGTAAGATCAACTTATCTGGAGAGGCATGGGGAGATGCTGTCGGATTTTCGGCGTGTACGTTTAAATGAGAATATGAAAGTATTACAATCTATCCAACCTTGGATGGGTAGCTAATTTAGGATTTAATTAAGTGGTGGTCTCTAGAAGGTGGAAACCACTATTATGACTATGACGAAGCTGTCCATTTCCTATGAATGGCAATATGGGTGGCCTTACCATTTGGACAGGCCCGTGTTTATGTATTAAACATTGATGGAGCAGACCTAGATGTGCGTCGAAGCTATCCGGATGTTGAGCGGGGGTCCCTGAAAGGTGGGAACCGTTGTTATGACCATGATGAAGCTGTCCATTTCCTATGGACAACATTGGAGTGGCCTGACCATTAGGACATGCCGTGTTTATGTATTAGCTCGAATTTGTTAGAGTAGACCTGGATGTGCGTCGGAGCTATCCGGATGTTGAGCGGGGGTCCCTAAAAGATGGGAACCGCTGTTATGACCATGATGAAGCTGTTCATTTTCTATGGACAACATTAGAGTGGCCTGGCCGTTTATGTATTAACTCAAATTTGTAGGAGCGCCCGTGTTTATGAAAATCTTCATTTATGCTCGAGTTAATTTTGTGTAATTTGAAATGAGCTTAATCTTAACCTATAACCTAAACCTTAACCTAAACCTATAACCTATAACCTAAACGTATTCTTAAATCCCTAAACCTAAACCTACACCTAATCCTAATCTCAACTCCCTAACCTAAACCTAAACCTAAACTTGAAAACCCAAACCTAAACCCGATCCCAAACCCGAATCTGAATCCCTAAACCCTTAGCCTAAACCTAAACCTAAACTTATAACCTAAACTTAATTCACTTAACTTAAACCTACACCTAAACCCAAACATATAACCCGAACCTGAACCCGAATTCTTAAACCTAAACCTATAATTTTAGGGCCATGGTGCCAAGCTCATGGTATCCGCTAGAGCTGCCTTCAGCCGATCTGTCGCTGGTGAGAGCGTCCTACGCCAAGCTGATATCGTAGAGAAAGAGGTTCAACAGCTACGGGGCGCCGTTGACGAGATCAAAGACCAGCTGGCGAGGCAGAGGGAGGAGCAGGAGAGGCAGAAGGAGTATGAGAGACAGAGGGAGGAGCATGAGAGGTAGAAGGAGGAGCAGGAGAGGTAGAGGGAGGAGCAGAGGAGGATGGAGGAGATGTGGGTGGAGCATGATCGACGGATGTAGGAGATATTACAGGTTCTCGCTGCACGCTTACTCATCGATGCCCCACCACCTCTGCCTTCATCTGATGCCCTACCACCTCTGCCTTCATCTTTGTGATTTTTTATATTTTATTTATGATTTATTTTATACACGAATGTTAAACTTATATGTATTTGTGCGTGGATGAATGTAATGTGGATAAGATTATTTGTGTATGTATGGATGTGGTTTGTGTTTGGATGGATGTAATTTGTGTTTGTTTGAAAAAATGGGAATGTGAATATAATGAAATATATTGTAACGGGGGTATAACATGAATTTGACTTTTACCTACGAATATTTTCGTAGGTAAAAGTTTCATCGACGTACATTTGTTGACGAAGTTTTCAGCTAGCTACGAATAATTTCGTAGATAAAAGTGAAATTTCCTCCTTCAACAATGGAGAATCGTCAGATCTTATTTACTTTTGCTCTGGACACTAACCAAAGACATCTGGGGAGTGAGACTCTATGGGGGTTTCTAATGCAAATGATTTTAGTAAATGTCATCCAACCCATGTGATTTCTCTACTAGGGATACTTGCAGGATTTTCAAGAAACTGATTTTTATTAAAAATATGCAAATGACTGATCCGTCTTCCCATAGTCAGCGGCTGAGTTAAGAATCTAGATCTGCGAGGGATGATATATTTGGGTATGACAATTCAATTTGCTTTCCTCTTATCCCAACCATGATCAAGATCGGTTGGGCAGCCATGTTCAAGATTCCGAACTGTCAATCAGTTCCATCATCTCAATTATGTAATGGGACTCGTTGAGGAGAAATAAGATTTAGAACTCTACTGGGGATTTTTTTGAACCTTTCGTGGGTTCTCCGCTAGGAGTATATTTTTGAAATTTTTTTTTTTAATGATCTAATCCATCGAATTTGTGAACTCAATAGTCGCAATTGATACCTGTTTCTATTGGAGTATTTTTGTGATTTTTAAAAATGATCTAATTCATCGGATCGTGAAATCAACGGTTGCAAAGGTGCACCAAAACACAGCACAAGGGGTCTGGTAGAAAACGACGTTTAGACATCAAGCACCCCTTTTGAGGGGGCGCCCAAACAGGCACTTAAAGAGGCTCTAGGCTAGCTCTTCACCTTAACATTGAGAGCTCAGGTTCATGCCCAAATTACCTGCTAAAACAAGTCTTTGTCGCTGCAAAAGCAAATCCCACCAAAGGGTCATCCAGTGACTGTGATTCTTAGACCATGCCCTTCGTGAGCGGTATCTAGACCAACATAAATGCATGCTGTGTGTAGAAAAGATACGTACCTATGAGTATGATCCATCACCGTCTACTAGTAAATGATATAATTCCTGCAATGAAGTAATGGAAATAACACAACCATGGGGCAAAAAGGAGTACAAAGAACGGCTTCTGTTTATATTTAATAAAAGCCCAAAAGTATAAAGGAGCATCCACAGGAAAAGTGGGTGAGTGTGCCCTTGCATCCAACAGACGACCCCACTCTAGCCCAGTGGGAAAATGCCCCTGCATTAATCACCCCTGGTGAGGAGTCTCGAACACGAGATCTCCTGCTCTGTTACCAATTTAATGCAGGACAATTAACCACTTGCTCTAAAAGCTCGAACTATTAGAGTATGACAAGTTAATCCCTTTATCTCATAGCCCAGGCCCCACATCTCATGGGTTAGGACCTCGGCCGAACCCCCTTCGTGGGCCCCAAATCACATGGGCCGCCCACCCCGAGTGTGTCCCTGCATCCCACGAGCTACCACACTCGAGCCCGGTGTGAAATGCGCATTAATCACCCCTGGTAAGGAGTCTTGAACACGAGACCTCCCCCGTGGGCCCCAAATCGCATGGGTCACCCACCCCAAGTGTGCCCTTGCATCCAACAGGCGACCCCACTCGAGCCCAGTGTGAAAATGTCTCTGCATTAGTGAAGCCACCTTCCCTGGGTGACCAGAGTTATTGATGTGGTGGCCGGTCAATGTAAATGGAAAATGACTAATGGTATGTATATAATAGGGTCCAAATGGAGAACTAGGATTTTCTGATGGGAGGATATTAGGATCTCTCTCATCCACCATTAGGCCTACCATATAAAGAATATGATAACCAGAGGAGCCCCATGTGTGAAATGTGTTGAGCCGAATAAAAGCATGATCAAGCATTATGTATTTCCTCTAAATGGAAATCTTAGGAAGACACTCATTCCATCTGCAATTACATGCAAACATAGATACATTGTCAGCGAGGACCAGTCTGCCATCATGGATCTCCCCATTGTGTCCCACGCGCGGGTTGGTCTGATGATCTGAACCATCCATCTTCTGGGTGCTACCTAGATGAGATACATTGGAAACTTACATTTTACGGATCATTCTGACCATTGTTGTGCATATCTGAATGTGGAACATTAAAAAGTAAGTTTCAATGGCTCACAAAAAAGTGCACAAATCAACGGGCAGGATCATGCTTTCATCATAACAATTGGAGCAAATGCCATTCAAAATAGCGCCTCTAGGGATGGATGGTTATAACAATATTCAAACCTTCTCTGCATGTTGCCTCATGGAGTAATAGATGCTGGTCCTCATAAGTCATGACATAGGAAAGAGAACTGATTTTTCAAGACGAGAATAGGCAAATTAACTGTAGAAGCAACACATTTTCAAGACGAGAACAGGCAAATTAAATGTAGAAGCAATACAATTAAGGCCAGAGAGAGAGAGAGAGAGAGAGAGAGAGAGAGAGAGAGAGAGAGAGAGAGAGAGAGAGAGAGAGAGAGAGAGAGAGAGAGAGAGAGAGAGAGAGAGAGATCACCTCCTTTGCACCCTGCACCTCTGATACTATATCCAAGTTCTGGAGGAAGCTTTAATGCACGTTTCCCACCTAAAGAATATTCAAATAGCTTAATAATCCCTTAACGCTTTCACTAGAGAATGACACGGTCAAAAGTATCATCACATGTTTACATACCAGCAAGCATGAGTGGAATTCCATCGCCACCCAATATACCCTGATCCCACCCTTTAATTACCTGCATATATTGTTCCCAAGGGACACAGAAGAGCAATCAATTCTAACAAATCGGCTCGAAATTCATGCGATCCATAGCACTCATCCCACTAATGCACATCCCTAATCATTTGATACCATTCCCCCAAGTAATTTTATGAAAATTTTGAAACTAAATTCCGACGAATAGTGTACCGATTTGTTGACGGACAACTCGAATGCCCCCAAATCGACCCCAAATTCATACAATCTATAGAACCCATCCCACTAATGCATATCTTTATGCATTTAACATCATTCCCCCCAAGAAAATTTAGGAAAATTTTGAAATTAAATTCAGATGAACAATGTAGTTTATTAAAGGGACCACTCGAATGCCCTGAAATTCATGTAATATATGGCACTCATTCCACTGATCCATATTCCTAAGCATTTGGCATCCTTCCCCCAAGTAATTATAAGATAATTAAAATTAAACTTGGATGAACAATGTCGCTGATTTGGGGGACCATACAAATGACCCTAAATGGACCCCAAATTCATGCAATCTATAGCACTCATCTCACTAATGCATATCCCTGAGCATTTGACATGATACCGCAAAAGAAATTTTAACAAAAAAAAAAAGAAAAAGAAATTAAATCATATTAATAGTGTCGTTGACTTGGGGAACCACCTGAATGCCCCCAAAATCGACCCGAAATTCATACAACGTATGACATTCATCTCACAAATCCACATTTATAAACATTTGACATCATTCCACCCAAGTAGTTATAAGACAATTAAAATTAAACTCGGCTGAATAAAGTTGCCAATTTGGGGTCGAAAGACCCTAAATCAATTACAAATTCATGCAATTTATAGCTTATCTCACTAATGCATATCCCTAAGCATTTGACATCCTTCCCCCCAAAGAAATTTTAAGAAAATTTTGAAATTGAATCAGATGAATAGTGTGGTTGCTTTGGGGAACCGCTTGAGCGCTCCCAAATCTACCCACAATTCATGCAATCCAGGACACTCATCCCACCAATCCATATATGTGAGCATTTAACATTATTCCCCCAAATCCACTCGATATTCTATAGCATTTGACATTATAAGACAAAATTAAAATTAAAATTGGAAGAAATATTCGTTGATTTTGGAGACCGCTTGAATGACTTTAAATCAACCCTAAATTCATGCAATCTACGGCACTCATCCAAGTATTTGGCATCAACGCTTCCAAGTAATTATAAGAAAAAATTGAAATTACATTTGAATGAATAGTGCTACCGGTTTGGGAAAAACTTGAATGATGATTTGGGAAAACACTTGAATGCCCCAAATCAGTCCCAAATTCAGGCAATCTATAGCACTCATCTTACTAATACATATCCTTAAGCATTTGACATCATTACCTCCAAGAAATTTTAAGAAAAAGTTAAAATTAAATTCAAATGAATTGTATTAACAATTTGGAGCACCATTTGAATGCCTCCAAATCAACCTAAAATTCATACAATCTATGGCATTCAGCCTACTAATGCATATCCCTAAGCATTGGGCATTATTCCTCTAAGTAATTATAAGAGAATTGAAATTAAATTCAAATTGATAGTGTTGACGATTTGGGGGACACCTAGAATGCCCCAAAATCAAGCCAAAATTCATGTACTATAACATTAATCCCATTAATACAATTCCCTAAACATTTAACATCATTCCCCCTAGGTAATTATAAGGAAAAAAAAATTAATTAAATTTGGATAAGAAGTGTCACCAATTTGGGAGCCCACTCAAGTGCCTCCAATTGGCCCATTCATACAATCTATGACACTCATTCCACTAATGTAACAGCCTGAGATTTCACAACCAGAGTTTATACCTGTGCTTGAGAAAACAGGGTGTTAATAATGTACAAACTAGACGCTATGAAATCGCACCCTATTTTTTTCGTTTGGTTTACTTCCAGATATATTCTTGAAGGTAACATTCACAAGAATAAAATCAATTGTAATGATTATATTGCATCAGAGTAAAAGAATAGTCAAAGGCCTTCCTAATGGAAGCTTATTACATTCATCGAGTTCGCAGCAGAAGTTTAAAACTAAGTCATGAATTGTCTTCTTAATCTTTCAACATAATCTTTTTTAGGGAGATCGTTCACTAGGTCTTCAATCTGTGCGTCACCTGTATAATCTGTACGGTTGGGAGAGGGTTAATGCCCTACTCATAGTGATGGTTATCCTTTAAGATTAACAATAATTCAAGAGATTCATGAGAGCAAAATAAAGGTTCTGATACGTCAAGTATTCCACACTACAAGAGGTATCAATGCACAAGCAATCTATATGAGGTGCATGCCTAGTAAAGTATATGCGGTATATCACACTTAGCGATCGCCATAATATGGAATATGATTAGAATTATTGCCCCGCATCCCATACTACGGAGATTCGCCGGCGTGTCCCACGTTTAACATGGTTTTACGTGGTTGTCCTAAGACGAACACCACACATGACCAGGTGAATCTTGCAACCCAGATTGGAGTGACTAAAGCGACAACCAACCCCCAAAAATCGAAAAATGAGCGACTAAGCGACATCCAGTTCCCCAAGAAAAACTGGATTGGAGCGACTAAGTGACATCCAACCCCCAAAACTAGAAAAGGAGCGACTAAGCGACATCCAGTTCCCTCAGGGTGTGTTTAGGCGGTGGGATTAGAAGGGATTAGGTGGGATGGGATTCAAAAAATATAATTATTACCCATAGCAGGGATTGTCCCCTGTTGCCATGGGATAAGATTAATGCCATGCTTTGTTGGTAATACGGTGGTACATTGAATGGATATACCCACCATCATTTGAAATTACTAGAGCAACACACATCTGTTATATCTAAACCGTTCATTTGTTTTATAACCTCATTTTATGGCATGGGCTTAAAAATGAGGTAGATCCAAAACTTATGTGGCTCCAAAGAAGTTTTAAACGGTAAGTATTCAATCCCCATTACTTTCTATGGTGGGTTCCACTTGAGCTTTAGATTTACCTAATTTTTTGGCCCATGCTCTAAAATAATGTTGAAAAATGGGTGGACGGTGTGGATATATCCCACACATCATGGTGGGACCTACACAACTTGTTAACATTGAGTGAAATTGGCACGAGACCCAATGCAATTCCATTTAATCTAATTCCAAGCTTTTCCATTCTTCCCAAACATGGAGTGGAATTGGCAGAGGACCAGATGAATCTCATCCCACCTAATCCCTTCTAATCTCACTGCCTAAACACGCCCTAAACTGATGTGTCATGTATATAGAACGATTTACACACACCAGCTGTTGCACTCTCACCTGAGAAACATGGAATTACGTGTCGCCCCAGGGCCGCTACCAAAAATGCATTACGTCCATGATATTTATTCGATCGCTAGAGGGATTCCCAACATAATACTTGCACTTACAAAGAATACAAAATGAATCATGGGGGTTCTGGAATATTAAGACACATGCCCAAGCCTTAAGGATAGATAGCTCAAGGCCAATTCAATAAAGAGAAGAGTGACAATGGTCAACTCAATAAAAAGTGGCAATGGCCAGTATAATAAGAGAAGAGTGACAAGGGTCAACTCAATACTAAGGGGAGTGGCAATGGCCAACTCAATAAAGGAACGAGTAGCAAAGTCATCTCACTAAAGGGACGAGTGGCAAAGCCAACTCAAATAAAGAGACGAGTGGCAGAGCCAACTCAATATATTTGATAAGGTAAGCGTAGGGCTTGCATCCATGGCCCCACATAAAATTAGAGAAATCACTTATAATTGACACCATGTCATAATCCCAAAAGGGCCGATAATCGTTGATGATATCAACTAAATCGATTGATATGATAATTCTCAGAAAACATATAAACATGAAAGGCAGGATACTTTACATCATTAAAGGCATGAAAAGGTAGGATAATTCACAACCTCAAAGGCGGGAAAGGTAGGATAAATAATCTTAATTGAAGATAAAGGGAAAGTCTTTATAGAGACAAAATAAATTTCACCGACTTAAATTAAAGTAAGCTTAAAGGATAAAACCCTCACCTTTGATTGTCTGATCATCCACTACCAAGGCTAAATACTGAGAGACACCCTTTAAGATCAAATTATATCCTAATTCACATGGTTTAAATGGCTAAAATTATGCTAGGTCCCGATTTATGGTAGTGTTAGATTAATCAAATGAATATGAAAGAAGACCTTGGTTAAGGTATGGTCTAGATGCACCATATACCTCACAAGTTGATAAATTTCAACTTAAAGATCCTGAGGTTCAACGACTTCTTTCACCGAGTCAACTCAGTTCGACTCGGTAGAACTCTATACGTAGTTTCTAAAATTCATACTCGAATCATGGAGATTAAAAGGAACGTTTCTTTAAGTAATCTACTTACAACTGGTGCTTGCTAGAGAAAACTAGTCTGAATCTGGGATCCGACCAGCGACTCAACAAGCGGCCTCTCTTTCTTTCTCCTCTTTCTTTCTTTCTTTTTCTTTCTTTCTTTTTTTTTTTTTCTTTTCTTTCTCTTTTCTTTCCCTTTCCCTTTCCCTTTCCTTCTTTCTTTCTTTCTCTCCTCCTCTCTCTCTCTTGCTGCTGCTAATCGGTTGGAGCTTTCTCTCTCTCACGTTTCTTTTCCTTCTTGCTATCCTCCTTGGTGTTCTCCACGCCACGGCGTGTAGTCGTTTTTATAAGTAGTGGGAAGTCCTTCTAGACTCTTCCTACGAAACTATAATGTCGTGCGTAGACCGCACACTATGCATTGTACAACACAAATGCCAGACGCGCTAGGGCCCTGTTTTCTTTTTTCCTCGTATCATTGATCGGGACTGTCCAAGGGTCACTGATCCTTTTGACCACTTTTGCCAGCGTGGAAGGGATCGGATCCCATGCTTTAGAAGATTGGACGGCTCGGATGTGAACCATGACCCTTTGAATGGATCGTGGTTGTCATGTAGCAAGGGTCGAGGTTGTCATATTATATGAGTCGTGGTTGTCATGGGTCATAGTTGCCAAGTTAAATGGGTCGTGGTTGTCATGTTATATGGGTCGTAATTGTCATGGGTTGTAGTTGTCATGTTATATGGGTCGTGGTTGTCATGTTATATGGGTCGTGGTTATCACGGGTCGTAGTTATCATGTTATATGGGTCGTGGTTATCATGTTCTGTGGGTCGTGATTGATATAGGTCGGGGTTGTCATGTTATATGGGTCGTAATTGTCATATTATATGAGTCAAGATTGATACGGGTCGTGGTTGTCATGTTATATATATCGAGGTTGTTATGTAACGTGTACAGTTCGGGGTTGTAACATAATAAGGGTCGATGTTGTGATGTTATAAGGATTGGGGGTCATGTCCTGACATTTTAGGGCTCACCATAATGTTTATTTTCCATTCACGGTGAGATGGCCAACAAGGTAGATGGATCGGATCTCCCCATTGTGGGCCTTAAGCTATGGTACCAATGATTTGGTAGAAAAGGAAGTGAACACGTTGAAAACCACGATCCATTCAACATGACAACCACGACCTATATAACATGGCAACTACGACCCATGCAAACCACAACCCAAATGGACCCACATTGATGTATGTGTATAATCTATGCCGCCCATCCTTTTTGTCGTGTCATTTTAGGCGTAGGGCACAAATATCAGCCTGATCCAGCGCTCGTGTGAGCCACAAAATAGAAATTATTGGTGGCTGTTGAAACTTTCCAGGCTCACTATGATGTTTGTTAGAAGTGGACGCTGCCCAACTCTGGACTTTTTGGGCCCACGGCGAGCTGGCCAACAAGGTGGATGGATCAAATTACCCCATTGTGGGCCACAAGCTACGGTACCAATGGTTTCGTAGAAGAGGAAGTGAACACGTTGCAAACCACATGACAACCACAATCCATGCAACATGACAACTACAACCCATGCAAACCACGACCACCCAAATGGGTCCACATTGATGTATGTGTATAATATATGTCGCCCATCCTTTTTGCCGTGTCATTTTAGGGCTAAGGCCCAAATAACAACCTGATCTGGTGCTCGTGTGGGCCACAAAATAGAAAATAATGGTGACTGTTGAAACTTTTTAGGCTCACCGTGATGCTTGTTAGAAGTGGACACCGCCTATTTCAGGACTTTTTGGGCCCACGGCGAGCTGGCCGACAAGGTGTATGGATTGGATCTCCTCATTTTGGGACCATTTGGGTCGTGGTTTATATGAGTCGTAGTTGTCATGTTGCATGATCGTGGTTGTTATGTTGCATGGACCGTGGTTTGCAACGTGTTCACTTCCTCTTCTACTAAACCATTGATACCATAGCTTATGGCCCATAATGGAGTGATCTGATTCATCCACCTTGTCGGCCAGCTTGCCATGGGCTCAAAAAGTCCTGACTTGGGTTGTGTCCACTTCTACCAAACATTATAGTGATCCTAGAAAGTTTCAACAGTCACCAATATTTTCTATTTTATGGCCCACACGAATGCTAGATCAGGCTGATATTTGTGCCCTACTCCTAAAATGACAGGACAAAAAGGATGGGCGGCATGGATTAAACACATTTATTAATGTGGGCCCATTTGGGTCGTGGTTTACATGGGTCATAGTTGTCATGTGTAAAGGCCGAGCTCTAAGTCCTAGAGGGGGGGGGGGGGTGTGAATAGGACTATGCCAAATAAAAAATAAATGTGGAATATAAAGGCAGATAGCACAAATAAATAATAAGATAGCACAAGTAAATTGCAACCTCAAAAGCACTAGTCTTGAGAGGTTGATACACACTTGGTTCTAAGGACAACCTAACACCAAAAACCAAAAGCTTATGGCAGGACAACCTTACTAGAACGTAGGTAAGTATCAGAAACTCAAACTGAGAATGGGACAAAGGAAATAAACTAAGTTATTACAACATTACCACAAGTGCATAAAATAAATTATAATATTCATCACATGTGCATAAAATAAATTACAACATTCATCACATCACATGCATCACCATCATCCAAACTCCAAGAATTATAGTGGTTCATGTGTGTACACCAACTGTTCGCAAATAACCACACAACTACTCCACTCCCAATATCCACACCCATGGGATATTGGCTTTCACTATAAAATAAGGTTTTCCAAGGTTCACCTTAAAACTTCACAATTGTGTTTTTTAGTTAGGCTTACACATTTACAAAAATCCCACACTTTGAGATTTTCTGACTGATCTCAGACAAAATCAAAAGATGAGATTTTCCTGGCCGAATCTCACAAACCAAAAATAAAAAAAATTGAAATACTTATCTGAAGATTCCGATGTAGACGTAGATGTTCAATGTCCAATCTCACAAATGAAAGGGTTCTAGGTCTAAATGATTTTTAAATTAAATCAACCTTGGGCTAGCTTGATTTGATTATGATCTCAAAAGGGTAAATCACAATTTCCCTTTTTAATACAATAGAGTTGAATAAATAGATCACAAAATCAAATACAAAAAGCTATAAAAAAAGAATCTAAAATGAATAAGTAATAACTTCACAATTGCAGAAACTTAACTCTCGGAGCGATGGGTTGATTAGGCTTGGAATAAATGAAAAACTTTGAGATTTGTCCTCTATTTATAAGTAAAAATTCTATTCTCTCGACTGGTTTAAGGGCTGGTTCGACTGGTCGAAGCATCAACCAAATTTTAAAATTTCTTGCACGATAAGATAAACCCGTTACTCAACTGGTCGAATTGTCACGCCCCAAACCCGGGAACGAACAGCTTCCGCGATGCCCTGAATCCAACACTCGACTTCTATACACCAAGTCCTGAGTTCGGCGCACTACAAGAAAGATTTTTTTGCCTAAATTATATACACACACACACACACACACACACACACACTAATACCTGAGCATGAAGATCCATGATCAAATTACCAAGCAACACTCTCCATTATAAGTCTTGATGGTTACAAGTACAAAGCTTTTCAAAAGGTACATAACGTCATCATTGCCAAATCAAAAGATATATACAAGGCATCGAGAAGCTAAGTCTTCCAAGCTACTCTAACCCTGAAAAAATTGGAAAATAGGAAGCTTAGGCAAATAGCTTAGTGAGTACACACGTGTGTGCAGTGTGTCCTACATACAAGCAAAATAAATATGCTACAAGGGAATCATATATGTGAAAGGCATGTACCATGTAAGGTGTGATATCAATGTCAATGCAATGCATATGCATCATAGTAATACTCCGAGTTAATACTACCAGCATCACCAAGTCATATTTTCAATTTTCCTATACCACGGCCATAACCGTATTACACGCATCCATAATCATATCATCATCATCATATTGTCATGCCATAATCATACAATGTTATAGTATACAATATAGATCAGCTATGCAAATGAGGAATCATAAAGAGTCAAATATCAGATGCCAAGGATGCAATGCAATAAACATTCCTGATGAGTAACACAAATAGCGTTAGCCATACCATATGTAACAGATGTAATGTAACATGCAGTGCGAATGGAATGACCATGCTGGAGTATGAAGTCAGGATGGTAGTACGTAGTATTGCAGGCTATGGGGTCCATCACAAGGGACTTCTATACAAACCAGTCCCATACCTAAATTTTGATAGTCAGACTCAATGTAGTAAACTCCTGGTCTCAGGTTAGTTGCGCGCCCAAACCGAAATCCTGGCCATTGCGAAGGTACACGTACAAATAATTGCGCACCACTAGCCTGAGTGGATAGTGAATGAATGAGTATGTAACTCCTGCTCAATAAGTCTACATATCAGTACAGTTCCTCTCTAGGATCATCACCGGAGTTTAGTACACTCCAAATGGCACTGCCGCTCTCCCAGCAATACAGTCCAAGTGAGTGTAAGAAACTTCACTATCCGCCTGGCTAATAGTCTGTCAATACCTATCCGGCACGTCGATAGCGGACCCATTCACGAGCTGGTCAAACTCAGCCTAGCTATGCCCCCTACCCTCGGGCGGGTAAGGCCACACCCCCTCCCAACCGACTACGACACAGTGGGATACGCGGCCTCCTGGTATCCTGCACTCGGGCACTCATGTATCCACTCGGTCTCGACGTTGGGGCGTCCTCTGGTACCAAGAGGGTTTAGGGATTTTCACCCAGGGCCATCTATGGCAGCCTGATGCTAGAACAAATTTCTGGTGTCCCGTTTGGTCATCCACGATATGTCTGTGGAGGCTACAGCCCTGATGTCGCTAGGGCGTACAGTAATCATAATGCAAGATGCATGAGTCATACAATCCAGTCATGCAGTAATTCAGCGCATACCGTGTACTCATGTGAGATAATCTCCACCTATCAGGGAGTCTCATAATCGTCATGCCCAATGACATATGCAATGGTCAACCACCTCTTATAACAAACATGCAGATGATGCATATGGGCATGTATTATGATGCTATGCTATCACATACTCATAATCGGCATCGACAATCGGAATCGGTGAGAATGGGCCTAACAAGGCCTAAGGGAAGGTCACAATGTGGACATTCAACCATCATTGCTCGTCAATGTGGACATTTAACAAACATTGCTCCCAAGGAGTGGCCCACATAAGTATCAATACATACATCATGGCAAAATCACACATCACATCGGTCCTCATATACTTCGCTTTGGGTCTCACACAAGAGCCACACATTCATCGCATTGGGCCTTACTCATGGGCCGTATATACATCACATTGGGCTGTATCATATGGCCTTACACATCGCAATGGGCCTCGGCACATGGGCCATGAATACACCAAATCAGGCTAGTTTCACAACTCATGTGTTTCAAATACACAATAGGTGGGCCCTACACATGGGCCTCAAATACATCATAATGAGCTACAACCCATGGGCCTAAAATACATCTCAATGAGCCACGCCCATGGGTCTCAAATACATAACATTAGGCCTTGCTCATGGGCCTCGAATACATTGCAAGTGGCCTTAAATCTATTTCACGGGTAGGCCACATACCTGGGCCTAATACATGTCACTATGAGCCACATCACATGGGCTGGAAATACATCACAATGAGCCTCATCATATGGGCCGGAAATATATCTCAATAGGCCTTGCCCATAGGCAATGAATACATGGCTACACCAATTATGATAAGTCTTATACTACAACCACTTCACACGTCGCATAGTTAATGGCTCATATTCGGTGTCGCATGGTTAACGGCCACAACAATCATAAATCTACTTAGATAAGTAGTCACACGATTGCCCCAATTTCCATACAGTTAGGTGGGCTATAAAAAAAATCAAGCACTCACATGTAGTGGTCCACACAACTTCCACCAATCCACACTACTAGTTGGGCCACCCAAGATCCCAAATTCCTATAGTGTAGTGATCCATATGATTCCTACCAACTGACGGTCTAAATGAAGAATAACCATTACAATGGGTACCATGAAAACGACTTGAATTGCAGTAAATATATAGGCAGCCCCACACTCTAAAATGGTCTAATCAAAATAGATGAATGGTTGGTAAAACATGTATATTAGGTGGTCCATGATCGCTTTAAAAAAATAGATGGATAAATTTCTCACAAACATTGCTGTAGCTCTAGGAAATATTTAACGGTGGACAAGTGATCAATATTGCTCCTGTGGCATGAGATTTGGATCTGACTAGTCTATGGGACCATACCCTAAATGATAAGGATAAACCAATGAATGACATGGATCTACATTATACTAAAAGGAAGTATCCCAGCATATAGGGGCACATTAGAGCCTAAGAATTTCCAATGATTATTACTATTGTTTCTACTTGTAGCGTGGCCTACCTAAAAATTTGAGTTCTACTTCATCTTGTGTCCACAGACAGGAGGTGGGCTCACTTCCCAAGTGACTGGAAAATATATAGGCAGTGTGGGTATACAACACATGACCTAGGTGGGCTTCACATGCATCACATTATGTCCAGGGAAGCTTTCATTGGTAAGCATGCAATTCCCTTTCCTTATTATTATTATTATTATTATATTTGGTATAATTGTGGGTCCCGTTAACATGGTGGGGTTCACCCCATGAATAATTTATACAACAAACAACATCATAACTGATACCACCCACTAGATGAATGAAATGGATTTAAGGTACATATGTCGGGTGGGACTCATAACACATGGATGGTCTAAATAATGGACGACTGGGATGTAAAATACATGTAACGAGTTGGCTCCACGATCTAATGGCTGACCCAACTTTGGTGGCAGTCACACATCACGGTAGAACTCAAAGGATTTTATTCCCACTGTTTCTTATAGTGTGGTCCACTTAAGGTGTGGATCTGCCTCATTATTTTTCTCATGACTTAAAATGGTCTGAAGGAGTGGATGAATGGCCCAGATATACTTTTCATCACCAAGGTGGGCCCCAGAAAAATCTAAGTATTTTGAATACAATTTCCACTGTTCAACTGGCATGGCCTATATGAACTTCAAATCGGCCTGCTTTTTGGGACCATACAATAAATGGGGCTAGTGTACATCATGGTGTGGCCATGATCAGCCCCACAAAAATTTACCCCAAATGTGGACGTCCAGGGAGAACGTCACCACCTTCAAGCCCATTATTTTATTATTATTATTATTATTATTATTATTATTATTATTATTATTATTATTATTATTAGTATTTATATATTTCTCATCAAGGTGGGTCACTTGAGAGATCCAGTCCATCCATTGTGTGTGTCCCACTTGGTGGAGGGGTCAGTCCAAGTTTCAGATGCATAAAAACTTCAGGTGGAGCCCAGTAAGTGATTTTATATATTTTACCCATGTCTGCACATCATTTTAGATGGTGTGGTCCACCTAAGTTCCGTGTACGGTTGATTTTTGGCGTGACCCATTTTTAAGAGGGGACCCATCAAATGCACGGTGTTGATGCTCGACACACATCAAGGTGGGGCCTGTGGTGGGGCCCACTTCCCTGCCCGTTCCAATGCATGCGTCCTCTAGACGCTGGACGTGCTTGACATCAGCAATGGGCTGACGCCCTGTGTATTTTTTTTTTTTGTTAATTTTGTTTTCTCAAGTTTTACCATATGTGGGGCCCATATCCTGACAATCCACTCCATCCGTTGGACTTTATGGCCTAAGACAGATCTAATAAGTCCAATATTCAGTATTTTTCGACATACAGAACATCACAGCAGGCCCTAACAAACTTTTACTTTTAAAACAATCATTTTGATGATGTAGCCTACCAGAGATTTGGTTTGGCTTCATTTTTCGGCTCAATGCCTAAAATGAACTTGGGAATCGGATGGACGATGTGGATTAAATACATACATTATGGGTGGGGCCGTTATGGACCCACACAGCTTCCCTTCTTTCTCTTTCAAACGGGCAGGGGCGTCTAGACGCTGTAGCAAGCAGCTTTCAGCCTTCCTGTCTTTTTTTTTTAAAAATTTATTTATTTATTTATTTGGTGTGTGTGCACGTGTGTGTTTGGCCAGCACAATGGCCTCACTTTGGGATGATTTGGATGACCTACAAAAATTCTAGTGGGGCCCACAATCAATGGGTCCCACATAAAGTCTATAAAAAAAATTTATTTCTTTATGAAATTATTTATTATTATTATTTTTTTAATATGTATTTTCCCATGAATCCACACCATTAAACAGATCATTATTACATTATCATCACCATTATATGTATCATCACCATTCTCCCATGAATCCACACCATTAAACACACCATTAAACATATCATTCTCCCATATATCCACCCCATTGATCACATCACACCATTAAACACATCATTATGATCAACATTTTTCCACCATACAAAAACACAACAAAAAAACACAAAATAAGAATGAGTAGGGTGGGTGTACTCACCTTGATGAATTAAATGGATGGTTTAGATGGATGGAAGGGATGGAATTGATGGTGTTGATGGCCCACGAAAATCACTCCTCTCTCTCTCTCTCTCTCTCTCTCTCTCTCTCTCTCCATGGAAAAATGGTGAAATGCTAAGGGATAGAGGGGTATTTATAAAGAAATGGATAAATTTTTGGTTAAGTTAGGCTAATGTGATTAATATTAGCTTAGGCTAGAATTATGGTAATTAATGCATGCTTTGTAATTAATGTTGGATTAAAGAGCATGGGATGGCATGGTGTGATGATGTCATGCATAGTGTATGACATGGAGAAAGGTTGACTTTTCATGCACATGAGAGCGGAGATGTATGGGTGTGTGACATCACACACATGGGTAGAGATTCTCTCACCCATGTGTGGCATGTGCATGTGTGTATGACATGTGTTATGCACATGTGTGGAATGAAATACATGGCGCCATGTGCACATGATACACTTAGTATTCTTCACGGCGTATCTCACTAACGGAGTATCACACCGACGCACGAGTGGTACCTGCGCGATCGCGGCGACGGGGAGGTCGATATGAGATAGGTTTTGAGGTCTTGGGGTTCTGGTCAGTTGGGTGTGTACTATGAATGGCCAATCCATGTCTAGCTAAGGGTGTCGATCATCATGTACATAAGCATAGAAAATAGTATGGAATGGATGGGGTGTTCACACGAGTGGCCTACTCGACTGGTCGAGTGAGACTAGAAAAACTTTGCTGGACTTTGAGTCGAGCACTGCACAACTGGTCGAGCACTGTTCACTCGACTGGTCGAGCGGTGTCCACGACTGGTCGAGAGTCCAACAGAATATCTAGAAAATTCTCAACAAATCTTAGACTGGTCAAAAAAATTCCTGAACTGGTCGATCCAGTGCTTGGACTAGTCGAACAAAGGCTAAGACTAGTCGAAGAAAAACCTATAAACTTATATAATGACCCAAATTCAATATGCAATGAATATGACCTAACCTATGGTCAATCTAGGGTCATCCATACCTTGTTTGTGAGTTTGAAACATCGAAAACATTGATCACTGCGGTAACTCATTTACTTAAAGTACATGAAGCTTGTCCTTGAACTCTTGAACTTGAAGTACATGAAGCTTGAGCTTGCGTTCTTGAGACTTAAGGTTGTGATAATGAACTTGAACTTGAGCCTTGAATTTCTGTTCTTGTACTTGAGCTTGTAGTCTTGAACTTTGACAACATTCTTTAACTTGAATATGTAGAAAAGTTGACGATGACGAAGTTGACTTAAAGTGCATGAAATTGATCTTTCCATCTCATCAAAACAAGATACAGATTCCAAGTGGTTTGGCACAACCAAATTTGACAATACCGGGTGCTATATCTACAATATAGCATTTATAGTTGTCATGTTGCATGGATCATGGTTTGCAACATGTTTACTTCCTCTTCACCAAAACCATTGGTACCGTAGCTTATGGCCCACAATGGGGTAATCTGATCCATCCACCTTGTTGGCCAGCTCGCCGTGGACCCAAAAGTCCTGAGTTGGGCAGGTCCACTTCTAACAAACATCACAGTGAGCCTGGAAAGTTTCAATAATCACCAATATTTTCTATTTTGTGGCCCACACGAGCGCTGGAACAGGCCGATATTTGTGCCCTACCCCTAAAATGACACAACAAACAAGATGGGTGGCATAGATTATACACATACATCAATGTGGGCCCATTTGGCTAGTGGTTTGCATGGGACGTAGTTGTCATGTGCATGGATCATGGTTGTCATGTTGCATAGATTGTGTTTTGCAACATGTTCACTTCCTCTTTTACAAAACCATTGGTACCGTAGCTTGTGACCCACAATGGGGTAATCAGATCCATCCACCTTGTCGGCTAGCTTGATGTGGGCCCAAAAAGTCATGAGTTGGGCAGGGTCCACTTCTAACAAACATCACAGTGAGCATGGAAAGTTTCAACATTCACCAATATTTTCTATTTTGTGGCCCACACGAGCACTGGAGCAGGCTGATATTTGTGCCCTACCCCTAAAATGACATGGCAAAAAGGATGGGCGACATAGATTATACACATACATCAATGTGGGCCCATTTGGGTTGTGGTTTGCATGGGATGTAGTTGTCATGTGTATGGAACGTGGTTGTCATGTTGCATGGATCGTGGTTTGCAACGTGTTCACTTCCTCTTTTACAAAACCATTTGTACCATAGCTTGTAGCCCACAATGGGGTAATTTGATCCATCCACCTTGTCGGCCAGCTCGCCGTGGGCCCAAAAAAGTCCTTAGTTGGGCAGGGTCCACTTCTAACAAACATCACAGTGAGCCTGGAAAGTTTCAACAATCACCAATATTTTCTATTTTATGGCCCACACGAGCGCTGGATCAGGCTGATATTTGTGCCCTTCCCCTAAAATGACACGACAAAAAGGATAGGCCGCATAGATTATACACATACATCAATATGGGCCCATTTAGGTCATGATTTGCATGGGACGTAGTTGTCATGTGCATGTATTGTGGTTGTCATGTTGCATGGATCTTGGTTTGCAACGTGTTCACTTCCTCTTCTACCAAACCATTGGCATTGTAGCTTGTGGCCCACAATGGGGTAATCTGATCCATACACCTTGTCGGCCAGCTTACCGTGGGCCCAAAAAGTCTTGAAATGGGCAGTGTCCACTTCTAACAAGCATCACGGTGATCCCGAAAAGTTTCAACCGTCACCATTATTTTCTATTTAGTAGCCCACACGAGCACCAGATCAGGCTGATATTTGGGCCCTAACCCTAAAATGACACGACAAAATGGATGGGCGGCATAGATTATACACATACATCAATGTGGGCCCATTTAGGTCATGGTTTGCATGGGTCGTAGTTGTCATGTTGCATGGATCATGGTTGTCATGTTGCATGGACCGTGGTTTGCAACGTGTTCACTTCCTCTTCTACAAAACCATTGGTACCGTAGCTTGTGGCCCACAATGGAGTAATCCGATCCATCCACCTTGTCGGCCAGCCCGTCATGGGCCCAAAAAGTCCTGAAATGGGCAGTGTCCACTTCTAACAAGCATCACAGTGGTCCTGGAAAGTTTCAACAGTTACCATTATTTTCTATTTTGTGGCCCACACGAGCACCAGATCAGGCTGATATTTGGACCCTAGCCCTAAAATGACATGACAAAAAGGATGGGTGGCATAGATTATACACATACATCAATGTGTGTAACAGCCCGAGTTTTCACAGCAAAGTTTGTACTCATGCCCAAGGAAACCGGGTGTTAATGATGTATAAACTGAGATGCTTTGGTAAAATCGCACCCTTTTTTTTTTCGTTTGTTTACATCCAGAAACATTCATGAAAGTAGCATTCACAAGAATAAAATCAACAGTATTGATTATATATCATCAGAGTAAAAGGAATAATCAAGGCCTTCCCAATGGAAGCTTATTACATTCATCAAGTTCACAGCGGAAGTGTGAATCTAATTAAATAATCTAGCTTCGAATTCTTTCAGCGTAGTCTTCTACAGGAAGTGGGCCCTCTAAGTCTTTAAACTTGTACGTCATCGGTATAATCTGTACGGTTGGGAGAGGGTCAATGCCCTACTAATAGTGAGGTTATCCTTTAAGATTAACAATAATTCAAGAGATTCATAACAGGTAAAGTGAGGGTCTGATACATCTCGTGCTCCACTAACACGAGGGTATCAGCATACACGAACAACCTATATGAGATGCATGCCTAACAAAGTATGTGGGGCTCATCATACGTAGTGATCATCACAATGTGGATTACAATTTATAGATAACTGGCTTGACCCGCACTCTCACTATACGGATATTCACCGGCATGGCCAACGCTACCGTGGATTTACAAGAACTCCTCAGAGCACACAACACATGAGTTTGGTGAATTACTTGACACAATTTGTTCATGGAGCGACTATTTGTGACATCCAATCCCGGGGTGATGTGGAACTATATTAAAGAATTACCTACATCGATTTGTGCACCACTACCCAAAGGCTCAAGGACTTACGTGCCCCAAGAGGGTCTCTACCTAGAGCGCATTACGTCTATGATAGAATATTTGAATCACTAGTTGTGATACATCTTACACATCACTTGCACTTATAGAGAATATAAACTGAATCATAACGAATATAACTGAATCTGAATCATAACGAATATCAACTGAATTATGGAGGTTCTGGAATGGCAAGACACATGCCCAAGCTGTAAAGATAGACGGCACGAGACCAACATAATAAAGAGAAGAGTGACAATGGTCAACTCAACAAAAGTGGCGATGACCATCATAATAAGCGAAGAGCAGCAATGGCTAACTCAACAAGTAGACGAGTAGCAGAACCAACTCAAATAAAGAGATGAGTGACATGGCCAACTCAATAAGTTTAATAAGGCAAGGGCAAAGCTTGCATCCATGGCCTCACATAAATTCAGAGAAATCCCTTATAATTGACATGATGTCGTAATCCCCGCAGGGCCAATAATGTAATGATAATAACTGAATCAATTGATAAGATAATTCCCAAAAAAATATAAACATGAGAGGCAAGATGATTCACATCATTAAAGATACAAAAATGCAAGATAATTCACATCATTAAAGATATGAAAAGTCAGGATAATTCACATCTTTAAAAACATGGAAAGGTAGGATAAATATAATAATTTAAATTACTGTAAGCTTAAAGGATAAAACCCTCACCTTTAAAGTCAAATTGTCCTCATCCTATGCTAGGTGTTTCTGCATACTCCTTCACATTCAATCTTATCCTATCTCATAAGATCTACAAGGTTTACAAGGTTAGGATTAAATCTAGGGTTATGTTTATGGCCTAGATATAGGGCTTAACTAATTCTTATTTCAGAAAAACTTGAATCAAGACATTAGATATTACATACTTTACCTAGGCCCTGACTCAATCCCAGGACTTGGCGAGTCAACTCAGTACACCATCTCTTTCTATCTTTCTTTCCTTCCTTTTCTTTCTCTTTCTTTCTTATTTTTCTTTCTTGCGTTTTCTCTTTCTTGTGCAGCGGACAAGGCTTTTTATAGCCGGCAATCCTGAAATTCCTTACGCAATCTAACTCGGAAATTTCTTACGTAACTCCAGTTATGTAGAGCGAAACGGCAGGTCTGGTTTACGCAGAGCAGTGTGGCTGGAATCTTGCTTTCTTGGAATTTCTTTCTTTCCGATTTCTTTTCTGACTACTGGACGTTCGATGGCCCAATAGTAGATTGACTTCATACCGCTGATCGGATAGCCCAGTTAAGTGGAGGATTCCTGTCTGTTTCAATGGTGGATCGGCACCGATGTGCATTCTTCATGTTAGGACGTCTACAGGTGGATCAGATTGACCGTGGAATTTTCTCTGGCCCACTGGATCTAATATCAGCGCAAACCTTTGAAGCTGCAACGAAGCTGCCCTTCTGCACGGCTGTGTAAGAATTCATTAATGTTTGCTGTGAAATCCGGCGAAAATAGGGGATTCCTTCTCCTGTTTTGTTTTGGGCCAGATCTCTTCTCTTCGTTCTTGGTCACGGTTATTGATGAACGGTCCAGATTCATTCGTAGCTTCCTTATGATGGGTCCCACCGGCATTTTCAAACCAACGTTGCTTGTTATGTCTTGACGCGGAGGCTTCTCCTATGACAAAACCTGAGTATTCATACGTGTGCAGTCCCGCATGAGGACGACTAGGGTTAGGACGAACGTGGGCCCCGAACATGATGAACGGTTTGGATTCGCTACGTGAGCCATGATGGTGGCCCATAACATCTCTCAAACATATACAGTCTGTCCGTTGCGAACAGAAGATGAACAGAGAGAGTTCTCTCCTTATTGTGGTAGGAGTCGGGTCAGCCGTGTTTGACCTGATTTCCCAATTCCGGTGCCCTGCCAGTGCGCCTATACAGTGTGACCTCAGGATCGATTGTGGGGCCCACAGTGATGTGTGTTGTTGAATCTACACCACTCATTTGTTTTCTTCATATCTTTTAAGGGGTTGAGACCAATATTGAAGCATATCCGACGATCAGGTGGCCCCTAAAATTGACGACGGAAATAGGGTCACTTCTATAGTGATCTAAGGACTGAGTTTTGACATGTACGGTTAGTTTAGGCTAATTAAGCATGGTATAAAGTTTCACGTTATACGGATCGTGGGAACTGAGTGAACAAGAATTCAAGGGTTTAGGTTAGTGGCATTATCGTAATTAATAATAATCTAAGAGTTTTGGAGAATATGATGGTTCTACATGGTTGTGGTCGTGTATCTAAGCATTCTCATGATGGGACCTATGTCTACATCCTTATGGATAAAAGATCACACATTAATTCAACTTGAGGGAGTGTACATGTACTAATCCCTGTGATCAATAGTCGGATGACTTGATTCAGGATATAGGTGTAAGGTAAGGATGGTGAGATTTGTATTGTATGCATGTACAAATTATACTAACTTCTTGGTAATGCTCGAGGACTTTCGATGCTCGAGTATCGAAAAGTTCGGGGCGTTACAATGTGGGCCCATTTGGGTCGTGGTTTGCATGGGTCGTAATTGCCATGTTATATGGGTCGTGGTTGTCATGTTGAATGGATTGTGGTTTTCAACGTGTTCACTTCCTTTTCTACCAAACCATTGGTACCATAGCTTAAGACCCACAATGGGGTGATCCGATCCACCCACCTTGCTGGCTAGCTCACCTTGGGCCCAAAATGTCCTCACATGGGGAGTGTCCACTTCTAACAAACATCACAATGAGCCTCAAAAGTTTCAACAATCATCATTATTTTCTATTATGTGGGCCACACGAGCACTGGATCGAGCTGATATATGGGCCCTAGCCTTAAAGTGACACGCCGAAAAGGATGGGCGGCATGGAGTATACACATACATCAATGTGGACCCATTTGGGTCGTGGTTTGCATGGGTCGTAGTTGTCATGTTGCATGGATCGTCGTTGGCAACATGTTCACTTCCTTTTCTACCAAACCATTGGTACCATAGCTTATGGCTCACAATGGGGTGATCTGATCCATCCACCTTGTTGGCCAGCTTGCTGTGGGCCCAAAAAGTCCTGACTTGGGCAGTGTCCACTTCTAACAAACATCACGATAAGCGTGGAGAGTTTCAAAACCACCACCCATCTGGCATGACAACCACGACCCATATCATCTGTCAGCCACAACCCATGTAACATGCCAACCATTACCCATGTAACATGATAACCACGACATCCCAACTGTTGATTGGGTTGTACAGACATAGATGAAGGGAAAAGGCAAAGATCAGCTTGATCCAGAACTTTTATGGCCCCCAAACAGTTTTTAATGGTCTATGGCACTCATTCAACAATATTGTTTCCTGTAATGTGGTCCACTTGAGATTAGGAAATACATCATTTTTGGACTCATACCATAAAATGATGGGATTTTGACCGTAATGACCTCGAAGTTTGGGCAAATTAATACACATTTGCAAGGGGCGGTGAAAACCCCTAACCCCATTCTTTTGAAAAATGGAGTAGCTTTCCTAACATTTAAATGTCACTTGCAGATTAAATGAAAAATGAAAAATGGGTAGCACCCAAATGTGCCTCAAATATTGATATACGATGTTGTCATCCTGTATAGTTTCATTTTTTGGCGTAGATGTGTATTTGTGGGTATCTTACTTCTATATTTGGTTGCCTAATGGTGTCTCGTTGCTGTCGTAGCCCGGCCAGAATCCAGAGGATTAAAGGCAGATGATGATGCAAGAGCTTCAAATGCAGGTCACTCAAGGGAATGGCCAGGGTGTCACCCCTTTTAATGGCTTGAGCACAATGTTCTCTAATCAGGCAGTTCCTCCACCAGTTCAATCATACCCAGTGCAACACCAACAGCCGCATCAAATGCCACAACAGCCACACATGCTCAACAATCCCCACCACCCTCATCTCCAAGGCACCACCAACCCTAACTCCCACCAGCATGTTGCGCAGCATGCCAACAACGCTAGTGAACCGAGATCTAATATCCGGTCTCACCCACAAAATGATAAATAGAAAGAAATATAATCTAGAAGTAGAATCTAAGTATACCAATAAACCACAAGACAAAATATATGTGGAAAAATCCCAACAAGGATAAAAAAAAACCATAGGTGCAAACTTCCACTATGAAGAAAAACGAGATTACAACTAATGTACTCACCTTAGGCGTATAGAAAACCCTTAACCTTTCTTTAGAAAACCTTTTTTCATACCCTAAAATAACCCAAGACCCTTATTTATAGTTTACGCAACTTTCCTTCCGCACTCTTGCGAAACCACCTCAAATTTTCACAGTTCGCATCAAATCCGCGCACAAATCTGCGTAACGTCGACTAGTCGAGAGAAGTCCTCGACTAGTGAGAGGGTCACTCGACCGGTCGATCATGGGCCTCGACTGGTCGAGCACCACAGACCCAAAAAAATATTGCTCACTGGACTTTGAGTCGAGAGAACCCTCGACTGGTCGAATGGGCCACTCGACCGGTCGAGCAGCGCCATGGTGTGGCTCCACACCTCAACAACCTTCCACTTGGAGACACATCACTATAAACCTTCGTCTTCTACATCTAGAGTGCACCACCTCCCCGTCTTAAAGCCTGAAGACCAATCAAAGTTGAACAGAGCTTCAACTTCTCCCGTGTGACCTCCTTGGTCAGCATATCCGTAGAAATCTCACTTGTACAGATCTTCTCTAGAGCAATCGATCCATCTTCCAGTAACGAACGTATAAAATGATATATAATGTCAATATGCTTGGTTCTTGAATGAAAGGCTGAATTCTTAGCCAAGTGTATTGCACTCTAACTGTCACTGTACAACTTGCAATCTGTTTGCTTCTTACCTAACTCTTTCATGAAACCTTGCATCCACACCACCTCCTTGCACGCTTCTGTAGCTGCAACATATTCTGCTTCTATTATGCTAATGGATACTATCTTCTATAACTGAGAGACCCAACTAACTGCAACACTACCCAGAGTGAAGACATACCTTGTAGTGATTTTTCTGTTGTCGATATCTCCTGCCAAATCTGAATCTACGTAGCCTTGTAGCTTGATTTTCGATCCTCCATAACACAGCCTTATATCCATAGTACTTACCAGGTATCTGAGGATCCACTTCACAGCTTCCTAATGTTCCTTCCCGGGGTTGTTCATGAACCTGCTAACAACTCTCACTGCTTGAGCAATATCTGGCCTCGTGCTCACCATAACATACATGAGACTCCCAATAGCTGATATGTATGAGACTTTAGCCATGTAGTCTTGTTCCTCCTGCGTCTTTGCACCTTGCTCCTTACAAAACTTGAAGTGGTTGGCTAATGGAGTGCTAATCGGCTTAGCACCTCCCATATTGAATTGATTAAGTACCTTGACTATGTACTCTAGCTGTGACGAAACTAGTTTCTTGTTTTCCCTGTCACGATTTATCCTTATGCCTAGGATTTGTTTTGCAGCTCCTAAATCCTTCATGACAAATTCTCTAGACAGTTGTCTTTTAAGATCTGAGATGTCCTTCATGCTTGATCCGTCCACAAGTATATCATCAACAACGTACAGAAGAAGGATGATGTATAAAGTATCAAACTTCTTCAAATAGCAATAGTGATTTGCATGACATCTCCTAAAACCGTTTCCCGACATGAAACTATCGAACCTCTTGTACCATTGCCTTGGGGCCTGCTTCAAGCCATATAAACTCTTCTTCAGTCTACACACCTTGTTCTCCTTTCTTGGTGCCACGTATCCTGTCGGCTGATGCATATATATCTCTTCTTCAAGGTCCCCATGAAGAAAGGCTGTCTTAACATTAGATATTTTAGACATAAGTCCTCTGTAGCCACTATACTCAAGACCATTCGAATCGTAGACATTTTCACTACTGGTGAAAATATTTCAGTGAAGTCGATACCTGTCTTTTGTTGGAACCCTTTCACAACCAATCTAGCCTTGTACCGTTTCGAACCATCGTGCTCCTCTTTCAATCTATAAACCCACTTGTTATGAAGGGCTTTTTTACCCTTACGTAGAGTGATTAGCTCCCATGTACAATTAGAATCAAGAGAGTCCATCTCATCATCCATGGCTTGCTCCCAATTAACCCGTGTATCTAACTATAATGCCTCTTTAAAACTCTCTGGTTCACCATTATCTGTCAGCAGTAGATAATATAAGGAGGGTGAGTATCGGACCATGGGTCTCCTCTCCCGAGTAGACCTCTTCAAAGCCGGTGTCTGCGGTTTTGCCTCATAATGCTCCTGTGCATGATCATCCTATGGCACTATAACACCCGTGTCCGGTAAATCTTCTAACTCTACGAATTCTCTCTCCTCAGCCTTATTTTGCTGCACACTGTCCTTATGCATCACTTTTTCATTGAAGATTACGTCTTTGCTTCTGATGATTTTTCAGTTTTTCGTATCCAAAAAACGTAGCCAAAATTATGCTGCTCGTAGCCTATAAACGTGCACCTCTTGGACTTCGTATTCAACTTGTTTCTGTGCTCTGCATCAATATGAACATATGAAATGTAATCGAACACTCTGAGATGTGAAAAGTTCCCTTCTTTTCCAGTCCACGTTTCTTCTAATAGCCCAACATCCAATGGTGTTGAGGGACTTCTATTGATGAGATATGCGGTAGTATTCACAGTATCTGCCCAAAATGTCTTGGGCAACCCTGCATATAACCTCATGCTCCTAGCGAGCTCAAGGATAGTCCTGTTAATGCACTCAGCCACACATTCTGTTGTGGTGTCCCTGAAATTATTTTCTGATGTTTGATTTCATTTGTTGCATAATACTCTTCAAACCTCTTACCACAGTATTCTCCGCCATTATCTGATCTGAGACATTTTACTGTTTTACCTGTCTCATTTTCTACCATTACTTTCCACTTCTTAAATACATCAAATATATCAGATTTATGATTTAAGAAATAGATCCATGGTTTTCTACTAGCATCATCAATAAAAGAAACAAAATAATATGAGCCACCAAGAGATGATACCTGTGCCGGTCCCCACACATCAGTGTATACAAGCTCCAACAGATGCGTTTTTGGAGCGCGTCCTATTTTCTTAAAACATACCCTCTTCTGCTTGCCATACATGTAGTCTTTGCAGAATTCTAAGTCAATAGACTTCAACTATGGTAGCTTCCCTTTTAACAATATCACTTTCATCCCTTTCTCACTCACATGTCCCAACCTCTGATGTCATAACTGCCCATTCATTCTAGTTGATGCGACTGCAAGTGAATTATACGATTCTGAAGTCACCTACAAAGTACCTTCCTTCTTGCCTCGAGATATCACCAAGACACCTTTTGTGATCTTCCATGAATCACTAGTGAATGTCGTCACATATCCGGTATCAGCCAACTGCCCCACTGAGATAAAATTTCGTCTCAAACTCGGTACATGTCTGACATCCTTCAATTTCAAGACATTTCCATCTTTCTGACTTAATTGAACGTCTCCCTTTTCAACATTGCTACACAACTCATCATCACCTAAGTAGACTCTCCCGAAGTCACCTGACATATAATCACGTAGAACTTCCTTACGTGAAGTGGCATGAAACGAAGCACTCGATTCTATAACCCAAGACTCATTCCGTGCATCAAGAGATAAGATCAACGCCTCTTTGTCACTCTCCTCAGATAGATTCACCAAATCCTTCCCCCCTTGAGAGCTTCCTTCTTATTTTTTAAGCACCCTATGATCACTCTAGTTAATGCGACTGCGAGTGAACTATACGATCCTGAAGTCACGTACAAAGTACCTTCGTTCTTGCCTCGAGATATCACCAAGGCACCTTTTGTGATCTTCCAAGAATCACTAGTGAATGTCGTCACACATCTAATATCGGCTAACTGCCCCACTGAGATCAAATTCCTTCTCAAACTTAGTACATGTCTGACATCCTTCAATTTCAAGACTGTTCCATCTTTCTGACTTAAATGAACGTCTCCCTCTCCAACAATGTTGCACAACTCATCATCACCCAAGTAGATTCTCCCGAAGTCACTTGACATATAATCACGCAGAACTTCCTTACATGAAGTGGCATGAAATGAAGCACTTGAGTCTATAACCCAAGACTCATTCCGCGCATCAAGAGATAGGATCAACGCCTCTTTGTCACTCTCCTCAGATAGATTCACTGAATCCTCCCCCCTTGAGAGTTTCCTTCTTGTTTCTTAAGCGCCCTGTAATCTCGTTTCATGTGTCCCTTCTTCCCTCAATGCCAACACCCGTCTTTGTCTTTCGGTCCCTTGGACTTCTTCCTCGACTTAGAACGTTCATATTTATTGCCTCCTTTGTTCAACGATCTTCCTCCTCCTTCAATGTTTAGAGCATTCCCTGAATCCCCTGAAACTCTCAATGTCTTTCTTCTAGATTCTTCGCTGAGAATTAGACCGGGCACATCATCAAATTTCAGTTTTGTCAACCCTGAAGAATTGCTCACAGCAATCACCAAACCATCCCAGCTGTCTGGAAAACTGGACAAGATCAATAATGCCCTGACCTCGTCCTAAAAAATAATGCTAACGGATTTCAATTGGCTCGTGACTGTATTGAACTCGTTTAGATGTTCAGTCACACTCCCACCATCTGACATCTTTATGTTGAATAGTTGTTTCATAAGATGAACCTTATTGGACGCTGAGGGTTTTTCATACATAGTAGTTAGGGCTTTCATTAATTCTTTTATGGTTTTCACCTTGGATATATTGAAGGCGATGCTCTTAGACAAAGAGAGTTGGATCGTTCCTAAAGCCTTTCGATCCAATAAAAACCATTCATCATCTATCATCTTCTCTGGTTGCTTCTCTTTTCCTCCTAGAGGAATATAGGAGTCCTTTAGATATAGATAATCCTCCATCTGCATTTTTCAGAAGGCAATGTTTGAACCATCAAACTTCTCAATTCTAGTCTTCCCTTCTTCCGTCATTGCTCCCACTTAAACTAAACCAATAGCTCTGATACCAGTTGTTGCACAACATGCCAACAACGCTAGTGAACCGAGATCCAATATCCGGTCTCACCCACAAAATGATAAACAAGAAGAAATATAATCTAGAAGTAGAATCCAAGCATACCAATAAACCACAAGACAAAATATACGTGAAAAAACCCCAACAAGGGTAAAAAATCATGAGTGTAAACTTCCACTATGAAGAAAAATGAGATTACAAGCAATGTACTCGCCTTAGACGTATAGAAAACCCTTAGCCTTGCTTTAGAAAACCTTTTTCCATACCCTAGAATAACCCTAGGACCCCTATTTATAGTTTAGGCAACTTCCATTCTGCACTCTTGCGAAACCGCCTCAAATTTTTGCAGTCCACATTAAATCCACGCATAAATCTCTGTAACCTCGACTAGTCGAGAGGGTCACTCGACCGGTCGAGCATGGGCCTCGACTGGTCGAGCACCATGGACCCAAAAAACTATCGTTCACTGGACTTTGAGTCGAGCGAACCCTCGACTAGTCGAATGGGCCACTCGACCGGTCGAGCAGCGCCCTGGTGTGGCTCCACACCTAAACACAGCAGGCCTATGCGATGCGTATTGCTAAGGAGAGGCAATAGATGTTACATCGGCAGCACCGCCACCACCAGTTCACCACTCCCAACGCTTCAATGCCTCATGCTCAAGCACCTTCTCAACACCCCATGCACCCACTACAAAACAGTTCTCCGATCCAGCAGAAAGTTTCTGCTCAGCCAGCGTCTCTTCCCCCTTCAATCTCTCAACACCCCTTAACACCATCATCATCATCTTCTCCGTTGAATCATATTCCTCAAAGCCAACAAAAGCAGCACCATGCATGGGCCACATGGACTCAGTCAGAATCTTCAAGTGGGTGGTAACCTTCCAAATCAGATGCTAAAGCAATAACAGCAGCGGCAACAGCAGCATCTTCAACAACAGCAGAGACCTCATCCACAACAACGACAACAATCCCAACAGCAGGCCAAGGTCATGAAGGGATTAGGCAGAGGGAACATGATGCTACACCAGAACCTCCCTGTCGATGCCTCCCATAGTCCCATGTGAATAGTAATATCCTTCCTACGGCCCCAGCAAACCAAGTTGCTGAGAAAGGGGAGCAGCAAGTCATGCATCATCTAATGCAAGGTCAGGGCTTATTTTCTGGCTCAGGTTTGATTCCCGTTCAACCAAGGAAGCCGTTGATGCCTTAAATGTCGAGCCAGGGTCAGCCGCAGCCACATCAGCAAAAGATGTTTTGTCGTCCGCCACAACCATCACCGAAGCAATTGCAGTAGATGTCTTCTCATCTAGATAACAGCAACCAAGGCCAGGCCCAGGTTCGTCCAAGTCACACATTATTGGGTGCATCCCAACCATCAATGCCTTCTTCTTCTTCACTGTCTTTGGCATACCAGCAACAGCAGCAGCTGCAGAGGCAGACAAGCCAGTCACTATTGGCTTTACAAAGCCTTAGAACCGTACACACCACAAAGATATAAAAATAAACACATTTTTTATTTAATTACTTTTTTTACTTGTTTTTCACTTGCTGCACACTTACTGTAATCGGATACACAATGTGCCTTTTATAGGCTTTTGCACCTACTGTGAAATACCTAATATGCCCTCATTCCATTAACTACATTTAATCAAGTTCTAACGGATGGAATTCCACTAGCCACAACATGTGGAAATTCCAAAAGCCATAACGTGTGGCTTTTCAATCATGTGAAAATTCCAGAGGTCGCTGGGGTATCTGAACCGTCCATTTGGTTTGGACGTTCCAACACTCCCCTTCAAACCAAAATCGGTTTTATTCCAAGCATTGACCTTAGTCGTCTGAATGTATCAGTCGGTAATGCCTTGGTGAATATGTCCGCGACCTGTTCAGTGGTGTGACAGTACTCCAATTTCACCACTTTCTGCTTGACTTGATCTTTGAGAAAATGGTATCGAGTGTCGATGTGTTTGCTCCTTCCATGCTGCACTGGATTTTTTGAGAGCTCGATTGCCGATTTGTTATCCACATATATAATTGTGGATCCTTCCTGCGGATGCTTCAGTTCCTTTAGCAGGTTTCTCAACTAAATCGCCTCATAGACCGTGGATGATACTGCAACGTACTCTGCTTCACATGTGGACAAAGCAACAACACTTTGCTTCTTTGAGTTCCATGTGAAAGCAGTCGATCCAAGATAGAATACATAGCCAGTGGTGCTCTTTCTTTCATCTTGGTCACCTCCCCAATCACTGTCTGAGTATCCATACAACATCGCTTCATCATCGTATGGATAGAAAAGACCGAATTCCATTATTCCTTTGACGTACCTGAGGATTTTTTTTGCGGCTAGCCAGTGTGATTCTTTTGGTGCTTCCATGTACCTACTTAGAAGCCCAACACTGTAGACGATATCCAGCCTTGTGATTGTGAGGTACCTTAGGCTTCCAATCAGACTCTTGAACATAGTCGAATCAACGCTTCTTCCTTCTCCGTCCTTTGTCAGTTTTAAGCCCATTGCTACAGGCATGTTTACGGCATTACAATCGGCCATCTTGAACTTTTCAAGCAATTTCTTGGCATACTTCTTCTGAGACATATAGATGTCATCATGTTGTTGCTTCACTTCAATACCCAGAAAAAAGGACATCAGACCTCCGTCTGTCATCTCGAACTCCTTAAACATGGCCTTCTTGAATTCATCAAACATCGATCGACTGTTTCCTGTAAACAACAAATCATCAACATACAAGCATGCTATAAGCATATCGCCATGAGCATTCTTCTTGATGTAAACTATATGCTCATATGGACATTGCGCGAAACCGTTCTCTTAAAGATAGTTGTCAATACGTGCATTCCAAGCACGTAGAGCTTGCTTCAACCCATAGAGGGCTTTCTTCAGTCGATACACCTTGTGTTCCTCCCCTTGAACAACAAAACCTTCAGGATGGTCAACATAAACCTCTTCTTCCAGAATTCCATTCAAAAATGCAGATTTCACATCCAGTTGGTAGATCATCCAACTGTGATGGGCTACAAGGGAGATAATCATCCTCACAGTGTCAAGGCAAGCAACTGGAGCGAAGACTTCTTCATAGTTCACCCCGTACTTCTGTTTGTAGCCCTTTGCTACGAGCCTTGCCTTGTAACGATCGATCTCATCATCAACATTTCGCTTGATCTTATACACCCATTTGACGCTAATAACTCTTTGGCCTTGAGGAAGTAAAGTTAGATCCCATGTATGGTTTTTCTCAATGGCCTGAATCTCCTCTTCCATAGTCGTCCTCCAACATTCTTCTACTACAGCCTCCTCAAATGTAAGAGGCTCGTGATCCACATACAAGCAGAATAAATTTACTTCCTCAGTTTCGACGTATATATCTTTGAGGCTTCTCATTTTGATAGGAGCCAAGGGTGAAGGAGAACTGGATGATGACGTGCTCGCTGAATTTTGATTTGATAGAATACTTCCAGAGGAGATGGAACGTATCGCTGGACTTTTGCATGCAGACGGTTCGGCGGAAGAGGGTGTTGCAGGTGTCTGCTCCTGGTTCTCATGCTTCTCTTCTTCATGTTCTTCAACCTTGATTTGATTTTCTTTGGCCGAATCTTCCTCGTTCAATTTCCAGGCTTCTTCCTCGCAGAATACAACATCTCTACTTACCGCCACCTATTAGTTACTGGGTTGTAGAGCTTGTACACCTTCGATACTTCACTGTAGCCGATGAAGATGCACTTCTCGCCACGATCATCAAGTCTTTTCCTTCTTGCTTCTATAACTTGAGCATAGGCGACATACCCAAAGATCCTTAAGTGCGCCACACTTGGCTTATATCCACTCCATGCTTCTTACGGTGTCTTAAATCTAACACTCTTGGTCGGACACCTATTGAGCAGATAGGCAGTACATGCAACTGCCTCTGCCCAGAAATTCTTCGGTAGAATTTTCTCCTTCAACATGGTCCTTGTCATGTCGAGAATGGTACGGTTTTTTCATTCCGCAATTTCATTTTGTTGTGGCATGTAGGCTGCAGTGTGATGTTGCTTGATTCCTTGATCCCCGCAATACTCTCGAAAGACATTTGAGGTGTACTCTCTACCTCTGTCGGATCTAAGGGTTTTGATTTTAAAACCACTTTTTTTTTTCAACAAGGGCCTTAAAATTTTTAAAAATAGTAAAAGCAACAGACTTCTCTTTGATTACATACACCCACAATTTTCTACTGAAATCGTCAATGAAGGTAATAAAGTATTTATTACCTCCAAGAGAGATTGACTCCAATGGTCCACAGATGTCAGTGTGAATCGACTACAACAGTTCTCTTGCTCTTCGGGATGCTCTACTTGAAAAAGAGTTCCTTTGCTATTTTCCAAGTGTGCACGCCTCACACACTTGTTCTGGAGCTTTAATGGTAGGCAAGCCATGCACCATGCTTGATGACGACAGAAGTTTTAGGCCACTGAATTTAGATGGCCAAAGCGAAGATGCCATGTCCAAGAATCATTCTTTGCTTTTCCATAAAAACACTTCTTGAGCATTGTATTTATATGGAGCGGAAACATACGACTCTTCGCCATGTGGACTTTCGTAATCAAATGTCCATGCATATCTCTTATGAAAAGAGAAGAATTCTCCATGTGTATAACATACCCTTTTTCGAGGAGTTGTCCGAGACTCAGTATATTAATTTTCGTGTTGGGCACATAGTACACATTAGAGATGTAGTTTAGAACACCATTCTTCTGAAATGTTTTGATTTTGCCTTTACCTTTTACCGATGTCTTTAACGAGTCGCCGAATGTCACATCACCATGAACTCCTTCTGTAAGTTTTTTAAATAGACTTTTGTTCCCGCACATGTGATTACTTGCACCTGTGTCGAGATACCATACATCTGGTCGATCACAACCTTTCTCTTGTGCAAGAAGCACTGTAAAGTCTTCTTGGTCATGACTTGATGCTTCAGCATAGTTAGATCGTTCATCGTAATCCACTGACTTGCTCCAACAATCCGAGGCATAATGGCCGAATTTGTTGCAATTCCGGCACTGAATATTTCTCATATTTCTGCGATCGCATACGGATCGACCTCTACCATTCCCTCTTCCACGAAAATTGGTAAATTTCTGTTGATTTTGTGGATGGTTTAGATGATATCCACGTGCCCTTCCTCTTGTATTAGTGTTGGTGCCGCGACCTCCACGATTTGTATGACCACTACTTTGGTCATTTAGATTCAGCTTAAACTCTACGGCATGTTCCAACATCGATGCGTTATTTTTCTGCATTCGTTGCTCATACACTTATTACATTGGGGTGGGCCAGCATACAGGTCCATTGCCCAATCCATGTTTACATGTATTAGTGCTTTCTCACAGGATAATTTAACTTTTAAAATATCTACTAGAGAAGGGCCTTTTGACATTGATCGTCATTTAATTTCAGCCCTTATGGACATTCCTGTGAATGATGAGGGTATTCCTATCCATAACCTAACTGATAAACCCTCAATTTCTGCAAAACGCATGCTCACTAGAGATTTGTGCAACATGGATGTTCAATGCACACGAAAAGGGAATGCTCTTCCCGCAAGGTATTTGTTACCCAAGTACAGAATTCTCCACAAAATCTGTGTCTAATCTGTATCCTCGTTCAGGTAATAAAACTGACTTGACCTTGTTTATGGTTCGTGTTATCCATGCTATTTCCAGTGGTACTCAGATTTGTTTACCATCCTTAATCTGTCATTTCATTCTTCAGTTTAGACTCCATCCTGGTTATAGTGACATTCCTTTTGCTTATTTAATGACTGTATTGGCTACACATATGTTAGTCGATATGCCGGTTGATGAGGCACCTATCCATCATCTGATTTTCAATAATACTAATATCAATAAGATGAAGCTGGAATTACTTCCTGAACAAGGTGGTGGTGGTGGTGGTCATGAAGAAACTGGTGATGACATTAATATGGATGACATTTTTGAGGAACTGGTTTCTGACTCAACAAATGATCCAGATTTTGAACCATCTGATGTTGATGCTCGTCTGAGTGCATTAGAGGATAAAGTTGAGAATATAAATGTAAAGATGGAAAACATGTCTGTTGCTCATGATTTACAATTCAAGTACATGCGCAAATATCTTAGGCGATTGAACAAAGGCATGCACCAACTTGATCCCTCTATTCCTGCTCCGTCATCTGGTTCTGGTTCTGATTAGTTTATATGGAATTTCTGGTCTGTAATAACTTTATAACTTAGCACTTGGTTGACTGATTTTGAGTTGGATACTATCTTTATGTTGGATATTAGTTCTATGTGAAACTATGCTGAGTATCTCTATCTCTGATTTTTGTATTAATCTCATAACTCCTCATGTTTACTCTCATATATCCCTTTATTTAGTTCTCCTTTATTGTTGTTTCCTTTGTCATATTGTGACAAAAAGGGGGAGAATGGTTTGTTCTTAACGATGTGATTGTGAGAGGAGTAGCATTGGTTATGTTACTCAGGGGGATTATGTTTGAACTAGTTGAATGAACTGGTTGAATGTTGATTATTGAATATTGATTTGCAGGTAAGCTAGTTGATATTAACTGGTTCATGATTCTTTAACCAGTTGTTTTACTTTATGATTATCTTAGTTATGTGTTTTGTCACTAATTTGATAAAGGGGGAGATTGTAAGTGCTATAGTTTATATCCCTGTCTGTTGTCAAATTTGTGGTGCCAAAATCACTATTATATAACTTGCATAAGTGAAGCTCTCTCAAAGATCAACGTTCATGAACAAGCAAAGCTCACAACAAGCAAAGCTCACAAGTACAAAGATCAACCTTACTGCAAGAACTGCTCACAAGACATGACTTAAGAATGCAAGACTTCAAGAAGAGTACAAGGCAGTTCGTAAAGAACTCAAGACACTTTCAAGGTTGAGCTACATCAAGATTTCAAGATTGAACTACATCAAGACTTCAAAGCTTAAACTTCAAGGTCACTTGTTCCTAATGTTTCAATGTCCTTACTTCATGTTTGAGGTTTGACTGACCTTAGGTTGACCTTAGGAGTAGGTCACTTTGGATACATAAGTCGGATGTTTATTTTACATGAGTTTGGTCTGTTCTTCGACTAGTCCTAGGCCTTCTTCGACTAGTCTTAGCTTTGCTTCGACCAGTCTAAAAAATTCCTCGATCAGTCGTGAGTTTGTTACAAAATTCGGATATTTTCTATTAGGCTTCGACTAGTCCAAGAATCTGTTCGACCAGTTGAAGGAACAGTGTCGACTGCATCTTCGACCAGTCGAAAGTCTTCGACTCAAAGTCCAATGATGCAATTCAGGTTCTTCGACCAGTCGAAGGTGACTTACGACCAGTCGAAGGAGACCTTCGACCAGTCGTAAAATGGTCAAAGCTTATCGTGCCCGATTTTTCAAATATCTGTTAATGCTTCGACTAGTCGAAGAGCTCCCTAGACCCGTCGAAGACGCGATCTGCTCACCTATAAATAGAGCACGAATCTCAGAAGAATTCATCGAATTAATTAATCCATTCAAGCCAATCTTCGTCAAACTTCTGAGAGATAATTCTGTGCTCCATCTAAGCTAAGTGTGCTTATTTAATATTCTCTTTCTTTAGCTTTATTTAATTGATTTTGTTTCTGCTATTCCAATCTAATTTGATAAGAGGAATTGTTATTCCCTTTTTTTGGAATCAAAATCAATTAAGGCAAGCCCTATTTGGTTTAATTTAAAATCTATTAGATCTAGAACCATTGTAATTGAGTACTGGACATTAAACTTGGACATTCAATCATCTACTCTGACTTGGTTCTACCGGCTGCTACAACGAAGGAGATAATCAGGTATTTTACATTTAATTGTAAATTCCTTTCTGTTTTGGTTTCTTTCAAGATTTGCCAGAAAAATCTTGTTGTATTGGTTATCTGAGGAGAGCCAGGAAAATTCATAAGTGGGGTTTTTTTAATTATGTAAGCCCACAGACAAAGACACAATTGTAAAGGTTTTCGGTGAACCTGTGAAAACCTGTTTTGTTAGTGAACGCTAATATCCCCTGTGTGAGGATATTAGAAGTGGAGTAGCATTCTATGTGGCTGTTGTTTAACAATTGGTGAACACACAGGCGAACCACTATAATCCCCTGTGTTGTGGTTGAATGATTTATACTTCTAATATTTAATTATTCATTTGTGGGATGTATGTATGGTGGTGAATGTTGTAATCATTTAATTCAAGCATTGTGGGAATTTTGTAATAGTTTAGAATTTATTTTCTGCTATTCCTTTATCAGCTTGATATTCAATTTCCTTTAAAGTTGTTCCAGCAAGGTTGCCCTGCCATTTTTATGGTGTATGGCTGTCCCTAGAACAATACATTTGTGATTACAATTTATTTCAATTCAGTTTGTGTTTATTTCTGTATTCCTCTTTGGTTTGAGATTTGATACAGAGATCTTTCTAGAAATAAAGTTGTCCTACCATAAACTCTGGTTTTTGGTGTAAGGTTGTCCTTAGAACAACATTTGTATCAACCTCTCAAGATCTGAATTTTGAGGTTATTTTACTTTCCTGCATTGTGATTTATTTTGGCTATCATATTCTTTTTAATTCCGCTGTTATAAGTTTTATTTGGCATTGTCCTATTCACCCCCCTCTAGGACATATAGCTAGGCCTTTTCAATTTCTTTTTAAATTGTTAACTATAACAAGCAATTTTGAAAAGTAGTCTGAAATGGACTCAACTTCCTTCATATGTGCAGCTTCGAACTCGGCTCTAAGGGTTTGAAGTTGAACCCTACTGACACGATCAACACATTTGAATATGGTGCTGAGACTCTCCCATGTTTGCTTGCATGTCGTAGCTTCGGCGATTCGTTCAAAGGTGGAGTCATCCAACCCTTGATATATAAAAATTAAAGCCTTCTTATCCTTTTTCCTTTGCTCTTTGAGAGCCGTCTTTTGTTCGGCAGAATAGGAGACTTCTTGCTCCGTTGTAGGTTCTACATACCCATCACTGACGATATCCCATAGATCCTGAGATCCGAACAAAGCCTTCATCTCGATGCACCAGTTTTCATAGTTATCCTTAAATAACTTTGGAATCTGCGGCTAGATCGAGGACGCCATCACTTCTTCACACCACGGATCAACGCCTTTTTTCTTGACGTAGCAGTGGCAACACCTTGATCACACAATCTGAACCTTCAAACTATACCTGGTCCCACAGGATCGTCTCGCTCTGATACCATTGTTGGCTTTACAAAGCCTTCGAACCGTACACACCACAAAGATATAAAAATAAACACCTTTTTTATTTAATTATTATTTTTACTTGCTTTTCACTTGTTGCACACTTACTGTAATCGGATACACAATGTGCCTTTTATAGGCTTTTGCACATACCATGAAATACCTAATATGTCATCATTCCATTAACTACGTTTAATCAAATTCTAACGGATGGAATTCCACCGGCCACAACACGTGGAAATTCCAAAAGCCATAATGTGTGGCTTCCAACAGTCACGGCAAACTGTTCAGAGAATGCTTCACCAGAACCGTCAGACAAACTCAAGACTCTACAATACAATCGCCTGCCGATCAAGTCCAACCAAATCCGCAATCGGCAAACGGCGCGTTTCAGATGGTCCCTAATGCGACTCTTCCCCAGTGTACAGATTCGACTAATGCTGTCCCTTCGATGTCGTCCTCTGCATCCGTCGCACCATCTCAGTGGAAACCGGAGGCAATGTATGATACGAGTACCACAACTCCAACCCCTCAGCTGGCTGCCATGGGAAACACACCTCAGCCAAATTCTGTGGGAACCGAACCAATTTCCTCATCCAGCCAAGGATTAGCACAGAGGCAGTTCTCAGGCAGTGGTGTTCCAGTCCATGGGCACCATATGAGTGAGCAATGGCAGCAACAGCCACAGCCACAACCGCATCAGCCGCCACACCAACAGCAGCCGCATCGACAAGCAGGTCAAGGTGGTGTATATGCTCGCCCCTCTAGTTCTGGACCAGGTTGATTCACAGGTCCAGGTTGAGTGGGATTCCCAAAGCAGCGGTTCCGGACCATGCTAGTTGTTTGCATGCATTTGTAACGTTATTGTACAGTTAAGTTTTATCGAGTTCTATAAATACTTAGATATACAATATGGCCCATCATCTCTGGAGATAATCACATGATCAGGACCACCTGTCATCTGGGTTTGTTGTGGATGGGCTGCTGCAGCCCACTGCCTTTGCTGAGCGAATGATGCTGACTGTCAATACTATAAAGTTGGAAGTGCCATGGGCGAAAAATATCACGAAATCAAGCATTCTCATCAATCAACAGTCTGAGCTTTGATGGTTAGTAATTGCCATGGACAATGCCCTCCTTATTGATTGTGGGAGTAACAATCACTAGATCCATGTAGATTTTTACAATGTGGTGCATCAAAGAGCGGCCCACGAAATGGATGGATTGGATTGGTGGGGATGTACACTGATTGGGAGGTGGGTGCAGTATATTGGCCCAGTATTGATCCAGAAAAAAAAAAATGATGGACAGGGAACCAATTCAAGTTTATATGCCAATATTTTATTTTATTATGGTTTGATACGAAGCAATATTCCAAGGACCCCATCGCCTATAACAGGCAGTAGACTGGTGTTACTAGCATTTGTGGAAATGAAAAGCCTGCCAGGTGAGCGTGACTTGGCTGCAACCCCATAACTAGAGCAGGGCAGGGATGACTCGACTTGACTCGGACCCGACTTGACTTGAACCAATGGGTGAGTCAGTCCTAAACGAGTAGGCTTCTCCCAATCCGAACTCAAACCAAGTCGAGTTCGAGTTACCCAGTAACTCGACCTGCCTTGACCTGAAACTCGGTACAGTTAGACTCGACTCGATCCGAAACTGACTGGATTGTGATTTGGGTATATATATAATAAAAAAAACCCCGAGCCGATCCCAAACTCTCTCCTCCCTCATCCTCCTCTTCTAATCCCGGCAACAACTCTCCCCCCCCCCCCCCCCCCCCCCCCCCCCCCCCCCCCTCTTCCAAGCCCACCACCATCCTTCTTTCTCTGAATCTCCTCCCCATTCCCTCCCTCCTTCCCTCCCTCATCTCTCAATCCGAATCGGTGACAACTCGAACATACTCAGTACTTTTTACCGGGTTGGACTCGGTTTGAATTCGGATCGGTTTTGGCATGCCGGACTCAGTACCGAGTCAAGTCGAGTTCGGGTCAGGCCTATTTCAAAACTGGATTGAGTCAAGTCAGCCCTAACTCAGTCCAACTCGACTCAATGCCTAACTCCACCTAGAACTCGGTCCAACTTGACTCAATGCCCAGCTCTACCATAACCAATGACGTGGGTGGGACCCTGACAATAGGGTATGGTCCCAAAAATGAAGCAGATGCAAAATTCAGGTGGTTCACACCACAAGAAAAAGTGGTTATTGACCATTAAAAATATACCGTGGGCCACATGTTTTGGATGAAACAGTTACATGCTTTTTTCCTTTCATTTAGGACTGTGTGACCTTATCATCAGGTTAGATGGTAAAAAAAAAAAACAGTATGGTGGACTCTGGAAAGTTTTTAATGGTGGGTGTTCAACGACAATGACCACTGTTTTGTATGTTGTGGTCCAGTTGCAATTTTTATCTGCATCAGTTTTTGAAACATGCGCTAAAATAAGCTGGAAAAACAGAAGGATGGTGTGGATATACAATGCATACATCGAGGTGGGCCCTATGATCAGGTCCCACCCACATCACCAACCTTCCAGCGGCAGGTGATGAGATTTTCAATCAATATTTATATTAAACATGGGTTTGCTAAATCCACGTGCTGATGTAAACATGCATGCGAGAAATGAGCTTTTCTTCCCACGTGGGAGGGTGATTTTGGTAATTTCCGGTTAGAAGAAACGATAAGCAGTGTGTTGATGTCACTAGAAGAAAAGAAGGATTTGTTTGATATGTTTTGTTGGGAGTAGTTAGTTGTTCAAGAAAGGGGAAAGCCAAAGACAGTCAGAACCAAAAATAAAAAATAAAAGAAACACATATTCCTTTCCCTTTTCTATTTCTCTATAATTCCCAAAATGTCCATCGTTACCGTCCCTTCATTTATTATCCTTTCGTTGACTATATATTACCATTTTCAAGACATTTAACGGCTTTCAAAAAGGGAGCTGATTAGGTGTTACCCGGCCTTACCGTGTGGGGCCCACCTTGATGATTATTTATTTATTTATTATCCACGCCGTTGATATCCAAATCTCAGGTGGACCACATGACTAGAAAAGGGAGCGGACTAGGTGTTACCCGGGTGAGGCCCACCTTAATGATATATTTTAAATCCAAGCTGTCCATCCGTTTTTCCAGCCCAGTTTAGGAAGTGTTCTAAAAAGTTAAGCAGATCTGGATGAAGGGAAAATATAAAGATCAGCTTGATCAAAAACATTTGTGGCCCACACAAGAAGCTTTTAATGGTCATTCACCACTGTTTCCAATGGCGTGGTCCACCCGATATTTGGATCTGTTCAAGTTTCGAAATCACATCCTAAAATGAGAGTGAAAAACGGATAGATAATATCAATATACAAAAATATTATGAAGGTGGACCCCACATACGGTAAGGGTAATACCATAGTATGGTGTTACCCAGTATTGTGTCACCTGGGTAACACCTAATCGGCTCCCTATCTTTTCATTGACTATATTAGCATTATTAAGCCATTTAACGGTTAAAAAAAACGAGAGCCGATTAAGTGTTACGGTAACATCCTGGATTTTCACTGTTTTGGATTTTCCAAAAATTCTTAAAATTTCTTTTTTAATTAACTTATAATATCACTTAATGACCATTACCACTCAATGTTAGTTTATATTGGGGTGGACCAGTCTGGTCATGATAAGACCGAGTGCGGGCCGCCAAGCCAGATGACCTGTTTACACTTAACAACAGCCCGTGGGGGCCACCCAACAACCGAGGAGGGTCAGAAAAATCTAAAAATTTAGAAAACTGAAGATCTCACTAGGCTTGTGGTCCATTGCGGACCACGGACCCAGTGGACACCCAGAATTGGAATCTGGCACTTGCCAAATGCACCCCACCAATGTCAGATTGGAATCTGGCACTTGCAAATAAAACCGAGATACCAGGCTTTCCAGCCGTCGGATTTCTTCCAAATTTACGGTGAAGGTTTAATGTATTTTTCTACGCCCGCCCACAAAATCTGGGTCCCGATCGTGGCACGGTGATCGTTGATCGCAAATCGGGACCGTACGATCAAATCCCATATCTGATCGTTTCCAAATTTTGCATGGCCCTTCATCGGGCCATGGACTACTTATCCTATAAGTTTCATGGCCAGGGGGCCACCAGAACTGCTCCAATCACCGAAATGGTCCCCGCAGGGCCATTTGAAGATCGGAACCGTATGATCAAACCTCACTTTCGTTGATCTGTTTGTCTCCAAACTTTGCATGACCCCTCTTCGGGTCATGAGACACTTGCACACCAAATTTGGTGGCCTAGGGGTTGTGGGGTCCGCCCCAAAGCCAAGATGGAGTCCTAGAGGGTTATTTTGGAAATTTAAGGAAACTTAAAGTCAAAGGGCCCAAGTCTAAGAAATAAACCCTAGCTCTCTCCCTCATATCTCCCACCATTTTCCAAGAATAACAAATCCCTCTCCCTCATATCCTCCTCCATTTTTCAACAACAAATCTCTCTCCCTTATATCCTCCTCCATTCTCCAACAACAAACCCCTCTCATAACTCCCTCTTTACTACAACCACCAAAAAAGAAAAGGGGAGAGTAAGAGAGAAAGGAGAAGAATGTGTGAGTGAAGAAAGAGCTTGGGTGGACCCTAGATCAAGGTGTGGCTCAACCCTTGCAACTTCATACCTCTCCTCAAGGAGAAACTCTTCACCACTACCACAATAATCGTCCGTTGGTAGTCTAGGTAAGATTCTTCACCCCTTCTTCTTGAAATCCATGTATTAACAAGGGTTTGACTTGGATCTCTAACATGTAAGTGCTTGCTCTAGGGATTTCGGCCGATTGACCTCAAAACCCTCATTCCTATGTCGTTTTCCGAATCTCCAATGATCCGAAGGTGCGGACTATTGCTCTTAGGTGGTGTAGACACCCCACCCATACTAACATCCTGAGAAAGCTAAGACAATCCAGGATCTATGATCATATCCTAAACCGGCGCTTAACCCCAGCTTAAAACCTAAAACCTTAGTCCCAAGTCCCCAAACTCCCAACCCGCAACCCGAAATCGCAATCCAAGCCGTCCAATATGCAGACCGCCTCGCCTATACCTTATACCCTTGCCAGAACCTTCTACCCGTACCTAAATCCACCACTCTGAGTCCCAGAAACCCAAAACGGAGATCACCGGACGAACCAGAACACTATATGAAACCTGCACGAGCGAGTCAGGCCCGAACCAGGCCCAGGCGGTAGTTTGACTACAGCGGGCGGTAGTCTGACTGGCGCCTGCGGTACTCCGAGTTCCGTCGCTCACGACCCGCGTGTGGACAACTGTCCCAGCGTCCAAAAGTCAACTTTGCCATAGATTTACCCCTCCAAAACTCACCATTTACCTTTTTACCAACCCTAGAAGCCAATAGGATTGTGCCACGTGCCACCCCTCTCTCCTTAACCAATCACAACCCTTCATTCCAAAATTCTAACCCTTACTTACCACTATTTACCATTTCACCATTGGAGAAGGCTATAAATAGCCCTTTCCTCTTCTCATTTCACAACAACAAAGAGAGGGAGAGAGTGAGAGAGAAAGTGAGAGAGAGAGAGAGTGAGTGAAGAAGAGAGTGAGGGAAAGGAAAGGAGCTCCGAAGCCCTCAAAGTTCTGATTTTTTCCAGCCACCCCTTAGCCCTCCTCTCAACCCATCAAGCCATAGGCCTAACCCAAACTAGTCATGGTTCAATCTATGTCTTAGCCTATTCAAGAATCAAGCCAAAGATCCATCATCTTACAAGCATTCATCATGACATCTACTCCCTTCTCAACCCTCTGCTTATCTAGATCTCTAGTGAACGTATGCTTTGTGACTTGCCGTACATTGGATCCTGTCACATCAAAATTTTTTAGTGATCTAGTCCATTTTTCTTACCTCTTTGCATAAGCATCATCACATCCGCCCTCTAGACACATTGTCGGATGTATGCTCTGTGGCCTGCCGAAATCTCGGATCATGCTACTTTAGAAATCTACCTGTGACTAGTCCCATCATGACCACAACATCATCATCATCCCTTAAGAGTATTTTACCACACTAAGTAGAGACCGTACATTTGTACGGGCAGAGAGGGTGCCTAACCCCTTCCCTCTTTGTAACCGAGGTCCCTTACCCATAATCTCGGACCGCAGACCAGGAGTCAATTTAATAAAGGAGAGCCTTCGGGCTTGGCCAACCTTGCGAATTTAGTGGTTCTAGCCGACCCGGGATTATGAGATTATTCAGCTAGTGGCGACTCCAACATCAACAAATCAGCCTCCCCCATCATAAAACATTAACATTTAAATCAGTGTGGGTGCCAATTTTCCAGTGTCTACAGAATGGCGACTCCACTGGGGAATTCCGAGCTCACACTAGTTGAGACCCGACTCGAAAGAGTGTGGTGTTCTAATCTCAAGGGATATCATAATTGCATTCATCCAAAAAAAAAAAAAAAAAAAACTTTTGGCATGTACTTTCTTAGGCATAGATTTGAACCATGACCACTAGATCCCGCGCTGCCTCTCAAGCTACCCATGAAAAAGAGCCGGCGGCTCAGCCAGCTCCCGAAACATCGGTACCCACACCTACACCAACACCCGCTCCACTACCAGTAGTTCCAACAGACCCACAAGCCAATACCACCTTGCAAGAAATGGTCCAGAGCCTCCGAGCAATGCAAGAGCTACTACTTCGTCTAGTGCCAAATGTTACACCAAATGCACAGGCAGCCTAGCCTAGTGTACAGAACAGTTCACTTCCTCAAACCCCTTTTACCTTTTCTCTCATTCCTCGAGCAAATCCCGTGCTCCCTCTCCCAGAAGAATCAGCACCAGGTTAACAACAGCCAGCAATTGGGAGCAACCCTCCCACACATCTCTACTCGGCACATCACAACAATTAGGTTACAACACAACTTTCCCTAACGGGAACCACAGACAAGAACTGGCGGATGCCCATGAAGGGGGCTAGTTTCAAGTCCAGTTCACTCCCCCTAACGGGAGTAACATTCCGGAATTGGCAGATACCCCAGGCGGGAGCCATTTCCAAACATCACACCCTCCTCTGAAAGGGAGCGGTGTTCAATTCAGCTACCTCTCGCCACCGGGACTCCACCGTCTTTCCAACAACCTCCCATGCTTGATCCATACGACAAAGAAGCAGCACAAGCCCTACATCAAGGGGCAAGATACCATTCGCAAGGCAAGTCGAAAATTGAGGAACTATGAGAGCAATTACAAACGGTGCAAAATCAACTCCAGAGGCAACAAGGAGTGGACCATCCGTCCACCAAATTCAGGGACCTTTGTCCCTTCTCAGACGCCCGGGTACCTCCAAACTTCGAGGTACCAAAATTCAAAAGGTACAACGGTAGTGGGTGCCCCACAACATACCTAAAAGCCTTTTGTGGGGAACTCAATGCGATAGTAGGGAATGATAGAGCCTTGATACGGCTCTTCCAAAAATCTCTTAAAGGTGACGCTTTGGATTAGTACACTTCACTAGACTGCCATCAAATCAGAACCTGGGAAAAACTCTCCCAGGCATTCATTGACAGGTTCTCATACAACCTGAATATGGCCCCGAGAAGATCTGACCGGCTGCCTTGAGACAAAAAAGCGATGAGTCCTTATCGGCATACGTAGGATGATGGCGAGCCATGACTGCTCGAATAAGGAACCCCATCGATGACAAAGAACAGATATCCATGATCGTACATTCAGTAAATCCCAGCATTTCAGGATATCTAATCTCATATCCATACATAAATTTCCCCCAACTCATCCGAGCTGGAGAGCAACTAGAAGCCGGAATCAGGGCTGGGACCATTTTCCCATGGCCACACCAAGCCCCCTTAATCAAAAGAAACAAAGTCGAGGGAAAGCCCGTTGGATATAGGAATGGAAATAGCACTGCTCCCGTGCAACGCACTACGGAAGTTAACAACATCATCGCTAACACTCAAGGCAACCAGTATGCTCTGCAATCGGATCCACGACAAGACAGGCAACCACAGCTAAACAAGCAGTACCAACCACAGCAAGCCGAACAGGGATATCAAGGACAGCCGTCTCAATAACAATCGCAACAGCCTAGGGGAAATGCGCAAGGACCATACAAGCAGGCAATGATGGGAAGAAAGTTCACCCCGTTAGCACAATCATACAGTCAAGTGCTGACAATGCTCATGCAAAAGCAGTTGTTGACACCACTCCAGCCTCGACTTCCACCTAATCCCTTACCTCCTGGTTACAATGAAAATCAATATTGCGCATATCACCAGTCTCCTGGCCACCTAACGGACCGTTGCTTCGCCTTGAAACATGCGGTCCAAGATTTGATTGAAAGTCAGAAGATTGCGATTACAACACAGGCCAACAATACAACTCGGGCCAACATTCTCCAAAATCTCCTTCCGTCGCATCAAGCAGGGCCCAGCACACCAAGCACTTCTACTGTCAACCACATTGAGGGAGGACAACCCATGTACTCCTCCCCACACCATTCCATTCAAGCAATCATGCCTGATACAGCAAATCGGACATGGGGATACCAACATGCACCACCGTCAAGACCACAGATATTCCTCGAGGCAGCACCAGCAACACAGCCTCTCATATTCCTCGAAGCAGCACCATCAATACCGCCTCTCGTAACCCTGAAAGCCGCACCCGACAGGTCATACCCTCAGTATCCTGTCCCCCAAGGGGCACACTCAACCCCCGTATCTCCAAAAAGGTCAAATTCTGAACCCATTGTTCTCCTGATAGGTCTCCCTGACCTAACCCCGCTAACCTTGCAAGGGGCACCCCCGGTTCAAGCCCCAAAATTTTTGATGCCTCACCAACTGGCACATGCCCAGAGGACCCCTCCCACACATCAAAATGAGGAGAAAAATTACGTAGCCAAGAACACTCAGAACTTGGTGGCACCTCACGAGAAAGCACCGAATCTACCACGAATTGCTCCAGCTATGACCCCTCTGCCTCAGAAACCCATGATATACCTGGAAGGAAGAGCGGTTCCTTCCTACAACTCGAAAGCAGTCCCATGGTATTACCCAGAATGCGATGAAGTGGGTAACAACGGGAGGTATTTCAGGAGAGATAACCAAAACCCGAAAGAAACTCGAGGAACTTTGTCAGGAACCACTAGCAAAACTGACGCTGCTTATGATATAGCAGCTCAACTCAAAACTATTCCTGCGCAAATATTCATTTGAGAACTCCTATGCACATCAAGAGCGCATCGAGAAATCTTTGCGAAAACATTGAATGATGCCCATATCTCTCCTGATGTACCTCCAGAAATGGTGGCAAGTATGATCGGACAACTTCTTGCACCACGGGCTATCACTTTCTCTGATGATGAATTACCACCCGAGGGTCGCAAACATGGACGATCACTAAACATAGTAGCCCGCCACCAGAACTTCAAAATCCCACTCGTGCTCATTAACAATGGATCTAACCTTAATGTTTGCCCTTTGAGGACTACTGAACGGTTAGGGATAGGTTCATCCTCCTTCAGACCCAGTACCATGAGTGTCAGGGCCTTTGATAACTCTCGAAGACAGGTTGAGGCAGAACTCGACCTTGAACTGCAAATTGGACCAGACATAACCCTTGTCACCTTTCGGGTCATCGATATTCCTACCTCATTTAACCTTCTGTTGGGGCAGCCATGGCTCCATGCTATTGGAGCCATCCCATCTACCCTCCATCAAAGGGTTAAATTCCCTTCGGAAATCAAATCATTTCAGTATTAGCCGAGTCAGAAGCCATTTTACCGGTGACGGTCAATATCCTAGAAACTGACATCCCAGTGATCGACGTTCAGCATGCAGAGGATGACATATCATATCATAGTTTCGAATTCGAAAATGTGAACGCAATTGCCAATCCACGACCTCTCACTGCAGAATATGTCATTCCCCCTGCTGAGCGATTAATCCTGAATTACCGTACCGAGTTCCATGAAAAAGGTAAGGTGATAAAGCCAGCACCTGTCAACGTGCAAAGACAGGGACTGGGATATCAACCAACACCAGAGGATCAGGCCGAAAGGCCAAAGAAGGGTCAACCATTCAAATGCACACCCATCAAATTTATCAAGGCTGGGACAGTTTGTGAGGATACAGTGACGTCTCTTGAGGACCAACTCTAGCAACTCAAACTCACAGAATATCCCAACCAGGAGTCCATCTGGCCACCAATAAGGTGGGATAGGATCCTCAGGGCACCAAAAGCATACCTAAAGCTAGGGGCAGAACCCCCAGACCCACCACATGAGGCTAGGGGCACGGAAACAGGTCCATCCACAAGGGACCCAGAACCAGGAGTGCCCCTTACAGGTGATACAGGCAAGAACGCAGAGGAACCTATCCCCACTCACAATCAGGGGGACACATCCCCACCATCAGTTCAACAACACAAGGGGCAGAAGCAGCCCATCCATTGGGTTGACAAAGGAAAATGGCCCGCTCTTGATTGTACGGATGTCAAAGTCCCGTCACCAGGAGAATTCGAGGAGCCAGAAGAGCTTCAGCTTCTAAGCGAAGAGATCGAATCAGACTCCGACTCCGAGCCCAGCCAAGCAGATATCATGGTCATCAAGATAGGTGACCCTCAGGAACAGACGGAGCAGAGCAACAGGATCGAAAAGGGAAAAGAACCAAACTGGACAGTCATCCCCCTGACGATCAAATCAGCCGGTGAACCGCCCATAGATACCAGTCCCAAAAAAAATGCCAATGTAAATAGCAGTTGGTATCCCGAACTAGGACAAGATCAATCATGGTTCGCAATACTGTCCTGTTCGGGACACCTTGGCGACACAAAAAAATTAGAAAATTTTCGAAATACAAAAACATCATATATTCCCAAAAATACAAAAAAATCAGATATTCCTCAAAATCACAAGATATTAGAAAATTTTCAAAATACAAAAACAATAGAAAAACTTTCAAAAGTCACTGTGCCAAACACCTCACACACATTACAGGAGTTTGAAGTCGACTCGTATGATTTCGATCTAGAGCTGGACTTTGAACTCATGGGATTGGATGAAGCACTGGATGAGGGAAATGATGATACCGCTCTCGAATTCGAGGATTCTCTTGAAAAGTTCGAAACAAAGGTCAATGTTGTAGCAGACGACTTCGAAGTTGTGAACTTAGGGTCAGCAAAACTCCCCAGAGAGGTATGCATCGGAAGATCACTCTCCCCGGAACACAAGCAGAGAATGATGGAGTTTCTAAAACCGAGGTTGTCCAACTTTGCTTTTTCTTATGAGGACATGCCAGGGCTCAATGAAGATTTGGTGGTGCACCATCTACCAACAAAGCCAGACATGAAGCCTGTCAAATAAAAGTTGCGAAGAATGAAGCCAGAATGGGCCCTGAAAATCCGCGATGAGGTCATCAAGCAATACAACGCGGGATTCCTGGTAGTCTCTAATTACCCGGAATGGCTAGCAAATATCATACCAGTACCCAAGAAGGATGGGAAAGTCAGAATGTGCATCGACTTCAGGGATCTCAATAAGGCAAGCCCTAAAGACGACTTCCTTCTACCTCACATCGACACGCTGGTAGATAATATTGCAGGCCACAAGATCTTCTCCTTCATGGACGATTTCTCTGGTTATAATCAGATTAAGATGGTCATCGAAGATTGAGAGAAGACCTTCTTTATCACACCATGGGAAACTTTCTACTACCAGGTCATGCCTTTCGGATTGAAAAATGTAGGAGCTACATATCAGCGAGGCATGACAGTCTTGTTCCACGACATGATAAACAAGGAAATGGAAGTCTATGTGGACGACATGATTGTCAAGTCTCGCACAATCGAAGGACACTTCAAAGACCTTAAGAAACTCTTCAACAGATTAGAAAAGTTCAAGCTCCACCTCAACTCGCAAAAATGTGTCTTCGGTGCAACTGGGGGTAAGCTGTTAGGCTTTATCGTCAGCGAAGACGGTATACGGGTAGATGAGACCAATACCAAGGCAATCATCGAAATGCCACCACCCAAGACTGAGAAAGAAATTCGAGGCTTTCTCGGGCGGATCCAATATATCAGCCGATTCATCGCACAGCTCACACCCATCTGTGAGCCCATATTCAAGCTACTACGAAAAAACTCGCCAAAGGAATGGAACGACAACTGTCAAGAGGCTTTCAACGAGATCAAAAAGTACCTGCTAAAACCTCCAGTACTCACGCCACCTTCTCCAGGTAGGTCATTACTACTATATATCTCTGTCGCGGCAGATGCAATCGGATATGTTCTTGGTCAACACGACGATACGGGAAGAAAGGAGCAAGCGATCTACTATCTAAGCAGACCATTCACAAGCTACGAAGCCAAATACTTAGCTTAGAAAAGACATGTCTCGCCCTAGTCTGGGCAACACAACGGCTACGACAGTACATGATCGCTTACCCAATTCTTTTGCTCGCTTGCATGGACCCGTTAAAGTACTTATTCAAAAAGCCAGCGCTAACAGGCAGAATCGCAAAATGGCAGCTGCTGCTTTCAGAATTTGACATCACCTATGTCACCCAGAAGGCAGTCAAGGGACAGGCATTGGCCGATCATCTAGCAGCCCACTCCTTGCCTGATTATCAACCACTAAAGACCTTCTTTCCCGACGAAGACATCCTACTTATCGAGGAAGAAGAAAGAAAAGCAGAGAATGGACACTCTTCTTCGACGGAGCTGCAAACTCAAAAGGAAGTGGAGTAGGCGCCATACTCTACTCTCCTGATGACGTCCCAATTCCCATACCCAGAAGGCTAGCATTCTAGTGCACCAACAACGTAGCCGAATATGAAGTATGCATTGTCGGTCTAAGAGAAGCCATCATCCTTAACGTGAAGAGGTTACAAGTCTTCGGAGACTCACAACTCATCATCAATTAGATAAATGGCGATTAGAAGACCAAAGATGAAAAGCTGATCCCGTATCATGTCTATCTGGAGAACTTAATTGAAGAGTTTGAAGAAATCACTTTATCTTACATGCCCCGGATCAGGAATCAATTTACAGATGCCCTATCTACCCTCGCCTCAATGTTGGAGATCCCAAAAGGAGTTGCTGAATGGGAACTCACTGTTGAGCTCCAGGAAGAGCCAGCATTCTGCCTACAGATCAATGAAGCGGAACCACCCTCAAATGATCAGCCATGGTACACAGACATCAAGAAATACCTCGAGTATCAGAAGTACCCGGAAGGAGCAACACCAGTCAATCGACGCACCATCCAACAACTAACGGCACAGTTCGTGATCACTGGGGGCATTTTCTACAAGCGATCCTTCAACCAAGTCCTTCTCCGCTGCGTAGACGAAGCAGAAGCGGCACAGATCATGTCCGAAATCCACGAAGGACTATACGGCCCACACACGAATGGACACATGATGGTGAAGAAGATCTTACGACTCGGCTACTATTGGCTTACAATGGAGATAAATTGCTGCAAACACGTCAGGAAATGCTTAAGTGTTCAGGAATATGCAAACCAGATTCATGCGCCCCTTGGGAACTCTATAACCTGACATCACCATGGCCCTTCTCTGTATGGGGATTGGACATCATCGGCAAAATTAGCCCAAAGCATCAAATGGGCATGAGTACATCCTAGTGGCAGTAGATTACTTCACTAAATGGATAGAGGCAGCATCCTACACTACCATCACAACATCCCATGTGGTCAAGTTTATGAAGAACAACATCATCAGCCGATATGGGGTCCCTCAGGCCATCATCACTGACAACGGAACCCCGTTCGTCAATAAAAGTATGGGCGAATTCCTCGACAAATTCAAAGTTCAATGTCATCGATTAAGCCCCTACCGTCCCCAAATGAACGGTGGGGTCGAAGCTGCAAACAAGACCATCATTCACATACTGGAGAATATGGTAAAGACATACAGTGATTGGTCAGAAATGCTTCCTTACGCACTCTGGGCCTATCGAAAGTCTTACGGTCTGCTACAGGTGCAACTCCATACGAATTAGTATACGGAATGGAAGCAGTATTACCAGTTGAAGTAGAAGTCTCATCACTACGGATACTACTAGAAAGTGAAGTCGAGGAAGGCGAGTGGCAACAAGTAAGGTACGACCAACTGCATCTGGCAGATGAAAAACGCATGCGGGCGTTAAGCCACTCCCAATGTTACCAAAGAAGGATCACTCGGGCCTACAACAAGAGGGTCCGAAAGAGAAGTTTCAAAGTTGGCGACATGGTCATGAAAAGCATCCTACCACCACACTTGTCAAATCCCAGAGGAAAATTCAAACCTTCGTGGGATGGACTGCTGATCATTCGGAAGGTACTCTCAGGAGGCGCTCTTCGGTTCACCAATCTGAGAGGAGAGGATCTTCCTGAGCCCATCAACGTTGATAATGTGAAAATCTATCACGGGTAGTCATACCTAACCTTGTCATTAATTACAATCGCAAAGCTGCACCCATCACATTTCCCACCAAAACCCAAAAAAAAGGGGTGTATATATCCATCAAGAAACACCTACCATTCCTCTCACAAAAGAAGAAAAAAAAAAAAAAAAAAAAAAAAGAAAGAAGAAAATAAAAAAAATTGAAGAAAAAGAAGAAAATCCCAAAAAAGAAGTAAAAAAGAAGAAGTTCATTCCAACATCCTCAAGTAACCCAACTAAAGGTAGCTTACGATTGTACCCAGAGACAAAGATAGGTAGGTAACCAGTCGGCTGGCTATGAAGGAAGTCTCCCCTCCATCACTCCCGACACTTCCAAAAAAAAAAAAAAAAAAAAAAAAAAAGAGGGAGGGCATGCCTAAGCAAAAAGGGCGAGTTGAAAACCCGAAAGGGCGGCTCGAGTAAAAACAGCAGGCATGTGGCGGACTTGGTAAAAACCTGAAAGGGCGCCAAGGGTAAAAACAGCATAGCTGTCAAGGGGCAGGCAAGATAAAAAACCCGGACGTAGTGAAAACCTAAAAAGGCGCTACGGGCAAAAATGACGGGAAAAGCCGGATGTAGCGAAAACCTGAAAAGGTGCTACGGGCAAGAATGGCAAGAAATAAAAGAAGAAAATAAAAGTGCAGGTACAGAGGAAGCCAACCACCATCACAAGATACAAGGAAAAGTCAACTTCGAATCAATATTCTATCAAACTCTGCCCAAATCCGGGAATGCGATCTTCAACACCCTCTCAGGGAACCAAGACTCTAAGAACACAATTTAGACTACCGCACAATGTGGGCTGAGCCTAGGATCCTGATCCCAATCATCCAATGCACAAGCAAATATTGGCAAAATTGGCACAAAACAAAATCTTTCATTCCTTTAAAATTTAAAAAAAAAAGTTTTTAAGTACACTGCTTCTCTTTCCTCTTGACTTCAAAAACAAAACCATGCATGCATACAAAATAAACAGTTGATCGCAACCAAGGATCACAAGGTGAGCCCCTATCCCTCAAATATAGTCTCTGTCTAAGCCTCTCTATCTCCACACGCAGGTAGAAAGCCTCATCTCTGTCCAGGTGATGTGCCGCAAGCATGCTCTCATCGTATCGTCGCCCCACTGCCAGCCGACGGGCCATGTCCTCACATGTGTGACGAAGGACAACAATCTCGCTGATCAAGTGACCATGTGTAGTCAGCAAGAAGGAAGGATCAATGAAGGGTCGCTCCTCAAAAGCCTCGAACGAATCAACAACACATGAAGAGGAGAGGCAGTATCACCCACCATGTCCTGGTTAGCAGCCTCGTCCTCCAAATGCCAACTTGGAATCTGGCAATACAGTGACTGCTCTGCTACCCACCGCTGATATGATATTGTCGCCATGGGAGGAGCCCAGGACTCAAGATCCAACGCTACCGCATCCAGGGAACCCTGCTAAGAAATCCAGATTCTCCTATACAGAGCAGTCAAATCAGATGGAAGAGGGGCGTGCCCAAATCCAGAAAAGGCAAAGTCCGGGATATCCTGTCAAAAGCCAAATTGTCGAAGAAAGCGCATAGGGTGATAGGAGCAGTATCCCCGAAGCCCCAGCAACAACAAAGGGGTACGAGCAGCGCTATATATCAATGGGGAACGATGGAGCCAGGGAGCCTCCCAACTAACCTCCCACCCTCGCAATTGAGAAAACATGCTGCTACAACGGCTTTGTGGCCTTGGCACCAAGGGGAAGGCCATCGAGTAACAAAGATAGCACATCACCGCGGCGGGAATCGGGCCACATAAGCGGAGGAGTCATAAAAAGGTGCTCCCACAGCCACACCTGTAAGACGACATGACTCAGGAGGCAAGCAAAAGAACAGCACTAGGCAAAGAAAGAGGACAAGAATGAAGAATACCTGGAGGAATGTGCAACAGCCCCGGAGGATGCGGGTCCGTCCCAATGAACACTCAGTCAGCCCTAGAAAAAGCTCCGCCAGCACCACTGAAGTGATACCCCTACGATACAGAACACGGCGGAACACATCCAGCAGAACCGCCAACGAAGATTGTCGCCATCCGGAGAAAAGCAGTTTGGCGAGAACGCAGAATATCAGCGCATTCAGGCACTGAAGCTGGCAATCAGATCCAGGGGCACCGCGGGAAGTAGAGCAGCGTTCATACAATAACTTGAGAGACAACTCGCCGGCCCTACCCTCTGCAGTGGGAAGAGCAATGAGGAATTCAAACCAAGAGATCAGATCAGAAGAACGGACCAGCTCAGATGCAGGAATATAAGGCTCCCGGATGAGAGGAAGTCCAGACAGGTGAGAAAACTCCTCCAAAGAATGGCCCAACTCCAAGTCATTAAAGGAGAACAAATTCAGGGACGGTATACAGTCATATAGTGCCGCGCTCAACAGTCGCTAATCCAAACGGACCCGGTAAAGGTGGACAACCTCCCGGAAGCCCAAAGAGCTCAACTCGGTCAAGCTCTCAGACTCGGTCAAGCTTCTCAATCCAGATGTGCAACCGCTCAGAACAAGTACCGCGTGGCTGCAACCTGCAAGTTCGAACGGGCACACCCTCTACAATCTGGACTCCAGGATCCATCGGCGCGTCGTCAAAAATAGGCATACCCTCGTCCAACAGATCAATCTCATGATGTCGAAAAAAGTCAACCTCACCCATCACATCACGCAAAGTATCCTGGAAAGCCGCAACAGGCGGGCCCGAATCTCCAACAACCGTTACGTTAGGAGCCGTCAGAAATGAACAAGCCCTAGGAGCTACAACATCTAAAGTACCCCAATAACTGACAGGATCTGTACTTTGGATCCCAACAGAAGTTGACGATCCCATCACTGCCTCAAAATCCGCACCAAAGATCTGACCCAGGCCATCCGCAAAAAGACCATCACCATCCAAGCCATCCAAACCATTAAGATGGGACCCGCCATCCATCCTAGCCTGATCCACACCATCCACCCCATCCATCAACACCACACTATCATCCACACCGCCCATCATCCCTCTACCAATCAATCCATCCAATCCACCTAACCCAACACCATGTCCACCATCAATGGAGAAAGAACCTAAACCATAAATAGCATTTACCTCTTCAAAAGGGGCCATTACTCCTCCATCAACACCCATCAATCCATCCATAAATGGGTCTCTCTCCTCATTTATGGACCCATCAACCTCATTATCACCCATAAGCCCATCAAGACTCTCATCATGGCTGGCCATAATAGCTCCAAAAAGAGACAGGGGAAGAAGACAAAAGGGAGAAGAAGACAAGGAAAATGAACAAGAAGGAAAGGACAAAAAAGAATGATCGGACGGACAGAGATCAAGAAGAATGTCTGAAAAGGGGCAAAGGGAATAAACAGAGGAGAGGGGTGCTCGCTGGAAGAAAAGATGAACGAAGGCGGAACTCCGATTACCGCCCGTGGTACTCCAATTACCGCCTTCAGACCTGACATATTTGCATCGCTGCCGCACTGACAAGGCAGAGTAGACCGACAAAAGTCTCTGGGTGGTAATCCAAGTACTGCCCGCGGCAAACGGATTACCGCTTGGGCCCACTTTCAAGCGAAATTTAGGCGGGGCCCTCTCCGAAAGGTCAGGACCCGAGAACAAACTTCCATGTGTCCAATCAAGGACAACAAAAGCTGATTAAAAGACAGTGCGAGAAGGCAACATTGAGCAAGCTGGATTTCATATGAACAGTTGGATACACAAGCAAGGATATATCGTTACATGGTACAGTGAACTAATCGTCATCAAGAAGATAAGTGTCAGTATCTTTGCGACGAAAGTGTGGCCCCAAGATCCCTCCTCCAGCAAAACGCGAGCCGCCTCCAGGAGCATAGCCAGGCTGTAAGATGGGACCAATGTCGTGCTGCTCGCACCAAGAGCTGTACTCTATATCGGGATCAACGAAAGCACTGGCATCATATCCCTCTAAGGCGGCCGCTAACTCCCTCTCGGGAACCGATCTCCAGTCAGAAGGCCCGGTCGGCGGGCTTAGTGGCACCATGGGACTACCGGTCAACTGCCAGAAAAGTCTCTCTCCCAAGTACGACTTCGTCACGCGCGGATCCTCCAAAATGCGACGACGTCGTGAGGCTTGAAAAGCCTCCTGAGCTCCAGGAGTGAGTGTCGCGTTCGACCGGAGATATGGCCTGGTACGGAACTACAAAAAGGAAACAAGTCAAAGGCTGAGAAGCGAGCAGAAAGCAACACATGGGCAACACAAGAGTGGGCATATCACTCACATCATCACGAACAAGGGCATCGATATTCGACCTCCAGGCAAGATCTGAAAACAGACGTGTACGGCTGCGGTTATCCTTATACCACAGCATCATGCGAGGAAATGGAGGCGAATGGTCGATCAGGGTGGGCACTAGGTGAGGAAAGTGGTCAAAAAAGCAGACCTGTGCAAAACCACCATCAGACAAGACACACCAGATCGTCCCCAGAGAAAGCAAAGTAAAAGGATGACAAGAAGGTACCTCGATGACTGGGTAAAAGCCAGTCAAGGATCGACTGATGCAGCGGTTGGCCTTGTCCAGCCCTTCATACAAATGGGCCAGGAGGGCCGCATTCCAGTTGTACGGGGTGGGAAAAGTTATGTCTGCCACGAGTGACAACAGACAGGAACTCACAAGCTCATTCCCATGGCAGAAAATCATCGCACCCATGGTGTACAGGATCAAGGCCCGAGCTTTCACTACAGCCACGGCCTCGGTCTCAGGGATGCGTTTGGCAAAGTTTGATGATAGCCAGAGAAGTTTGAATCGAGGACTGGTAAACTCAGTCACATCTGGCATCATCCCCAACATCTCCATCCAGTCATGCTCAGTGGGCACTGGAAGGTCATCCTCAAAAGGGACAGATCCTCCATCATACCGAAGACCCAACTGCATGTATACATCGTAGGGAGTAATCCCCCACTCCCCAAAAGGCAGTTGAAAGGTGTGAGTTTCGGGGTGCCACCGCTCCGTCAAAGCAGATAAGAGAGACATGTTCGTCCTACTCAAACGAACTCGGAACAGGTGGGCGAACGGAGTGTGCTCCAGAACCTCGAAAAACAGGGGTTGGGGTCATGGAACCAGTCAGGCCAGTAAGTCCTGACCCCTCGCCCTCTCAGAATCGCAGGAGCGCCACCCTCCCGGGCCAAGTCAGACAGATGTCGTCCTTCTCGTGGTACATGGTATGGATCCGACGACGGACGAGACGAACTAGCCTCGTTTTTACCACGACGAGGCATGCTGCACAGGAAAGGTATACAAGTAAGTCCACTTCTCAAAACCTGGGCCCACTTTCGAGGCCCGTGTTTCAAAGCCCATGTTAAAGCCCATTTCAAAAAAAAATGGCCACCAACCCATTTCCAAGGAGATCCGGTCCAAAAAACCCATCTCCAGGCCCATTTCAAAAGCCTAGCCCCAGTCCAAAAAAGGGCCCCCAGCCCATTTCCAAGGAGACCCAGTCCAAAAAGCCCATCTCCAGGCCCATTTCAAAAGCCCATGTTGGGGCTCATGCTTCAAAAAGCCCATATTTTCAAAAGCCCATGTTGGGGCCCGTGCTTCAAAAAGCCCATATTTTCAAAAGCCCATATTGGGGCCCATGCTTCAAAAAGCCCATTTCAAGGCCCAAGTCTAAAAACCCACTTCTTCAGGCTCATTTCAAAAAGGCCCATCCCAAGATCCATTTCCAAAGTCCATATCTAGGGACCTCTCTTTCAAGGTTATCATTCATATCCACAACAAGTATCTGGACATGACTAGATCATGATGCGGGGCACACGTGAGAAATCTCATCCGTCCATTGTTTACAAGATGGCCAACTAACAAAGTCTACATCATCCACCACTCAAGTAGACCCCAGATCATCCATCCAACGGTCCAGATCATCAAAAAAAAAAAAGTAAAAAAAAATCAATAAACAATATTCAAAAGGGTGGGGCCCCTTTCTTATCACACCCACTCCTTCAAATCAATAATAATAATAATAATAATAATAATAATAATAATAATAATGAAAATCAAAGATCAAAGAAATAAAAATCCGGCCAACGAGTTGCTCCAAATTTCCAAAAAAATAAAATAAAAATAAATCAATAAAGTCCAACAATTCAGATCAAGATGGTCTGGCGGTCCCGATCACAGCCCTCTCCAAACCCAAGAAGAGATCCAACCCATCAAAAGCTCCATAAATGAATGGCCCAACAAGACCCATGCAAAGACTTGACGGCCACAATTACCTGAAATGGAGAAAGAAAGAAATATAGAGAAAATAAGTTGAAAAATCCTCTCAAAATATCTCCAGGGACCACAATGGGTCCCTGGACGTCCCACACGAAGGATTCAAATAATGAATGAGGTTGCACCGGACAAACCAATGCACGGCTCGGACCGCTGGACAAAAAGGACGACCGGCGGTAGCCGGAATACCGCAGGCAGCAATCCGACCGCCACCCGACCAAAAGTTTGCATGGGGCAACGGGCTGTCCCCTAGGGCGATCTAAACAACTGGTTTTTCCTTCTAACCGCTGGATAATACCTGAAAATTTTCAAAAACAGACCCAAGTTTTCAAAAGTTACCAAAATAATCCTAGTTCCAAAGGGAATAGATCTTCAAAAACCAAAATTTTAAAGGGAATAGATCCAAAAAAATCCAAAAAAAATTTGCAAATAAAATCCCCGAAGAGTCTAGCTCCAAAGGGAATAGATCTTCAAAAACCAAAATTGTAAAACGCACGCGACGTGCAGTACACTGAGGAATCTTTGATATTCTCCAGTTGCGGTCAGTGCAAACAGCTAAATAAGATTCGGTCTCTCTCGGTTTCCCTGGAGGATGATCGAATCAGTATATGATACGTGTACGATTGCCCCGATCTCTATATCTGGACAGTCGTACGAATGCTGGTAAGAAATGATTGGATCTCTTTCTGGAAAGAATAATCAAACTCAAAGTGACAACAATCCATTGTAACCAAAGTATCAGAATCAGAAGATTGCATGACAAAAGATTACTTGCACATACCTAGTCCGGGATGTTCACAAAATTTGATCGAGTCCAAGTCGGCGTAGTGAGTTCCCCGTAAGGCCGCACCAACGCACAGGGTAGCTAACCACTTTGACGATCGAATGGAACGAATACTCGTAGGGTGATTACATAGCAAAGGAACGACAGACCTAACAGTATAAGAATCCTCTTAGAGCCGCGACAAATGAGCAGAGTCCCTACTTTCCAGACTCACCCTCCAATGCTGTTAACAATCCAATGTGAAAGGGTTGTGATTGGTGAGCCGTAAAGTCGCGACGAATGCGCAGGGGACAATCACAACGATTTCCTCAACCCTCGTGATGTGTGCAAGTCATCTTTCTCTAAACAGTCAACTGACAAGGATACAATGGCAGGCAACAAATTAGAGTCACTATCCTTTCTGACCAGAAGGGTGGGGTGTCCACTTGCTTTGGCCTTCGGTTGCTTGCAACCTCGGCCAAAGAGGGACATCTGTAGACACCCCACCCATACTAACATCTTGAGAAAGCTAAGACAATCCAGGGAACTATGATCATATCCTAAACCGGCCCCTAACCCATGCTTAAAACCTAAAACCCTGGTCCGAAGTCCTCAAACTCCCAACCCGCAACCCGAAACCGCAATCAAATCCGTCCAATATGCACACTGCCTCGTCTATACCTTATACCCTTGCTAGAACCTTCTACTCGTACCTAAATCCACCACTCTGAGTCCCAGAAAACCAAAATGGAGATCACCGGACGAACCAGAGCACTATATGAAACCCGCACGCGCGAGTCCGGCCTGAACCAAGCCCAGGCGGTAGTCTGACGACCGTGGGCGGCAGTCTGACTGCCACCTGCGGTACTCCGAGTTCCGTCGCTCGCGGCCTGCGTGTGGACAACTGTCCCAGCGTCCAAAAGCCAACTTTGCCATAGATTTACCCCTCCAAAACTCACAATTTACCTTTTTACCAGCCCTAAAAGTCAATAGGATTGTGCCACGTGTCACCCCTCTCTCCTTAACTAATCACAACCCTTCATTCCAAAATTCTAACCCTTACCTAACTACTATTTACCATTTCATCATTGGAGAAGGCTATAAATAGCCCTCTCCTCTTCTCATTTCACAACGACAAAGAGAGGGAGAGAGTGAGAGAGAAAGTGAGAGAGAGAGAGTGAGTGAAGAAGAGAGTGAGGGAAAGGGAAGGAACTCCCAAGCCCTCAAAGTTCTGATTTTTTCCAGCCACCCCCTAGTCCTCCTCTCAACCCATCAAGCCCATAGGCCTAACCCAAACTAGTCATAGTTCAATTTATGTCTTAGCCTATTCAAGAATCAAGCCAAATATCCATCATCTTACAAGCATTCATGATTATGACATCTACTCCCTTCTCAACCCCCCTGCTTATCTAGATCTCTAGTGAACGTATGCTCTGTGACTTGCCGTACATCAGATCCTGTCACATCAGAAATTTCTAGTGATCTAGTCTATTTTTCTTACCTCTTTGTATAACCATCATCACATCCTCCCTCTAAACACATTGTCGGACGTATGCTCTGTGACCTGCCGAAATCTCGGATCTTGCTACATCAGAAATCCACGTGTGACTAGTCCCATCATGACCACAGCATCATCATCATCCCTTGAGAGTATTTTACCACACTAAGTAGAGACCGTACATTTGTACGGGTAAAGAGGGTGCCTAACCTCTTCCCTCTTTGTAACCGAGGTCCCTTACCCATAATCTCGGACTGCAGACCAGGAGTCAATTTAAGGAATGTGAGCCTTCGGGCTTGGCCAACCTTACGAATTTTGTGGTTCTAGCCGACCGCGGGATTATGAGATTATTCGGTTAGTGGCGACTCCAACATCAACAAATCAGCCTAATCACCCCCATCATAAAATATTAACATTTAAATCAGCGTGGGCGCCAATTTTCCAGTGTCTACAGGTAGCCTAGCACCAATTTTAGTATGTGTTTAATGATTTTGGTTTCTTGAATGCTATATTTGGAGGATCTAGAGAAGCCCAGGGACTTGTATGTTTATTAGAATTGTATGTTTGTCTCCCATATGATGTTGTTCTTGCCTCTCACATGATTTTGTGTATGGACGATTATATGCTCATGCCTTGTTTGATTTTCTCATATGATGTGCCCTATAGCATGTATGATTCATTGATTTTTGTGTATTTTGGTTCTAAGGGAGGTAGGAAGTGCTTAACTTCCTCATCAACCCACACCACACACACACACCTTGTTCATGATATTATTAACTTTACATGTTAGTAAAAATTTAGAATTTTATGTCGAGAAGCATGAGAACATGATGTTGTTTATGTTAGATGATGCATTGATAGTTGGCATGTTATGGATCTCCTTCACCCTCTTGGGTTGGTTAGAAACATGATGAGAGACGGTAGTCCCATCGGTAGGACTACACTAGGGCTAGATCCGTAGGTTTGGGCGGGCGTGATCGGGTGGCTGTAGTTCGACTACATGGGTCCCTTATGCCCGAGGTCACTCGTCTCACGCTCGCCTGACTCGTGCGGTCTAGCCTACTGTCTGACCAACCTTATTGTTAACCCTGTTTGTTCACCTATGTATGGAACCTGGAAACACCTTACAACCATTGTATCTCATTGATAACTATATTGCAATTGGTCCACAGTCTCATGAGCCGGGCATGGTGGAATGGGACACTGTGTCCGAGCTGTTGGCCTATGCTAGGGTACCGCGCCTCCCCGTACTGACCGCGAGCGATCCCTTTCTCTCAGCACTCCTCATGTGCTTGAAGTCAGGGATAAGGAACCCGACTGGATCACGGACCGCGGGGTCTCGGCCTCACGCGATGATGGGGCATCGGCCTCGCAACCATCTTAGGGCATTAATACGTGGGGTGTATCAAATTCCTCAACCTGCAGGATGAATGAACTTAACTAATAACTCGGTTAACACGATCGCATTGCATTGTATTAGTTAGGGTGGTGACTCGGAAGTCGAGGTCGCTCTGAGGGAGTGTTGTCATATGCAATCGTTAGATGGAGTAGCTCGAGGGAGCGTTGTGGCAAGGGCATGCATCATGTCATCCCGCATGCATGTGCATTTAATAAGAGTTGTTAAGTGTTGATGATTAACTGTTTTTCATTAAGTTCATATTACAATTGATGCATGTTATAACTTAAGACTAATAGTACACGCTGAGTTGATCACTCACTCTCACTCTGGGACGGTGTTTTAAAACACCAACCAGACTCTCTCATAGATGCAGGAGAGGCGGAGCAGATGGAGCATGGCGATGCTACTTTCTACGAGGAGGAGAAGTTGTCATACTTTCAGTTGATGCACGGGACCTCACTGGACCCATAGACGAGCCGATGGATCGCTGAGCAGCGGGCTCAGTCCTATTCTTTTTGGACTTGTTATTCTTTTGCAATTTTATTGGGTGACACCATGTGCGACCCCTTTATTCTTTTGGACATGTATATATGTATATCTTGATCTCTTTCATTTCAGTAGACTTGTTTGGTTGTGCTTCATGTTCCAGGAATTTCCAGGCTGCACATTGACTGGATTAATCGCATATTAATGAAAACCGGTCATAAGTGACCCCGGGAACTTGGGAGTTGAGTGTATTTGTGACCCCCGATTTCCAAGGCGTTACAGTTACCCGCGTAGCACCCACCTGTGGGGCCCACCTTGATGATTTAATTTATTTTTTATTTTATTTTATTTTATTTTATTTTAATTTATTTTAATTTTACCCACACTGTTTACAGCTCAATTTAGCACGTGATCTCGTAACTTAAGTAGATCCAAATATCAGGTGGACCACACAACTAGAAACAATGGTAAATGGCCATTAAAAATGTTTTGTGGGCCACAAAAGTTTTGGATATTGATCTTTGTATTTTTCCTTCATCCAGGTTGATTGACATTATCAACTGGTTGGATGAAAAATAAATATTACCATGGGTCTTAGAAAGTTTTTACCAGTAGGCGTTCAATCACCACTGTTTCCTTTGGTGTGGTCCATCTTAGTTATGGAATTGCTTAATTTTTTAGGACACTTCCCAAAATGGTATTGAAAAAATGGATGGACGGTGTGGATATACAGCACATCATCAATGTGGGCCCCATGGCAGTGGTAACATCCATTAAGTCTTACCCGGGTAACACCTAATCCGTTCATTAAAAAATAAAATTTAAAAAAATAGTAATCTGCAGGCCTATTAAAAAACTGTAGTGCACATAACCTCCCATGTAGGTGGGCCCCACTTTTCGGCAATCGAGATCGGTCAACGATATGGATAGCTGATTTTATAAATTTTGCACCGAATCGATGATCTAATTATAATGGTTTCTTTCTTTTTTCCGTGATCGATCCGAGCCGTTGGCCCTTTCAGATTTGACAACTCTGCAAGGAATGGTCTGGGAAACGATCAAACGAATCATGGAGCTGCCAGATAGGCTTCACGGGAAGTTGGAATTACCTGTCGCTTTTACTTTCTTGATATTCCACGTTTAAAATTACCATAATACCCTTGATTTCTTGATACGTCGGCGGAGAACCGAAAAGGAACAATGCATGTGCCCACTGATGGATGTCAGATGGCAATTTACTCTAACTGGGCTGTGGGGCCCACTGCTATGTCTGTGTGACATCGACTCCGTCCATCAGTTCAGCGAGCTCATATCTGGATATGAGCCCAAAAAATCAAGTGGGCCGTACCACCGAAAACTGTTGGGATGAAAATGATGGACATTAAAGCCTTTATGGGCCCACCATAATCTTTATGAGGTATACAGCCTGTTCTGACCATGGAAGGAAAATAATAGTAATATATACCAGCTTAATTTATGTATGTTATATTTAATTGGACAATATACTACTGTCTATCTATGAAAGTGATTTCATCACCAGTCACGCCAATCAAATCTTATTAAAGTGTTTCCAGCCTCATAAATCCGTTCCAATCCAAAGGGGGAGAACAATTTCGTAACTATTTCTTACGGTATGGCATGAATGGAAACCTTTATGGGGCCCACTAGGGTTCCGAATCTATATAATTTTTAAAATCAGATCTTATCACCTTGTGGGTCCCATTATGACATGAATGGAAACCTTTATGGGCATCTTATCCGTTCGTAAGGTGATTCCCACAAGGATGAGAAGAAAACACAATTATTAGCCATATCTATAACCATCCGCTCGAGGAGGTTTCAACCACCGGCGTTCAATCCTTACTTTTTGTGTGTGTGCTGTGGTTCACTCGCATTTTGTATCTCAGTCATGGTTGCACTAGTGTACTAACATGAACCTACAAATCAAATATGCGGAGTAGATACGACACAAACATGATGGTGGGTTCCACAGAGCTGGAGGTCACTGGATTCCTGTAACCCTATTCACGGACGCGGATTTGGGTACTACCCCACCGGGACCTATCTAAAGTGTCATGGCTCCCTGGGGTCCACTGTGATATATGTGTTTTATCCATACCGTTCATTCATTTAGAAATATCATTTTAGATAATGAGCTCAAAAAGGGAGACATATAGAAGGCTCAAGTGTACCACACAGGAAACAGTATGGATTGAACACCTACCAATGAAAACTTTAAAAATTTATGGAGGGCCACAAAGTTTTGGATCAAACTGATATTTATGTTTTCCGTTCATCCAGGTCTATTTAACCTTGCCAACAGGTTAGATGGTAAATAACTATCAAGGTGAACCCTAGGAAGGTTTCAACAGCATCATTGTTCACTTCAGCCTTCATCTACCTTAATTTTAGGCTCATGCAATAAAATAACCTCTAAAAATGGATAAATGACGTGGATAAAACAAAGACATCATGGTGGACCCACAGCCTCTGACAGGACCGCCCGTGTCTATCCAGATCCCGGTGGGGTTGGTACCCGGACGCGACTAAGCGGCTTCGGCGGAACCGGGGATCCACCGAGGAGGTAGGTGGAACCTGGATCTACTTCATTTTTTGGGATCATACCTTAAAATGAATTTTTAATACAGATGCACGGTGTAGATGTAAGGCACATATATCAAGGTGGGCCCCACATCGAGGGATCCCACCCACCTCGGTTATCCGGGAATCCACCGAAATCGCCCAGGTAACGTCAGAGGCAAGCAGAGTCCCATCGATGCATTATAGGTGGTGGGACCCACTTGGAATGGCATTTTGGTAAATTAAAAGGGTGATTCATTAGAGGTGGTGGGACCCACTCGGAAGGGCATTTTGGTAAATTAAAAGGTACGAGGAGTTGGTGCGGCTCTAATGGTCTGCTCTTTTAAGTTACACCCACTTTTACAGTTATACAAACCCTCACATATTCTATTCTCTTCTATGCTGCAAACGTAAGGAAATTTTCTCTGAGAGAGAGAGAGAAGAAGAAAAGTCCAAAAGAGTAATTCATATAAAGAAGCAACGTGGTGCAATTCTTATGACCCAATTGAAAAGAAGAAAAGCTCAAAGTCTCTTTTCATATCCTTCTTTTCTTTCCCTCTCTCTTTCTCTCTCTCTCTATTCATGCTTTAAGGCCTACTTAATTCCCATGCATGCCTTTCTCTTCTTTCTAAGGTAGAAAGAAAGAGAAAGATAAAGAGAGAAGGGAAGAAGAAAGGATGGGATGGAATGGTATGGTAGTGTTTGTGTTTCTTGGGTTGGTTTGTTTGATTAATATCATCCATTCCCATGCTTATGAGGACAATTCAAATGTGGGTCATCATTTCTTCAGTAGTTATCGTGATCGGATGGTTCGGATTGAATCAATCAAGGCTTCTTTCCTTTCCAAGAATAGCATCTCCCTTCCTCCTTCTCCTTCTCCTTCTCCCACACCCACTTCCCCACCAACGGTAACATCTTTCTTTTTTTTTAGTTGATATAAGATGGTAGTATGGACGGTTGTGATGATGGGTCATGTTCTTTTCTTGTTTTATTAACACATGGATGGATGGTTGTGATGGATCGTGTTCTTTTCTTGTGTTATTAACATATATGGAAAATCATGGGAAATGGTACTGTGAGGTCGACCTCATGGGAACTTCCCATGAGGTCGTGCTGTGTGGGCCCCACCGTGATGTGTGTCGGACATCTACCCTATCAGTCAGATGCACCATTATATGGTGGGCCCTGGGCTTAAAAATCAAGTCAATCCATTACTTGGGTGGGCCACACCACATACAGAAGTTGAGGGTTCTTCCTCCCGTTTATATATATATTGCATAGCTCAAGTGGTAGACTCGTTGAAACATACCTCGTTTCAACAGCCACATGCATAGCTCAAGGATATCCTTGTTGGCTAACAGTGAAGTGGATCTGACAGTGGGTGTTCTAACCAGCTAACCAGAAAAACAAATATATATATATATATATATATATATATATATATATATATATATATATATATAAAAGAGAGGAAAACGCAGAAAACGCTCAGTTCGTAGTACGCACGAACTTTTTTGAGAACCTATCTTACGTGATGAATCTCACAAATCTGAACGGTCCACATGAAGCAGAACCTCATGAAACTCCATAGTATGAATTTTTACTTTGATCTGAAACTTTGGTAGACGGTGAAAAATGTAAACAGTTTCTTTCCTTGATTTGAATTTCACTTTGCTATGGACGGTGTGGATAAAAGTTTTAGATAAAAGTAAAACTTGGTCCTGGGGGGTTTCACTAGGTGCTGCTTCACATGAACGGTTCAGATTTTGGATCCACATAACGTATGATAGGTTTTCAAAAAAGTTCGAACTGGTTCGCACGTGGTATGTACGAACCGGTTCGCAGGTGAGCGCTTATCTCTCTCTCTCTCTCTATATATATATATATATATATTTATACACGGAAACGCTCACGTGCGAACCCGTTCGTACGTACCTACTTTTTTGAGAACTCATCATACTTGATGGTAATTCAAAATCTGAACCGTTCATGTGAAGCAGAACCTCGTGAAACCCCCGGGCCCAAGTTTTACATTGATCTCTAACTTTGATGGGCCATGAAAATTGAAAACAGTTTCCTCCATTGATTTTCATTTCTCTTTGCTATGGCCTACCAAAATTTTAGATCGGAGTGAAAATTTGTCATATGATGTTTCATTGGATTTTGCATCACATGGACGGTTCATATTAGACACTCATGACACGTGTGCAAAGGTGCTCACGTTCGTAGGTGCGCAGGGAGCATGACTATATATATATAGAGGCATGCTCACCTACGCAAGTGCCCACTTTTTCACACGTGTCATATGAGTCAAATCCGAACGGTTCATAAGATGAGGAATCTCATGAAACCTCATAGGGTGAATTTTCACCTGATCTAAGATTCTGGTGGGCCATAGCAAAGAGAAATGAAAATTAAAGAAATAAACTGTTTGCATTTTTCATGGCCCACCGAAGTTTTGGTTCAAAGTAAAAATTGATACTAGGAGGTTCAATGAGGCTCTGCTTCATGTGGACCGTTAAGATTTTCGAGACTCATCATGTGTGATGAGTTCTCAAAAAAGTTGCTAGGTAGTCCGTGGTTAGCAGGTGAGCGTTTCGGTGTATATATATATATTTGTCCCATTCATGATGATAATGATGATAGTGCATGATGAATGCCATTTTATTTTAATGCTGTTAATGTTATCATCTATTTAATTAGAATTTTATTTATTATTATTTTTTTAATGGCATTGATGATTAACATAACATTCTTGTCTTTGATATCTTTGATTGTGTAGATGTCGTCTAGTCCACGTGTCTATCATGTAATGGCCTATGGGGCGGACCCCACTGGTGAAATGGACAGCACAGATGCGATCCTGAGCGCTATTTCAGATGCATTTGGTGCTGCTGATGAGGACAGGGTTTTGATGCCAGGAATCAGAGATCTTGGTGGAGCAGAGGTTCACCTTCATGGAGGAGCGTACAAGATCAGCCGTCCATTGAGACTGCCGGCCTCTGGTGGCGGAAACTTCATGGTATGTGAGTTCCTCATACAGTCATTGTGTTTATCCAAGTCTCGGTGGGCCCATACACACACATGAGGTATATCCGAGCCGTCCGTTGGGTGGGCCTCACCATGAGGGTTAGTCAGATTAACAAGCAGACTGGCGAATTTATCAGGTGGGCCCACTTGATTGATTGAACGGCCTGACTTTGTGCTTCGTCACCTACACGGAGGGCCCACCCACGATGACTCGCAACACATGACAATTGGGCACGTGTCATGCGTGTGGATGAACGTGGTTGAGGTAAGATTTCACGTAGGATTGAATTCATGGGATTCAAATGAAAGATAAGGGTCAACGTTGGAGTGGTCCATCTTGACCGTACGTGTACCTGATCTTGTACAAGATCACATCATCCGGTGGTACCACCAGCGCAAAACTACATTGGTGGATCCTATCTCACCGTTGAAACCGTTTGATCGGTGGGATTTTGGGACCGTGGCATGGCCCACCTGGTGATAGGGTCCACATCCGTACATGGGGGACAGACACGTGTGATTTTAGATTGAGGGCATGGATTTCTGCGTGCTCGACAAGGACGCTGAACGACGAGTTCTTTTTCCCCTTCCAAATTTCGATTGTCTACAAATGACACGCCACGTGGCTTTTCGTTTGACGTGTCTTGTGTGTTTGAAAACTTGAAATTATTTTAGAGGATGGCATATTCATACCGCAATCCAGACCGTCCAAATCGCTGACCCAACTGTGGATGGAGCTTAATAAATACGTTGAACTAAGAAGATAACCATAACCATCTGATTTTCCCTTCGAATTTGGACCACTCCATATTCTACTTTTAGCCATCCATTTGGTAGCCATTAATTGGACGGTTAGGATTTGCTTTTATGTGAATGGGACCCACAATTTGGATGGTCTGGATATGGTGGTGAAAAACTAACATTGGGGCCTAAGCATTGAAACCACAGAACACTGATTCCAGTCGAGAGTGCATACACCGAATATTCAGTATATATGAACCCTACAAATTAATGGTGATGTTGACGGATAGCAGCGCCCAATTTGAGAAGGGGGGGAGGTAATGGATAGTATATACACCGAATGTTCCATGTATTTCCCTACACCCCACATGCCTTTTTTTTTATCCTTTCTAAATACGATATCCTTCTGCTGCAACAAATTGGTAATCTTTACATCACTGCTCAATCTCCACCGTCCATTTTTCATGTGCTTCAAGAGCAAGTTTCTACCTAATGAAAACGACCGTTCTCTGCTTTTCTTACCTTTCTGATTATTAATGTATTATTCTTGTGGGCCCAATTCGGTGCAGACGGTGTGTAGTGGTGGGTCGGTAGTCGCCCTCCCTCTCTGGAGTCCAGCACACACTCCAAAAGGGATTTTCGAAAATCCCATTGTGAGATGTCTGCTGGGATTCGGCCTGATGAAATCCAAGCTGTTCAAAGTAGGGCCCTAACTTGGCATGGCTCACTGTGATGTTTGAGTGCCATTCAATCCGTCCATTAGATGCTTCCCCCCATCATAATATTGCTAGATTTCAAAGCCCAGCCAGATCTATGACTTAGTTGGGCCCCACCAAATGTAAAAATGGGGGACATTGGGAAGGGGATACCCACCATAGCAACTTCCAGATGGAATGTGGGGTCCACCCTTTTTCGTATTTCTCATCCAATCCATTCATCAGCTGTACCCCAGCCGGTTTAAGAGACCCAATAAAAATCAAAACATGCTAAAGTTTAGGTGGGCCACAATAAGTGAATATATAGGCTGTTGGCCTATTGTCCATTTCCCCCTATGGTGTGTCCCACCTGAGTTTCTGATAAGGATGTTTCTTGACATGTAAACTACCCGTCAAGAATCCCACCCAACGAACGGTTGGATTCTAAAAATACATCACAGGTGGGCCTTGAACATCTCAAAAACATACTGATAACCATAATCTAATTTTGTGGTGTGACAGATCCATGGAGGATCTCTACGTGCATCTGATGACTTCCCAACAGACAGGCATCTAATCGAGCTATGGCCATCTTCATCCTCCAAACTAACCTCAATAGGAAAGGAAGAAGCTGATGGGTCCACCCTAGAACAATCTGCAGCCGTCGACTCATTCTCCTCATCCTATGAGTACATCACACTCAAAGACCTCATGCTGGACTCTAACTACAGAGGTGGCGGCATTTCAGTAATCAACTCCCTCAGAACCACTATACAGAACTGCTACGTCACCCATTTCACTACTGATGGAATCCTAGTCCAAGGAGGACATGAGACGTTCATCAAGGACTCCTTCCTGGGCCAGCACATCACAGCCGGTGGAGATCCTGGCGAGAAGAACTTCTCTGGCATTGCAATCAATCTCATGGGCAATGACAATTCCGTCACTGACGTGGTCATTTTTTCAGCGTCGATCGGTGTCTTAGTAGCGGGCCAGGGCAACATTCTCACTGGGGTCCACTGCTACAATAAGGCCACAGGATTCGGTGGGACCGGGATTTATCTACGACTACCGGGTCTGACCCAGACCCGGATCGTTAATTGCTATTTGGACTACACCGGGATAGTAGCCGAGGACCCGGTTCAACTCCACGTCAGCAGATCGTTTTTCCTCGGCAATGCTTACGTGGCACTTAAGTCTATCAAGGGTGTCATACGTGGCCTCAACATCGTAGATAACATGTTTTCTGGTGATGGTAGTGGGGTTGATATTGTTAAGTTGGACCAGTCGAATGGGCCATTCACGACCGTTGATCAGATCGTTGTTGATAGGAATGATGTACAAGGGATGGGGCTTAGATCAACGGTTGGGAGGGCGTCTGTGGATGGGAGTGCGAGCAGGTGGGCCGTTGATTTCTCACGGGTGCTTTTGTTTCCTAACCTTATCAGGCACGTGCAATACTCGTTGAAGGTGGGTGATGGATCGTTTCCTAACCATGCGTTGAGGAACGTATCAGGGAATCGGGTTGTGGTTGAGTCGGATGTGGCGGTGGATGCTAATGTGTATGTGTGGGTGGATCAAAGTACGGGGAGTGTTGGGTGAAATGATGAAGGGTGGAGATGAGAGGGATGAAGGGTGGAGATGAGAGGGCAGAAGAGTGGGCCACTGGAAGGAGGTGGGCCATGAAGAAATCAGTAGGGCACTCTCCCAAATGCAGGAGTATGAGGGGTGCACACGGTTCGGATCCGGTTTCAAAAGGGATAAGAACTAAAGGTGCCCCCTTCACATGAACGGTCCATATTGACAGCTTACAGGACCGATTCAACTATCTCCTTGGCCGATCGGTTCCAGTTTCAAAACCGAAACCGAAACCGAACCGTATGCACTGATGTGTCATTTCATCATTTTTATTTTTATTTTGTGCAGGAAGGTTTTTTTTTTTTTTAATATATAAATTGTTTAAAACTCTTCAAATTTTCAATATATGGGCCGCACAATGGACGGACAGATCACATCCTAAAAGGCTCCAAAATTGAAAGATCCTAGCTGTTATTTATTATCTATTTTTTTTTTTATTTTTAAATTTTAAAATTTTGTTGATGGTTTCTCTACAAGCTATTGTAGAACAAGCTTATTCTACAAATGCTGTAAGTGGGCTCACCAGGATATGTGTATCAGTATGGACTCGGATTGCTTGGTTAGCCCAACACACGTAGCTATGTGGTGTGTCACGAATCTGTGGGGTCCAATGTTATGTATTTGTTTTATCCATTCCGTTCATCTGTTTTGTATGCTCATTTTAGGGGATGAATAGAAAATTGAAGCATATCCAAAGATCAAGTGGACCACACCACTGGAAAGAGTGGAGTTAATCACATCCACCGTTAAGACCTTCCTTGGGCCAAACCTGTTCAGATCAGGTATACATGGAGGGAAAACACAAATATCAGCTTGATCCAAATCTTCCGTGGCCCCAGGAAGTTTTCCACAGTAGGTCTTCAATACCGTGTGGTCCACTTGAGTTTTGGATGTGATTCAATTTTGGGGCCGTGTCCTAAAATCAGCTAGAAAAATGGATGAACAGCCTAGATAAAACACATACATCAGGGTGGGCCCCACAAAGTCCTAGCACCACGTAACTACGTGGCATTAGAGTAAGCCGCCCGTCCCTAGCTCTGAAGGGGCAGTTTTGTAGGCGGTCCTTCTGAATAAAGGGATAATCTGAGAAAAGGGATAGACGGTTTGGATGTACACATACATCACGGTGGGCCCACCCATAGGCCTGCCCGTTCGAAGCTAGGGACGCGCGGGGGTAGTACGCAATCCACGTCCACAAAAGTCAAGCCAATCCAACCACGTCAGCATGGTGGTTTTTGGATGGATGTACATGGCTTTCTATGGTGGGGCCTGTGTTCACGTGAGAAACACCGCCACGATGGGATGCTCCCCAAAAAATCAGGGCCGTACAATTATTAGGTGGGCCACGCCTAAGAAAACAAGGAACAACCGTCTCAAAACCTCTGTAGTCACGTCGTGTCTTACATGATATACCTGGATCGGCCTGATTTTTGGGGCGTTTCAACTGTCAGGTTGACCATTTAGATGCAATAAAGCTACCTCGGTGGACCCCACATGCAGCACTTATAGAATAAGCGGCCTCCTTTTCACACGTAGAAATTGATATTAGAGCGTTTAGATGTTTCTTACAGTCTATTTTCAGGCTACTGATCAAGGGGTTAGGATTGTCCCATCAGGGAGATGTATGGTGCATCATCCAACTGCTGTGGGGCCCATTAGATAAGTGGTCTATACCACTAATCCATGGACCCCGCTTGTACAACTGAGCATCGGAGAATAGGGAGCGGATAATATGTTACTTACCCTTACCGTGGGGCCCACTTTGATGAATTTTTATATATCCACGCCGTCCATCCGTTTCTCTAGACTGTTTTAGGACAAGGTCCCAAAAATTATTCAGATGCAAATCTCAGGTGGACCACACCACCGGAAACAGTGCTGATTGAGTGCATCACTATTAAAAAATCCAAAGGGACCATTGTAAGGTTTTATTAATTTTTATTTGCAATCCAACCCGTTGATAATGTCAAAAAGATCTGTATAAAGGGAAACTACAATGATCAGATTGATTCAAAACTTTTATGGCCCACAAAATGTTTTTAATGGCCGTTCAACACTGTTGCTAGTGGTGTAGTCCACCCGAGATTTGGATCTTTTTGAGGTTTGGCATCGAGTCCTAAATTGAGGTGGAAAAACATCTGGACTGCGTGGATACACAACAAATACATTAAGGTGGCCCCACACAGTTATGGATACACAACAAAAACATCTGTTACCGGGGTAACAGCTAATCGGCTACCCCGGACTCACCCAAGACGGTGCGGCCCTTATAGTGGGGCCCACCTTGATGTATGTATTCTGTATCCACGCTGTCCATCCGTTTTTTCGGATCATTTTAGGGCAGTCTCCAAAAATGAAACAGATCCAATTTTCAGGTGGACCGTACAAAGTTTTGGATCCTGTCTTACGTGGCCTTATTAATAACTTGGATGACGGATAAACAATATGGAAACATTAAGGTGGGCGTAAGAAGTTTTTAATGATAGGGCATTCAACCACCACTGTTTCCTATGATATGGTCCACCTGATAATTGGATTTACTTCGCTTTTGGCATGATGCCCTAAAATGATCTGAAAAAAGTGATGGACGGTGTGGATACAGAATACATACATCAAGGTGGGCCCCACCAGTAAGCGCCGCACCATCATGGATAAGGCGGGGTCTCACCTAACCCGCTGCCCCTTCAACTATAGTAGATGTTGGTTATTGTAGCACGTGATTAAACCGTGGTCAAGTTTCAAAGAGAGGAAAATGAGGAAGGGTACGCATTGTTTACTTTTAATTACAGGCTGGAAAGTTAGGCCGTGTTTGTTAAGGCTGAATTTTTGCACTTAACATGAATTGGAAAAAATTTTCGTGTTTAGTGGTGTTTGTTAATATGTTATTAACGCAGAAGATAGAAAGTGTTGTTGAATGAACAGTGTTGAACTATATATCAATCTCAGGTGGATCACATTACAAGAAACAGTGTTGAATGAACATTGACCATTAAAAACATTTTAGGGGCCATAAAAGTTTTGGATAAGATTGATATTTATTGCTTCCCTTCATCTGAGTCTTTATAAACTAATCAACAGATTGGATGTCAAATAAACAGTATAGTGGGCCTTAGAAGGATTTTAATGGTAGATATCCCTTCATTTTTTTTTTCCTATGGTGTAGCTCACCTAAGATTTATATCCCTATCATTTTTTTGTAACAAGCCCTAAAATTATCTGTAAAAATAGATGAGCAGAATGGATGAAACACGTATATCATAGTGAGGCCCACAGAGCACCAACCACCAGCCGGCTAGTGTCAGGTGCAGTAGCCACTCCGTCTCAGTCAGGGACGGGATTGGAAGTGGATTGGCTGGTGTATTCACGTCAGCAAGTTATGTGGGTCGTATCATGATGTATTTGTTATATCCAAACCGTCCATTCATCTTGCAAGCTTGTCGTAAGACTTGACCCAAAAAATAAAATAGATCTAAAGATAAACTGGACCACACTACAAAAAGTAGTAGGGGATTGAACGTATACCATTGAAACCCTTTTGTGGTCACAAAAGTTTCGGATCAATATGAAATTTGTTTTTCCTCTTTATTTAGATATTTTTGACCTTATGAATAGATTAGGTGCAAAATAAACGTTACAGTGGGCCTGCAAATTTTTTAACGGTGAAAATCATTATCCCGCTGCTATGTTTGGTGTGGTCCATTTGAGTTTTGGATATGATTTATTTTTTTTTGAAAAATGCTCTAAAATAATCTCAAAAAATTTATGAACGGTGTAAATATTATAAATACATTATTGTGGGGCCCATGTAACTTTGATCTCCTTTGATTCCTACAACTGGGACCAACGAGGATTGCGTCCTACCCCCTCCCAGACGGTAATCCGTCTGGGCAGGGCTCTGTGGGGCCTACTGTGATGTAAGTATTTTATCCACACTGTTAATCGTTTTTATATGATTATTTTAAATGTAACCCAAAAACTGAGACAGTTACAGGGCTTAAATGGACCACAAATTGGGGATTAAACTTCCACTATTAAAAACTTCCTGCGAGCTGGAGAAGTGTCGGATCAAGATGAAATTTGTGTTTTCACTTCATCCAAGTCCACATGACCTTATTAATAGGTTGGGTGGTGAAAAAACATCACGGTGGCCCTTAGAAATGTTTCAACGGTGGGTGTCATTATCACTGCATCTTCCTTTGATGTGGTCCACTGGATCTGTGTATCTGCTTTGATTTTTATATAATAACTTAAAATGATCTAAGAAAAGCGATTAACGGTGTGGATAATATAATTACATTATAGTGGGCCCCAAAGAGGCCTAGCCGGACGGATTACCGTCCGGGCAGGGGTAGGACACAATCTATGTCCCAACTAGGACCTCGAGGAGCGTCTTGCACACGACACGTATCTACAGCAGCGATATAGCTGGTATGTGATACGAAAACGGATTGGCTACTCCCCAGCCTGGTGGGTGATGGTCAGTGCTATGTGGCCCCATGATGGATGTATTTCATCCATTTTTACATATCATTTTTTTTCTCTATCCCAAAAATAAGATAGGTATAAATCTCAGGTGGACCCCACCACAAGAAAACAATAGTGATTGGATATCCGCCATTAAAATCTTCCTAGGGCCCACTGTACTGTTTATTTGACATCCAATATGTATATTAGGTCATACAGGCCCAGATGAAGTGAAAAAAAACAAAAATCAGCTTGATTCAAAACTTTTATAGCCCCCAAAATGTTTTCAATGGACAAAGCTCATTCAACATTGTTTCCTTCATGTATCCCGACAAATAAACAAATACCTTATAAAGGAAGAGGAAGGGGTGAATGTGCTCAGAATGTCATGGCCATATATGACTTTAATATGATTTTTACATATGTCATAGCTGGATGGGAAGGAGTGGCACATGATTCAAGGGTCCTTATGGATGCTGAGTTTGATCTAACAAAGAAATTTTTGTTGCCTCCTCCTAGTAATATTATATATATATATATATATATGGGAAAAGGTATAATGCGCTCAAGCTGATTTTAACGTCCCGTGAGGTCGAGCTGTGTGGGCCCCACCGTGATGCGTGTCGACCATCAACCCCGTGCATTTGATGGGTCCCCTTTAAATTATGGGATATCCCAAAAATCAGCCGTATACGAAACTTGGGTGGGCCATACCATCTAAAATCATGTGAAGACATGCCAAAAACATATAAAAGCAATTGGTGGGGCCCACCTGAGTTTTGAATGCTGCTAAAACTTGGTCTGAACCCTCATCCAAGTGGGATACACATAATGGATGGGCTGGATTTGCAAACCACATCTCGGTAGGCCTAAAAAACGTCCCATGAATGTTTTAATGGTGCACGACCCCTCTCCACTTTTGTATGTGGTGTGGCCCACACAAGTCACGGATTGTCTTGATTTTTGAGACCTAGGTCCACGATGGAATAGTGCATCTGACTGATGGGGTAGATGTTCGAAACGCATCACGGTGGGCCCCACACAGCTCGACCTCATGGGACGTTAAAATCAGCTCGAGCGCATTGTACCTTTTCCCTATATATATATAGGGAAAAGGTACAATGCGCTCGAGCTGACGATAAGCTCCTGTGAGGTTCAGCTATGTGGGCCCCACCGTGATGTGTTTCGACCATCAACACCATGCATTTGATGGGTCCCCTTTAAATTATGGGATGTCCAAAAAATCAGCCGTATACGGAAACTCAGGTGGGCCATACCATCTAAAATTATGTGAAGACACCGTTAAAACATATAAAAGCACTTGTGGGGCCCACCTGAGTTTTGCATGCGCCTGAAACTTGGTCTGAACCCTCATTCAAGTGGGGACCACATAATGGATGGGCCGGATTTTCAAACCACATCTCGGTGGGCCCTCAAAAATGGTTATGAATGTTTTAATGGTACACGACCCCTCTCCACTTCTGTATGTGGTGTGGCTCACACAAGTCACGGATTGACTTGATTTTTTAGACCTAGGCTACGATGGAATGGTGCATCTGACTGATGGGGTAGATGTTCGAAAACGCATCACGGTGGGGCCCACACAGCTCGACCTCATTGGGGCGTTAAAATCAGCTCGAGCGCATTGTACCTTTTCCCATATATATATATAGATTATATATATATAGATATATATATATATAGATATATATATATATATATATATATAGTTTGTAAAATTATAACTTGAAATTTTACTAAAATGTCATTTGTTTTTATGTAGATAAATATTATCTGGTTGATGCTGCTTACACTCACACAAGAGGATTTATAGCACCAGACCGTAGTTTATTTGAATTAAATAGAATAATTTTATTTTCATTTAATAAAAAATAATTTCTTTATAATGTAAAATATTTCCAAACAGGAAATAGGGGCAACCGTGTCAAATTAACATATTTCAGACATTTCAAATATTTGTTAACAAACATATTGTTTCAAATTCAGTACTTAATTTTCAGACTTCAGCCATAATTACCAAACAAGTTTTTTGACTTCAAGTTTCAGATTTCAGATTCAGCTTCAGATTTTAGATTCGGGCTTTAGACTTCAGATTTAACAAATGGGGCCTTAGTTTGGGAGTCTCAAAGTTTACATTCAACGAAGAATACGAAATATGAAGATGGGAAGCGGATTGGTTGATGTACCTCACCGCACTTAAATAGCTGCTGTATTGACTTCAGCAA
>JAJHSJ010000017.1:46159132-46272811 GCA_021015155.1 Magnolia officinalis
CGGCCACAAGCATATCATCAACGTACAGAAAAAGGATGATGTACGACGTATTAAACTTCTTCAAATAGTAACAGTGATCTGCATTACATCTCCTAAAACCGTTTCCCGACATGAAATTGTCGAACTTCTTGTACCACAGCCTCGGGGCTTGCTTTAGGCCATATAGACTCTTCTTCAATCTACACACTTTGTTCTCCTTTCCTGGTGCCACGTATCCTGTTGGCTGATGCATATATATCTCTTCTTCAAGGTCCCCATGAAGAAAGACTGTCTTAACATCTAGCTGCTCTAGATGTAAGTCCTCTGTAGCCATTATACTCAAAACTATGCATATCGTAGACATTTTCACTACCGGTGAAAATATTTCAGTGAAATCGATACCTGTCTTTTGTTGAATACCTTTCACAACCAATCTAGCCTTGTACCGTTTCGAACCATCATGCTCCTTCAGTCTTTAAACCCACTGGTTATGAAGAGCTTTCTTACCCTTAGGTAGAGTGACTAGATCCCATGTACGATTAGACTCAAGAGAGTCCATCTCATCATCCATGGCCTACTCCCACTTAACCCGTGTATCTGACTGTAATGCCTCTTCAAAATACTCTGGTTCACCATTATCTGTCAGCAGTAGATAATGTAAGGAGGGTGAGTATCGGACCGTGGGCCTCCTCTCCCAAGTATACCTCTTTACAACCGGTGTCTGTGGATCTGCCTCATAATGCTCCTGTGCATGATCATCCTGTGGCGTCGTAATACCCGTGTCTGGTAACTCTTCCAACTCTACGAATTCTCTCATCGGCCTTGTTTTGCTGCACATTGTCCTTATGCATCACTTTTTCATTGAAGACTACGTCTTTGCTTCTGATAATTTTCCTGTTTTCTGTACCCCAAAACATGTAGCCAAAATCATGCTGCCCGTATCCTATAAACGTGCACCTCATGGACTTCGCATCCAGCTTGTTTCTGTGCTCTGCATCAATGTGAACATATGACGTGCAACCGAACACTCTGAGATGTGTAAGGTTCACTTCTTTCCCAGTTCACGTTTCTTCTGGTAGCCCACCATCCGATGGTGCTGAGGGACTTCTATTAATGAGATATGCAACAGTATTCACAGCATCTGCCCAAAACGCCTTGGGCAACCATGCATATAACCTCATGGTCCTGACGCGCTCAAGGATGGTTCTATTAATGCGCTCAGCCACACCATTCTACTGCGGTGTACTTGAAAAAAATTTTCGATGTTTGATTCTATTTGCTGTACAATACTCCTCAAACCTCTTATCACAGTACTCTCCCCAATTATCAGATCTGAGACATTTTACTGTTTTACCTGTCTTATTTTCTACTATTACTTTCCACTTCTTAAATACATCAAATAAATCAGATTTATGTTTTAAGAAATAAACCCACAATTTTCTATTAGCATCATCAATGAAGAAAACAAAATATTGTGAGCCACCAAGAGATAATACCTGTGCCGGTCCCCACACATCAGTGTGTACAAGCTTCAACAAATATGTTTTTGGAGTGCGTCCTGTCTTCTTGAAGCTTACCCTCTGTTCACTCCCCAAGTGTAGGGTTGTGATGTAGTAATAATCTCGGTAAGACCGAGGTCGAATCCACAGGGACTGAAACCTGTACGTAATCTGAAACTAACTAGAACCAGAACTAGAGTAAGATGAAATCTAAATTGAGTTGCAATTTGAGGAAAAATTGTGAAATATTAATCTAAAACTTAAGGAATTCAGAAGAATGAAACTAGGGATTCAGAGGATCCACTTGTAGAAATCAGGGAGATCTTATGCCTGTATCAAAAATCATGGAAATTAACTGAACTGCCGTTGAAATAGTTTTCAAGAGATGAGAGGTATATGAATTAGAATGGATTCCATCACCAAACCATGCCCATGAGATAAAGTAAACAATAGAATTAAACTAACTGCCAACCAATCACAATGTATGAAAGTTAGGAAGGGGTAGACGATGGTAAACAACAGGGCTTCCTGACATCATAAACATCAAAAGGAAAAGGAAATACTCAAAGCCATTGCAGACCCATTGTAATTTCAGTCACAACAGACCATTAAAGACTAAAAAATATTCCCATAATAATCAAACCAATATCAAATTCGGTTCATGAATTTAAATTAAAGGCAATGAATAGAATCCCCCATCTCACTACAAGCTTCACCTCTTAGCCCTAGCTAAGAGGTTTAGCCTAGCATGGATAGGCTATACATCTTTAAAAAAAATAAGGAAAACCAGTAGAGATAATTAAAATAAAAAAAACTAACAGTTACTCTCTCTCTCTCTCTGCCGATCCACGTCCAAGCTCCCCGCCTCCAAGGATTTCCCTGAATGCCCCCCAGGCTGAGATTCTCCTCCTCCTTTTATAGCCAGCATAGGGCAGTGGAATATGCGTAAGAAGGTTGGTGCTTGCGTCATGCGTAAGTCTTACGTAGTGAAGAAAAAAAGAACGCAATTCCCTTGCGTTTGGAGTGAATTTCGGGACGCTGACTGTTCGGCGGGGCCCCTAATCGATGTTGTCTTGGAAATCCAGTCCATCCATTGTCTTCTCCTCTGAATTTTGACCAAAGATGGAAAGTTTGGATCGTCCGTTGATGCGGCCCATGGATGATGTCATTCCACCGTCTGTCTTCTTTTTTGACAAAAATCGATCCCATCTTCCTTGTTTCCTCCAAAATCTTCACCTAGGTCTTGGTGAGCAGGCTTCTACAAATAAGATGGATGGTTTGGATTGTCTATGTGGACAATGGGTGGGGCCCACAACATCAATCAGCGTCCGGTTTTCGTGGACGCTGCGAAGCAGAGTTCCTTCACTTGCGTTGACGAAGCTGGTGGGCTCCACTTCGATGTCTTTTGAAGAAATCCAAGCCGTCCATTAGATCGATGTCGAAAAACCGTCCGGAAAAGTATTTTTCAAGTGAAATTGGTGTGGACCACTTGATCTTTTGCTTTGCCGTCCATCTTATGTTTAACGGCTAGGATTTTTCAGTGGCTTGCATGGTCTCAAAAGATCACCTAGGTAAGGGTCTTGACCACCCCCTGAGGCGCTTGTACGGTTCAGATCATCGAAAAGGATGACAAGTGGGGCCCACAAGTGAAAAACGGACGGACAGCGTAAAGACGCTGTCCGTTCGTTCGCAGAGGAGAGAGGAAGACGGGTCAACGTGCGCTGACCCGTTTCCGTTTTTTTCGGTGCACGGCGTCCGTGCGTGTGCTGTGCACACGCACGATGTAAGGTGGGTCTCCCTTTGATGTAGGTGAACAATCTGATCCGTCCATTCGTTTTAGCATATCATTTTAGACATTGAGACAAAAAGTGAAGTAGATCCAGATATCAGGTGGGCCCAAAATCAGAGTCTTGTGAGCTGATCTGCCCGTTGGGCCACTTCTATAGGGATCCAAGGGCCGAAACTCGACTTGTACGGTTAATTTATGGTCTTCAGGCCATATGTGAGGTTTCGAGCTGAACGGATGGTGGAAACCCTATAATCTTGCATTCTGGCTGACTTCCAGGCCACTTGAGCTTCAGTTTCTCGATTTTCGCGGATCTCAGGTGTGTAAATTCTATGATCTTGGTCCCCTGGGGTCCATCCCTTACCTTGGTGCATTCAAAGCGTCAAATCTACGCTTTTAGCACCTTTTTGCAATCCATGCTCTCAAATACACCTTGCATCACAAACATAGTTAAAACCGGGCGTTAAACAGTATCATGCTCGTAATTCTGGGTAATAAATGGGGTCTACTATGCAATATTTGACCCTCAACACCCTCTTCTGCTTGCCATATACGCAGTCCACGCAGAATTTCAAGTCAATAGACTTCAGCCCTGGTAGCTTCTCTTTTGATAATAGCACTTTCATCCCCTTCTCACTCATATGTCCCAACCTCTTATGCCATAACTAGCCATTCACTCCAGTTGATGCGCCTGCGAGTGAACTATACGATCCTGAAGTCATGTACAAAGTACCTTTCTTCTTGCCTCGAGATATTATTAAGGCACCTTTGTGAGCTTCTAGGAATCACGGGTGAAGGTCGTCACATATCCGGTATCGACCAACTGTCTCACAGAGATCAAGTTCGTTTCAAACTCGGTACATGTCTGACATCATTCAATTTCAAAGTCGTTCCGTCTTTCTGATTTATATGAACATCTCCCTTTCCAACAATATTGCATGGCTCATCATCATCCAGGTAGACTCTCCCGAAGTCACATGACACATAATCACGCAGAACTTCTTTACATGAAGTGGCATAAAACGACGCACTTGAGTCTATGACCCAAGACTCATTCCTCGCATTAAGAGACAAGATCAATGCCTCCGTGTCACTTTCATTAGATAGATTCACTAAATCTTTCCCACCTTGAGAGCTTCCTTCTTATTTCTTAAGCGCCCTGCAGTCACGTTTCATGTGCCCCTTCTTGCCGCAATGCCAACACCTGTCTTTATCTTTCGGTCTCTTGGACTTCTTCCTTGATTTAGAATGTCCGTGTTTATTGCCCCCTTTGTTCAGTAATCTTCCTCTTCCTTCAACGTTTAAAGCATTCCCTGAATCCCCTAAAATTCCTGATGTCTTTCTTCTATATTCTTTGCTGAGAATTACACCGGCCACATCATCGAACTTCAGTTTTGTCGACCCTGAAGAATTGCTCACGACAATCACCAAACCATCCCAACTGTCTGGCAAACTGGACAAGATCAATAACGCCCTAACCTCATCCTCAAAAATAATGCCAACGAATTCCAACTGACTCGTAACTGTATTGAACTCGTTTAGATGTTCTGCTACGCTCCCACCATCTGACATCTTCACGTTGAATAGCCGTTTCATAAGATGAACCTTGTTGGACACTGAGGATTTTTTATACATTGTAGCTAGGGCTTCCATTAATTCTTTTGTGTTTTTCACGTTGGATATATTGAAGGCGACGCTCATAGACAAAGAGAGTCGGATCGTTCCTAAAGCCTTTCGATCTAATAAAAACCATTCATTATCTGTCATCTTTTCTGGTTTCTTCTCTTTTCCTCCTAGAGGAATATAGAGGTCCTTCTGATACAAATAATCCTCCATCTACATCTTCCAGAAGGCAAAGTTTAAACCATCAAACTTCTCAATTCTAGTTTTTTCTTCTTCTGTCATTGCTTCCAATAGAACTAAACCAATAACTTTGATACCAGTTGTTGCGCAGCACGCCAACAACGTAGTGAACCGAGATCCAATCTCAGGTCTCACCCACAAACGATAAACAGAAAGAAATATAAACTAGAAATAGAATCAAAGCATTCCAACAAACCAAAAGACAAGATATACGTGAAAAAACCCCAAACAAGGGTAAAAAAACCACGGGTGCAAACTTCCACTATAAAGAAAACAAGCTTACAAGCGATGTACTAACCTTTTCCCTTGGATGTACAGAGAAAACCCTTTGCCCACACTTTAAAATAACTCCTAATATTCACCTTAACCCTAGAATAGCCATAGGGACCCCTATTTATAGTTTAGGCAACTTCCCTTTCGCACCTCTGCGAAATCTGACTCAAAAATCCGCAGTTCGCATCAAATCCGGAAACGAATTTGCGTAACCTAGACTAGTCGAGTAGACAACTTGACCGGTCGAGCGGACCCTCAATTGGTCGAGCACCTCGAAACTCAAAATCGGCTGCTCGCTGGACTTTGAGTCGAGCCAGCCTTCGACTGGTTGAGTGGGCCCCTCAACCGGTCGAGCAGCCCACTCGACTGGTCGAGTGGCGCTGCCCCCAGACGTGACTCCACATCTCAACAATGTTGTGGTTGAGGGAAAGAACCGTCATATGACAAGTGCCTTCTTGCTTGGTATGAATCTTCCTAAACATTTTGGGACGATTCTTTGTTTACTGCTACTTTTCTTTATTAATCACATACCATCTTGAATAAATTCTCATTTGAAAATTTACATCCACGTGATAAACCTTTTCCCTTACCCCCAAAAGTCTTTGGGTGTATGTGCTTTGTTTAAGTCCTTGATGGTAGTAGTGGCAATCCTCGAACTATTAAATGCATCTTCTTAAGGTACTCTCGATCTCAAAAGGGGTATAAATGTTATAATCTTGTTACCTGTAAGAGATATGTCTCAGGGGATGTGACATTCTTTAAAAAGATTCTTTATTTTTATGATGAAGGGCGATTGCTACATGAGCCTCTTGTTCGTCAGGGAGCTATGCCGCTTCCTATTTCGTCTTAATGATACTCCTACATCACCTGTTTCCTCCAAGCCTATTCTGGTGCATCGATCATTGACGGACTAAATCCTCCACTGCGTAGCTGCCTATCATTGCATCCACTTCTGCTGATGACTTAGGTACTATCTCTCACCCTCCATCTCATGATGATCTTCTTATTGCCTTGCGAAAATCTTCTTACTCCTGTACAAAACATCCCATTAATAGTTTTGTTTCCTATCAACATCTTTCACCCTCCTAGTCTTTTACAGCTTTCATATCCTCATCGCTTGTCCCTCATAATTTGAAGTCAGTCATGAATGGCCTTGAATGGACTCAGACTATGAAGGAAGAAATGCAAGCACTTGAGGAGAACAATACCTTGCAGCTAGTTCCTCTACTTGAGGGTAAGTAGATTGTTGGATGCTGATGGATTTATACCATTAGGTATCTTTCATATGGTTCACTTGACCATTATAAGGCATGGTTGGTCGCCAAGGGTTATACTCAAACCTATAGTGTGGATTACTTTGAGACGTTCTCTCCTATGGCCAAACTCAACTATGTTTGGGTGGTTATTTCTTTGGTTGTAAATTTGTCTTGGCCTCTCTTCCATCTGAATGTGAAGAATGCTTTCTTATATGGTGACCACCCCAAGGAAGTTTATATTCATTAGCCTCCGGGTTTTACCCTGTCAAATACTTCACTTGCGTGTCAATTGAAGAAGTCTATTTATGGCCTTAAACAATCTCCATATGCCTGGTTTGATAAATTTAGTCATACTCTCCTCGATTTTGGATTTGCTCGAAGCCACGCGGATCACTCTCTTTCATTTGTCAGTGGCCCACAGGGATTATGGTGCTCATTGTCCATGTTGATAACATTGTGTTATCCGACAATGATGTGGAAGGCATGGTGGCCCTTAAGTCTTTCCTCAAGAGTTGGTTTGAGATCAAAGACCTTGGGACTCTTTGGTATTTTCTGGGAATTGAAGTTGCTCGATCAAAGTTTGGAGTTGTGCTCTATTAAAGAAAATATGCTTTTGATCTTTTTTTTTTTTGAGACCAAGATGGTAGGATGCAAGTCTGCCACTGCGCCAATGGATACTACCTAGAAAATCACCCCTGATGACAGTGACCTCCTCTTAGATCCTGGGATGTATCGCTAGTTGGTTGGCCCACTTATCTATTTAACTATTACTTGGTCAGACCTGTCCTATGTTGTAGGCATTGTTAGTCAATTCATGCATGCCCCTCAATAAAGGTTTACTATTTCAACCGTATGGTCATCTCTGGCTTATCGGTTACTCTGATGTTGATTATGCTAACAGTTTGCATGATAAACCATCTAAATCAGGGTATGTAATACTATGTATATTTCTTGGTATAAATTTTGTCATCTGGAAGAGTAAGAAGCAGTCTGTCATGGCGCAATCTTCTGTTGAAGTTGAGTATAAAGCAATGGTCCATGCAACATGTGAACTAGTTTGGCTTCTCATCCTATTGCAAAAACTTAGCTATACCCCTTTAAGTCCCATTTTATTGCATTGCGACAATCAACTGCCATTCACATGCCATCAATCTGATGCTTCATGAGCACATGAAGTACATTGAGATTGATTGCCATGTTATTCAGGAAAAAGTCACCAACAAGGAGATTGCAACCCCTTTTGTTTGTTCTAGTTAGTTAATATTCTCACTAAATCTCATAGTCGGGATGCTCTTCATTATATCACTGACAAGTTGGGCATGATCAACATCTATGCTCCAACTTGAGCGGGGAGTATAGAGAGTAGGTATTTTGTATGTAGTGTTTGAAATATCGGTATCGTGTTAAGTATCGCACCCTTGGGATACAAATATGTATCGGTTATTGCACAGGATATATCGTTTGTATCGGGTAATTTATCGCACTTTTTGGGAAATATGGGGAAACATTAGGAAATTGGTTGAATTTTTCAATGAAACTTCAGGGATTGTTAAAAAAGACCTTAATACATACTTTTAAATCATATCATCTTAAAAAAGAAGTGCACATAATTAGGGCTGAAAGTTGGGCTGGTTCAACCTGACCGACCCGTGACCAACCCAAGATTAGGTTGGGCTTGGGTAGGTTGTATCGGGTTTGGTATCGGGCTTGGGCCATACAAACACCAACCTGATAAAACTTGGGTTGGGCTCGGCTTGAGGTCTCGGGTTGCCCGACCCAAGCTGAACCCGATCAATATATAAATTCCTTATAAATTAATTATAATTGAGTGTGGATCATCTGTGTTGAAGGCACATGAAATTCCAATACCGCCAGGTTTCATTGGTCCACGTCATTTTCGATGACTCATGCTAAAAAGATATGCTTGATTTCTCTCTCCCAAATAGATTGCTTGATACACAATACGACTTTTAAATGAGTAGTTGTCCTATATTTTAGCTTGTTTGTTTAGAAAAAATGAACTTCTTTACAATAAATAACTACATATATAATTAATAAAATTATAGGTACAAAAAATAAGACATGTATTAAAAATATAATAGACTAATGTAATAACGAAAATTTTAGCATATATCTACCTGACCAACCTGGCCAACCTAACTGAGCCCGCGTGGGTTGGGCTTGGGTTGAGAATTCCCAACTCGAGGTTGGGTTGGGTTGGGTTAGGGTTGAGGTATAGGAACCTTGGGTTGGGCTAGGGTTGAGCACCAACCCAACCTAACATACCCTAGTTTCAGCTCTACACATAATAGGTTTCCCTCGTATAGGGTCCTAAGCTATGCACTTTATGACTGATCCAATGCAACAATATTCAAATTGAATGGATAACATCTAAAGTATATATGACGATTCTAGATGACTATCATTTCATTAAACAATCCTAAATACTCCAAAATTAGTCTCGATTGATAGCTATTTGAAGGAAATTTAAAGATATAATAATAATAATAATAATATTTTATATCAGATATAAATGAGTCTGCCGAGTCAAGTTTGCCGAGTCGAGTCGTCCGATTACCAGATATAGGAACAGGTCATTTACTATATCTACTACATCGGAGTTATCTGGTAAGCGGATAGCCTGTTACCGAGCACAGATATCTCTGTGGGCCCTGTGACAAATCCACTCCGTATATCCATTTTAAAATATCACAATAGGACCTGATTCTAAAAATCAGGTAAATCCAAAACTCATGTTGGCCATACCACACAAAACGGTGGGGATTGAACGCTCGGGTGGCAGAAGTTTTGTATCAGGATGATATTTTTTCCTACATTTTATCAGAGTGCTAATAAACCTAAGAAAGCTACACGAAGTTTTCCATGGTAGAGGTTTCTGTTTCCACTGTTTTGTTCGTGTGGCCCACCTGAGTTTTGGATCTGCTTGATTTTTAGAATCCTGTTCTATTATGGTCTTTTAAAACAAATGGACAGAGTGGATTTGTCACTGACATCTGTGGACCCCACAGACCCCGACCACAAGTATATGCCCAATCCGCTTCGTTGAGTGTGATGTTTGATACGTAGGCACCATAAATCAATTAGTTATATGATCACATCAATCAGATGAATAGACGAACAATCAGTAATTTTTTCAGTTCATATTCTACTTGTACGGTTGCCCATAATTTGAACGGATTGATTTTACGTACTGAATGACTGCAATTCCTTTGTTTTGTTAGTGGAGTTCTGGTGGATCACGCAGAGGGCGAGCATCCAAGGTATCTATCTTAGTCACTGGGATTTTTGAGACATGTCGATTGAGGCTTTTTTTTTTTTTTTTTAACACACGCACACACATCCACCGTGCCATTGTAGGATTTCACCACCTATGGATACACGAACCCTTAACCGGGTCCCGAGAGTCTACCACCTGAGCAAGAGTAAGGATCCAAATACATCAAGTGCAACAGATTAGGTGAGAAGCTGGCCTCACCCGAGACGTTAGGCCTTGATGGGTGTATTCTGTCTCCCACCCGGTCCATCGGTTTTTTAAGACCATTTTAGGGCATGATTCTAAAAATGAATAAGATCCAATTATTAGGTGGATCGTACCATAGGAAATAGTGGTGATTGAACACCCTACCATTAAAAGCTTCTTATGACACACCTTGACATGTCAGTAGTGTTTATTCACCATACAATCCCTTGATAAGGTCACATAAGCCTACATGAAGGGAAAAACAAATATCAGTTTAATCTAAAACTTTTGTGGCTCATTAATGGTTAATCACCACTATTTATCATGGTATGGTCCACCCAAGAATATCAGATGTGCTTATTTTTTTGGATAATACCTTAAAATGATTCCAAAAATTTGATTGGTGGGATACAGAATTAGGGGTGTACACGAACCGAGCTAGCTCGGTTAGCTCGCTCGACTCGACTCGACTCGAAAAAGCTCGATTTGACTCGGTTTGAAGCTGAGTTCGAGTAGAGTCGAGCTGATTTTTGAGCTAGAAAATGAGTTCGAGCAGGCCCTAGCTCAACTCGACTCAGATCGAATCCATATCGAATTGGGCTCGAATCCAGCTCGAATCGAACTCGGATTGAACCAGTTCGGTGACTCGGTTACTTTGCCATTGATGTTGCTCACCAACTGTTTGATAAAATGACTCAACGAAGTGTTCGAGTCAAGTACCCGGGTTGGGCTACATATGATGGAATTTTGTGTTCGAGTCAAGTACCTGGGTTGGGATGCACATCATCTGAGAATGGTTTCTACAATGGTGGCCCACCTGTGATGGTGGTGGGTGTAGATCAATCAAGTTATTCAGATTCTTCAAACTCTGAAATCTCTATATATACCTGTTGTAATCTCATATATACTTGAAATCTCTATATATACTTGATGTAATCTCATTTTCTGTAGTGAAATGATAGTGGAGAAGTTGAGTATTGTTGTGTTCAAGAGCTCTGCTGTAGCAACTCTATTTTTTTGCATTGTTTAGAAGGTGTAGTCCAGGTATTTTGAAGGTGCACTGTAGGTGTTTGAGGAAATGCCTCAATGGTGAACTTGGCTTGAACTCAGCCCGAGCTGGCCTGAGCTGCTGATTGAACCGAACTGAGCTGGCCAGTCAGGCTCGAGGACTGAACCGAGCCGAGTTTGAGCTGAGGTCAGCCAGTGGTTGAGCCGAGTCGTGCTGAGGCCAGCTCGACTCGGTTCAACTTAGGGGTGTACACGAGTCAATCCGAGTCGAACTGGACTCAACCTGGCCTTGCCGGGCCAACATGTCCAGCCCGAACTCGGCCCGGTCAGCAATCGGGCGAGTTCGAGCCGAGTTCAAACCGAGTTCGGGCCAATTTCGGGCCTGCTCCATTTACAAAGGGACGGACGACGTTCTCACTTCTCTATCTCAAATGATTAGGATAAGGATTTAGGATATATATATATATATATATATATATATATATATATATATATATATATATATATATATATATATATATATATATATATAAACGGCCGAGTCGGGCCGGGTCGGGCCAGGTTGAGTCGGGTTTCGGACCGAGTCGGGCCGAACTGTGACATGTTTGAACTCGGCCCGAACTCAGTTTTGGGCTGAAGAAAATGGCCCGTCCCGGCCCGAGCTCAGTTCCGGGTCAGGCCGAGTCGAGCGAGTTAACCGGGCTAGCCCGGTTCATGTACAGCTCTAGTTCAACTCGATGTACAACCCTATACAGAATACACACCTCAAGGTGGGCCATACCTTAAGGGCCTCAACCTCTTGGGTGAGGCTGGGGTCTCACCGACTTAGCTCTCCAAAAATGAGACTGATCTAAAGTTCAGGTGCGCCCAAATCGAAAACGTCTAAAATTATATAGCCTGTCCTACCTGAGTTTTTATGCCCTGATTTTTGGGATGTCAATTCATTTTATTCTAAACCATTCTTACAGCCCATTTTTTGTAGACATAAATAACATTTGCGTTTCATCCGATAATATTAATGTGACTATCACTTATCAAATTATAAACACAAATTGTACCGTACAATCACTTAGCATATAATCTGAAATTGAAGTCCTGGGCAGTCTCACCCCTTATTTTGGGTTCTGATTGGTCTTGACTGAGTTTAGTTGTTTAGTTAATCATTGACTAGGCAGCCTGTCTCTAAGCTCAGTGCTTGGCCCCAAGCAAAGTCCAAGGTCGGACCTTTTAGGTCCCACTAGACTTAAATAGTAAGCTTGGATTGCATTGAATGCACAAAACGTACATTAAATGCACAAATGATTAAATGGTACTCTCCGTTAGAGCATTGGATCCGCCTTATTTTTAGGCCAATACCCTAGCATAATCTTAGGAAATGGATGGACAGTATGTAAACAAATACATCATGGTGGGCCCCCACACACATCTGGTCAGACACTTAAAAGTCTAATAAAGTTGTACGCAATCACTTCATTGCCTGATGATGGCATGGCCGGCAAAATTGCTTGGAATGCAATATCCGAACCTTCATACCTAATTCTGCAATAGTTGTGGTGGCACAGCCCCATCGCCTCTCCATTGAGGCCTGCTTAGAGAAATCAGTAGACGCCCCATCATGTATGGATTAATTGAGGTAGATTTATATGTAATGTCCATAGTATCATACTAGAGATGTTTTTCTTAATTATTCGCATATTTGTTTTTCTTAATTACTCTTATATTTTTGCAGGTGAATAAACTACATCTTATATGTACCATTTCTTGGGATACTTTGCACATTACTGCTATTCATCAATTGTTTATTTTTCTTGGTACAAAAATCAGGCCAAAAGCAGGGCAGAAAAAAAAATAATAAAAAAAATAATAAAAAAATTCTAACTATTTGAATTTGATTGCTAGAGCAGTCCCATTTGGGAGTGATGGCCAGTACACGTGAGGGCAATCAGACCAACGGTATGGATCAATGAATCATGGCCCCCACATTTAGAAACTGAAAAACACCGTCTCACCGAAAATGTTCACGTGGTTATGTTGAAAGGTGTGGTAATTACATTAGGTATGGCAATTGGTCAGGCTCCAGTTCTGAGTTGGCCCTGACCTTACTGTGGCCTAAAAAGGCCTTCCTTTACCTGGCCTTAGCCCTATATAGGTCGGGCGAGTAGGGCTTTCCCTATAGCGTAAGGATTTACATGATCATAAATCTGAGATTTTTATTTATTTATTTATTATTATTATTATTATTTTATCTTTTGGCATATCTCCAACCGCCAATCTCAAATTACTAATGATATTGAATTGTTTTTATTCAGAGAAACATGATCCAATAATCAACTGCTTTTAAACCTGGGTTATATCTTGAATGAGATCACTTACAAGTGTTTTAAAATATGTCATTTGTACAGTTGTGTTGGCCCTGCCCAACCTGTGGGCCCCACCACCATAATGTATATATTTTATCTGTATTATTCATCCATTTTGGATCATTATTTTAGGGCATGATCCCAAAATGAGACATCTAAATCTCAGGTAGACTACACCATAGGAAAAAAACGGCGCAGATGAAAGGAAAACACAAATATCAGCTTCATTCAAAACTTGTGGGCCTCAATATGATTTTAATGGTGGGCGTTCAATCACTACTGTTTCTGTGGAATGATCTACCTGAGATTTGGATATGCCACTTTTAGGGATGGAAAAATGGATGGACGATGTGGATAAAAGGCATATATCATTGGGGCCCACGAAGCACCATCCTGGTAGTGTCATTATGCAACCCGCGTCCATGTTGTTCAGCCAAAAACCCTACTCCTGAGGTTGGACCCACCATGCAAAGGCCATGGATGGACCTCCTTTTGTATAATGATGATTCTATTTTAAAATATATAAAATTGACTGTTCTGTAATCTTATCCGTCAATAGATTGAATGGTTGGGAATTGGGATCCACATGCTACGTGGACCACATTACAGTGATGTATGTGTCCATCCATTTATGAAGATTATGAGGCCAAAAATGAGGCAGACCCTAACCTAAGTGGACCACACCACAAAGTATTGGGGATTCATTGGTGATAATTGTGTTTTACTTTCATTTAGGTCTGTTCGACCTTTTTGAACAGGTTGGATGCGAAACAAACATTATGGTGGGCCTTATGAAAATTTCATTGGTGGGCGTAATTGTCCTCACTGCTTTTTGTGGTCTGGTCCACTGAGGTTTGGATCTGCCTCATTTTTGGGCTCATGCCTTAAAAATGGTCCATAAATGGATGGACAGTGTAGATATAGCATATACATGGTGGTGGGCCACATCACTTTGCCACGTGAACACTCTACCAAGGTCCGCGGTGTCCACTTCCCTTCCAAAATAGGCAGGGATTGGGTGCTACCGCCATTAGGAACCGGCTAGAGACAGGCAGTTTTAACAGGAGCTTTGTGTGGCCCACTGTGATGTATGTATTTTATTCACGCCTTTCATCCATTTAAAAAAAATCATTTTAGATGATGAGTTCAAGAATAAGGCAGATCAAATCCTCAAGTGGATCACAACATAGGAAATAGTGGGGATTGAATGCCTACCTCTGAAAATAGAGGTGTACATGAGTGGAGCTTGGCACAACTCGACTCAGTTTGGCCACTAGCTGGCCCCAGTTAGAACTCGGCTCGTCTCGGCTCGGTCCTTGAGCCTGATTGGCCAGCTCGACTAGGTTCAGTCAACAGCTTGGGCCAGTTTGAGCCGAGTTCGAGCCAAGATCGAGTTGTTGCGGCATTTTCACAAACACACGGAGTGTACTTTCAATTTCTTACTGTATGTAAAACAACAACAGCTGTTTACAGGTGTTTCATCAAACACCTTGTAAGCAACATCAAAATCAAGAAAAAAGGGTATTTGTTTCATATACATACCTTCCTTGCCACCAGCCGATACTTTGTTGAGTCATTTCATCGAACACTTGGTGAGCAACATCAATGTCAAAGTAACCGAGTCACCGAACTGGTTCGATTCGAGTTGGGGTTCCGAGTCGAGTCGAGCTCGGGCAAGCTCGAACTTGGTTCTAAATTTTTCGAGTTTGAAAAATCAGCTCGAACTCAATTTCGAATAGAGTCGAATCGAGCTTTTTCGAGTCGAGTCGAGCGAGTTAACCGAGCTAACTTGGTTTGTGTACAGCCCTAGCTGAAAACCTCTTGGGGACCACATAAATTTAGGACCATGTTGACATTTATTTATTTATTCCTTTATTTAGATCTTGGCTAGCTCGACTCGGTTCAATCAGTAGCTTGGGCCAGTTCGAGCCGAGTTCAAGCCAAGATCGAGCTGTGCGACATTTCACAAACACATGGAATGCACTTTCAATTTCTTACTGTATGTAAAACAGCAACAGCTGTTTATAGGTATTTCATCAAACACTTTGTAGGCAACATCAAAATCAAGAAAAAAAGGGTATTTGTTTCATATACATACCTTCCTTGCCGCCAGCTGACACTTCGTTGAGTCATTTCATCAAACACTTGGTGAGCAACATCAATATCAAAGTAACCGAGTCACCGAGCTGGTTCAATTCGAGTTGGGGTTCCGGGTCGAGTCGAGCTCGAGCAAACTCGAACTTGGGTCTAAATTTTTTCAAGTTCGAAAATTCCGCTCGAACTCAATTTCGAACAGAGTCGAATCGAGCTTTTTCGAGTCGAGTCGAGCGAGTTAACTGAGCTAACTCGATTTGTGTACAGCCCTAACGAAAGACCTCTTGGGGATGACATAAATTTAGGACCATGCTGACATTTATTTATTTTTCCTTTATTTAGATCTTGGCCATCTCATGAACAGCTTGGATGGAAAATAAACATCCCGTGGGTGGGCCCTAATGAGGTTTCAACGGTGGGGTCATTGTCACCGTAAGTAGTTCACTAGAGCCTAATGCAGTCAATGGGCCAAGACTGGAGTTGGTCTTAAGCCTGGATTTTTAACGGTTTTGGGTTGGGCCGTCGGGCTAAGCATATTTAAAATTATGATTTTTTATGCTTGAACTCAACCCATTGACACCCCTACCGGAGCCTGCCTCCTTTTTGTGCTTGTGCCTAAAATAATATTTCAAAATAGATAGAGAGCCTGTATAAAACACATATATCATGATGGCCCCATGGATCCCCTCACAGGACCGTCTTTGGCTATGTCCAGGTGGGGTACTACCCAATTCGAGCCTTTTCGAAAACTAACGACTATCTATTCACTTGCCCATGTACTACTGTAGACACCCCGCCCCAGGCTAACAAGCTGATTGAATTTGAACTGATGAATGATCAACCAAACCCCAATCTTAAACCCCAACCCTAGAAGCCTAAACCCTAAGAACCTCGATCCTAAACTTTAAACTCACCCATTTAACCTAATAAACCTAATCAACCCTAATAACTTAAAACCCCATAACCTTGAGTTAGCTCGACGAGTCAACTATTGAGTCAACTTATCCGATCAACTTATCTAATCCAACAACCCAGCCAACTCACCTAGTTAAGCTTAAAACCAAGCTCAAACCCAAGTCCGAAAGCAAGCCCAATCAAATAAATAAATAAAACCTCAAAACAACAACCTTCATAACAGAGCCTCCACATGAATGAAAGAGGTTACCTGCCAAGTGGAGACCAGCGGCAACCATGTCATCGCCAGCCACGTGGCACTCCCCCTCTTTGGGGTGGTGTCCCTCAAACATGTGAAATCACTCCTTTTCAGATTCTAAGTGTGTGGTTGAGGTGTATTTACTCTAATGCTCATCTCCTTACCCAAAATTATCCTTTTACCACCTCATCCAACCCATGAGATGATGCGATGTGACAAACTCTAATCTTAACCCTTCAACCACCTTTTGCTCATAAGATTACTAATAATTATAAGAAAGCCGAGTTTAAAGGCTATAAATAGCCACCTCCCCTTCTCATTTAAAGCACTCATGCTCATTTCAATCCACTCCACCTCAAAGCCTCATCATCCCTTAGGACTTTAGCCATCTAGCCATCCCTCTACCAAGGAAAGTTAGAGTGAGAGAGAGAAAGTCCAGCCATGGTCTAGTCTAGCCTAGCCAAAGTCCAAGTCTCTCGAGCTATCTAAGTTCACATATGAGCCACTCGATCTATCCATGTGACACTACCATTCATCCAATCGTTCAACTTCAATCAATTTTATCAAAACAGAGCATTAAAATCGTGCAACACTCATTCCCTTCTTAACCCCCTGTTCCTTATATACATCAACATTACATTACATGTCATCGTTTTCTCGTATCTAATTGGAAGGCGTATGCTCTACGGCTTGCTGACATAATTGAAGCAAGTCCACCAAAAATCATAGTTAGTTAGATGTCATTTTATCATAAGCATCAACATAGCATTAAGCATCCCATACATCACATTTCTACATACTTTGCACCTATATTATATCGTTTTCGAATGTATGCTTTGCGGCTTACCGATATGATCGGATCATGCCCATCAAAAGTTTGGATCGATCAATCCTCACTGCCATTGCATCGCATTACAGTTTTTGCACGCAAGAACTAGTCATATTCCTCATAAATCAATTAGATCTTATGAATTAAAGATCGTACATCTGTACGAGCATAGTGGGTGCCTAACACATTCCCTTTTTATAACCGTAGTCCCTTACTCAGAATCTCTGGAATGCAAACTCACGAGTCATATATCTTAGGGTCAAGGATCTTCAGGTTCTCAATCCTAAGCGTTTCTGCAGGGTCTAACCTATTGTAGGATCGTAATAATTGGTTAATGGTGACTCTGGTAAAAAATTACACCCTCTTACCCCCCCCCCCCCCCCCCCCCCCAAACGAAAGCCCTCGAGCTACACAACCAGTGGAAAAAGGAGAGTCGATCTCCCGTCCCTTAGGAAATCTTCTCTCAAGTGTCTATAGAATGGTGACTCTGCTGGAGATATACTTGTCACACTAGTTATGACCTGACTTGAAAATAAGATCTTATGAATATTTAAGGAATACAAGTTCTCGCATATTTGCATCTGCATCTACATCTGTATCAACATTCATTTTAAAAACACTAAAAATAACAAAAAAGTATGCCTCTACGAGTCAGGCATCCTAAAAAAAATCTCCCTTATCGTAACATAATCCAAACCAGATCTTAAACAACCATGGCAAACCACGAAACAGTTCTCCCTTTCTTTGCTCTCAATATATAGGAAGGCATTCCCCCCCCCATCACAATCGCATCCAGTAGGATCGATGCTAGTCTTTTGCGTGCAGGAGGTGGTCCAAAATACAAAGATCATGCAAGAAATGCTTCGCCAGCTCACGCCAGCATAAGTTCCAATATCCAATACCCAAGTTGGCCTTGCACAACAACCGCAACAGTCAAGGTTTGTGTAGGATTTCAGATACCCTCCCAATGGAGACATCCAACTAGCACATTCATCTACTTCGGGGCATTTCTTCCAATATCCTCCCATAAACAAGAGTCAGTTCCATCATTCCACACCCTAGACTCTCAGTCAATTCCAAAATTCTATTCCTTACGATAATTCCAGTCAATTTCAATAATCTCTTATAACCAAGGCCTCTTTGCAGCCTCATTTTTGAGTCCCAGTTCAATTAACTCCCTATAATGGGAGCAACCACCAAGTCCAGCCTCCTCCAAGTAGAAATCATAAAGGGGTCAACAAGGCAACTATTACAATTAGAATACAGGACATGCTTGGCAAGGGGCAAAACTTCTCCCATCTGGTTCCTGCGAAATCGAGCAACTTTGAGAGCAACTGCGAGAGATGGAGAAAACTGCAGAAGTAGCATGGGGTGGATCTCTCATCCACCAAGTTTAGGGACCTCTGTCCATTCCCTGATGTAAAGGTACCTCCAGGATTTGAGATACCAGAATTTTAAAAATATGATGGTCTACTTGCAGCGTATGATGCCCAGATACACAACACTCAAAAATGGTATACTTAGCATACATTAACTCATTTTATATCGTTTTAAGTTGTGGAATCCATTGGGTACAAGTCACAATCCTACAATTAGATTGGGTGAATAGTCCTAACTATTGGGGGAACAAGGAAGCACACTTTATTATAGCAATCAAATAACACCAAGCAAACACAAAGAAGAACACGACGATTTAACGTGGAAAAACTCTCTCAGGAAAAAAAATCACGGCACAAAGTGTCGATAGATTATCACAATGGAAGCAGAAATTATAAAGAGAAAAGAGTTTACTCGATTCAAACAACCTCGAATCTTTTCCTTGTTATACCCCTTTGAAACCCTAAAACAATTTAGAAACTCTTGGAATACCTCTCAATTCCGTTTACATCCATATATATAGCTTTAGAAAGAATTCCAAGCGAAATAAGAAGCAAATTTTGCAAATCATTCGAGATGTGACTTTTCAGTGCACGTGTATCATCCATCTCCTAACCATTAATTATCGTGATAACAATCAGGAAGAGAGGAGGATCAAAGTGCATATTCAAGCAAAATGCACCCAACATATTCGCAGCTAACAATTTTCCAATCTGGGATATTAGTGGCTAAGATCTCCCAACAGCTCAATGGTCTGGATCACTAAAACATGGGCCCCACTTGCACAAATCCTAAATCCCATTATATCATCCATATCCATCTATGTGAGGACATGGCAATTTCTTGATCATACAATGCCTTCATTAATCAACCACAAACCCCATTACATTTGTGAAATGTAATTAGTAGTGGAATTATATTTTCAGTTATTACACGTCAGCTTATAGCTCAATTGATCTGAAGCATTGATAACATGGGACGCAGATGGCCCATACCAACGAGAGGATGGATATTTGCCTTCCATTGGTTGAATGGGAACTGTAGCTGCATTTTTTTTTAAAAATGCCCTAACCATGTCATTTTGGGTACATGGCCATTAACAAATGTGACCCATAATATCAACGATCAGGATCACTGAACAACAGCCCTTGTAAAATCCGTCAACTGAGCATGGCATGGCATCTGCTATTTATTAGAGTGCAGAAGGAAAGCCCAAGATAGCCTTCATCCACCCACAACGAGTAATCTTGAGAACTCGCACACCTTGTAGCACACGTGCAAGATTGGTGACCCTCATTATGTCAGCCCCATAATGGAAGTACCATATATGAATTTCAGGCTAACCAGTTGAAACCCAAGAGAAAGATGGCCGTCAAACTTACGTTTTATGTTCAAATTGGGAAGGTGGGATTGTACATCCAGCCTGACATTTCGATCGATGTGACCACATCCATGCCAGGGCCCACCAGATAAGTGGTTCAGATTTCAAAAACTTATGCGCTAGTCCACCCTTACTCCACGGAACATCCTCGCATAAGTGTGGAATGCCGTATTGTCTGAATTCATGATGAAAGTTATGCCTATAACCTATGCATTTACTTATTGTGGCCCCTCCTAAATTTTGGAATGAGCTGAATTTCAGTGCTTCATTCTACTGAGACACACCTGACTATATGGTTCGATGACATATAGACAAGATGGGAGACCGCAAATTAATCGTACCTGCAAGTTTAAAATCTCTCTCTCTCTCATCGTTGTCATCATGATCATTGGGAGATCATGTGGACGACATTGTGGGACCTGCCACATGTGCAAACGGACGAAAATTTCAGCTTTTCTCCACTGCTTACAACGGTAACGGACTTGCCACATGGGCAAGCGAACGAAATTTCCAGCTTTCCTCCACCGCTTCCAGTGGTAAGTTCTTCAAGCACCTGCACACGTATAAAAGTAATAAAGGGTGTGAGGGTGTGTTTATAAAAAATAAAATAAATTAATTAAAAAAAGGAGCTCTAATATGATACTCGGCGGGCAGAGTACAGTTGAACGTTCACATGCATGCTTACGCGTTATGTATAAATGTGACTCAATCTAGGGCATCCCCCATTGTGGGCGTAACACGGATGTAGCATACCCCGGCAATCGAACGGATTGGATGTTGATCCTAACCGTCTGATCAGATCATTAAAACTGTCTGATAAGTGTGTCACTTGGGCTAGGATCAACATGTATATGTATCCATCCAACAGGGCTCGGCTAGGAGTGCACAGATGCACCGTTGACATGGGCCACCAAAACCATACAAGATCAGCTGCAATCCAAGTAATTTTTGGCCCTTTATCAATGGCCTGGGCTCGCCCCTGCCATCATGCAAAACTTGGGGCCAATCGTACGTGGAAGAATAGGGAGTGACACGGCCCAGTTCTAACGTCACTGATACCAAGTTACACGATTTGATTTCAGGCGGGTAACATTCCACCAACAGCCCGGCTTTTTGTAGTAGGCGGACTTCAAAGTGAATCTATAGTCACTTGTTTGGGCCATGCCTAGGGACGATCGAAACCCCATCAAGAGGTATGCTCGATCAATAGTATAAGGATCCCGACCATTCCATCTATGTGGGGCCCACTTTGATGTATGTGGGGCCCATCAGTTTTGCCGGCTCATTTTAGGGCATGATCTCATAATGGAGCAGATCCAAATCTCGGGTGGACCACGCCACAGGAAACATGGTGATTGAACGTTAAAAACTTCCTGTGGACCACAAAACAAGCTGATATTTGTATGGTCCCGTCGTCCAGATCTTTGTCACCTTATCAACAGATTAGATGGCAAATAAACATTCCACTGGCCCTAAGAAGTTTTTAATGGTGAGTATTCAATAAACACTTGTAGTCCGCTTGAGATTGGGATCTGCTTCATTTTTCGGATCATGCCCTAAAATTATCTATCAAAACGGATGGACGGCGTGGATGTAATGCACATGCATGACAGAGGGTTTCTAGTTTGAACTAGTAGGGCCCACGGTTTAATGATCTAGTCCGTCCATGACGAACCGTGAGGAGTTCATACACTAAAATATTCGGCATCCAAGAACTCTTTTCAATAAGTGGCCAACAAAGGAACGGTTAAGGAGGGGAGAGAGAGAGAGAGACCTGGGAGGCGGTGTTGGTGTTGTTGTTGTTGGAGGCGGTGTTGTTATTGTTGTTGTTGTTCTCCGTCAGTGCTCCTCCCAAAACAATTTTACCCTTGGGAGTCTCTGCAAATCTTTCCATCTCCTTCTCCAGTTCCACCTGCTGCTCTCTCAACCTCTGTAGCTCCTGTTACAAAGCTCCCATCATGACAAAGGGTATTTCAGTCATTCAGGAAAGTATATTCACCCGGCAGTAAAAACTTGTACACGTGCCACAATAATGCCTCAAATCAAACCGTTCAAATCATGGGCCACACTACAGATTGAATAAAAAAACAAGATCAAAAACAAAATACTGATGTGATTATCCTTAAAAAAATCGAATGGTCTCAATTCAGCAAACAGGTGTCAGCGAATCAGAGGTCAGGAGTTTTTTTTTTTGTATTACCTACTAAAAGCATGAAATAAATAGGCAGATTTGTTAGGCCCACATGCTTGCAAGTCAAATAATGCCCGTGACACCATGCATGCGAAGGTGGCAGACAGGTGCAGTATCCAAGCCATCCATCAAACGGTACCGCTATGTTGATTCATTCCCATACCAAGAATCAGATCTGTCCATTAGTCCGGTGGGCCACAATTTACTGAAAAAGTGTACGGCGGTGCAAAAATTAGTTGAAGGTTTTTAACCCGTCCACTTGTTTCATTGTCATGGTACACATACTAAGTGGACCGACTACATTTATCTTTGGGCAGTCGCATCTGAACGGGAAGGTCCACATGATGGATGGCTTGTACACGGGTCTGGCATATAGGGTGATGATGCATTAGCTGACTTGTACACGGGTCTGAGCTTAGCAAAGCTCTGTGACCAGATTCACAAGCAACAAGCAGCTCCAAGGGTGCGCTTGGACGCACAATCGATTGGATGAGCAAATTAGCAATTATCTGTCTAATAAAGCAGAAATGACCAGATTGTTATTACCTCTGCTAGGATTGATATTGAGAGAGTAGGCTCCAAATCATAATTATACTGCTTTCATGTTGAACTCGAAACAAATGCAACTACAATTCGAGGTATGCTAGGAATATCATAACAATTTGGACTCTGTTATTTGAACTGAAAATACAAAATTCAATTGACTGGTGCATCCAAACACAGCCTTAGTGAGCCCAAAAAGTAGAAATTACGAACAAGGTTCGAATGTTAGCTTTTGCTTCTAATCAAATATCCCAAATTATAATTGAAATATGAGGTTGCGGCTTCCTAGATTCCGGATATAAAAATGCATAAATACATAAGCAGCAAGCAAAAATAATAGAGAAGTAGACACTGATGAACAAAAGAATTCCTCCAATAATGCGTTATCCAACATTCGATATACTACAGCATCGCGGGTAACATTCCACCAACAGCCCGGCTTTGTAGTAGGCGGACTTCAAAGTGAATCTATAGTCACTTGTTTGGGCCATGCCTAGGGACGATCGAAACCCATCAAGAGGTATGCTCGATCAATAGTATAAGGATCCCGACCATTCCATCTATGTGGGGCCCACTTTGATGTATGTGCGGTCCATCAGTTTTGCCGGCTCATTTTAGGGCATGATCTCATAATGGAGCAGATCCAAATCTCAGGTGGACCACGCCACAGGAAACATGGTGATTGAAAGTTAAAAACTTCCTGTGGACCACAAAAGTATTGGATCAAGCTGATATTTGTATGGTCCCGTCATCCAGATCTTTGTCACCTTATCAACAGATTAGATGGCAAATAAACATTCCACTGGCCCTAAGAAGTTTTTAATGGTGAGTATTCAATAAACACTTGTAGTCCGCTTGAGATTGGGATCTGCTTCATTTTTCGGATCATGCCCTAAAATTATCTATCAAAATGGATGGACGGCGTGGATGTAATGCACATGCATGACAGAGGGTTTCTAGTTTGAACTAGTAGGCCCACGGTTTAATGATCTAGTCCGTCCATGACGAACCGTGAGGAGTTCATACACTAAAATATTCGGCATCCAAGAACTCTTTTCAATAAGTGGCCAACAAAGGAACGGTTAAGGAGGGGAGAGAGAGAGAGAGACCTGGGAGGCGGTGTTGGTGTTGTTGTTGTTGGAGGCGGTGTTGTTATTGTTGTTGTTGTTCTCCGTCAGTGCTCCTCCCAAAACAATTTTACCCATGGGAGTCTCTGCAAATCTTTCCATCTCCTTCTTCAGTTCCACGTGCTGCTCCCTCAACCTCCGTAGCTCCTGTTACAAAGCTCCCATCATGACAAAGGGTATTTCAGTCATTCAGGAAAGTATATTCACCCGGCAGAAAAAACTTGTACATGTGCCACAATAATGCCTCAAATCAAACCGTTCAAATCATGGGACACACTACAGATTGAATAAAAAATACAAGATCAAAAACAAAAATACTGATGTGATTATCCAACCATCTGATTTGTAGACAATGAACGTACGGTCCTTAAAAAAATCGAATGGTCTCAATTCAGCAAACAGGTGTCAGCGAATCAGAGGTCAGGAGTTTTTTTTGTATTACCTACTAAAAGTGGGTCCTCCAATTTGGGAGGTTTCGTTTAAGTTGATTTACCGTATGTGTAAAATTTCGAGGTGCCTGCGTATCAAATCATCACACTCTGCGGAGTATCAAATAAATCCCTCAAGAAAATATCAACAGGCGAAAACAGGAGCAACGAGCAGGACTGCCTAAATTGTAGACCGTGGGACCACCATTCCCTGATGGACCCATTCCCACGAATAATTTGAGCCATTCATACAGGAGGCCTAAAGCTATAATAACCATTATACATGTTAACATTGTCCGATCTGGTGCTCTTTTTATATATGGGCCATTCTAAGTAAGCCCGCAATCCGATAGAAGTATCTGATTTGATCATCTAACGATCTGATTGGTGGACATTTAATGGACGGTAATAAAAGAAAAACATTCAATGGTCTGAATTTAGTAAAAGAGTGTCAGCTAATCAGGGGTTATTGCACCAATCGGATGTTTGGATTATGACCTACTTAAAATGGGTCCCACAATGTGGGTGGTTTTGTTTTAATTGATTTCTGGTGCCTGCATATCAGAGATCACATTCCACCAGAGTATTAAACAACTCCCTAAAACAAGAAACTTAAAAAACAGAAAACTCAAGAAAATATGGTAGATCGCGGGACTACAATTCCATGGACCGGTTTCAAGATAATCCAAACCGTTCATTCTAAAAGGGTAAAGGTTTGAGGGTTAAGATTTTCCAATCGGTACAATTTTCAGATAATGGCCATTAGAAGTATGATGCACAAGATGAACGGTTCCAATGACTACGATTTCAGGTATTCACGCGTGGTATTAAACAAGGCTATAAAAGACACTCAAGACAAGAGGATCTCCATCTCTTACCTTCGCCATGACTTCCTCAGTTGGCGGATCCGAGTCCGGATTCGGATCCAGAGACGCGGAAACCGTTTCAGAAGCAGGATAGGCCAACGAGACGTCCGCATTCTTGCAGGGGATCGTCTTCGTTTCCGGCGATATCTTGACGGCGGGAGGAACCGGAGCCGGCGAGGTCGGAACGGGCGGCGACGTCGTCGGCGTTGCCGGGATCTGATTCCAGAGGGCTGGGAGTGGTGACGGTAACGGAGAGACGTCGCTCATGCTGCGGAAAAGGGCGGGGGATGGGCGATGATGGGCCGGGGATGATGACGGAGGAAAGGAGATCGAACGGCCGTAAGCATGCGAGATCTTGCGCTTGGTGCGGCCGCAGAAGTTGCAGTTGGGGGAGCTAGGGTTTTGGCAGGGAGGGCTGCTCGTCTTTCTTGTATCTTCTTTGGATCTCCCCTCCATTCTCTCTCTCTCTCTTTCTTGATTTTGAAATGGCTATTGAAGGATTTTTGGAGGTTTGGGGGTTTTTATTACGGATTAGAGAGGTAGGGTTGTTTGAAAGTGGCGGGAACTCTAACTAAGAGTCGTTGAGTTCACTGGTTGCTCTTAAGGGGCCCACAGGGATGCTGACCTGGATGATCCGAACGGTCTACCCCATGTAACCATCACGGACGGACCACGAACCAAAAATTCATAGTGATCAGAGGGTTTTGAGCGCTGGTCTTTTTCGTTGTATATCGACCGTTGAAATTGTTTCTGGGAGATGATAGGACGCGTGTGTGAAAGGAAATGTTATGTGGGATCCACCATGATTTATATATGACATCCACTCCGTCCATCAGTAGTTCCAGTTCATATTAAGATGTGAGCTCAAACATCAGGCAGATGCAAAACTCAAGTGGGCCCCAACAAAGGAAAGGGGACGGCCGCCGTTGATGTTTATATTCCAATGGTGGAGGTCCCCATTCCTGGTGTTTCCTGTAATGTGTCCCACATGAGTTTTGGATCTGCCTTGGCCCATCCCCTGAAAAACTGATACAAGTAATGAATGTCAAACATACATCAAGGCGGGGCCCACAGCATTTTGTTGCTCTTCCCAGTATACACAGTAGGATTCTCTACTTTGGATGGCGTATGTTTCATATAAATAATAATAATAATCATGCTTAATGAATAATGGGGGTTTGTTTGGTACTCTGGCCGCGTATGATTGCCCCATACATAGCACCCGGGAATGGCACACGTGGCATACATTAGTCCATTTTGAACCGTCTGAGTTGTGAAGCCCACTGTGCGCAGGTCATAAACCTAGAATTAGATTGGGTAAACAGTCCTAACCTCTCATCCATGGATGCTTCATCGTTGAAATAGGACCCTTGGATATTTTGATCTCCACCGTCCAATAAGTGTCCACCAATCCCACATTTATATAATGAAATAACCGGAATTGTTTTTTATTTTATTTTTTTTTCCTGGCATATGACACATCTAAATTGGAAACCATAATATGGGTGGTTCAACTGAATTAATTATATCGATGGACAGCTTGGCTCATTGAAAGAGATGGTGCACCTGGTTGTACAGTTACCGAGTCCAGACTATGGTCCCTCTGAAGACGAATACAAGGGGCTTCTTACGTTACAAATCACACTGGTTGGACAATCCTGGCCGTCGGTTTCTTTATTGAATTGGACAATTGAGTCTTGGACAGTTAGGTTTGCATGTTCGGTCTCCTTTCATTGGAATGGTCCACGATATTGTGTCTACCAGGGTCGACTAGATGGACAGTCCTGATTCGTAGAAAGTATTTGAGAGAACGGTCATGATTTAGATGAATAGGCGGGGGTATTGGGAACGCATTATACGGAAGAAACAAATATCACCGTGCAAATCAATTCAGACAGCAGTTCAATTTGGACCATTGATGATTTTCCATTTAACGGTCCATTTGATGGCCATTAATTGAACCATCAGGATACTCCTATCAACCTCAATTCTAGGCCTATGCTATATACGGATTGGAACCATGATTCGACAGTCCAGATGGGCATGCATGTATTCTATCATGCCCCAAATCAGGGTCTGTAGGTTAAGTTTCCCTACCGAGTGCTTCTATGCAATCACTGGGCTGTTGGACTTACCCTCTTAAGAATCATGCCCCAAAAAGATATCTATTAGACTGTCCCAACCGTTAATTATCCTGACAATAATCAGGAAGAGAGGTAGATCAAAGTCCCCATTCAAGCGAAAAGCACCCAACATTAACCGCTACGATCATCCCATCTGGGAGATTGGTGGTATGATCCATCATTGTGGAACCCAACAGTTCAATGGTCTGGATCACCAAAACATGGGCCCCACTTGCACAAATCCCACACCACATTACATCATCCATATCCATGTGTATCAGGACATGGCAATTTCTTGATCATACAATCCCTTCATTAATCAACCACATACCTCGTTACATTTGTGAAATGTGATTGCTAATGGAATTATATTTTCAGTTATTACAAGTGGGCCCACAGCTCAATGATCTGAAGATGGCCCATAAACCAAAAGAAAAGAAAAAAAAAAGAAGAAAACCTAGAATGGAATATCCTAGAGATGGACTATTTGCCTTCCATTGGTTGAATGGGAACTGTAGCTGCATTTCCACCCTTTCTAACCGTTTCATTTTGGCATCAGTGGATTTTTCGTGCATGGCCAGTAACATATGGCCCATAATATAACATTACCGGACATTTATTTTCGATCAAGTAATATTCTATAAAAAAAAATCAACATATTTCATTTTATTATTATTATGAGAATCAATCGTACTACTTCAGGTCCTAGGTTTCCACACTTGAAGAAGAAGAAAAAAACCCTAGGCAAGATGCCTGATATTTACAACACTTTGATAGCTAAGGGTCGAGATACAGCCCCTGCTAGTAAAAACTGAAAACCCCAACAGAACTGTTAAATCTATCTACCAAGCATCAATGGCATCAGAAGGAAAGATGGAAAGCCCATGAGCCTTCATCCATCCACACCAAGTACTCTTGAGAACTCACACACCTTTGTGGCAGATTTGCAAAGATCGGTGGCCCTCATGCGGTTGGCCCCACCATGGAAGTACCATATCCAAATTTCATGCTGACCTCCAACTTTTCATGTTTCACGTTTTCATGTTCAAATTCAGAAGGTAGGATTGTACATCTAGCCTAAGATTTTGATGTGGTCACATCCATGCCAGGGTCCACCAGATTTGCAGGTCAGGTTTCAAACACTTGTGCCTATGTTCAAACAACTGCAGCAACTAATGTTTTCAATTACCTGAGATTAGCATATACCTAAAAGAAACCAATGGTGAGATGAACTGGAACTCAAATGAAAGTGGCAAAATGGATTTTCTGCTAATGACCTGAACTATATATAATGAATAGTGTAATTTGATATAAAACAAATGGTAACAAAGGACAACCCTGTGTATAATATGTAGTATGCTCTTGTGTGAGCTTTCTCTGGTGGGCCCCACCACTACCTAGTAGAAGATTCCAGGAACTTACCACAGCCTTCCGATCATGATTGTACGTCCGACGAACATGCTATACACCAGATCATTCCGCTTGCTATATTACCATCAAGACAAGATTAACATTCTGACGGTTAATGTAAGCTGACCTTTAGTGTCGATGAGAGTAATCGAGAAATCTTCGTGCGGCCCACAACTGTTCGTTTGGCTTGGGAGTTGGCTATACCGAGCATATATACATGGCCGAAGAGATGGGTGGATCAAAATGGCATGACTGACGATAACCCTACAAATGACCATTAGAATAGAGGTAGGCCCCCTGTCCTACACTCTGGCTGTACCCTGCTGGGAAGTGTCCTTGCGCACTGTAAGGCATCTGAGGCATTGGCCTTGGACCATGTGACCCCATGAATCCGATTGGAATATGTTGTGCTCCTGGTTGCGGCCACTGTCCAACATGATGGTTGCCTCCTGTTGGAACGGGCCCCTGCCAGTTGTAAGTTATCTGAACCATTGGATTCAGAACATGCTTCCCCACGAATCCTGTTGGAGTGTGTTGTAATCCATTTTGGAACATCTGGGGCCACTGTCCTAAAGTCCGTTTGTCAACCGTAGGGATCTTACAAGGCACCAGAGCTGTTGGATTTGGACCATGTGACATGCCATGCCCTGTTGGATGGTGTTGTAATCCTTTTTGTGGCCATTGGGGCCACTGTCCTAAAGTCTGATTCTCAACCGTAGGGATGTTACAAGGCATCAGAACCGTTGGATCCAGACCATGTGACCCCTCAGGTCCTCTTTGAGGCTGTTGCAATCCTTTCTGGGGCCAATGGCCCCACTGTTCTGCAGTGTAGTTGTCCCCGGTAGGTATATGCGCTTGTTGGTTGCAAGGCATCAGAGTTACCAGATTCAGACCATGCGGCCCGTCACCTCTACTTGGGAGAAATTGCGACCAATCAACAAATTTGGTTGATCTTGCAGCTTCAGAATAGCGCATCTTCTTTGTTGGTTTTGAATCACGGGAGAGATGGCTTCTCTTCATATTCGTAGTGGCGCTGTTGATGAATGGCTCTCCTGGTGTAAGAACGGCATCAGGTCCAAACAGGAGTTGTTTCATCTGGGGAACCTGAATCTGGCCCTCCATAAAAGATGACAACCGACCAAGAGTAACATGGATGCACTTGTGAATCTTCTGCACCTCTGCCTTGCCCACTGATCTTGCAGTATTTTGAGATTGATCCGTGAAATCCTCCACCTGGGATTTATATACATATATATTTTTTAAAAAATTTGTATTTTTTACTTTATGGTAGCAGATATCCCGCATGGAAGAATTATCGGGTAGTGATGTACGAAGACATGAATAGAGTCCACATATGCAGAGGCAGTACAGGTGAGGCCCATGGTTCACCGATCCAGACCATGGATATGCTGGACTCTGCCATGGATTGAAAATCCTTACCATTCAATCAAAGACCTACAGGTTCATGGTTACCAGACATGCTGCAAGTCAGTCCAGAGAAAGGGCAAAATTGGATAGCTAGGATCTTCTAATCTGGAAGATTTTTTGGTCATCCCAGATTATACACCCTGTCAGATCAGTTGTCTGAATCATCAAACATGGACCCCACCCATCATACACAGATACCTCAAAATGGTTAAATGCATCTGCATAATATCATAATTAGATACCTGAATCTTATGTCTAAAATCCAAACTAATGCAATAATTCATTGTGGACCCATGCATGTTCTGGGTTTCATACGGCCCCACTTGCAGGGACTAGGTATCAAGCAGGGCAGCGCATCAAAACACTATTCATGTGATGGTATACTTTCAAAGACGACCATGAGTTTCTAACAAGAAAAGCTTTAGAATTCCAAGAAAAATCAAACTCAATGAACTTACACTCATGTTGGCAACTTGAGAGTTCCATGTCTTAGAAATCCAAGATCCTTGGTAAGTGCTAACACAAAGACCATGGGGCCATAAGGTTTCAACCGACGATAACTGCAAGAGCAAAAATACCAAGCAAGATAGATCAGTAAACCAATCACTGCACCTGAAAGAAGGCAATAGCAACGGCCAGAGCCAGACATAAAAAATGGTCCAGCAAGGGCACCGTCTTGCAAAAACCCTTTCGTTGCAGCTACTACAGCTATTATTATTATGAACGATTGAATAAAAGAACACAGGTCCACCAGATGTAGGTGGTGAGAAAGTCTATAGAGAGAAACTCATGACCAATATTATAAAGAGTATCATAAAATGCTTGGGCACGATGTTGTCACTGTAACATACAAGTGAAGCCCATGATTCGGTGACCCAAACTGTTGAAATTACGATACCCCCTGTGGATGGCCAATGTACCAAAGATCCCACAGATCAGAAGATCTTAGATATAGAATAGTTGGGTTTTCTTTTTTTCTTTTTTTCCTTTTCCGGTGGAATGTGAACTGTTGCTGTTTTTTCCTTTCATAATCATCTATCCATTAGCCACCTATTGAGAGCTAAGGATGTTTTCCACATGGGAGATTTTTGGTTCATGGGCTATCCACAATGGGATCCAAAATATCAGCGGTCTAGATCACCAGACCACAGGCCCCACTTGTAAAAACTGAAATTCCTGATGTTACGATACAAACTTTTGGCCTGAGCAGTGTATAATACCTCTTTCCTGGAGAAATAGCATCAAGAGAGGGTGCCTATTGGAACTAGTGTTGTCAAAATCCTATTATCTAGGATTTATGATTCAAATTATAGTCGTTCTCTTCTATTTTAAGTTTCAATTGGAATTCAGTTTATGTTTTTAAATTAGTGGAGGCTTTAAGAATCATTTAGAAAAAACCTTTAAAGAAAAAAGAATTGTTTAGAAAAGGTAAAATAATTTATTCTCTATAAGAGATTAAATTATACACATTCTCTTCAACATTAAATCATAGAGCTTTTTTTAAAATGATTTCTTACTTATCAACTGGTCGAAACACTGAATTGATGTATGACCTATCTGTAATGTTTTCATGGATGGTTACGATTACGTTGACTAACACGTATTGCGGAATGATGGTTAGAAATCAAAATATCTTTTTTTGTCAATCTACAGAATCAAATGCCACTTTTCCAACGTGATTCTACATTCAACAAAGTTAACAAGAACCTAAATTATTAAAAGGATCATCGTATGTTTTTTAAGAAAAAAAATCTTGAAAGGAAAAAAAGAAAGAAAGAAAGAAAGAAAGAAAGAAAGATAAGAATCCTTTGTCACTATCATGGCATGGTATTACTTGGTGCATATTGATGGCAAAAAGATGAATGATGAGTTTTTAATGTTTTCTGATTCATTTATAATTTTATTTTTAAGAAAATCATAAAAAAATGTTACGATTTACAATAGGATTTGTGATTCAATACGATTCAACCCTTACTACGATTTGCGACACAATAACGATTTTGACAACATTGATTGGAACTATCTTCCACAATGGTAGCAGAAATACTGCATATCCTACGCAGGAAATATTAATGCAACAAAGGCAACTGCCAAAGCTCTAAGGAATGTCCTTGCTGTTATATAAATCTAGGTCTTGGGCTCCTCCAGTGTTTTGAAGATAATTACTTCAATGCAACTCCATATCCGACATGGTTTCTAATCAGCATAGAGGCCTGCGAATACTTTGGCGGGGAAATGACACTGCACCTACCGTGGTTGATTTGCATACACCCATCTACCATTTTTGGCCTGATAACTGATCACCTACAGCCAGGTGTATGCTAAGTTGTCATGTAGACCCATCTTCCCTGCCTACCAGCATGCCACTTGTGTAGGACATCTGTAACATGCAAGAGGTAGGCGCCACCACCTGGCGCAAGAATAGGCCAGTCTGCTCATCAGGTGGGCCACTCTTCTGAAATCCATGGAAAACCAATAGATTGATTCAATGCACAGGCATGGCCAGCCTAATGAGCGGATCAGACTGATTTCTGAGACATGAATGGCTTATGGCTTTCATGGTCAGATGATCATCACTAGTGGCATGATGGGGGAAGATGGACTGCATGACAAATTGTCATGCTCTAGCTACAAGTACTCAGTTCTCTTTGGGAATTGTAGTAATATTCTAGAGTGCTTCTTCAATTCCAAATATGTAAAAGAATACGACTTCAGTTCCAAAATGGATAATAGATTTATGCAAATCAACTAGGATGATGTCAGTCACGGCTCCCCTCAGGAATTGATTTGCCCCAACTACTTTTGGATGCTAATATTAGTAGGTGGGCCATTCGTATCCTTGATTCTCATTCTTTCTCTAGAAATCTCAGTCTTGCTGATCTAAGGAAAGAGAATACCTTAATCAATAGAGTAACAAAGAGTTTGGCCAAGGACTCCTTGTTTTCTTTCCCAAATTGTTGATAACCCCGAACAACATTCTCCAAATTTGTCATGTCAATTCCATCTGAAAAAAGGCCGAGTCGAGGACCATGTCAACCAATGATCTCCTATACAACGCATTTCAGATCTAAGATTCAAGAAGAAGAATATTGTCCGGCATGAATTTAAAAGAAGATCCTTGTATATGTTAAGATCAACTTTAGGCCATTTTTGGATACACATATCCAAAAGGAAAGAAGGAAAAAATAATTAGGCAATAATTATTTCCATGTGCACTATTGGAACATGAATTCAATTTTTATGTGTCATGTTTGGATAGCAATTGGAAATCGCATTTGTGAGACAACAGTCACCTAGTTTCTTATGCTAGACAAGCCAAACTATAGAAAATTGCAATGATTGCTTTGTGGAATCTCCCATTTTCTTTGCTATCTAAACATCTCAAACTGTCACATCAATGGAAAACCTTTCCATTACCATTGATTTCCACGGAATGGTGATATCCAAACATGTCGTTAGATGTAAAGAAAGGAAAAATTATTGGATTGAAGAGCAGAACAATTCCAGTTTCCAAATTGTACAAGTTGGTCCATGGGTTCATTAATCCAGAGAATTGGTCTGTTGGGATATACCATGAACAAGTGACCTGAAACTCTCCTTCATAAAGCATGGATGTTGAAGCTTTATGATCTTAACAGTGTTAAGAAAGTTTATACCAGAGGTTACACTTGAAAAATATGACTTGTCCATGTTGCAAATGGTAATAAACTAATAATGCCTTATAATGAGATATTGGTCTCTATATCATGATATGGCCATTACTTGTACAGAGTGTTGACTGCCCAAGGCTTCACCAAAAAAAAAAACAGGCAGGCACATCAGCCAACCCATGGACCAGTGCGATATGGGCATATGATTTTATTTTATTTTTGGCCAAAATTTGTTGGAAAATAAGAAGCAACAGAATGCATTTTAGATATGTATTCAATCGTTCATCGGGCCATTCTTTAGTAAGAACGTTGTTGGTTGGGTAGCCTCAACATTTGACACTGCTTCATGATATGATATCAATATCATCGATCAATTATGAAGTATCAATCTAATTATTTATTATATCATATCAATTTCAATAATTCAATGTATCATTGATCATCTAACAATTAGCATTATCAATTCTTCATTTTATAGAAATTTTCCCAAGACATACATTACTGAGGTACTCAGATAGTCGGTAGTAATAGCATGTCCAAAAAATAAAATTAACCACCAAGTTGCAAGTGCAAAAACAGATGATATAGTACTCAACTACACATTGCTTTAGTGATCAATCTGCTTGCCCCCGGTTCTCTTCCATAGGGTGTTTTTCTTTTTCTTCTTGAATAAAATCTCAATTGCCCATCAAACAAAAACCACATGAATGCCTGAGGCGGCTCTAAATCGTCGTCATCATCAATGTTGTTGTATTGTGGTTGTCTCCATCCATAATGACAACACTGAGGATATGCAAATAGATAGTAGTAAATGTTCTGCTGAAGCATATAGGGACGGGAGTGCTGGTGAACAATGCCACAGTAGCGCAGATGGTCCTGGAACGCCTGGGCTAAGTACTGCACTCCCTCTCCAAATAGTTTTCAAACTTCTCCACCAAGAATTTATAAGTTTGCCTTTCCCCATTCTTTAAAGTCCCCACTATTTCCAACGTTGGTAGACCGAGGAAATGTAGAATCCCTTTTATACCCCTCCTCAACATCCCAAAACCCATTCCCATCAGTCTAATTAAGATAGCAATTGCAGTGGCTGGTAAAAAAGGTATGCATATGGGCACGTGTAAGAATGGACTATGAATGTGGATCTGATAGCTAGGTTAAGGAAAATCGCCACAATCTTGTATCCTCTGACCACTACCATGACCAACATCTTCTCAAGCACCACATTGCTAACTATCCTCCTCATCAGATGACATGTAGCTCTACCATCCAGATCTATTAAGTAGCGTTGTGTCAGTTTCATCGTGAGGGCAACGATAGGTGCTTTGTATTGTCATCTCACCACCACCTGCACCATCTCTATCACCACTCCTCGATCAACAATCTTGGTAACACTACTAGCTTCTACATCCTCAGAAATCGTTGCCTGACAACCACGACTCCAGCAGATGTTGACATCCAATGGGACAACTACTCTCAGGGGGAGGATCTACATCTATATCATCAATAGCTTCTTCCATCTTCTTCTCCCTCTCTTCTACTGGCATTATGTGCCCTTGAAATCCAACCAGATTCTTTTGTTGAGTGGAACTGGGTTATGAATGACCTCTTATGATGAATGGAATTTGGTCATTAGTCACCTTTATGTTTATATTGTTCTTTGCCATGATATAAATGTGTATGGAAACAAATTTCTTATGGGAAGCAATTGATCCCTTATAGGTTAACTTTGAGTTGGCTCCATGGTGAAAGAGCAGCTGACATATCATCCAGGTTTGGCCATGGGAGAGTTGTGTTTCGCTGTTCTCGAGTGCCCTAAATTCCATAACAACTCCGGGACATACGAACAAGATCTAGTTTGTGGTTATCCTATCTGTCAATTGAATCAGTGAGGAACCAGAATATCTTAATCTACATTATTGGGTCATTTATCACATCTTGTTTGGGCCCTTCACCACATGGGAGTACAATGATCAGTAGTATACAAGTTCTAGCATCAGGCCTGATTGGATATTCATGTTGGAGGATCAAACCAAGTTTCCTAACCGAGAATCCTATCATGCATGGATTAGTGACTTGATTATGTCCTAGCTTTGTGATCTTAATCTTGATGTGATGGCTTTGACACATCTAATGATGTCAAAGTACGTGGCTGACATACGGATATGGTTGGGTGCATGAATTGAGGTTAAGAAACCTCTTGTGATCCAATATAGGATCCACATCTCTGCGGACACTAGTTAGTGGCGTGGATCTTAGTTGTTGAAGCTCCATCAAGATCATTTTAGTGGGCCCATGCTTCTAGATGTTTTGAAATAGGTTTCCTAAGGTTTTAACGTTGGATCTTCTGTTTAACGTTAAGTTTGTTTTATCGTGCTTAATGGAAAATCAATGATCATGATCTATTAATGACCCACCTATCAGCCTGACATGAGATTAGGATAGAGTGAGTTGCCACAATGGTGGAGGTATGTGGTCTATTTTGATGCGTGGATAGATGTGGCGTATGCACCCTTGATGATGTAGGGCATACCAAAGTGCACGAGGTGGTGGACCACCATACTTATGGTGGAAGCATGAAAACCTTAACCTCCACTATATAAGATAACTATTCTCAAGAGAATAAGATGCCCTAACTTTAAAAAGAGAGTGCACATTCATCTGTCCTCCGCTTCACATGTTTCCTAAGAAAAAAGAGAAGTGAGAGAGAAAGAGAAGGCATTCATCTCCTTCTCCTTCCATCACTTGGATGGTCCACTCCAAGGGCATGTTTGGATATCACCAATTACCTGAAAACAATGGAAATGAATAGTTGTTCCATTGACACAACAATTTGATATGATTGGATGATAAAAAAGGAGGATTCCGCAAAGCAATCATTGCACTTTTCTATAGTTTGGATTCTCTAACACAAGAAACCAAGTGACATTGTCTCACAAATATGATATTTCTACTTATTGTCCAAACAACTAAAAATGGAATCAAGATTTCAATAGTGCTCAAGAAAATAATTATTATCTTTTCTTTTCGTTCCCCTCAAAATGCATGTTTTGAAACATGGTCAAAGGGTTGACTTCAACCCTGAGATCTAAATTCCAGCTCCATAGTGGGCATGGTAAAACATTAACATAACTACACTGTAATGGTCATACTGTAACGGTAACGACATAGGTAACGACCCACGTCGAGATTTTCAGATCACAATGGGCCCATGACAGTCCGTTATGACGGGATGTATAACAGCCTACGTGTATATAAGTCCCCAAATGGGGTTGTTTTTCATTTTCTCCTCTTTTCAACATTTTTTTTTTGCATATTTTGACTGTTATTAAGCCATTTTCAACCAGATTTGTGTAAGTTTTTACTATTAAAACACAAGAATTAAACCATTTTCAAAGAATCGAAGATTTGGGGTCAAATATAGGGAAATTTTAAAAATATGTAAAAAATAAAAAATAAAAAATAAAAATATTATTGTTATTATTATTTTTTTCTTGCTGCAAATGTACTGGTTCAACATTATATTACCAAATTGACCAAATCTACCTAAATTTGTGTTCGATTTGGCCATGTTTGTATACTCGATTTTTTGTATTTTTGCTAGTTTTTATATAATTTTCAAAATTTTCAAGAATCTTTTTATTTTTTTCTGTAAAATGTCTGGAGTGTAGATTGTTCAACTACATGTATGGAGTTTAGATCTACACATTCGTGTATTCTTCAATCAGTGTTTTTCATTTCTTTTTCTATTTTTCTGATATTTTGGACAATTTCGAGTCATTTTTCCGATGAATAGTGACTTTCTTTTTTTATTTTTCCCCAACTTTCTTGAGAGGAATGGTGTGAAACATTTAAGAATATGCATTAGTGGGATGAATCCTACAGATTGCATGAATTTCAAGTCCATTTTGGGGCCATTCAAGTGTTATCTAAATTGGCCCGACACAATTCATAATGGCCGCATAACGGTCTAAAAGTAATTTAATTTTTTCGTCAAGTTTCCTAAGGAAAATTGTGTCTAATGGTTGGGGATATGCATCAGTGGGATAAATCCCACAAACTACATGAAGTACGGACCGTTGTGGAGGCAGCCAAGTGTAGCTAAATTGGCCCAATACTATTCATCAAATTTTAATTTTAATTGTTTCCTTGAATTTCTAGAGGGAAATGTTGTCAAATCAAATAGTTATGAATAGTGTTGCCATGTGTGATTGCACAATTGCATACATAGGCTTGGATCACAAATGCCATGGCCGCAAATGCCATACTAGAGTGGCATACTAAAGTATGTGACGGTTATGCGATGGGATAATCACATAACCATGGCATACTCTAGTATGCGATGTCATAATAGCCAACGGTCAAATTTCTTATAGATTGTAATAGGTTGTAACTTGTAACTTGCATTGTATACATCAACTCATCAAGGTCCAAGTTATCAATACAATTTCTATGTTTGTAGTCTTCAATAATTAATTCTTTCTTAGTGTACCTGGTTGATTATTTAAATTTGTTTTGTTATATTATATACAATTATACAATATAATACAACTCAATGTATAGATGGTCTAATAGGCAAACTACAATGAGATAGGTAAATAAACCTAATCCAATCACTAGTAATAATTAGATATAGTTTTTCTTAATTTTTTAGATTTTTTCCATTTTTTAAAAAATTTCAAAAGATTTTAAAAAATAATAATTTAAAAAAAAAAAAAAAGCCATCAACCTGAGCGATTGCTTATGTGATTATGCGATGGCATAAGCGATCAGCCCTGGTTGATGGCTTATTATGGTTGGACCAGCCCAAGAAGACAGCATGACAAACTTTATGGGGTACTACTAGGGAATGGTGCTCCAAACTGCCATTGATGCATCCAAGGAAACAAAATATGCAATTTGTATTTTCAGTCTTACAAATAAGATGATATATAAAATTGGATAGGAAAGTGTCGTGCAAATTATTACTAATGAAGCATCATATATAAATCACTTGGAAAAATGTTGATGAAGAAGTGGAAATATTTATTTTAGTCAACATATGTTGCACATTTTATCTATCTCATACTAAAAGATATTGGAAAGAAGGAAAAAAAATTACAAAATTGGTTCAAAAAGTAAATCATGAATTCATCTATAATCATTACCAATTACTCGTCAAAAAGCCTACATTGACTTGATTTACTAAAATTTTATTGCCCTTGAGAGTCTACATGAGCACAGTAGAAAGTTGAGCAAGATATTTGCTTCTTGGGAGTAGCTCAACACAAAGCATGAGCAGAAGATGTTGGGGGCACTAGTTGAGTTTATGTGGAAACTGGAAACCATTGGAAACAGTAAATATTGGAAGAAAGTTCGAAACATCCTGAAGCTAATGGAACCAATGATGAAAGCACTATCTTTTGTAGAATCCAACGAGATACCTACCATGAGCTTCCTTTATGAAGCCATGAATAAACCAAAGCTTGCTATTTGCCATGATTGGGGCAACTAAAACGAGTACTAAACGATGATCAACAATGTTGGACAGATAAACTTCACCATGACCTTCATGCAGTAGGGACAACTAAAACGAGTACTAAACGATGATCAACAATGTTGGACAGAAATTTCACCATGACCTTCATGCAGTAGGTAATAATATTAGAAGTGATACACAGTAACTGATACTTTAGTATGTCTCACGCACGTTCATTATGCACTTATGTGTCACACCGAACATAGCCCGACTCCCGCTCCCACTCTTCGCCTCACTAACACTCCCAGCCCCACTCCTCCCCTGCTCCCATGTCACAAACTGACCCCCTCCTTCCAAACATGTGCCGATGCTCTTCATCTTCACTAGAGTGTGCAGGCGCTCCCTCCTCACTTTTGTAACCTCCCTATCTAGATCTTTACCAGAGTCAACATTATCACTATCATCCACGCCCATAAAATCATGACCAAAACCCTCTGGTTGAACTGCATCGAGAGCATCCTGCTTCTTTTTCTATACGATGGCTTGTTCCCCCATAATTTCTTCCAATTTTTGTTGTATCATCTCCCCCATCTATCTTGGCACGCTTAGACACATCGCGACTTGCCCCTTTTGATGTGTCAAATGTTGTTTTACTCATGCGATTCCTCCGCCTCCAGTTACTAATTTGCCACAATAGTTGCATTTTATGGCATATGCCTATTTCTTGGTTGCGCCACCACTTTTTCCTGCTCACGACACAAGTCACAACTAATAAGTCACAACTAATAAGTCATGTCCCATGTTTAACTCCAAATCCTACCCCACTCCAAGTCCAAGTTGTCAACCAACTCAAGTCGTCAACCCCAGACTATTCCAAAAGAACCAAGCTCCTGACATACAATGTTAAATCAACATTATCTTAAATAAATACAAACCAAAAATTTTAATTCAAATTCAAATGAATAGTATTGGGCCGATGGTGAACCACTCGAATGCCCCTCAAATTGGCCTGAAATTCATGCAATCTATGGAACTTATGCCACTAATGCATATTCCTAAGCATTTGACATCATACCCCCTAAAAATTTGGATGAAAAAAATTTAAAATTACATTCAGATGAATAGTATTGCTGATTTGGTGGACCAATCAAATACAACCCCAAAATAAGTTGAAATTCATGTAATCCGTACGATTCACCGCATTAATGCATATCTCTACACATTTGACATCATTCCCCTCAAGAAAATTTGAAGGGGAAAAAAAACTAAAATTAAATTATAATGAATAGTGTCGCTGATTTGATGGACCACTCAAATGTCTCTAACACGAGCTAAATTCATGCAATTTGTGGGATTCATCCCACTAATGCATATCCCTAGGCATTTCACATCATTTCCCTCAAGAAATTTGAGGGGGGGGGGGGGGGGGTTAAGGCTAGCACTATTCATTAAACAAAAAAAAAAAAAAAAAAAAAACTCGACTTAGTGCATTTATGTGTAATCTTAAACACTATACATGTATTTCAGCAATCTATACTCTAAAAAATTCGAATATTGTTGAAAATATGTATAAAAAAATAGCAAAAAACAAAACAATGAAACATTAGAAACATGCCTAAATCGACTACAAATCTAGCAAGATCTTATCGATTTGGTGACATAATTTTGAATATAAACATTTGCAACAAGAATTCAGAAAGATGAATTCTTTCCCTTTCTTTTATTTTCCCAAATGCGACCCCCGGATCTTCAATTAATATGAAATGGCTGGATCTTGTGTTTCAATCTCAAATAATTGCACAACACTAGTTGATATTAGGTTAGAAACTCTGAAGAAGCAAAAATCGCAAAATCTGGATAAGTAATTCACAAAGGCGTTGTAGCCCAGTATCGTGCACGGTAGGCAATGTTACCATTATGTAACAACACGTAACCGTTTTTGGATACCTTGGTCAAAATGTCAAACTAGGACATAAAATGTCAGACAAGAAACCTGGAAAACTCAGCTCGTAGAAACCCCAGTGCAAATATGTAAATATTGAAAAGATTCATGGTTCTAGAAATTCTATTGTCGAAGATATTTAGTTAAAAATGCATACTATATAATAAAAATGGGTTTTGCCAGCATCCCCATCTCCCCAACCCTTTAAAATGACATGTGGGATGCCCAACATCAATTGGGATGGTTCATTCAATAGCTCATTCAATAATACCATTAGGAGCAATCCATGGTGCAAGAATCAAGCCGATCGAGTGATCCTATTCCTAACCCTATGAGGCCAAGTTGTTCCAACTGTTTGTTGTTTACAGGACATATAGATCACATGGTTAGAACAAGGTATTCAATAATGGTAAGGTGGCCGTAACAGCCAGCCTTATGGCCATTAAAATATCGACCATTATGACTGTTACACCCACCGTAACGGCCGTTACATTGTAGCAGATAAAAATAAAATAAAATAAAATTGAAAGAAAAAATGTGTAGGCCTTATGTCGGGGTTGTAGAGATCCATTATGGACCAATTTTTTTCTTTCAAATTGGGCATTATGGCCCCGTATTTTGTAACGGTTGCCATTGCTACCGTTACGTAAATGACCATTATGGCCGTAACATAACCGTTTTTAAATACCATGGGTTAGAATCATTAAACCAGAGCGCTATTTTGTAATCATAAGCAATAGAAGTGTGTGTGTGTGTGTGTGTGTGTGTGGGGGGGGGGGGGGGGGGGGGGGGGGGGGGGGGGTTGATATCAAGCCACCCACCAAAAAGTGTAGAACAATTGCTCCGATGTTTTGGAGAATCAACGAAGTTAAATTCAGTCTTTTTTAGCAGTTTGGCGGAACTGTCTTCCTGTAATCTATACTTCATAGAAGGCGACAGTTTGCACTTTTGGTTAAGTACCATTTGTGTCCTGTGATTGCACTCTCATGCAGGGTTTCCGGTGCATGTGCCCTTGTGCCTGATCCGAAACATATATCCGGTGGGTCACACTTTAAGCAGGCCACGGTCAAGAAATGGAGGGGGTGTACATGCAATATGCGCAAATTCTAATTAACTGCTCTCATCCGATGGTTTATTTCACAATTCGAGGACAACCAAACAAGTTGATGGCCTAATTTCATTGCACGTTAATTTGTATGAAAGGACTTCCGTGATGGACAGCTTGGATCCTTTATTTTCTGTCATGTTGTGACCTGCCTCTGCATGTACATGGGCTGCCTTGTACCCAGGTGCATGCCTGCTCTGCAAATGTTTAGGCTACTTTATTAGTTTTGCACCACTTTCAAAATGGTGGTGGCTCATCTTCACACATGGTGCTAATGTACAGTAATGAGAACCATCGAAATTGTGTCCAATCGTGGATGGAGAAAATCTCTAAAATCATACTATCTCCTAACCATCCATTTTTATGGGCTATCAGTGATGGTTAAAAACAATATGGTGAGTGCTCAAATTCAAAGGCAAAATCAGATGGTTAATAGCATCTCAGTGTAGTTTTTTGGTCATACTCTGTCAAAAATTGGGTCAGTGATTTGGAGAGTCTGGATTGCTGTGCAACTATGCCGTGTACAGTCGAAGAATCACCATTATTTTTTAATGGTACTAACTCTAACTCCACGCAGTTTGCACATCCTTGTGGCATGTGCTTATGCATGTGCCACACTGCACTAGTAAGTCAAAATAGGTAGTCCTTTTTTTTCCCAATCACAGCAGTTCACCAGCCCCAAATGAAACTTTCCCCACAAACATAATCACATGCAAGGAACTTACCTTTGAACAGGGCAGAGAAAGGAGGTAATATTGGAGGGTCTCGAGTCTGCATAACAGAAAAAAGGTATATCAGCCAAACGAAGAATCACCAAAAGAAAGCTAGAACCTCCATTGCATAGCTCAAAGAGTTTACAATTGTTAGTCCAACAACTACGAGCTATGATCAATATATAATTTGAATCTATGTAAATGGATGACACTTTTTTTTAACTGTGCCATGTGGACGCATAATCTCGTCCACATGTCCATCGGTCTTGGACCTGGCTCATTAATTGATGATTATATAGAACTAACCTTTTACATACCATCGTGAGCCTTGCTAAGCCCACATGCACGTGCAATAAAACTCATGTACACCCCCACATGTGCCAGCATGGCATAGTATGTCCAAGATCAAATCCACCTACCAGAAATGCACCGGTATATTGATGCCCTAGACCAAGAATAAGGTTGATCGACTGATCAGGTGGGCCAAACTTTTCAAAACAAATGTACGGCTCTGAAAAGCTTGGCTGGAGTTTTCTAACCCATCCACCTGTTTCCAATATTGGGGCTCACATGCTGAGTGGATCAGATTTTGAACATACATAAGGTCGGAACAACCTGATGGATGGATTGGATCTCACACCCATGTGCCATGCTGGCACATGTTGGTATGTAGCTGTGTACATGAGCTTTATAGCACAGACATGTGTGCTTAGCAAAGCTCTACTGTTGTTATCTTTGACTTTTGGGAAACATTTTCATATTAAAGTTGTTGATTTTTAGGTTTGACTTGTTATTAATTTTTTCTACATGGAAACAATTACTAAATGTGTACGTCTAAATTGCAATATTTTATCATTCCAGATATTTTAAACTGGTATGTTGGAGAATTAAACTTTTAAAGGTCACACTATTCAACTACTTGCACCCGTGTATAACCCCGGTAGATGTGTCCGTTCATAAATTTCAATGCTTACTATTAAACAAAAATTAATTAATGAGAATATAAACATGAATTCAAAGAACAATTAAACCCATACCAGATTGATATTGATCATGAAACGATACATAAGACGGAGGAATGACTCAGCAGGGCCAGTGGCATAGCGCGACGAGGCAAAAAAACTTCAACAACAACAATAACAATTAAGCGTCATCCCAACTAATGGGGGTAGGCTACATGAATCCTGCTCTGCCACTCCATTCTATCGAGGACCATATCCTCACTAATGGGGGTAGTCTTTTCTTGCTGCCTACATCCATGTCCTTTTGGGCCTTCACCTTGCCCTTTTAGAGCCTTCAACTTGAACCGACTCGCTCCTAACCAGTGAAGTTATTAGATTCAATTGCACAAGGTGAAACCATCTAAGCCTACATTCCCTCATCTTATTACCCATTGGTGTTACTCCTAAATTCCCTCGAATGCATTCAATTCTAATTCTATCCTTCCTCGCCGTGCCTCTCATCATCCTCATTTCAGGTATGCTCATCCTATGTGTTGTTCCTCAACTACCTAACATATGTCCCATAAAGCATGGCGGTTCTTATAGCTATCCTATAGAACTAAAATTTCCTTTAGTTTGATTGGTATACGGTGAGCAAATCATATAGAACTCTAGAGACACATCTCCAATTGATTGTTAGGATTCATGAGAAAAAGTTGTGGCCAAATCTTAACACAAGCTGCCAACTTGGCACGGCCCTTATCCTTTATCTGGCTCAAGACCAGCAATGAGAGCGCAAAACTCCCACAAGCGTGATTGGAATAGGGTAAAAATAAATGGAAGGTATTACCTAACATACGAAAATATGGCATCCGCCTTTCTGTTCGAACTTCTGAAATCCCTTACTACCTATAGATAAATAATGAGGAGAACCACATTATTATCTGATTAGATTAGACTATCTTCTCATGTTGTGTAAAATGGACCTGGCTCTATGCAAATATGGAAAAAGAAGAAAAAAGAAATAGACCATAGTTGTCTGTTCCAAGAGATCTCCTAAGCCCACATGTGTGTGTAATGAACAATGTTGTCAACCTACATGTGGTTCTGTGCGATCGGATATGCTTGTGCGCATATTAGGGCTGAAAGTCGGGCGGGTTGGGTCGGGTTGGTGCTCAACACTAACCCAACCCAACCCAATCTCGGGTTGGGAATTCTCAACCCAAGCCCAACCCAAGCGGGCTTGGTCAGGTTGATCGGGTTGGTCGGGTATATACATACTAATATTTTCATTATTACATTTTTATTATATTTCAATATAGGACTTATTTTTTGTATCTATAATTTTATTAATTATTTCATTATAAAGAATTTCATTTTTTTTCTTTAAAAAACAAGCTAAAATATAAGACAACTACTCCTTTAAAAGTCATGTAGCATAGCATGAAGTCTATTTGGGAGAGAGAAATCTGGCATATGTTGTTAGCTTGAGTCTTTGGAAATGACGTGGATAAATGAGACTCGACATCACTAGTGTGCCTTCGACACAAACGATCCACACTCAATTATAATTTATAAGTAACTTATATATTGATCGGGTTCGGGTTCGGGTTGAGTCGGGCAACCCGAGACCTCAACCCGAGCCCAACCCAAGTTTTATCGGTTTGGTGTTTGTATAGCCCAAGCTTAAGATTGGACCCGAAATATCCTGCCCAAGCCCAACCCAATGTCGGGTCGGTCGGGTTGAACCCGCCCAACTTTCAGCCCTAGTGCATATGCGATCGCACAATCGTATATGCGGTCGCCAAGGTATCCCGTTTCGGTATCGGTTGGCGTAACGGTGCCTCCAATACCGATACGGATACAGGGGCGTAACGGCGATACAGGGGCGTAACGGCCCGTAACGGTGCAACTTTTTTTTTTGCCAAAAAAAATATGAAAAAATATAGATTAAATCGGAATATTCTAAGCATTCCAAATATGCATTCATTTATAAATTGGAACATGTTTATGGTGGTGTAATGGTCCACTCTTTGGTAAGAAGTTGTATCGGACTGTCTGATTAATTTTTGAACCAGGTAACCTGAATTTGACTACAAAATTCATATATTTAATTTTCTAAATATCTAATTTATATACTTAACAATTTGATATCATTTCTCCCAATAGTTCTTTAAAAAAAATGAAATTAAATTCAGGTAGATGGTGTTGCCAATTTGGGGCTAACTTGGAGGACCAATCTATGCCCCGAATCAGCCTCAAATTCATGCAATTTATTGCCATTATCCCACTTATGAATTGGTGGACATTTATTGGATAGTGAATCATGAAAAAAATCAAAAGGCCCTATTTTAAAAAATAAAAGTCCACAAATTAACAATTAAAACTATTCAAACAATTTTGATTTTGGCATTGTGAGTTAGCAATTGCAGTCCATAATTTAATTGGTAAATTTTAAGTTAATATATGTCTCGTGTACAATTTTTTAAGGGCCCAAATTAGGCGGGACTCAGATTGTGAAGTGTAGCACACATGTCAAAGTTTTTTGGGCCCCACCCGTGATGAATGTGTTATATTCACACTGTTCATCCATTTTGCCAAATAATTTTAGGGCATGAGCCCAAAAATGAGGCACATCCAAAGCTCAGGTGGACTGCACCATAAGAAACAACAATAATTAAACGTTCACCATTAAAAATTTATTAGGGGCTACAAAAGTTTTAGATCAAGCTGACATGTGTGTTTTCCCTTAATATGTTAGATTGAAAATAAACATTACAGTGGACCCTAAGAAATTTTTAATGGTGAGCATTCTATAACCACTGTTTCCTATGGTGTGGTCCACTTGAGATTTGGATATTACTAATTTTTTGGATCCTGACCTAAAATGACGTGGCAAAATGGAGGGACGACATGGATAAAATATATACATCATGGTGGGGCCCACTCGGGTCTGATCACAAGGTATGTGTTATATCTAAACCGTCCATTCATTTGACAAGCTCGTCTTAAGGCTTGAACAGATTGGATGGAAAATAAACGTTACGGTGGGCCCTACGAATTGTTTAACGGTGAAAATCATTATCTCCACTGCTATTTTTGGTGTGGTCCAGACGATCTTTGGATATAATTCATTTTTTTGGTAGTGCTCTAAAATGATCTCTGAAAATAGATTAACGGTATAGATATAATAAGTACATCACTGTGGAGCCCACGTAACTTTGATCTCCTTTGAACCGTTCGTACAACTTGGAGCTCGAGGAGTGTCAACACTCGTCTTAGCATGACACGTACCTACAGTAGCTAGCTGGTGTGTGGTACACCTGCAAATAAAAAAAGAAGGGAGAGGGAAACCGAAAAGAAAAAAGAGGGAAAGAAGAGAGAGAGAGAGAGAGAGAGAGAGAGAGAGAGAGAGAGAGAGAAAGAGAGAAGAAGAAGAAGAAGGCCAGCCGCAACAGCAGGGTCGCAGCTGCCCGAGAAGAAGAAGAAGAAGAAGAAGAAAAGAAAAAAAAAAAAAATGTAAGTTTTTTTTTCCCCCCCCTATTTTTTAAGGCCGTAATAGCCGTTACGGGTCCGTAATGGCCATTACAGTCACAAAATCCCGGGGGGGGGGGGTCTGCCCGTTGCGACCTTGTATCGCGTAACGGTGTCGGCCGTTACCATTACGTATCGGCCGATACGGCCGTATCGTAACAGATACGGAACACCTTGGTGGTCGCATTTTTTTTTTTAAACAAAAAAAAAAAAGAGAGAAAATTGAAAAAAAAAAATGTAAAAAAATATAAGAACTTAGGAGAAGCTTCCCTAAGTCAATAGATAACTTATATAGTAATTTTACATATATAAAATTAGTTTGTGACTTGTTAGAAAAATGAATGAAGTACATCAAATTCAACATTCAACAATATAGTTAAGTAACAAAACAATCAATAAGTTATTTATTTTACAAATACAATTTTGAAGTTACATCTTAATGTTTATTATTTATACATTATAACACTAACACTACTTACAAGTTACAATTTACAACTTAGTTACAATAAGTTACAACTTAGTTACACTAACACTAAGTTACATTCAACAATATACTTACACAACTTATAGTTACAAAGTTACACTACTTACGAAAGTTTGATTTTTTGCAAAAATAAAAAATAAACAAACAAAATAATATGCCAACAGTTGGCAGATATGCGATCGCATATGCTGTATGCGATCACATACATCACATATGCGAGATCGCATATCCTCGCACATTTGGCATATGCGATCGTATATGCACTGCAATGGCATATGCGATGACGGCGTATGCGATATGCATATGGGAATTCGTATATGCGAATATGCGGTCGCATTTAACAACAATAGTAAGGAAGCCAATCTACATGCCACCACATCTGCCAGCATGGCATCCAGATCAGAGATCCAACCTGTCTTTTAGATGGCATTGATTGTAGATCCACTGGTCCAAATATCAGACTGGTCCACTCACCATGTGGGCTACAAGCCAACAGGCAGATGGCTTGGAAAAACTCGGCCGTGTTTCTCCAGTCATCCATTTGTTTCACGACCGTGGCCCACCTATTGAGTGGACAGGCCTCATTTTTTGGGCCTGGGCATCTAAATGGTTGGATCCACCTAATGGGTAGTTTGGATCTCGCATTTGTGTGTCATGTTAGCGCATGTGGAGTGTAAATGGATTAAGCTACACGTGCATGTGGGCTAGGCAAAGTTCATCCATGGGCATTTTGTTTTTCCAACACAATGACAACCTTCATCACATGGCTGTTTCGGTGGTCTTTTGAGAATACGCATCATAGCAAGAAAGTCAAAAATTAAGGGAACCAAAGAAATCAAAGAACCACATAAGCCAGAATATGAAAGGAATAGCCGGAACCATCTATTCAAACCAGAACTAACCAAAACATGCACTGGAATGTTTCAGTATCTATCCCCGTTTCAGTTTCAAACTAGAACCAAATGTGTCAGGCCTTCTGCTAATTCCAGCCAGAGCAAGATTGAATTAACAACTAGAGGAAGTATATGACCCTCAAGCGTGGATATCCGGTTCGATTTGACAATGAGGACAAGTAACCAATCCAATAAAAATAATAATAATAAAATTTTGAACAGGCAAGTGATATGGTGGCTTCAAAAACTAACTGTTGATTCCCATTTTCATTCTGACAAATTGTAATGCATATTAGCATGTGGGATCAGAGTTCCAAAACTTGAAAGTCTGTTGAGTCGTGTTGATTCAAATAACGCTTTTTTTTACAGCCTTGAATACCAAAACTCATTAGTATTTAACAACTGTAGCTGTTGTAGAAGTTGGATAGTGAAGTCAAGTTTTGGCAAATTATCCGAGTTATTCCATGTTTTGGTAAGCTTTTTCAAGTTTTTTTTTCTGAGTCAACACAGTGGAACAAATCGTGACCAAGTCTTCACCAAGTTCACTTCTTTGAGTCTAAGAAATCTAAGAGAGACATTGATTTTTTTCTGTTCCAAAGTCCAACTCACCTGGGACCTTAGCCATTTCATTTCAGTCAAAATCATTCCGTCTCACTCCCATAATACCATGTATCAGTGCCATGACTCATGTCATTCTCCACTGAAACGGAGTTGGCTAAGTATTTCAAACAATTCTTTTTAAGCTACACTTGTCAACGTATATACACTTGCACATTCATGCAAGGATATCAACAAACTTTTTCATTCGAACCAAATCCAAATTGCAGCAGTAATTTAAAAAATTAAAAAGAAAAAATTTAAAAAAAAAAAAAGAAAAGAAAAAAAAGAAGTCTTAAACATGTATATACCTGCAAATGAAAAGCAACTAATGATATTATGGATAAAGAGTTCAAAGTCCGGTCTTTGGAGCTATTGATGTCATGTGCCTTCCCCCAAGCTTTCATCTGCATATGGGGTAAGATACTTCAAATGCATCACATGCCCACACAGGCCTAACTTTACAAGTTCAGCAATTGAAGCATAAGAGACAAGACATAAGGACCAGAAATGTCATTTTATCAATTACCTATCTTACATACCATAGTTCAAGAAATAGAAAAATATTTTGTTAAAGGTTTGCAAATGCCACAAGTATTTAGAGCCCATTCCCAATACATGCCCCTGCATGTGCCAATGTGGCTGCAAGGTTGGAACATCGGAGTGGTTGGTCAGTGGCTACACCTTGTATATTCCCTTGCCAGAAAAGCAGGCCATCAATCGCATCGCAAGCGCTAGAGGAAGGAACAATCAATCAAGTTTGCAGCGTCTCAGTGGATCGTGGAAGACAAGTAACTCTATAGTCCAACTCTACAGGGAGTTAATGAAAGATGAAGGGTGGAGGAGGCCCAGGTTCAATAACTTGGTGTTCAACCAAATTTCTGCGTTAGACGCGAACAATCTTGAAAAACCCATATCCATGGCAGAAATAAAAAAGGAAGTGGACTCCTTAGGGGTGGATAAGGCCTCGGGGCCGTATGGTTTTCCTATTGTGTTATATCAAATCTTTTGGGAGGTTGTGAAAGCTGACATCTTTCTCTCATCTCCAAATTAAGTGAGAGAGGAGAATTGTACTTGGAATTGGGTGGAATAGGGTGCCTCCTTCATCACTATTATTCCGAAGGTTGAAGGCGCAGAGAGTCCTTGGGATTTCGGGCCAATTAGCTTGATTGGATGCCCCTACAAAATTCTTGCTTCTCGGTTTCGGGTGGTTCTCAATAAGGTGATTTCAGACTATCAGGGTGACTGTGGTGGGGAGGCAAATTTTGAACAACGTGCTCATAGCTCACAAGTGCCTTGATGCTCAGCACAAGGATGTGTGTGTGTGTGTGTGTGTGTGTGTGTGTGTGTGTGTGTGTATATGTATATATAAAACGTGCGCGCGCGCACACGCACATATGGGTATTTTGTGTAAGTTGGATATCGAGAAGGCACAAGATCGTGTGTGATGGGACCATGCCCATGGTATAACATAATGGTAATGGTAGCCATAACAGCCACCAGCGTTGCCGTTATGATACGAGCCGTAACGGCCATTACGGCTTCTAAAAAAAATCTTGTATTGGCCCCATAACAAACCATTATAGGGTTGCAACACCCACCACAAGCATTTTTTCCCATAATGGCCCGTTACGACCCCATAAGGCATAATGGTAGCCATTGTTATCCAGTGTTCAAAATATCAGTATCACGTTATGTATAGCATCCTTGGGATACAGATACGTATCAATTATCGCACGGGATATATAGTTTGTATCGGGTAATTTATCGTACTTTTTGAGAAACATGGGAGAAACATTAGGAAAATGGTTGAATTTTTTTATAAAACATCAAGGATTGTTAAAAAAGACCTTAATACACACTTTTACATCATAACATCTCAAAAAATAAGTGCACATAATAGGTTTCCTTTGTATAGTGTCCTAAGCTATGCGCTGTCTAGCTGAACTAATGCAACTATATTCAAATTGAATGCATAATGAGTATATGGGATTATCATTTCATCAAACACTCTTAAATACTTTCGAAATTAGCCTCAATTAACAGCTGGTTGAAGGAAAATTTTGAACAAAATAAATAAATTTTTAATAATCTTTAATTAAAAATGATTTTTTTTTCTTTGAAAAATGACAAGGACTTAACAAATCAGTAGATCAGTCCGCATACATGCTTGATTTCATGTTTGGAGTGCAACATTGCAAGCAATTTGGGTAAATTGAGAAAATTTTGAATTTTCCCCAAATTGGACCACCTACACTCAAATTTTGAAATTCGAGTGTACATGATAATCACTTCATCAAATACTCCTAAATACTTTGAAATTAGTCTCAATTGACAACTAGTTGAAGAAAAATTTTAGGATAAAAAAACATATAGAACATGAAAAACCAATGGATATCGAAATCAAATCTCCAACTCCACGATTTTTCATGCAAAACATAAAGAACCAGTGGATTTATAACCATTTGATACTAATTTAACATAATTTCAACAAAAAAAAGGATCGAAAATTAAAAATGCTCATCGCATCGAACATGTGGGATATATCGGCACTACCCATGCGTTTCGTATCGCACAAGTGAGATACAAGATATATCGGCTGATATTGTTGATATTCAAAACATTGTCATTACCTTTATATAACGGTCATTACGTAACCATTTTTGCATACCTTGGCTAGGACTTCCTCAACTAAATGCTAGAAAGATTGGGGTGTGGGTCAAAGTGGAGGAGGTGGATGCAAGAGTGCATCTGATCGACTAGATTTTTTGTCAACCATCAAGGGGTCTAAGGCAGAGGGATCCACTCTCCCCCTTCCTTTTCGTGGTGGTGGTCGAGGCTTTGAGCAAGATGTTGAGTCCAGGACAAGAAGTCGGGTTGGTTAGTGGATTCAAGGTGGAAAGAACTAGTTCAAATCTCGCATTTTCAATTTGTTGACGACACCATCTTCTTTAGCAACGTATAATTTGATTCGGTAGACAACCTAAGGAAGTAAGTCTGGTACTTTGAAGTCGTCTCCAATCCAAAAGGGAATGCTGCCAAGAGCGAAATGTTGGAAATGGGCACTTCAAAGGAGGAGGTGAGCACTTGGCTAGGATCTTCGAGGGCCGCATTAGATCATTTCCGCCGATATATCTAGGGCTTCCGTTATGCATTGGGAAGCCTACTAAGAGTTTATGGGACAAAGTTATAGAAAAGGGGTCAAGAGGACACCATCAAAATGGAAGAATCACCATCTGTCTTTGGGAGGGAGAATAATTGTAATCAAGGTTGCACTATCAAACCTACCTTTTACTTGATGTCTCTTTTAAAATACCATGCGTCCGTGCTGAATAGACTTGAGAGATTACGGAGCGAATTCTTATAGCAAAGGGTGGAAGTGAAGCAAAACTTCCATCCCGTAAATTGGGACAAGGTGTGCAAGTCATACTGGGAAGGAGGAGCAACAGTCAGGGGGCTAGAGCTCATGAACTCCGCACTTCTTGGGAAATCGATTTGGATCTTTGGCTCAAAGGAAAACAGGCTCTAGAGGAAGGTGATTGCAAGTAAATATGGGGTTCAAGAAGGGGATTGGTCAATTAAGGGGTCAAAAATGTACTGGTGATCAGCATTATAGAGAGGGGTGGCCAGCCTAACCAATAAGGTTGAGGAAGGTGCCTGCTTCTCGTGGTGATGGCAAGAGAACCCAATTCTGGAAAGACTTGTCGTTCGGGGATCGCCCTCTTAGGGAAGTCTTTCCAAGGCTTTGCCAATTTGGCCACCCTAGATCAGTGCTTCACCTACATTGGAATGCGGTGGTTTGCACTGCCCCTTGTAGAAGAAATTTCACGGACGATGAAGCAGATGAGTTCGCATGGATGCTCGAGTATCTTCATAGTTTCTCCCCTATTCTAGGTGAAAGTGACACGAAGATTTAGTCCTTGGATAAGTCTAGTCAATTGTCAGTTCAATCATTCTATAGATTGCTAGGTAGCTCCATGTCAGGTGCAAGCGAAGCCTTCTCGCTATTTGTGTGATATTATGGGGGCCATCCCAAGATCATGGCATTCACATGGTTGGTGGTGAGTAATCGGGTGTTAACGTTAGATAACCTTCAAAAGAGGGCCATGGTGCTGCCCAATTGTTGTGCATTGTGTTGGAAGGTTACAGAGATGGTGAATCATCTATTTATTCACGGTCCTTTCTCTCAGAAGGTGTGGGAGAAAGTGCTTGCATCTTTCAAGATGGCATGGGTGATGCAGGGGACTGTTTCAAGATTTTCTCCTCACTTGGCATGGGAGAGAAGTTGGGAAGAAGGAAAAAGTGGTGTGGAAACTCGCCTTACTAGCAATTATTTGGGTCATTTGGGGTGAGAGGGACGACCGGAGCTTCTGGAACAAGAACAAGGCTGTGCAGCATGTATTTAATAGAGCAAGGCTTGATGCCATTAGTTGGGTTTTATGTCGTTGGGCCTTTGGCCTGGATGATTGGCCACTGATTTCCGGGTTGTAGGTTGTATTTCTTTGAGTTTTGGTTCCCTTTCCAAGTAAAATTTTGTTTTCCCTTCAACCCAAAAAAAAAAAAAAAAGGCTTTCAATTCATGAAGTGGGCACAGTGTGTTGAACAAAATCAGGCCATCCATAATCAGATGGGACACAATGTACGAAATTAAAGCAGTCTATTTCATTGTCATCCATTTTTTTCATATACCAGCCACATAATGAGTGCTACAGCCTGATTTTGGACCAGAAGATCAAATGTAATGGGGCCCGCTTGACAGACAGCTTCGATGTTCCGCACATGTGTCAGAGCTATGCATGCATCAGGTAATAGCAAACCTATATTATTGTAGTTCAGTGAAGATACAATCAAAATGATGAGTTATTAAAACAAGTGGCCCTTTCAAACAACAGGGAACATTTACCATTTACCAAAGAACCCAGGACTGGAGAAAATATATTGAATTAATGGAAGGGACTGACAACTTAGACAAGTATATACTGCAATTTGGCACAAATAATAATGAGCAGTCATGAATAGAGACAGAAAAGCCTATAAATTTGCTGTAGTGAAATCTAACCTGAAGACAGCAGAACAATTCCCTACTGGTGAGCTGAACTTAAATTTGACATGTGGCACAATGGTTAAAATCCAAACAGTTCATTGACCAGGTCCCACCATTAATCTTCCCCACTAGAAAATTCTCATGGATGCGATGGTCTTTAAAATGAGACCAGCAAACTGGAAATGGATGGTACAAAAGATTATTGGCACTGGTCACACTTCACGCAGCAAAGGTATACCAATTGGATGGACCCAATCCTTAAACCATCTGACCTGCGGCATGTGGTCCATCCATGGTCCAACATACCTTATGACCAGTCCAGACCATGGACAACTGTGCCAAGTGTCCAAATTGAATGCACTGTGAAGAACGGAATTTTTTTTTGCTGCAATCAACTTCTAGTTCCCACATAAAGTCGAAGAAAGCTTTGCAGCTTAGCCAATCACATCAAAGAAAAAAGAACCAAAAGTCGTACCAGAAAACTTAATTTCTGAAACCTCTCATCAATTGTTGAAACCATTGCAAGGATCTTGGACCTTGCAATCCCATCCTTGTTTTCAACCGAAATATCACATTCAATTCCAGTTCCAGAATCCACAACTTTCAAAATAGGCACCCTAGCTCCCATGATTGGTTGGACACCAACCACATGCCCTCCTCCTGCAATGTAGGATGGTGTAGGTGAGTCAGACACCCTTGATACATCACATGAGTATCGATAAACTTAAGTATTTTGGTGCTTGATAAGCAACTTCCATGAAATAGAGTCAGTCACAGACCAATTTGGTTGCTGTTGTGTGGATTAGATGGGAGATACAAATGTGGATGCCCAATCACAGATAAATAGGGTCTGTTTTATAGTAGTTTCTTACGGAATTAGCAACAAAGGTGTTTTAATCATTATTTTAACTTAAATTTTAGTAGAAAGACATTTTAGGTATTGTAAAGGTCTTTCAGTTCTTCATACTTTTTTTTTTCTTTTAAGAATTGTAGAGCTGGTCACACTAATGGGTTTGTAAATCCTTCGACTCCAAGTTACACAGTTTTATGCAGGTTTACACGGAGATTGTTTGGTCTGCTTTTATTTTCTTATTATTTTCTGAATTATAGTGCTGTAGTTTTTGTATCTTGCTGGAAATTGCTTCATTATTACATATTAAAGAAGTCTCTAGGTTTGTATTGCTGGTTTGGTGTTGATCTATCAGTCACTTTGTCCTACATCAATAGGTGAGGAACGCAATTACTGCTCAAAGAGTAGCCATTCAAATCCTACTCCCCTTGCATGTACTGATGGCAAGTGTTTCATATTTTAGCCATTCATCTAGTTAGCCCCGCCACATGTGATGTGGCAAAAAAATCAGGCCGGTCTGATATTCAGATTAGCACATATACAAGAAGTGGAAGCTTTTAAAAAATGACCAGGGGTCCACATTCAAGGTCTATGTGCAAGTTGTGACCCACTTGATGAATGGCCCAGTCTGAAATTTGGGCCACAGCACAGACATGGTCAGGCACACCTAATGAATGACCAAGAGCTTGCACACCTGTACTGCATTTGCAGGTGTAAAGAGACTAGTGTAAGGATGTTTATTCTTGCAAGCAGCTCAAGTACCCATCACACTGCTCCAATAGGAATCACTTTGATGCAGCAAAACTAGCATAAGTTGCATAAGGTACCATGTTGACTCATTCGACTTGTTAAAGAACATATGGAATTGGCTTTTACTGTTCCATCAAGTGCCATTAAGTGCCATTAAAGCCCATTATGGAAGGACCCAATTCAAATGAGCAGCTGGCTAGATATCAACTTGTAAACATACTTAACACCATCAAGGGAAAAAAAAATAATAAAAAAACAAGGAAACAAAGGAGTCTTTCTTAATAACTTGCACTGATTAACTCAATTAGGGCAGGCAACTTTTAAAATATAAGACTCCCCTCAAAATTCAATGGAGAGAAAGCATAGAGACAAACAGAAAAAGAGAAGGAAATGTTTTAGCAGGATAAATCGAAAAGCTCTAGAAACACAATACCATCAAAAGTTTAAAATGGCCTTTCAGATGAAGGATTAAGTGGAAACAACAAAATGGCTTGCAAACAAGTTCAGTAACCAAACTTATCAGGATCTCAACAAGATAGACCCAGAAGAGTTTCAACACTAAGGTTATGGGTTAGTACCCATTGTGGCGTGTGTGGGTGTGAAGGGTGTTTGATATATATATATAAAAACAATGATGTGTGTAATATTTACAATCTGAAATGAAGTTTATGGAAACTTTTCCTGCATCTAGTTGCATTTGGACTCGTCAGAATCGACATCACCTACCTGGACCTTCCATTACGTCCAGTCCACTCTTCTTCCACTACTGCACTAAAATCATAGCAATCCAAGGTATTCAATAATGGTAACAGAGGACGTGACAGCTGCTGCCATTATGATACGGGCCGTTACGGCTGTTTTTAAAACAAAAACAAAAACACAAAACAAAATAGGCCCGTAACAGACCGTTACAGGCCATACAGCCCCATAATGAGTAACGCCGTCCACTGTTACGCAACCGTTTTTGCGCACCATCGGCAATTGGATCGTCCCAAAAATCTGTGAGTAGACCTATCATCTACAGACAATCTTGCCCCCCCCCCCCCCCCCCCCCCCCCCTTCAATTTTTTTTTTTTTAAATTCCACTGACTAGATGGTTTGGATCATTGGATCAGTATGACTTTTTCAACACAGCCTATGACAAGTAGGCAGGGCCAAATGGGTGGTCAGGATTGATGATAATTGTCTACATGTCTAAATGCAACTAGGTGCATGGAAAGGTACACTTAGCCCACTGGATCATTTCTCACTTACAAAAACAAGTAAGCAATACAAACTACTCAAAGTTCAGGAATTACTCTGAAGGACGTATAGCCGTTTTGCGAACTTTTTCAATGCTGAAATCATCTTGTCCCGAGGAAATTCAGCTGCATCATTGCTGAAGTTTATAGATAAATCCAAATCACTTTTAGCAGTGAACATATCCATTATAAAAGACCCAAATGCCTCCACATTAGGAAAGCCATTGACATTACCTGAAGAATATAATCAACAAGCATGATAATTAAAGTTTGCATAGAAAAAGTGATGAAGCAGCTATAAGTTAATAAGATAACATAAACCAGGAAAACAGAAGAGCATATAAATGGTAAGTAAAACCAACCACATAAGAAGAAGCTACCAAACAGTTGTAGACATGATGACTGAAAAATGTTTACAAACTTTTGAACATTGATGAGTGAAAATTATTGTATGAGAAAGGCCTGTAAAAAATGTTGGTCGTCATCTTCATTGCCGTTATCATTGCCATTGTCATCTACGGTCTACCCTTATCCCAGCTATTTGAGGTCAGCTTTATGAATACTGTTTCACAAATCATTGCTATCTAAGGCAATATCCTTGGTGACAAAGCCTTCATATTCCTCACAAATTGATGTCCAAAAAATACTCGACTTCAATACAACAGCACACTAGCTTTTTGTAGTCTTACACTGACTCGTTTGCCCATTTTATGCAAAATTGATATGCATGTTGAAGCTATTATAGAGTATGCTTGTAATTTAGGCTGTGTAGTAGTAGGGTGTACGAGTTATCAAAGTTCAATGTCAACGACATCTTTTCTCATTCCTATATGTTGTCCCTCAGAACTTTCTTCAGAGAATTTAGGTATAGAGTGATGTAGGAAGGCAACTATTGTCAAGAACACAAATTGTGCTGGATGTCCATGCACCAGAAGTCCCAGAGCAGATAATCCTGGCCACTCCATGTGGACCTTTTTGAGCATGGACCAGTGCCGCATTCATTTCTTAACCATTTATTTGCAGGCCACTATTAGGAGGGTGAGGATTGTCCCACAGGGAAATATTTGGTACATGGTCCATCCACAGTAGGGCCCATCAGGTTAATGGCCTGGATCACCAAATGATGGGCAACACATGTAGGAAATCAGCGTTCAAAATACTATACATATCCTTGGATTGAGGATCATACAGTTCCTCTTCTGTGACCGAAAAAAAGAAATTAGGGAAGGTATTCATTCCACACAGCCAGTCTGCAATTAATATCTCGTCTCATGTCAAGTGAACATAAATGAAAGGAGAAAAAAGAAAAGAAATTCTCTGAAAGGTAAACTGGGCTTGAACCCCAAGACCTCGATGTTGAAAGTATCATGCCCTATCAACCATTAAGCTATGGGCTAAGCAGAGTATAAGTCATATACCATTTCCATTACTAAAGGCCCATCTAATCTTAGTAAAGGAAGAAACATAGGATGGTTCAGGGCTTTCAAACAAACCATCGTAGCAGGATGGATTACATGATATTCTTGCTCAAAAGAACTTGCAGTTTGCTGGGCAACCACATTTCAGAAACCTAAGCCATTGATCTGGTGGCCACTATTGGATGTTCCATGCCCTACTATGTACCTAGCAGCCCATCCTAGCCATCTGTTGAAGTTGAGGATTCTTGGATAGCTCCCGTCCAACATGGAGCCCACCATATGAACAATTTGAATTACCAAAAGTTGGGCCCATATGTAAAATTTATTGGGTCAAGAAAACGCACATATAAGCATAGTACATGTCCTCTTCTATTAGGTAATTATTTATCATCAATTCTTCAGTAGCTGCAAAGACAAGTATTTTAGAAGCAAAGTCGAACTAGACATGAATCTCCACATAATTCACCAGTACAGGGTTATTTATAAACCCTCAACAGAAGAGCTATAGTAACTCCCAAGTGCTTCGCAGGAAATCAAAGAATCTGGAATTTTATCACACGACTTAAATAAAATATTACCATGGATCTCCCCCACCATCATATTAAAAACCTGAACCAAGTCCTGTCTAAGTTTGTAATCATTTGGTCTTGGACGCAGAACGCCATATGCATCATGAAGCAATGAATCAAGTTTAGACAGAAAATCAGGAGCAAGTTTAATCTTCTCTGATTCCTGTAACTCCAATATTTTCACTTTCTTTCGCAAGCCTGGAAGAATAAAGATAAGACAATACAGTGAGTAAAATGGTTAAGACACCTTTTATTCATACAAAATGAAGAACTTGATTTAACCAACATAGTTTCAACACATGAGTAAGAAAAACTCCACGTTGACTTGGACACAGATCAGAACTGAATCAAGTTTGTAGTACATCTCAATATTCTCAGAACTGAAGGAGAACTAATCAATTTTTTTCATTATATGAATAAATTTTACAACTTCATTGAGTCCATGCTGAATTTCTGCATAAAAGAAAAAGGTTTCCTGTCTTTTTTCTTCTGAGCACTCAAGGGTTTCAGTGGCCTAAACTTATATTTTAGGACACTTCAAACATGTCTCTATCCTTTATCACATGTAAATCCCCAACTACTTATTTGTTCTTGAGGTTTACTTAGGCCCCGTTGAGTAGGGGATCCCGCAAATTCAGGACCCTCCACATCATATTCACGTTGCTTAAGCAGCACTCTCTTCCTCTAAATTACAATTCTCGAAGTTCTGAAAAAATGTAAACACGGCAAAAATTATGATTAAGTGGAAGAAAGTGAAGCTTTAACAACATGAACCTTATGTGCAGGGTATGGAGCTCTCCACAATCCCAATCTGCAGGATACCCTACCCAAACAAAGCCTTAGAAACATCCGAAGGGATTAGCTCTTTATTTGGAAGAGTTGGATACTTATGAGATTCAATAGTTTGTGATTGCCAAATGTCCTCTAGCTTCACAAATGGGGGGTGAGACACCTTCAGCCATCCTCTTCCCTTCTATATTGATAGTCGCACAGAAGCGTCAAGGGAAGCAAAAGCAGAATTGGGTTAGTAGCAGGAAAGTTTGTTCAAAATGTTTGGAAGTACGGACAGCCAGGAAGTGGAAGCACAAGTGCAAATTTGAAGCATAATCTCAAATGGGAGCAGCGCCAAGCTAGAAGGTTCGTGAAACTAAGGGCCCCGTAATCTTGTCATATAACAATTTCGAGCACCTACTAGGTCATGTTATTGATGACTTCATTAATCTTCAAAGGGAAATGTATAAAGTTTTCATTTCTTCTACAAAGCCAGGATATAGCTAATGGGGACCCTAGAATCCATCAATCTGTTATCAACTACATCCTTTTCAATCAAATCCTCAATAACAGAAATCGTTCTTATAGTTGCAGGAAGCATGAAGCGAGGTGGCAACATATTAAGGTGCAGAAGCAGGGAGTGTTTGTTTCAAGATGTTAGCAATTGTAAATGGCTAGGAAGTGAGAGCTGGAGCACAAGTCTGAAGCGTGATTTGAAGCAGGAGTAGCAACTGGTTAGGAGGATTCTGGAAATAAGAATTCCTTCTCCATTGCCATCCTCATGTCCACCAGAACTGCTACGGCATCCCTACAGCTCATTGCATTCATATTGCATGCTTAAAAGGTATTCCGACCCACCAACTGGACTCTTATCTTGCTGGTAGATAGCTCAATCTCGACGACAATAGCAGCTGGTTTTGAGAAGTCAAAGACCATCCATCTGTTGTCATGAAAACTTTAGTGGAAAAACACCTAATGGTTTGGAGACACCCACTTGGATTTCACTAGTTTAGACAATGAATCTCATGAAATGAATAGTGAGGTGTTGGTTGCATGGAAATGGAACAAAGTAAAACCTCCATGGCATCCCAATCAAAGCCTTGGATTAAAGAGATTATTTATGGTGATCAAATGGCACCCAAAAAAAAAAAGGATTCCCACCCCCAATGGAGCTTCTTGGCCAGATTCTTTGAGATTGACCACCTCATTACCATGTCTGATAATGGCAGCATGTCCCGTTTGCCTAGAAGGCAATTTTTACAGAGAACAAGATGAAAATTTGGGAGTATGTCCGAGAAGATCATGCACAGTAGGTATAAGATTGTTTCCATGTTGAGGGTTGTTTTCTTCTTTAAATAACTCCAGTCTATACTGTGGACAGGGAAATCTAGAGGACAATCCATTAGTTTCAGAAATCGTGAGGGTTCAACACCATCTAATGCTCTATCCCCAATAGAGAAAAAAGGAAAGCCCATTTTACTCCATAACCATTTATCCACTTTTTGCATCAGTGGTTAAACTTACCCAAGTTTAACCACTGATGCAAAAAGAGGTTAAACTTACTCCATCTAATGCTCTATCCCCAATAGATTAAAAAGGAAAGCCCATTTTACTCCATAACCATTTATCCTCTTTTTGCATCAGTGGTTAAACTTACCCAGGTCTCATTCGCTCTAATCTTTCACAAATGGATCCAACCAGAAGCATCTCTCTTCACAGGGGAGGAGAGGAAAGGGAAACCAAGAAAAATTCGAAGCGGATTTGTGGAGAATTGCACGATTTAAAATTTATATGAGATCATCTAGATCCTACAACTTTTTAAGGTTTCTTGGGTTCACACATGCAAGTGATCTCATTTGTTAGTTGGAGATGGTTCCTTTGCTCTACGCTGAGTTTCGACAATTCCAAGCCCATGCTTGTTGCAGTGTCAGTTGTCATCTCTATGAGTTCCCAAGCTACTCTCTTTTTTCCATATATGTTCTGATTTTGAATATACTTAATATGTATTACTGATGTTACTATTGCTCCCATGGACTTCAATCAAAAATTCAATTAGAGTCGCTGGGATGAATTACTCCCTCTGCACTTTTCACTTTCAAAATTTTCTAATCGGACAATCTACAAGTTCATGTCGAAGAATATAATCCGAAATCCAATGAAAAGAAGAACAAATCATATTTTGACGACCAACAACACAAGGATTGTATGTTTCAACTAGAATTTGATCCATTTATCCAATTACCACAGCAAATCTTACTTTCTGACCAACCAACACGTGTCATATCCTGAAGAAGGTTATAAATCCATTTGTGCTCGGTTTAGTTCTACCAACTTAAACAAACATTCAAGTCAGTTAATCAAGGTAAGTAATGTATTCAAGATTGTTCACTACTCATCTTTAAAATGAACAGCTTCTCTTCTTCTAACCAAGTTTCCATATCATGCAACTTGATTTCCCTTAACTTTTAGCACCCTTTTAAGAGAAGCACACCCTTCAATTGGGTCTGGAGACAACTTGGATTATGTCCAAGATCAAAGATTTGAGTCCAAATCGAGTTACGAGTTCTTAATTATTGCTTCCCAATTATTTAAGGAGGAAGTATGCAATGCACAACCGAGTATTTATTCAGCCCAACAGATTGTACACGCGTGGCCCACAATTTGGCATTCATTCATATGGTGGGCCCCCTCTGTAGATGGGAGACAGCAGTAAAATCTTCCCCATCCAGATACACCAAACTGTCTGATTTGGCTACGCCAAATGTAAACCTTGAGTTAAACATCTGCTTCACACAGATGGCTAGAGTCATCTGACAGTAGGCATGGCTGCCATCTCAACTGGATCAACAGCTTAGGTTACAAAAGGTGGGGCCCACCACCACAAGTACTGGATCAAACAAGCAAATGAAATTTCTTTCAATCAAGCATCATATGATACCATTTCTCATAATGAGTACAATCCAATACATGCCATGAAAAGTAGAGACCCTGACCACTTACCTGCCTCACTTAGTGTCATGATATTGAACCTACAAATAAGCAGAAAAGCAAGTCATGAGGACAGACATGGTACAAAAATCAAATCTACAAAAACGACAGTTTAACCAAGATGCTGAATGACAAACACTAAATTTTAAGTGATTCACAGCTCGAGGCAGTAATAGTGTTAGTAAAAGTAGCAGTGCTTTGAAAATTTTACCCTATTTTTGGATAACCACCTAAAGTAGAAATTCCTCAAAAAACAACTGACATCCAATATGGATCCACATATAATCAAAGCTTTCATGAATTAAAGTAGTTTCTCATATGTACATGAGAGATTGAGAACCAACTGCCGATAAAGATGTAAATATTGATTCATGTTCCTAAAGCTTACAAGAAAATTATGCATGCAAGGGGAAGTATGTTCTGTGGTGTAAAAGAAATACTGTAGGACCATGAAAGAAGTAAGAACTCAACCATGTCTAACGGAAAAGCTATTCTTGTTGACAAATAGAAAGAAAAAACTACTACTGTCACACATCGAAAGTTGTTGGTCGATACTCGATAGATGAAATTAGCCATTTTGCTTATAAAGATAAAAGATCTTATTAACCATCATATACCAAAAGATTTGCACTAACTACCTTGAGGCTGCCCTTGAAGCAATGACTGTATCCATCCACTGCCAAGTACTTGAGATCCCCTTTATGGGAAACCAGAAACCAGAAACCAACTTTACCTCTAAGTTCTCACACATCCTTCCAAAAAAACAAAACCTTACCTCTAACATAGACTAGATACAAACTACATCTGGCAGGGTAGTCCATCTAAAATCAGACAATGGGCTTGCAGCTTTCATATGGATCTGATGTCATACGGATACAGGTTCTTGAGATAGGTGATAGGTCGAAAGGTGGGCCACAAAGTGGGAGCAACTACAACAGCCATATCCTTGTATTATATGCTACAGGTAACGTATTAGACACAATACCAATACTGATACTTGTACTGGAAACTCATAGGATACTTGCAGGATGTGGTTTGAATGCATCTATTGTTACCTGGTTTGGTATTTTTTAGTCCTAAAGACTTCCTTGTTTTCAATCAGTATATTATCAAAAAAAGGTTTCTTGTCAATTCATAGTTTCATTTCTACAAGACAGTACCTTGTTATAAACTAAAAGCTAAAAGAGTGGGAAAAATATTTTAGAAAAGAACCATACAATTCAATACAAATAGTATTATTACAAATAAGACACCCACATCCATATCTCATGTTATGGGATAGGCTTTAGCATCGAAAGTGGTGGGAGATAACCTCTTATTTTCCACTTTCTTGGTCTGATAAGTAATTCTTTCGGCTTCAACCTCTATTAATAAAATCATCACCTTTCAAAAAAATTCTGTATCCATGTCCTGGACTTTGATAGATGGAGAGTGATGTCCACATTTCCATAGTGTCTATATCGATATCTGCATCTGGGATCGTAGGGGAGTGCTACACTTCTATGTGGTTGATCAGCAATGGTTTTGTTAGCTTTGGTGTGGCTTACAAATAGGTTGTGCTGATGGATTCTAATAAGAATTTACCACTATCTCATTAACATGAAAGAGAACAACACAAAAAAGGAAGCCCAAAATCTGGGCTTCTCCAATTCATGTTGTCTGACGGAATTTCCAACAACAAATGATAAACAGTGGTCCAGAAGACGACCAGAGGCAATAATCAAAAGACCAGTAAAGAGATGGTGTAAATTCAGTGTTGTCTTAAGATGGCCTCCCTCCCTCCCATGGCCATGGCTACCGCCTGCTCGCTGCAGCCACGGCACCAGCAACCCTTGCCACTGCCACTGATAGCAGCCGCATGTACCCACCAACAACCCTTGTCCAAATCCTCAATTCCCTTCCAAACTTCTGCCCTGATTCTCTCAAATCTTCATGAATCTTACAAAATGCTGGATCAGTAGAAACAAAGATCAATTACTTAAGGCATAAGTAGCTGAAACAAAATGACTTGTGATCGAAATGAGTCCTTAATGTAGATCAACACATGCTAAGATGGTTGTACCTAAATAAGATAGATTTGAAACCATTTTTAATGATTAATGAGGAGTCTAGACAGAACTCATCTAAAACAAATCCTAAATACTGACTTAACGCCCACACACACTGAAATGAAAACAACCACTCCTAGATAGAACATCAATGATTGTACCTCATCTTGTTTTTTCTATATTTCCCTGCTATGGTCAAAGTCATCAAGAAAGAAGCAAATAAATGATACTGAATGACAACCATCTAGAATATGTCCACCAATTCAATCCGGCCATACCATCGATAGAACCACTTTGGACTATCTAAAACAATGTGAGTAGGGGTGGTGACTATGGGCCAATCCAGGCCAAGCTTTCAATTGCCCAATTCATAAATAGGCTTAAAAGCAAGGCCCATGCCAGACCCGTTTATTAATCAGGCTTCAATTCGGGCATAGGCACATCCAATCAGCATGCCTTCACATGCTCCATTTACTTGTCCCATTACAGTAGCTGATGGTTCCTTTTCTCGTGTGCTCAGGGAAGGGATCTCTTAGACTCATTTCATCCATTACTTTGTTGTATGCTCTTCATGTTCCTTCTTTCCCAACTTACTTACTCTTGGTTAGTTCATTAACCAAGCAACTATTGTTCAGTTACTTCTTTCCTTCTTATTGTGTGATCTACAAACCAAGCGAAGAATTAGTGGTGGACATGAGTGTAGTGGGATGTACCTCCTTGACTTGAAAGGTAGCTCGTTCAGGTCTATTGTCACAGCTCGTATGAATAAAGATGATTAGACTCGCCTTTTGGCATGCTCGCCTTGGTCATATGTTAGTTGGTGATCTTCGCAACTTATTTTCACGATTAGTTTCTTCGTCTATTAATTTACAATGTGAGAGTTGTCAAACTTCAAAACATATTCGTAGTTCTAATGTGTGAGGACCTGCATAAGATCAAATGTTGGACATCGCTATTTTATATCATTAATGACTTTTCTAAGTTCACCTGGTTACTCATGAAAACTAGGACTGAGGTATCCTCTGTCGTACAGACCTTCATTAATAAAATTCAAACTCGATTTGGTCATACAATTAAGATATGTCAGTCCGACAATGCTAAAGAATGTGTTAAGAATTATAAGAGTACTCAAAAATAGGTGTTCAAATCCAAACATCTTTTCTTTATAATCCCCAGCAAAATGGTGTCTCCAAACGGAATAACTCATCGTCCATAGGAAGTCATTCGATCCATGCACACAAGCATAATTGTCCCGCCGACGTATTGGGATGAAGCAATCGTGACTACTATTATATGATCAACAGAATGCCTTCCGTGTCACTTGGGAAAAGTTAACATCTTCAATTTAAGCCAAATTCCCCTCTATCTGTCTTGCCCCATAAGGTCTTTGGCTCTACTTGTTTTATTCATCTTGTTGGTCCTGGACAAAACTAAACTTCCACCACGGTCCACGAGATGTTTTTTTTCTTGGGTACTCCTTTTTACAAAAAGGGTACAAGTGCTACCGTCCAATGATCAAATGCAGGTACATCTTTAGAGATCTCACATATTTTTATAAAATGCTCCTTATTTTCAATCTATATCCCCTCTCATCCACTACATTGTCTACCAACTTTGGATGCTACCACCCGTGATGAAGAGGAAAACATGCCTACTACTCGTTGCCATCAACCTCCGCCTCCGACCCCGGATCCTTCACCGTCTAACCCCTCTTCTGGCCTCCCCATTGTTGTATGAAGGCGAAGCACATGTTATTCCACCTGCACATTATCGCTCCAACTTCCCTCATTCCATTAGCAACTTTCTTTATTATGAACATGATGCAGGACAATTAACCACTTGCTCTAAAATTTCGAACTGTTAGAGTATGGTGAATCAATCCATTTATCTCATAGCTCAGGCCCACATCTCATGGGTTAGGAACTTAGCCGAACCCCCCCCGTGGGCCCTAAATCACATGGGTACCGCCTCACACGAGCCACCCACCTCACACGGGCCGCCCACCCCGAGTGTGCCCATGCATCCTACAGGCAACCTCACTCGAGCTTGGTGTGAAAATGTCATTGCATTAATCACCCCCGTAAGGAGTCTCGAACACGAAACCTCCCGCTCTGATACCAATTTGATGCAGTACAATTAACCACTTAGTCTAAAAGCTCGAACTGTTAGAGTATGGAGAATCAATCACTTTATCTCATATCCCAGGCCCCACATCTCATGGGTTAGGAACTCGGCCGAACTCCCCTCGTGGGCCCCAAATCACATGGGTACCGCCTCACACAAGCCACCCACCTCACACGAGCCACCCGCCTCACACAGGCCGCCCACCCCGAGTGTGCCCTTGCATCCCACAGGCAACCCCACTCGAGCCCAGTGTGAAAATGCCCCTGCATTAGAACGTCCTTCCCCTCCTTTTTGTTGTTTTGTCTTTGTCCTTCATCTGTTGCAGTTCCCTCCAAAGTGGTCGATGCCTTGAAAGACCCCAATGTAAAGCTACAATGCTTGAGATGGATGCCCTCGAGAAGCAAGGTACGTGGGAATTGGTTGATCCCCCAAATGACTATCATATCGTCAGATGCAAGTGGGTGTTCACGGTCAAATATAATCTACATGGTTCAATTGCTTGTTACAAAGCTAGGTTAGTCACCAATGGCTTTAGCCAGAAGTTTGGAATGGACTACCAAGGCATTCTCTCCTGTTGGAAAACTTAATTCAGTACACATCATATGGTTTGTTGTTGGCAATCGCCATTGACCTACCTATCAATTGGATGTCAAAAACATCTTTCTCAATGAAGACCATGAAGAGATCTACATGTGCCCCCCTCCTAGCTTTGTTACGTTCAACATTGTCTAGCAAAGTGTGCCAACTCGAGAAAGCCTTCTTGGGCCTCAAGCAATCTCCGCGTGCATGGGGTCAAGCGATTCAATACTACAGTTTTCCATATTGGGTTCCAAGGCTATGCAGCTAGCTAATGATTCCTTCTTCTTCTTCTTTTTTTTAATGACATGGGGCCTCTACCATGGATTCTACCGTATACATTATGATATTCTCATTATTGGTGACAACAATGCTGAGATCTCTCTAATTAAATCATTCTTAGCCAAGGATTTTGCGATGAAGGATCTAGGGCCTTTACATTACTTCCTTGAAATTAAAGTAGCTCTTTCCTTAAAAGGCATCTTCATTTCCTAGAGAGAATATGCCCTTGACTTATTACAAATCATTAGTTTAGTGGACTCAGCTTTCCAAGTCTCCTATTGAATTTAATCATTGATCATTATCCTCTTAAAGCGATCCTCTTGATGATCCTGTGATGTATCGACGCTTAGTCGTCAAACTTCTCTATTTATCCATCACTCGGCCTACATAGCTTATGTTGAGAGTGTGGTGAGCTAGTTTTGGTAGAATACCCGCTTCCATCATCTTAATGTGGTGTTTTGAATACTTCGTTACATCAAATCCACTACTAGCAAGGGTATTCTCTATGCGTGACATGGTCCGCTCAATGCACATGCCTACTATGATGCAAACTAGGCAAACTCATCTAATGATCATCACTCTCCATAGGCTTTTGCACGTTTGTTGGAGGAAATCTTGTTTCTTGGAGGAGCAAGAAACAATTTGTAGTTGCCTGCTCTTCTGTTGAGGCTGAGTATCGTTATATGGACCACATGGCACTGGTGAGATTCTCTAGCTTCATTCATTTCTCTCCTATCTTGTCATCTATGTTGGTTCTCATATACCCAATGTTGTCAAATTGCATAGAATCGCATAAGCCATCAGCTTGGGCTGATCGCTTATGCAATCACATAATCGCAAAAGCAATTGCTCAGGCAACTACCTGGTTTTTTTTCTTTTTTCTTTTTTTTTGAAAAAATATATATATATATATATATATATATATATATATATATATATATATATATAAATAGGAAAATCATTTAAAAAAATTCTAAAAAATTAAGAAAAACTCTGTCTAATTGCTACAATGATTGGATTAGATTTTTTTTATCTATATCATTGTAGTTTGACTATTAGACCATCTAAAGTTATTGAATATTTTAAAAAAATGGCAAAAAAAAATCTAAAAATAAATTAAGAAAAGCTATGTATAATTGCTACAAGTGGTTGGATTTGATTTTTTTTTTTTTTTTTTTTTACCTATTTCATTGAAGCTTGACTATTAGACCATTTAAAGTTAAGTTATATTATATATAACAAAAAAATAAATAAATAAATAAAATTAAACAATTAACAAGTTCCTCTAAGGGAGAATTTAGAGCTAGGGAGAAAGTATGCAATCGCGTACTCTGTATGCGATGGCATAATTGCATAAACCATTGCATACTCCCTAAATCGCATATGCCATGATGGCATATGCGATAAACATGGTCCAAACAGCATATGCGGTTGCATGATCAATTATGCAATCACATGTGACAACAATGCATATACCTCTCTACTGTAATAACCAGGTTACCATCCACATTGCCGCCAACCCAATCTTTCATGAGCGCACTCAGAACATTGAAGTTGATTGTCGCTTTGTTCCTAAGAAGCTAGTGTCCGTGGCATCATCCGCACCCCTCATTTGTCTTCAAAAGACCGGTTACCTGAAATTTTCACCAAAGCTCTGGGACCCATCTTGTTGAAATTGTATCCAAGCTTGGCATGATTGATATCCATGATCCAGATTAAGGGAAAGTGTTAGTGTTAATGTGTGAGGGTGTATTCTTTGTGGTGGTCCTGTGACTACCAGATCATTTTATTATTTTCAAACAGAGAAGAAGAGGGGGAAAGGTGTTACAGCAACCCTAATTTATCCTTCATTACATACATACATACAAAAATCAAGAACAATACACGCATCCAACATAGAAACATACATCGAAAACGCGGATTGGATTGCAGAATAGCAAAGATAAAAATACCAGAACGGAATTAAAAAGAAAGCATCAATGGAAGAGAAGAAGAGGAGGAGGAAGGAAATCTAGGGCTTTGTTTCAGTGCTACTGACCTGTTTCTAGAAGCTTCTGAAACCAAGGAATTGCTTCTTTTTTCTTCTTTCGATTACCGTCTGATATGGGTAGGAAGAAGGAAGAAGAGTAAAACACGAGGCGGCGGGTAGTACCTCCACCAGTACCAAACTAGAGACAGACGGTGCTGAAAGCGGTTTTGTGGGGCCCACCTTCATGTATCTGTTTAATCCACTCCGACAATCCATTTTTATAGATCATTTAAGGACATTATACCAAAAATGAATAATATCGAAACCTTTAGTTGATCACACCATAGGAAACAGTGGGGATTAAACGTTTACCGTTGAAAACCTCTTCGGGGCCATAAAAGTTTTGGATCAAATTTATATTTATGTTCTCCCTTCATTCAGGTCTGTATGACCTTATAAACAGTTTGGATGGAAAATAAACATCACGGTGGGCCCTAGGAAGGTTTCAATGGTAGGCGTCATTGTCACCGCTGATTCCTGCGGTGTGGTCCACTCAAGCCTTCGATCTTGTTTGTTTCTGGGACCATATCCAAAAATGATCCATAAAAATGGATGGACGGTGTGGATAAAACACGTACATCACTGTGGGCCCCACAGAGCCCCTGCTAGGACCGTCCGTCTCTAGCTACATCCTGGTGGGGCTAGTACCGAATCCGACGGGAGAATGATTCATGTGTTTGTTTAGCGAAATATAAAAGATGGTGGTGACTATCCAAACGTACACGTGGCACAGTTTTATGGAAATCCTGACCGTAAAATCCTTGAACGAATTTAAGATAAATCCTGAGAAAATAGTGTTAACGGTATGATTTTTTCCATTTTTCTTTTCGATCAATCCCTATTTTATTTTTGACCGTTCATTTCTTGTCATTGGATGGATAGGATTGATCAATCAGTTAATTTTAGAGATATGATTCATCAACAATGTGACCCACAATTTGGATGGTATGGATGGTTTTGCATCTGTTCCATGTCTGAGGAGATGGCTGCACACCAGTTACAAAATGGTGGTGAAGGCGTCTAGTGCCACACGAGAAGCTGATTGGACGATGAGGGGCGGTTTGAAAAGGAACCGGTACGGTGTGCGTTTATTGCAATTTAGCAGATGGGGTACGTCCTGGCATGTAATTACGGGACGCGGTTTTCCTGCTAGCCTTTCACATCAACTTCCCGCGCTGGATACCTAAGTGGGCCCACCGTGATTTTTTTGAGAAATCCACCCCGCACATCCGCTTTAGGAGCTCATTTTAGTACCTTACGCCAAAAAAGATCCGGATCCAATACTAAAGTGGGCCGAAAACGTGAGGATTGAACATCCACAGTTGAAATATTTGTGGGACCACAGAAATTTTGAATCAGGGTAATATTTGTGTTGATATATCTCCCGGTAGGAACGACGTTATGAACGGTATGGATGGCATTTAAACATCACAGACGACCCAGGGAGGTTTCAACGGTAGGTATTTTCCTACCCACGTTTTCTTTTAGTAAAGCCCATTTGTATCGTGGATCCTGTTCAATTTTTATCTCAAGAAATAAAATAATCTTACAAAACGGATGGACGGAGTAGATTTCTCGAAAATGTCACAGTGGCCCACCTGAGTTTGAGTTTCCAGCATAAGAACTTCCCGCGAAAGGTTTGGCAGGAAATCCGCGACCATGACCATAATTACGCAACGAGACAGATGAGGATCGGAAGCGGATTGGGTGGGCTATCTAACACCACCGACCTGGCTAGTGTGTTGACGTCACCTACATATGGGTCCAAGGCTTGAGTGGACCACACCAAAGGAACCTGCACTGATATGACACCCACCGTTGAAACCTTTCTAAGGGCCCACGTGATGTTTTTTTTACCATAAAACCTATTCATAAGGTCACATAGACGTGGATGAAGTGAAAACACAAATATCAGCTTGATCCGAAACTTCTCTGGCTCCCAAGAAGCTTTTAATGGTGGACGTTCAATCCCCACTTTGTGGTCCACTCAAGCCTTGGACCTGCCTCATTTTTTGGTTTACATATTAAAATTTTCTGAAAAAATCGTTGGACAGCAGGATGAAACAGTTACATCACGGTGGGCTCCACAGAGCCCTGCCCGGACGGATTACCGTCCGGGCGGGGGTAGGACGCAATCCGCGTCCCCCATAATGAGGTATGTGTTATATCCATACCGTCCTTCCATTTGACAAGCTTGCCGTAAGGCCTCAGCTGAAAAATAACATAGATCTCAAGATCAAGTGGACCACACTGCAAAAGGCAGTGAAAATTGACCGTCTATCATTGAAACCCTTTTGGGTTCACACAACTTTAGATACTATTTTTTTTTTTTTCACTTCATTTAGGTCCTATGACATTACGAGCCGATTTGATGGAAAATAAATATTATGACGAGCCTTATAAATATTGTATGCGTGAGAATCATTGTCCCATTGATACTCGTGGTGTTGTCTATTTAAGCCTTAGATATAACTTATTTTTGTGCCATGCTCTAAAATTATCTCACCAAATAAATAATTAGCAGGTATATTAAAAATATTATCACGAGTACTAAGAAACTTTGATCTCTTTTGAGTTGTTCGTACAACTAAAGGTACGAGGAACATCAACACTCGTCTTTATATGACATGTACACACACCAACCAATCTGCTTCAGGATTACGGGCCACAGTGTGGAAGGAGTCCAATAATCTTTGCAATTAAGGGATATGGTACTAATTGTTTAATTGTTAGCTAGAAATAGCTAGTCGGTTGTAGAGAGTCAGCTTTACCATTCAAAGGGCTGAAATTGTACCACCATGGTGATTTTCGATCTACCCTCTTATAAATATTAGCTTTGTAAATTTTGACGGTCTTGATTGACACACGTATGTGCCACATGTATGATGGGTGAGTTTCTTACTAGCTGTTCGTTATTTGTTGTTCGTAAGGAGAAGCTTTTTTTTGTTTTTCTTAATATGCAAGTCCAAACGACTTTTCTCTCCGACGCAAGCACCTGTCTGTCTTTTCATAGTTTTCTTTCTCTTACTATTTTTGGTCAAAATTCAAAAGGCTTGTTTGGTTTGTAGGAGGAAAACATGTAATAATTACTTTTCGTTTTTGTTTGGAGTTCATAGGACCCATCATGATATCAGTTTGATCCACACCGCCCATCCATTTTAACAGGTCATTTTAGGATTATTAACAGCTCATGGAAAGATCCTTATTTTTGCTCGTCTTAAAATAGGCTGATAAAAAGATGGACAACACAAATGAGACAAATACATCATGGTAGGCCTTATGAATAAATTTATGCATCTCTTTCTTTTTCACCTAAATTTTTATGAAGCTAGAGGCAGCCACATTCATGAATTTGCCATTGTAAATAATTATTGGTCATTTAGTAGAAATTACTTTGGTAAATAATAAACCAAACATGCGCATATTTTTACATACATTGACGAAAGGATCTTTCCATATTATTATCCACAGTCTTAAATCAATACCCATCATTGTACACCTACTCTTGACCAGAATCAGATTGGGTCACCCAACACCACCCAACTACACCCAACTAGGCCATGTTAGGCATTATAAGGCCCACATGATGTATCTGTTTTATATCCACATCTTCCATCCATTTTACTGCCTTCCAAGGGCTAGGACCTACTGTAATGCTTATTTTACATCCAACCTGTTGATAAGGTAATGAAACCTAGATGAAGGAAAAACACATATATTGGCTTGATCCAAAATTCTATAGCCCTTATAAAGTTGTTCAATGTCGGATGTTTAATCACCACTGTTTTCTTATAATGTGATCTACTTGAGCTTTTAATATGCTTCAATTTTTTTATTACATCCAAAATGAACTAGCAAAATTGACGGACAACATGTATAGAGCACACACAGGACGATTGGCACCACAACGCCCAACACCACCTAGCTGGGTAGTGTTTGGGTCGGTGACCCAATTGCTTCCCTCTTGAATGGCCTAATCCCCAGCTGCCATCTTGAAATGGTACAGATCATTCTGCATGTACTTTTAAACAATTTAGATTATTGTCCATAGTACTTTCTAGAAATATTTTGTCACTTTCAAAATTAGGCTAAAGATTATTACTTAGATTTAATAGAAAGTGGTAAAATAATAGTACTCTTCAAAATGTGGGCACTGACCTCTAAAGAATTTATTTTGGGTAGTTAAGTCTAATTAGGCATTATGCTAAAAAAATAATAATAATAAGTAGCACTTCATAAAAAAATCCTAAGGGCCTAGAAAAATTATTATGAGGAAATGGTACCGTTGCCATGGAATGATGGTTTTTAGGGAAAAAATCATTAAAAGTTCATTAAAAAGATATAGAAGGTGATGTATGTGTATATTGGAGATGCATTGTGCACATGTGTGACATTGTCACATGTGCAACATTGGCATTCATCAGCTATTTGGTGATGGATGGCAACACATGTTGTGTTGGGATTTTGACCTGTGAAATCACACATATCTAGATTTAAGATAGCAATTCAATAGCACCAAGCACATACAAGAGAACATAGATTTAACGTAGAAAATCAGAATTATGACATTATGAACAGTGGATGAAAATAAATATTATGACCAACCTTATAAATTCAAAGGGCTGAAATTGTACCACCACGGTGATTTTCGATCTACCATCCTATAGATATTAGCTTTGTAAATTTTGACGGTCTTGATTGACACACGTATGTGCCACATGTATGATGGGTGAGTTGCTAACTAGCTGTTCGTTATTTTCTGTTCATAAGAGAACCTTTTTTTTTTTTTTAATATGCAACTCCAAACGACTTTTCTCTCCTATGCAAGCACCTGTCTGTCTTTTCATATTTTTCGTTCTCTTACTATTTTTGGTCAAAATTCAAAAGGATTGTTTGGTTAGGAGGTGGAAAACACGAAATAATTACTTTTCATTTTTGTTTGGAGTTCATGGGACCCATCATGATATCAGTTTGATCCACACCGCCCATCCATTTTAACAGCTCGGTTCAGGACATGAGTTCAAAAATGAGGTAGATTGTAAGCTCAAGTGGACCACAATATAAAAAACAAAGGAGATAATGATTTCCACCATCAAAAGTAAAAATTCATGTAAGACCGCTGGTGATGTGTATCTGTCTTCCAACTTTTTCATAAGGTCATAAAGATATGGATGAATTAAAAAACATAAATATCATCATGATCCAAAGCTTTTTTGTCCCCTAAAAAGCTTTCAATGGTAGGCGTCCAATTCTTACACTAGGTTATGGTATCATCCACATGCATTTTGAATTTGTCTTTTTTTTTTTTTTGCTAGTCTTAAAGTAGGCTGATAAAAAGATGGACAACACAAATGAGGCAAATACATCATGATAGGCCTAATGAATAAATTTATGCATCTCTTTCTTTTTCACCTGAATTTTTATGAAGCTAGAGGCAGCCACATTCATGAATTTGCCATTGTAAACAATTATTGCTCATTTACTAGAAATTACTTTGGTAAATAACAAACCAAACATGCGCATATTTTTACATACATTGATGAAACAATCTTTCCATATTATTATCCACGTCTTAAATCAATACCCATCATTGTACACCTACTCTTGACCAGAATCAGATTGGGTCACCCAACACCACCCAACACCACCCAACTAGGCCATGTTAGGCATTATAAGGCCCACATGATGTATGTGTTTTATATCCACATCATCCATCCATTTTACTGCCTTCAAAGGGCTAGGACCTACAATAATGCTTATTTTCCATCCAACCCTGCTGATAAGGTAATGAAACCTAGATGAAGGAAAAACACATATATTGGCTTGATCCAAAATTCTATAGCCCTTATAAAGTTGTTCAATGTCGGATGTTTAATCACAACTGTTTTCCTATAATGTGATCTACTTGAGCTTTTAATATGCTTCAATTTTTTTATTACATCCAAAATGAACTAGCAAAACTGACGACATGTATAGAGCACACACAGGACGATTGGCACCACAACGCCCAATACCACCTAACTGGGTAGTGTTTGGGTCACCACCCAATTGCTTCCCTCTTGAATGGCCTAATCCCCATCTACCATCTTGAAATGGTCCAGATGATTGTGCATGTACTTCTAAACAATTTAGATTGTTGTCCATAGTACTTTCTAAAAATATTTTGTCACTTTCAAAATTAGGCTAAAGATTATTACTTAGATTTAATAGAAAGTGGTAAAATAAAAGTACTCTTCAAAATGTGAGCACTGACCTCTAAAGAATTTATTTTGGGTAGTTAAGTCTAATTAGGCATTATGCTAAAAAAAAATAAGTAGCACTTCATAAAAAAAATAAATCCTAAGGGCCTAGAAAATTTATTATGAGGAAATGGTACCATTGCCATGGAGTGATGGTTTTTAGGGGAAAAAATCATTAAAAGTTCATTAAAAAGATATAGAAGGTGTGTATGTGTATGTTGGAGATGCATTGTGCACATGTGTCACATTGTCACATGTGTGACATTGGCTAAAAGTGGTACTGACCTGTTTCTAGAAGCTTCTAGAAATGGTACTGACATTTGGACAAGATGACAAGATGACTACAAAATAAACACTTTAAAAGCAAGTGGTGGAAACAACTTTAAAACTAAGTGGTGGAAACATTTTATAGAACCACGTGGTGGAAACATTTTTTTGCCTTTCATTCATAGGCTATTTGGTGATGGATGGCAACACATGTTGCACATTGCATTTTATAACACGTGGCATATGTGCAGCATTTAGAAATGGACATCATCCCATGAGATACACGTGGCATGACAACACATCATACATTGGCACATGCCAGGTGCTTGAAGACTAGGGTAGCACACATTGTAATGTGGCACATTGGAGCATGTGCATATTAACATGTGTGCCACTTGAAGATTAGTGGTGGCATATGTCACTCATGTGGCACATTGGCACATGTAAGGAACTTGACTATGGGCATCTGCATGTGAAGGCACTTGAAGATGGTCAATGGCATATGGTACATATGTTGCAAATTGGCGCTTGTTGACATGTAAAGTGCTTTATAAAGGATGGTGGCTGTGTAAAGAGACACAACAACATGTATGGCACATGTAGGGTGTTTGAATATGAGAGTGGCATACACTGCATATGGGGTACTAGAAAAGAGTCGGTGGCACATTTGCATGTGTGGCATATTATTTCATATATGATACTTTAAGGCAAATGGTGGTGCATTAGCAAATATGAGGCACTTAAAGATAGATAATTGCATAAGTAGGGCACTCAGAAAATAAGTGATGGCACATCTCTAGAAATTAAATTTACAAAAATAAACAATAAATTAAATATTAATATTTTCATGTAAATGGTGTTTCCTCAGTGTATGTCTCAATGAATCCAAATAGGGTAAGGAGAGTTGGTAGGAAAAATTTACCCACAATTAGTCACTCAAAACTACTAAACCGTGTAATATAAAGCCCAGTTACTTTGTAAAATTTATAGATAAAAAGCATCTATTACTAGGTGGACCTCCTTAATGTGTGTGTGGCACCCAACTCATCCAGAAGCGTTCCCCACCATGTGATTCCGGAGGTTTTTAGGTGGTTGTCCAATGATTCCTATGGTGTATCCTACCTAATGATTGGATTATGTTAATTTTCTATATGTTTATATTTTCATTATAAGATGTCTATTTTATACCAGTTGGATGCATGGTGGGCCCATGCAACTAGTTATAGATTATTATCATCCACAATAGTTGTAGAGGAATTGATTCTATAACAAAAAAAAAAAAAAAGAAACATGAATAGTTTTTGTACAAAAGTAAAAGGGTATTCATGTAATTTATGTACAGAGTTATTTTGCAAGCCAAAACATATCTATATTTTACAAATATTTCTTCCATCCTCTAACTTATAATAACTAAGGAAGAAAATCAATCGAAATTGGAAGATCCATCGAAGGAACGATAGAACCATCATCCCCTAGGTTAATGACCATAGTATTAGTATTGCATGCCCAAAAAAGCTAACATGGATCTTGTCTATTGATAATGTTAATGATCTTGAATATTGATCATGATGACCATAGGTCTTGTGTTGACATGTTATTAATGACATAATTAATGAGTGGGTTTACCTTCATCATATATATACATGGCTTAAAAGAGAGGGTTCCCCTGTCATCCTTAGGAACTTGAGTTTAATCACAGCGGCCATTAGCCAAGGAGTGTTGTATTCCATGGATCTCAATACATTATTGTTACATAACCACTTAGCTAGTTCTAGGATGAGCCTATGGTTATTTTTTGACGCAAAGATGAACGTGATGAGGTCGATCACCGTCTTCCTCAAGGATGACTACTCTGAATCCACGGAGCTTCTCTGAACTCCTCACAGAGACTTCTTAAATCTACAAGGAAAGAAACAAGAAAGTAGAAATAAATTCTAATAACTTCATAATTTGATTGATTAATGATTAAAAACGAATTTACAACCCTTTATATAGGGATAACAAGCCTTAGAAGAAATTTCATAATTAAACTATAACTAAAACTCCCTAAAATTCATAACTTACTATAAATAGTAAATTTACTTTTTATAGTAACTGTCCTATGTGGCTTAACCACGTTATTCTCCTAATTATTCTTAGCACTTTTCATGTTGGACACAATTCCTAAGACCCAACGGATGAAGAGTTATAATCAAACTAAAACTTACTAAAAATAGTAAAAACGGAAATAAACATGGAATTCGACCATCGATATGATGGAATCTCGCAAATTCGATGTGGGTAACCCAGTTAACCAAGATGGTTAGCTAAAGTATCTCGTCCTACCCCAAAATCATATATGGTACATTAAGTAACTCATTCCAGTTTGCGAGATATGCCTGTGTTTAAGGTTTTGACGATCTTGATGACTTCTGCCTCCGATCGGGCCTTCTTTGATCCATCTTCTACATGAAAGTGTCCGCAACCCACTCTACATCAGTCCCCTCCACTTCAAAAGAATTCGTCCTTGAGTTTTCGTGCTACTTCGGTTCTTGATACTCGGTCCAGTGCGTCGTAACGATATCCGAATCAAAAGTTATGATCAATTTACGGCCCACCTTCTTTTGGTCCAACCATGCTATGAATATATTTGTGACACGTTCTACATCAGACTCCTCCACTTGGAAAAACTCGTCCTCGAGTTACTCAAGGGACTTGGATAATGATTCTAAGATAACTTCTGGCACCGATGTTTAGTAGCCATTTTCTTGTACATGACATTAGGCTCTTGAGCTAACACAATACATGTACTCATGCTTTTCTTAAATTGACTAGTATCGATCAGTTCCTTTACTTTTGCCTTCAAGATCTCACATTCTATCTGATAATATGAGTAATTAGGCAGACTTGCCCTTGAGACGGGATTAATGTGGTTTTTTATGTCTTGTATGAAAGGCAATTTATTAGGGAGTTTATTGATCACAACCGCCTTGAACTCCTGCAACATTGGTTCCAAATCCTTTGGGATGTTCACAGGCTCCATATATTTTTCCTTTTCTACCAATGCATCTCCATCTCCTGTTTTCTCAAATTATTTTACGAAATCCTTTTTGGGTATGAGAGACTGTTTTTCAACTTTAGAAGTCTTGGGTTGGTTCTCGTTCCCATAGGGACGAGGCCAATCTTTCTACCGTCTTTAGTAAATTTAAATGTGTTATCTTGACCTCTGTGCGTAACAATAGCATCAATATTATTTTTACATGGTCGACCAAGTAACATATGACAAACTTCCATATCGACTACAGTACAAAGTACTTGATCCTTGTAATTTTTACTAATTGAAAACGAGATGGTGCATTGTTCGGTTATCTCTGTATTGTTGACCTCCTTGATACATCCATTCGTGTATGGAGATGGATGCTTTTCTGTTTTCAATTGCAGTTTTTTCACCATTATTTTTTACACGAGATTCTCACTGCTCCTGACATCGATGATCACATTACAGACTTTTTAACTTATAATGCACCTCGTTCGAAAGATGTTGTTTCGCTGTAAATCTATTTCTACCTTTGGCATGTATAACGGCTTCCTCACAATCAAAGTGGTGGCTTGCAATTTACCATCATCTGATGGTGCTCTGCAGAAATCGGGATTGTGTCATACAGCGACCACGGGCGGTTGAGCATCGCTTTGAGCTCGCGGCAGAATTAACGCATTTACAATATAGTTGAGGGTTGCCTATAGCTCTTGCATGGTCAACTGACTCTCCTAGTGGAAAGCTTTTATTTTTTCCGAAAGATAACAAATCTCTGGATCACCGTCCATAGGATTTTGGTTCATACCTTCATTGTTTGTCATCGGCCCGAGGGGAGTCCTCGCTCTAATACCAATTGACGCATGAATGAATGTGATGAGGTTGATCACCGTCTTCCTCAAGGATAACTATTCCGAATCCACAGAGCTTCTCTGAACTCCTCACAGAGACTTCTCGAATCCACGAGGAAAGAAAGCAAGGAGTAGAAATAAATTCTAATAAATTAGTAATTTGATTGATTGATGATTAAAAACAAATTTACAAACCCTTTAAATAGGGATAACAAGCCTTGGAAGAAATTTCATAATTAAGCTATAACTAAAACTCTCTAAAATTCATAACTTACTATAAATAGTAAATTTACTTTTTATAGTAAGTGTCCTATGTGGCTTAACCACATTATTCTCCTAATTATTCTAAGCACTTTTCATGTTGGACACAACTCCTAAAGCCCAACCGATGAAGAGTTATAATCAAACTAAAACTTACTAAAATTAGTAAAAACATAAATAAACATGGAATTCGACCGTTGATATGATGGAATCTCACAAATTCAGCGTGGGCAACCCGGTTAACTATATCGATTAGCTAAAGTAGCTCGTCCTACCCTAAAACATAGATGGTAGGTCGAGTAACTCATTCCGGTTTGCGAGATATGCCTATTTTAACATTCTGACTGTCTCAATGACTTCCACCTCCGATCAGGGCCTTCTCTAGTCCACCTTGGACATGAAAGTGTACGCAAACCGCTCTACATTATTTTATATGATCATCCTATGTGAGGGAAGGCCCCCACCATTGAACTCAATGATAGATTATTGTCTTTAACCTACTCCAAAGTATGAGTGTTTATGGATATGCTATCTTGTTATTAAACCTGTTTACAGTAACATTGGAGGATCGCTTCGAGTCTCTAGACCAGGAGACTCATCATACCTGGACTATATCAACTTGTGTATATACCATCTTTTGACATGAGGATATATCAAGAGTTCAAGTTCCTAACGTAATGTGCTTTGGCTCACTTTTTGGAGTCAATTGTCCTTACTTATATGTGGGTGTGGTTAGGTTCATGTATTAAGATACAATTGAGGCCTATGTGATCCAATATACTATCCATTGGTTGCCTATGAACACTCTTATTTCATAGATCCTATTGATCATGCTATTGACTGATTATTTTCTGCCCAGACTAACACATAAATGGTTTAAAACGTTTTATTAAATGTTTTCAGTTGTTGATCTTTCATTTTAACTGATGAAAGCGTTTTAATCACACTTGATAGATATATGATGGTTTAGATCATGTGGTCAACCTCTTAATTTATATGGGTATTGATCAATGGTTGATGGTCATGATTCAGAGATGGATATGTTCAATTTGGATATATGCATGGATAGGTAAGATCATAGACTTTAAATGTAGTAGGATATATGCTAAAGTTTGTAGGCTGGTGGAACACTATAGCGTGTGTCTCTCCTGGAAACTGTAACTCCTCCTTTATAAATAGATTTTGCGCCAAAGGGAGAAAGAGAGAGCCATGAACGTCCATACCCCATGCGAGTCACCACTCAGAGAGAGAGAGAGAGAGAGAGAGAGAGAGAGAGAGAGAGAGAGAGTTTCTCACCTCTCCTACTCTATCACATTCAAATGTCCAAACGTTTGAGGTCCACCTTGCATGGCTCTCCTTGCACATCCCTAGCCATGTTCTAAGGTTTGTGTTAGCTCTCATACTTCTCCACCATCTAGGATAGATCGAGGAGAAACCTTCTAATTTGGAGGGTTGACATTGATTCTATATTATATTTTTTACAGCATTGATTAGAGGTAATCTTAATTATCAGATTTTTTTGTTTATTTTAGAAACTTGATTATATCTATACGAGAATCCTAAAAACTAGGGTTTATTAATATTTAGATTTTCTAAAAATTTTAAACTTCCAATTGCATTTCGAAAGTACTAACATATAGCTCAAATGTAACACCTCTAACATTGAAATTTTAGGTTTGAGCTCAACTCCCCTACCAATTAAAAAATTATACAGATCCATATAAAATTAGTTACATGTGCTAATATAAAACATGTGTGTGTTAGTGTCGAGTGAGGTTTGGCCTATTAGGCTTGTTTGATTCTTTATAGGACTTAGTGGTCCATTGGCTCATTAGGGTTTTATTTTTATTTTATTAAAAGGTGTGGAAGAGAGCTATCTTTACCTTAATTCTTTCTCTCAATTTTATATGGGTCCTACCAACACTAGCCCTTCACCAGTTAAACATTAGAAATACTTTTTTTTTTTTCATGATGACCTTCATGAAAAAAACATATGTTTACCTCTAGGTTTTTAACACGTGATTCAACAAGAAATGTGACTCGATTGAAGAAAGCTTCGTAATGTCTCAAGCAGTTTTCGTCGACAGGATTTGAAAGATTCAATACTACTATGCTTTTGATTGGTTTTTGCAGATGTGCTTTTGACCATTATATGTTTGTGTAGAAATAGAGCTCTTCCATCCACCATTTTAGCTATCTATATTAATGGTGTTGCTATAAATAGTAACTGTGATGCTGGAATCTCCACCAGGAAGGATTTCTTAGCACTCACTTTTGAAGACTAAAGGTCGAAGACTAAAGATATGGGACTTGTATGATAATTTCTTAAGTTGGAAGTTGCTTGATCTAACAAGGGCATATTCATATTTCAATGAAAGTATGCTCCTAATCTTCTCAATACCACTGGCATGATTGGATGTCATCTCACTAAGACACCTATTGAGATGAATGATCATTTGTCAACAAAGGAGTCCTTTCCTCTAAATAATCCATGTTAACATCGTCGATTAATGGTAAGATCATTTACTTGTCTATCATGCAACCAAATGAGTGTCGTTAGCCAGTTTATACATAACCCATGTGCGCATCATCTTGAAAGTTTTCTCTAGGGAAGGTATTATTTATGTTGATCATGAACACCTTGATATCAATGTTTATTGCAATGTTGATTGGGCAGATATATCAATGACCAATGTTCCGCCATAGGTTTTTGCACGTTTATAGGTAACAATCTGACCTCTTGGAAGAGTAAGAAACATTCTTTTGTTATATGTGTTAGGCATGGAAGCAACCTCATATCAAATTAAACGAGAAATAGAAAAAGAACAATTCAAGCAAACACAGAGAACACATGAGATTTTATGTGAAATAGCCTTGTAGTAAAAACCACGACACAAAGTGATGATCATTCCACTATAAAGAAACCCTAGCTTCCCTCTCAAAACCCTTGAGCAATCGTGTTGATCTCTCAAGCCCTCGTTTTACCTTACCCTAATCTTGATCAAAAGAGTATTTATACACTCTATACAGAATTAGAAACAAAACCCGTATGCACTTTGTCGGTTGAATTGTGTGACCTTCGGTCAACCTTTCGTCGAACCGAACCGAATTGACTTGCAAACCTTCGATCGAACTGAAAATGTATAAAAGTGGACAATGTGCTCTCCGAGCATCCACCCTTAATTCGGTCGAACTGACCAGGACCAGTCGAACCGTGACATGCCTTCTCAGTACTAGGATTTAAGACACTTGATCAACAATATCCACTGTGACTCTCTAATCCTTTAGCTCCACTACTACCACCATCTCTAATCATCTTCAAAGTAACATCGTCATCACTTCTTATGCACACTTCGTCTTTATTTCTTCTTTGCCAAACTCAGAGAAGTTGAGACAAACTTGAACTTCTCTAGAGGAACAACCTTCATAAGTATGTCCATTGGATTCATGCTCGTGTGAATCTCTAAAGAGTGACATCTCTTTCCTCTAGCATCTATGGGTAAAATAATAACAAACATTAATATGTTTAATTTGAAAATGATACACTAAGTTCTTCACTAAATTGATTCCGCTCTCACTGTCACAATGCACAAGCACGACTTCCTGCTAATGTCATAACTCATTCATCATCCCTTTCAACCAAATAAAATTCCTTGAATGCTTCCGTCACTGCCATGTATTTAGCTTTGGTTGTGGAAAGTGTAACCACGGATTGAAACTTTGACATCTAATTGATAAATCCACTCGCTAACATAAATGAGTAATCAAAAGTTGACATTCTATTATACATATTCCCTGTAGAATCCACATCCTCATATCCTATAAGTTTCTCCTCAGAAGTTTTGAAAATCAAGACGTAGTTCATTGTACCTTGTATGTAACAAAGCAACCATTTCATTGCTTCCCAATGTTGCTTGCCGCAATTTAACATATATATGCTTGTAAAACCAACCGCATGTGAAATATTCGATCTGGTATAGATTACATCATTTATAAGACTACTAACCATGCTCAAGTAGGGCACACGAGACATATACCCTTTTCTTCATCTGACATAAGACATAACTCCAAAGAAAGCTGAAAGAGAACAACATGGGTTGTGCTAACCAGTTTTGCATTTTTCAGTCCAAACTCGACTAAAACATTCTCAAAATATTCCTCCTAAGACAACCATAGCCTACTCCTTTCCCTGTCTCTGTGTATATCGATGCCAAGAATCTTCTTTATAACCTCAAATCTTTCATCTCAAATGTCCTGGATAACTGAATATTTAATATGTTGAATTCAGATATGTTATGGTCGACACTAAGCATATCATCAACGTACACTACTAAAATAAAAATTCATTATCACTCAATGCTCTAAAATATACATAATGATCAATTTCACTTCTAATAAACCATTAACTCAACATAAAAGAATTAAATTTCTTTTACTGCTGCCTAAGCAATTGTTTCAGGCCATACAACAACCTCTTTAACTTACAAGCTTTATTCTCCTTTCCCCTGCACCTTGAACTCTTTAGGTTGCTTCATGTAAATATGCTCTTATAGTTCTCCATGTAAAAAATGCAGTCTTCACATTTAACTATTCTAGTTTCAATTGCATTGGGCAACTACAGCTAATATAAATCTAATAGATACTTGCTTCACCACAGGCGCGAATATCTCACCAAGCATAACTTTTCACTGCTAATTTAGCCTTGTTCCTATCCAGTTTCTTTCGATAAATCCACTTACAATCGATTGCTTTTCAAATAACGGGCAGCTTCACCAACTCCCATGTTTTATTTTTGTATAGAGAGTTAATCTCAACATGCATCACTGCCGTCCACTTCTCTACATTTGTCTTTAAGTGCTTCTTGAAAAAGTAGACAGATCCTCCTCATCTGTAATGAGAGCAAATGCAACATTTGAGTCATCCTTATATCTCAATGGTAACATGTGATCCCTTTATGGATTTTTCCTGACAGGTGCCTAGTCCACCTCTTCCTGTACCTATACTTATGGCTCTAGTTCTTCAAGTGTTTCACCCTTGTCTGGTTTAAAATCGATTGCTGACTTTTTTGTTTCCTTGTGCTCATCCTTCTAAAACAAGGAACCTTCATCAAACTTGTTGTCACGTCCCGAAAATTGGCACTCGAGTATAGAGACTCCAATCCCGAGTTCCCGGTTGTAAACCTAGCAAAAAGTACGTGGATGAGTTCCCACGTGCCCACACAGTTCGGTTAACGTTCACCAATCAGAATAGTTTTTAAATCAGCAGCATTAAAAGTTAAGCAGAGATAACTAAACCAAGAAATATATGACTAATATTCAAAATGAACAATTCCAAGAGTGGTGTCTGCCCAAATGGAGACTATACAAGCCACAATAAATATTCAACAACACCGAACAATAGATTCCAAGCTGAAAACTACAATATATATATGACAAATATTGAATAAAATGTAAAGTCTTATGTTTTCACCCACCACTCTTAAAATAGTATGGTGATGGTACAAGCCGGTCTAAGCATGCCTGTCTGAGACTTTGGTGGTACCTGCATCTGTAATATTGCCTGATTAATTTTTTAAAATACCGTCCCAAGTGGGAGTGAGTAATTAATTCAATGATTCAATTTTTTAAGTTGCATATGTTTTCAACAAAATTAAGCATAGGCAATTATAGCATTACAAAGCAAATAATTCATAAATTAGTTATTTAATGCATGATGTTATGTGTAGTGTTGGCTCACAACACAACCCAACAATAATTTCCATGATGATATGCACAATGATTGGCTTACAACACAACCCAACAATATTGTCATGATACTATGCATGATTAACCAAGTTATTCTTATTTTCAGTTTAAATAGCAGGTTGGTGAAGCTAGAATACCTTCATGCTATTAATAGTTGTTAAACGGATTCACGTAGCTTGTTGTGGCACGTAGCGGTCCCTCACTAGTATCCATTGATCCAAATTTAGGTATCACCCATTATATCTCACAAATCAACAATTCTAAAGGTACGACATGAAACCCAAAGGTACGAGGATCAACCTAGGATGGATCTTCACCCAAATATCGTATATGATCACTCAGTTCAGATGTGTGAGCTTATTATATAAAAATTGAATCAACTCAAAGGAAATGGCTCGTCACCCAATTCCATTTATGCCCGAGTCGTTTGAACAATACTTTGGTATGAAACCATTAGCCAGGCATTTGATGAGGGTCATTCAAACAATAAAATTTCACCTCCATCAATACTCACTAGTCACTACGGGGAGGCTCGTTACCTAATATTTTGCTTATGTGGTAAACGCATCGCCCCAGCGTAGGCCGACAGCTCGGACATGGTGTCCCATACCACCATGCCCGGCTCATGAGTCTTTATGGGATCGTAATGCACTACTGATTATGAATGAATTAATTCAATGGTAATAGTGGTATCATAAATTCATTTGAATGTTATGCAACCACCGAACTTAAGAATGATTGAGCCATATATTGGATTGATTCGACCGACAACGGGGGGCCCCAAACAAAACTGGCATTGGGTATGAAGCATCCCGTGTAGCTCTAACCACTACGAATTGTCTGGGTTCAACCTCTGTCAACCGTATAAGTCCGAAATGGCCAACTTAAAGTAGGTCATCTACTTAACATTTGCAGGGCTCTATCCACACGACTACAATTCGGATTATCAAATACATAAACAAATCACACAACCACTCAATACCACAACAAGGTATATCAATTAAACACATGTTTGAATTGGCACCAACTAATGAATATCAACACAAAACCACATATATCAATAACACTTATCAAATAACATAAAAAATTCAAATAGTAGGAATTTCATATTGTTTAGATATTTCATCGAATATGTTGACTACCAACAACGCATAACATTAGAGTTATAATGATAAAGCAATTCAAGCAGAATTAACATGTGGATATTATAAACAACCAAAATCATTATTTATTATTATCAAGAGTTGATAAAATGAATCCTAGAAGAATGGTCCACACCTTAATAAAGAATTATGTGTTTTAATCGGAATAGGATTAGGGTTTTAGAGAAAACCATCAATTCCTATAGAAACATTAAGATTATTGTGAGATTCATGAAATTGAATATAGGAAGACCTAGATTGGGAAGTGAGATCCAAATCTTACATCTGATTGCTGATGTAAGGAATTCGACAAAGAATCCAAGAGTGCCCAAGGCTTTGGTTGAAGGGGAGAAGCGCAAAGGGTGCACAACCCTCACCTACACTATCTTTCTCTCCTCTTTCTCTTCTCTTTCTCTCTTTCTTTCCCAATCTTAGAGCACAAATTTGTATGCGGAGAGGGGGTGCCCAAATGAGAATTTTATATAGTGTGAGAAATAGTGCAAATGGCCATAAATCCTAGGTTTTTATTATACTAATCCTTTAGGAGGGTATTTCTAACATTTGGGGTCCACTATGGGGTGTAGGGGTTGATATATACTATAAGATAGTTTCTCTAGTGATGATTTACATATGGATATGATCGACTTACCATTTGGATGTGCCGATCGACGGATATGATCAGAAGTTGGTTCAATGGTCACTGATGGTCGATTGGGGCCGTGGTTATACGGATATGTACATGGTATTAACTTAGGTTATTTGGCTAAATTTGGTCACGATCTAACGGTCCGAAAGCTACAACTTTAGCAAAGATCGGATACAAATAATTAACTTAAGTTCTTGATTAAGTTCAGGAATATTTACACATCTCATGCACTGACCATATGAGTCTAAGTTGACCGATTAGAGATACGATCTCAGCTCGATGTCCCATGATAGACAACAAGTCCGCTAAGACGAACGTCTTTCTATAGTCTCGAATTTAGTGACCCACCAACAAGCGGTATAGAGCTTATTAAAAAAATTGGACATTTTTGGAATGATTTTGATAGTGAGATTTCTTGTGCCTGATAATTAAAGTTTGGATTAGCTAAGTTTATAGTGTGACATATTCGTAATTAATGAAAATGATGATTCGATCCTAATCATCTTAAACTGTTAGTTCTTAGGCTAAATGAGTAACTGGGTCAGTTTGGTTTGTTAATTAAGATCTGTCTCATAGTTGCCTCAGCTTTTGGTAGGTCTTTATTTAGTTGTGGTTGTCTTGATTAGCCAGTAATAGGTCAGCTAGATTTGGGCCCTAGATGAATAAATCATGAGACTACACTAAAAGTTTAAGTGATCGGGCGGATTCGTTGGCTTTCTACAATGTTTCACCCTTGTTGTGGAAGATGATGGCTAAAGTTTGGTTGTATGCCTGCGACTCTTCTATTGAACCCCTTTCAGGTATGTCTTTACGAGCTCTTGCAACCGTTAGAGATGACCTGCCATTAGCTTTGGATTGGGTTGGAGCAGTCGATCGACTGCCGTAATTGACGCTTTGTAATCATCAATTCCAGTAGCTGACGAAGTGGAGGGTTGTTAGGGTTTTAGTTGATGGGAAGAATTCATGAGGACAGGGTTTTGTGGTATTTATTTTTTTTTTTTTTTAAAGGGAGAAATGGTTTCTAAATCGAGTCTGGAGATGTCACATTGGGCCAGCCTTGGCATGGTTAACGAGTTCCAACAGGTTGACCCTTAGGGCCTGTTTCATGTTGACCACAGGCCTCATGTACATAGCTTGTTTGGGGAGATTCCAAACCCAGATCTTGAGGCAACATTTATGTTTAAAGATCCATGAAAAGAGCACATTTTCCTATGGGCTTGTTTAGGGCCAGTTTGGTTGATTGATTAAACGACTAGGCGTTGGACCTGTTTAAGGCCAGTATGCTGATTGCATTTGGGCCTGATTACTAATTGTTTGTTGGTTAGTTTGAAGGCCTTGTTTATGTCCTGATCTGGGCATGTCGGATGTTAATCATGGGACTTGACTAGAAGTTAGGCCCATTGGAGGCCCGTGGGCCTGAATTTAGCCTGGTTATATGTTTTGTTTTGGGATGATTTTGGTCTTGACTTTGGGCTAATTTTTGACAAGTTTTTTTCTCCCTATTTTATAGCTATTTTTGGACTAAGCTATGAGCATGTTTGGAGCCCGATTAATAGTACATTAATGAGGCCGAGTTGTAGGCTTATTTCGGCCTAATTTCAGGCACCCAATGAGGCCCATTTAATGATCGATTTACCGACATTGTCTAATGGTTAATATGCACAATTTTGCTTATTTTGGTTGGTATGAATAGATGATATATCTACACCGGTTAATGATGATTGTCTATACATGTGCATTATCATGATTGATGGATGACAATATTTAAACTTACATGCTAAAATAGGAAGTGGTAAAATCGATCGAGGCATGTTTGGCTATCGGTATTAGTTACTTAAGTCTAATTTCTACGATCCTAGCCAAAGAGTATTGGACAATATCTATGGGTCTCTTGCTCTTCCAGTTTACAAGGGTCCATCTTTGCTAATGGCTAGACACACTTCAAATAGTGACCCACATGGCTTAGTTCACCCATCTCTTTGTCTATGAGGCATTGAGAATATCCATTAGGGGCGATTGGATAAGGTGGAGTCCGAGTTTCTATGAAATGGTGGATACTCTTAGTTATGTGTTCCACTAAAGTGGCCATGAATAGGGATACCCATTGGGTCTTAGATTTAAGGGCATGGTGCAACCGTCGTGCATTGGGGACCTATGAGGTGACATTTATCTCCATAGAGGCGGTGTTCAACCTAAAAGAGTTTATCATCTGGTAGGAGCCAAACAGGATGGGGTGGATGATATTAATAGCTTAGGATTAGATGATTTATCTTGCCAAAAAAGGTGTTGGACTGTTTGGGCCTATGTTGTTAATATTTAGCTAGCCTCATGTTATGAAGACTACTTGCGTATTGTGATCCCGAGCCAAAGAAAATGGTTGTAATGATGCATTGAGTTTCATGCTAGGATTTGATGATTAGGCCCATCATCCTGGATAATCTAGTTGATTGCCCTATTGATTAAATAAAGTTCAATATTATAAGTGTCTTTTATATGATGTTTAAGGTTTAATGGGGTATTTCATCTTATGTGAGCTATTACACCTTTATGTATTGCAATAATGAATATTGGATCCATTCTCTCTCAAATTAATGGTCTCCCCACCCTTAATGACACTAACTTCTCATTATGAAAAGAGGCATTAGAGATAACTCTTAGATGTATGGAATTAGACTTGGCCCTTAATGAGGATTAACCTCCAAAACTAACTAAATCTAGCCTTACCTATGATATTACCAAATATCCAAATATAACATGTGGGAACATATCAATAAGCTAAGTATAAAGATGATTAGACATTCCATCCCTAAATCTTTTCGTACGGGTATACCTAAGAAGGAGAACATGAAAGAATTTATCGAAGAAATCAAAAAGAGATTTATTAAATTTGATAAGGAAGATGTTATAATGGTTCTCTGAACTCGTATATCTGAAATACAATGATGATGGAATTAGGGAGCACATCATAAAGATGACTGACCTCGCAACTAAGTTAAGGGCACTCTAGTTGAATATTCTAAAAGACCTAATGGTCTACTTAGTGTTGATTTCTCTACCTTCTAGCTTCAGTACTTTCAAGGTCAATTATAATACTCAGAAAGAAAAATAGACATTGATTGAGTTGATATCGTAATGTCTTCAAGAGGAAGAGAGGCTTAGGCAGGAGTGACTAGAAAGTGCTCATCTCGCATACTCATCTCATGTCAATAACCTAAAGAAAAGAAAGAGATATTCTAAGAATAAGTGTAAGGGTAAAAGGAAGGTTACAGGCGATGGCGCAGAGTCGAAAGACCAAAACTAGGTGGTCGGACCATGCTATTTTTATGATTTGGAGGGTCATTTAAAGAAACAATATCATTGGTACAAAGCTTGGCTCAAGAAAAATATGAATAAAATTAAAAGTAAAGATTCTTGTCAACAGTTTTTGAGGTTTTAATTGATACATATATATCATGATGTGGATCAATTTTGAGCTGTACACTCACATCTTGAATCTTTAAGTGACCCTCTTGCTACTTTTACGATAAAGAGGGTTACTTAAAGAAATAATGTCATGGGTGCAAAGCTTGACTCAAGAAGAATAAGAATAAAAGTAAAGGTAAAGATTCTTGTCTGATAGTTTTTGAGGTTTTAATTGATACATATCTATCATGATGCGGATCAATTTCGGGTCATACACTCACATTTTAAATCTCGTAAGTGGCACATCAGGAACCTGAGACCCAGTGATGAAGAGCACTATATATTTAGTGGGCGACTTTCAAGTAGGAGAATCAAGGTTAATGATTTTGTATTTCTTTTAAATACATAATTTATGATGCATTTGATTTTTTTGCAAACCTTTGCATTTATTTTATATTAGTTTGAAATAAAATAGTTCATTTGGTTTTCTTTTAAATTTGAATGTTGGTTTAAGGGCCTCGATAATCTAATGGTGCATGGAATGTGAATGTGAATAATGTCAACCTTGTTTACAGATAAGAATAAAAGTGATAGTCATAAATAAGTTTGATCCCTAAAAGTGATGTGCATAAAGGTTTCTAGTCACTTTGAGGTGGATGTACCTATAATGACATTCTGGATATTGAGTAAAAAAATCATGAGAAAAGTTTGACATGAAAAGGATACGAGACATCTGTCTTAAATTCTAGAGAATCCTGATATACGCAATGTAACACCCCGATTCCCGAAACCCGAGCACACTACTTGTGTTCCAAAAACCCGAGCGTTAACTATTGAAAATACCCAAATTTCACGTACATTTTTTTTTTTCTTTTATTAGAGTTAATAAACTAACGGGACAAAAACAAATCAAGTATAAGAGGGAGTCCAAACATACATAACCAAAGTTTCAAGTGGTTACCCAAAAACTTATACAAATCAATGTCTTAATATTTACAGAACATGACAGTACAAATTAAATACAAATGTAATCGAGGATAGAGAGTCGCAAGGTAGTCTGGCTCCTCCTATTCCACATGCACACCAACATGCGCATCCTCTGCGTCCCCTGCACACTGATTACAGTTTGATAGCGTCAATGACTATATAGTGAGGTATAACCCCCAAGATTTATCGCATCATCAAGATAATTAAGCATAGTTAACAGAGATAATATTTAACAAATATAACACAATGATTATCATGGGAATCAAGTAAGGTTCATCAGATACGCCCTTATTAAATGAATTACATCATTAATCATGTTTAAATGCATGGATGCATGCACATGCTCACAGTCCTGGGGATGCACACCCAGTTGGTAAAAAGTCGCTCAAGGAGAACTAGTCACCCGGAAAAGACTTAGATATATAGATCACCCAAGGAGAACTCGTCACCTGAAAAAGTACACAAAGGTACGCCCAAGGTGAACTAACCACCCGAAAAAGACCATAATAATATATAGATCGCCCAAGGAGATCTAGCCACCCGGAAAAGTACTCAAGGCATGCCCAAGGAGAACTAGTTACCCAGAAAAGACCATAATAATATATAGATTGCCCAATGAAATCTATCCACCCGAAAAAGTACTCAAGGCACGCCCAAGGAGAACTAGTTATCCGAAAAAGACCATAATAATATATAGATCGCCCAAAGAGATCTAGCCACCTGGAAAAGTACTCAAGGTAGCCCAAGGAAAACTAATTACCTAGAAAAGACCGCTTGCCATGAAAATGCATGATTAGCCCAACCATTATTATTCCAATTTCAAACAATTCATTTAGGAAAGCTCAAAGGTCGCTATAGGGGGTTTGTCACCCAGCATAGGCCGATAGCTCAGGCATAGTGTCCCATTCCACCATCCCTGGCTCATGAGGTTAACAAATAGGGTTTTTAAAGGTAACCTAAACAACTAGTGGCCAATTATAGTTTTATAAGTGGAACTTACCATCGCGAGGTCGTAAGAAAGTGGTCCGTCAAAGCCATGTAGGTAAATAATTTATCAAAACCGCCAGGGAAAATAGTTCATCCCAAGGATGTAATAAAAATGGGATTATCCCCATAAAGCCACAAAGGCACTAAGGATCCACAATATGGTAATTCCACAACATAAACTTATTTAATCTATAACACAGATGGCCACTAGTTGAGGACCTCCAAGCATTCCATCAAGTAATTATGGATGATAAATTAAATCACGTATAACAACATCAAGATAGAACATGCATATTTAAAGCGTACATTTCAAATCATATTAAAGGCATTTAACTCACATCAAATCCAATTCATCAATTATCTTGAGGAATCAAAATCAGTAAGAACAATCCACTACATTAAGCAATTAATGAGATAAATGAACAAGGAAAAATAACAGAGTTAATCATCAAGATGTAGAAAAGCTTGAAGGGTGATCCTCACCTTTGGTGTGGTCGTACTTCTCACTTCTCGCCAACTCCCGATCTTGAATTCAAGACACTTCGAATTTAATCCAACCCAAGTTGATTTTAATCAATTTCATACAAAAAGTTTTATACCTAGAAGATTTAGATTCCATACTTAAATATGTATTTGAGGATTAACCAAAATGAAATTAAATTTTATAATAAACTCAGTCAATTTACCTAACCCAACTGAGCTGCCTCCACTGAATTCGCCTTGGCTTGCTGTGGACAGCGAGTTAACTCAGTGAGTCAACTCAGTAGACTGGTTATCTCCTTTCTCTTCTTTCTCCTCTCCTTTCTTTCCTTACTTTTGCTTCTCTGCTTTCTGAGTTGGCAACAAGGTGTCCAGCCTCAGACCCGATTCATTCGATATGCCTTGGCTAAACTCAGCACCCGACAACTCGGTTGGACTCGTTGCAACTGGGTCAGTGAGGCTCGAAATCAAACCTGTATAGACCACCACTCTCTTCATTCCCTTCTTCTCTGCTTCTCTTTTGTTACTGTCCAGCAACTGGACTTGATGATTTCGGCCTGACTCGCCGTGATTTGAGTTGAGTCGAATCACTCAGTTGTGGCAACAGGTGGACAACCCTCTTTCTTCTTCTCGTTCTTTCTTTCCTTCTCTTTTCTTCTCCAACAGATCTTCTTCTTCTGAAATGGCCACAAGGATCCAGGCTCAATCAGTATCACTTCAACTCGGCCGTGACTCAGATGAGTCGAGCTGGTGCGACAGAGAGATAGCGGCCAGATGGGTTGCTCGAGCCAGATCTCACTCTACTGCCCCCCTCTTCCCCTTTTCTTGTTCTTCTTCTTCCTGTCTGGTTGGACAGACCAGGTGAAAACCTGAAACTCAGCCCGACATAGTGTGACCCGAACCGAGTTAGCTCCAGCCAAATGCGGCAGCCGAAATGGCGCCCTTTCTCCATTTCTCTCTCTCTGATTTTTCTCTCTCTCCCTTTTTCAATCCGTTGCCCTAAAAGGAAATAGGCTATTTATAGCCTTGATAAAGCCTAGAAGGGTCGGCTACTAATTTTCCGATTAGTTACAAATGCACCTACTCATCTAAATTAACTAGGAGGGATGGTTATTGATATCTTTAAAAACGGTTTTCATAGTTGAGATCAGAGGTCATGAGTGATCTTCCGGCACCATGGTCCATCATATGGACGACTCAGATTGATGAATGGGCCCCATCATCGGGTGATGGGTCCTTTGAACAAACGAAGAAGATGCTCTAGTCACCAATGACAGGTTGCCATTAGACAGTTGAACTTATGATTTGAGGCATTTGGACGGTGTTGATAGGTCTCATAACCGTTGTAGGACCCACTTAACGGGAGGTGATTAGCGCCTTATCTAAACGAGCTCGGTTTTTGTCTTGTGGCGGTGGCTCTTTGATTGCTAAGGAAACCCTAAAAACAAGATGAATAAAGGGTTGAGATGGTTTGTAATGGAGGGTTGAGATGGAAGAAAGCTTTCCACGTGTTTTGCCAGCTCGATTGAGAGTAGAGTTTCTGCTTTCGGAACACCCAAACGCACACAACTCGATTTGTCGTTGAGATTGTGAGTCCGCGAGTGTATGGATACCGTTGGAAACACCTGGGTCTGGCCAAAATTACCTGGTGAACAAGATAAATGGCTTGGATTTCTCATGTCGTCGATAAAGATGGTCCACCGATCACGGTAGTGGATGTCATTCATTCAAATCCCGGCTCGGGCGGGAAATATAGGAGGGGAGCTTGGTTTCATCGGCTCAGCGCCCGATTTGGCTGGGTTTCCAGTCTGGTGTGCTGCAAGTGCACACGTTATTGTGCACACACTACACCTATGTGGGGCCCATTTCGATGTATGATCTAATCCACTCCGACCACTGGTTTGGCGAGATCACGTTAGGCCAGGGGCCAGAATATGGGGTGGATCCGAGGTTCTGTGTGGCCACACCATTAATCAACGTGAGGCTTTGGTTCACCGTTGAACCCAGCCATTACAGGAAATTAGTTACGTGCATGGCACGTGAAATCACGTAACTCTTTGATTTTTGCGAACGGCTGGGCGGGGTCCAACGTGATGTTTGGTGAGCAATCCGCTTCGTTCACCGACTTCAGCTCGCTATGTGGACCCACGGGCCCAAGTTGTGAGTAGATCTGAGCTATGGGTGGGCCACACGTTGTAAGAATGTATATGTGAAAAACTCCCTTAACAGGTTGCAACATTGCTGGGCATATGAGTTTTAAATCATATAATTACAATTATGCCCCTCTCCCTTATTATAACTTTTGTCGTTCGTACCTCTTAGCTTCAACGTGCAATTAGGATGAAATTTCACTAACATTTGTTATCTTCCGTACTCTTTCTAATGCCTAAGTTTGGGCCTTGATTGCTTACGAACAACAAAGATGCCACTTCAATGGACCATACCACTCCGAGTTTTAATACGACGTTTATATACGTTTAGTTGCAGTATTATCCGGTAATTTGGACTTGTGTTCTAAGATCTTTCAACTAAGTGGTTTATTCTGATGTTTGGATGGTCCGTTTGACAGCTCCCAATACGATGGACGGCTAGATGACATGATAAAAATAGGAGAACTTATTGGTTAGCACTCTGACCATGTATGTAGGTGGATGTATGGTCAGTTTTATAAATAGATGAACACAAGATGAGTTTCTGGATTGATTAGGGGTAGGACATGCATTCCGTTAGATTTGAGTGACTTGTTCACATGTGCAAAATTCCTTTGATTTCGGTTCTAATGATGGTTTAAGCATATTCATATGGGGTGGACAAGATGAACGGATCAGAATCTTAATCCAATAAGTATACGGACGGATGTAGAGGTCAAGTAGCTAGTTTACTATGATCCAAGGGCTAAAATTCGAGGTGTACAATTAATTTATAATAATTAGGCATGATATAAAATTTCACATGAAACGGACCGTGGGAACCATGTGATCTAGTGTTCAGGGGTCTAGGTTAGTGGCAATTTCGTAATTACGGCCGATCTATGAGTTTTGGGAAATCTAATGGCTCTACATGGTTGTAGACATGTTTCTAAGTAATTCTTACAGACGAACGTATATCTAAATCATTATGGATAGGGAGTTATTTGTCACATCATTTAAGGAAAAGTACTTATGTCAAATCACATGATGGATGGGCTTGTCTTGAAATTCAACAGTTATATGGCTTGATTTATGAATGAAGATCATTCCTAATAGTTAAGTCAGTGTCGGGGTAAGGATGTAAGGCTAGAATAGTTGGATTAGTATCGTACACATGTATATGTCACGTTGAATCTTATGGTAATGCTTGAGGACTTTCAATGCCCGAGTATCGAAAAGTTCGGGGTGTAACACATAACATGAGATTCTCCCTTTAAAATATATATGCCCTTTAATCATTTGATTAGTGAGGGAACAGTGGGAGCGAGTCTCTGTGTTGTGACAGTTTAAGGGCCTACACTTGACCTTACAGACAGCTTGGTGATCCTTGTGGGAGAAATTGTGGGTATACAGAATTCATGATGAATAAAGAAAGGTGGTACAAATATTCAGCCCTCGAACAATAACACTAGTCAAGTGGAACTAATAAGTTAATAAGTTTGTGTAACACCCCAGATTTTTGCAACTTGGAGTTAGACGTCCTTAGGCAATGAGTCAATCATAACACTTTATTGACTTCTCAAAAAACTCAATCCCAAAGTCTCAAATCCCCTTTCAACTGATTTCCTTAAAAAAGTTTCACCTTTCACCACCTTATTATTCAAATTTTTCTAAGTACTTTCATATTAGACACTAATCCTAACATTTAAATGATGGAGAACAATACTTAAACTTAAATTTACTATAATAGTAAATATATAAATAAAAATGGGTTTTGGGCCATTAGTCTTATAGAATCTGACAAAATAAATAGGTGATTTGGATAGAGTAACCTAGTCTGTCGTAATTGAGCGACACATAGTTAAGTACTAAACTAAACAATCGACGAATTTGGCTTGAACTACTTTCTATACAAACTGCAAGACTCAAAACTAATAGAATCGCCGACTCAACATTACCTAAAAACCTAGGAGCAATCTCTAAACCCAGTTGCTCTCGGGAGCACATTGAAACTCCGTATTGAACCTGGACCGCGTGTCGAAATTCCGATGACCGTGAAACTATATGGTTATGACCGCATTATTGGGCTTGATAACCATCGTGGGAATCGAGTTCAAATAGTATCCAGAAACGTACAACTTGAGTCCGGAGCGAAGTGTGCGAGAAACGCGAATATCTTTAGAAAATGAACTCGAACTTAAGTAACTTGGGCCGTTCATTTGCAGGCCAAATTTAAGATTTTAGACCATCAAATTCTGATCCAACTACACCCTTGGATCAGGAAATTTTCCTACACATGACAGTGTACTTGTAGCCCTGATCGAGTAATGATGACCGTTGAACTGAAACAGGTCTGTCGCGGTCGATCCACAAATCCAATCGAACCAAAATCTTAACCTGGCGTAGATCCATCGTTAGGGGACTTTCTCTAGACCGTATGCAGGTAATGGACCTCCAAATAAGCTCCGTTGGACTGAAACAGTCGAATTTTGACTATAACCTAAGTATACCATGGCCGTGGGGCCATTGAGACCAGTTCTGGGCCTATATAAGGGCCTTTACCCACCCCTCTCTCATTCCATACGAAATTCCTAAATCCTAGGAGAGAGAAGAGAGAAAAGAGGAGAAAAAGGTGAGGTGAAGAGAGAGAGTGAGAGATAGTTGCCGGGATTCGTTCCTGCCACTCCACGGGCTGAATCCCTTCTCCCGTGTTGCTACGCTGACGAATCCGAATCCATTTTTAGGTAAGAAATCCTAACCCTAATATGTTTTAGCTATCCAAGTAAATGAATCGACGAAATAGCTAACCTATTTCGTGATTCAGGCAGTCGTTGTGTCATAGACAAAGACGTAGTGTTTAAACTGAGCTCGGTACAGGTTTACCAGCGAAAGGTGCAGACTATAAACATTAGGTTATGGTTTTCAAGGCTTTCAATGTCAGCAATGATTTATGTCTGACTTGATTGTTGTCATATGGTCTTAGTTACGATGTATCTGATAAACTATACATGTGTGTGAACTATGTGAATATATTATGCATTCCATGTGTTTATTGAAATGTTTGAGTGAAAGTAAAATTATGATTTATGCTTGCCATGACCATTGACCTAGAGTACATGTTCGTTGTATGTATGATAACTCCTTTATAAAAGGGTTTGCCACAATATATGCTATAACTAATTTACTTCATGTATGTAGAAATGTATAGCCTAAGTGTTTGTTGAAATGTTTGAATGAATGTAAAATTCTGATCTGTATTTTATATGATTTCTAATCTTAGATACTTGTATGTTATATACTTTATAACAATTATCATGAAATGATTGTTATAATTCATGTCGTAATAAGTCCAGTTATATACTCGAAATGTGTAGTCGAAATGTTTGTAAAAATGCTCGAATGAGATTTTGTTGATGGATTGTACTTATTAAGTGCATTAAGACAGATCCTTAGTTCCCTTAGTCATATGCATAAGTTTTCTTCATGTATTGTAAATCATCACTATATGATTCATGTATAGCATGCCTATGTATGGTAATATGTTCTATGAGTTTTGATAAAATGCTCAAATGAGCGTTGTGCTTGGATTGTTTATTAAATGCCTATATAATTATCACATGTCTCCATATGCTGCACTTGAGTGTGATTGGGACTACTACGTAGTCTAGGCAATCGCTAACAATTCCTACTTGAGTGGCTGAATTAGTCTCGCCACATTTGATGTGTTCGGTGAATCTGAGTCATACGATAATTGTCGACAGTGGTACCATGTCGATAATTTAGCGTATACTCGTACCAGTCGAACGTGTCTAATAAACCGATTGACCCATGTTCACTCCCCAAGTATAGGGTTGTGATGTAGTAATAAACTCGGTGAGACCGAGGTCGAATCCCAAAGGACTGAAACCTGCACGTAATCTGAAACTAAGTAGAAATAAAACTAGACTAAGATGAAATCTAAATCGATTGTAATTTGAGGAATAATGGTGAAATAACTATCCAAAACTTAAAGGATTCAGGGAAAAGACACTAGGGATTTAGAGGATCCACTTGTAGAGATCAGGGAAATCTTATCCCTGCTTCAAGAACTCAACTGGACTTAGAGTCCCATCTTCATCCAGTTGAAGGGTGTAACCATGAAAATCAAACTGAACTTCCTTTGATATAGTTTTCAAGAGATGAACAGTTTATGAATTAGAATGGATTCCATCACCAAACCATGCCCAGGAGACAAAGTAAACAATAGAATTAAACTAATTACCAACCAATCAACAATGTATGAAGGTTAGGAAGGGTACGTCATCTGACCATGCCCAGGAGACGATGGTGAACAACAGGGCTTCCTGACGTCATAAACATAAAAGGAAAGGAACATGCTTAAAGCTATCACAGACCCATTGTAATTTTAGTTACAACAGACCATTAAAAACTAAAAACATTCCCTTAATTAAACTAAAATCAACTTCAGTTCAGTGTAAATAAAAAGCACAAGCAAAAGTCCCCCATCATGCTACAAGCTTCACCTCTTAGCCCTAGCTAAGAGGTTTAGCCACACGTAGACATAATGAGGCTAATCTCCATTAAACATAAAGAAAAAAAAAGAAACCACCTATCTCTCTCTCTTTCTTCCCACGCTCCAAGCAGATTTGATGCTCCCAGTCGAGATTGAATGACCCTCTTACCTCTCTCTCTTTCTCTTTATGGAGAAGGCATGGCGGTTGCTGTGTGTAGCCTTGCTGGAGTCGGACGGATTAGCCGCTGTTTGTGTTTGCTCAGGAATACAAACCGCCTTACGTCTAACTGAGATTTTTGGGATGGATGACTGTCCCAAACTGGTTTTAGCTCCTTGGTTGGGGTAAGGACCCACCTGTGCATCTTCAGGATGGATCGGATCATCGATCTGACGACGATCACGAACGCCAAACAGAGCTTCCCTCTTGCGCTGAGATGATGACGGGGCCCATTATCAGACTTTTCACAGAAATCCACGCCGTCCATTGGTTTCCCCTCGAAAAACCAATCGGGAATGGTCGGTTTTGGACTGATTTCAGTGTGTCCCACAGAATTTTCTCCCTACTGTCCATCCTGTGTTCGGACGGTTGAAATCCGATCCACTCTATCTTACAAAATTTTGCCACCTAGGAGTTGGTCTTGGTAGTCATACGGAATGAATAGACGGTCCAAATCAACGTTATTTTGAGCAACTGGGGCCCACTACACAAGATCAGCGTCCGCCTCTGCGGACGCTGTTTACGCAGCTGCGGTCGGGTTAGCACCTGCTGACCGGATTCTCCAGTCCGGTGTGGCTTGTGTGTGCGTGCACTGAATGCACGCACACCCTCATGTGGGGTCCAATGTGACGTTTGAGAGAAATCCGTTCCGTCCATCCTTTTCCCCATTCAATTTAAGGCGTTGACAACAAAATTATAGTATATCCAGATATCAAGCGGACCCCAAATCAAGATTTTATGGGCTGATATGTCGATTTAGGCACTTTCACAGGGATCCAGGAGCTGAAATTCGACATGTATGGTTCATTTATGGTCCTCAGGTTATGTATGAAGTTTCAAGCTGAACGGATGGTGGAAACCTTGTGATTTCGCATTCTGATCGAACCCTTTTTAGGCCACTTGAGCTTCAGTTTCTTGATTTTCTTGGATCTCTGGCGTGTAAATTCGTCGATCTTGATCCCCTGGAGTCCGTCCTTTGCCGATGCTTTTAGTCCCTTGTTTCAGTCCAAGTTCGTAAATATACCTTGCATCACAAACACGATTAAATCGGGCGTTAAACATTTTCATGGTCGTAAATCCATGTAATTACTGGGGTCTAATATGCAATATTTGACCCTCAACAACCCACTGCGTGTTTACCATATATGGACGCCACTGCTTGAATCTAAGGTACCACTTACCATTGTAAAACCCGTTCTAACCTTAGTACCACGATCCGCTAAGACTTATGAGCGGGCATGATGGTATGGGACATCGTGGTCGAGCTGTTGGCCTACGCTAGGGTGACGAGCCTCCCCGTAGTGACCAGTGAGTAACCCAAACTTGTGAGCCGAATACGGTAGTATGAGACACTGTATTTGAGCTGTCAACCTACACTGGCGTAACCTGGCTGTAGTCCCCAGTCGGGTTGGTGACGAGCCTTCGAAAATAGACTGTCAGTTGGTAGGGCGTTGGTGGAGTGACCTCGAATATACACTAGGACTACGCTAAGGTGACGAGCCTTTCCGTAGTGATCTCGAGTATAAAATAGGCCTGCGCTGAGGTATGAGCCTCTCCGTATCGACCTGGAACTACCCATCGTATGTGATTAACTAGGATTGACGACCCTAGATGAATATTGTTTGGGTAAATGATATAAAGGGAGGTACCTTAGCTTTCCAAACCTGCTATATGAATAAGTCTAATAAAGAACTTGGCTAATCACGCACATATACCGCATTGCATGTGCTTTTGGCGTTGGAGTTGAGCACAGCGAGAGTATTGCATGCGCGACCATGAGATGATGTCGCAGAGGGAGTGTAGGTGAGGGCATGCATCATTAATACATATCATCCTTGCATTAATAAGAGTGGCTAGGATTGTTTGATGTACTGCTTGACTGAATTGATAACATGTTAACCTTTGCTTTATAGTTCCACTGAATTAGCTACTCATTCCCACCTGGGACGGTATTTTAAAACACCACCCAGACTCTGGTCTGAGATGCAGGTGATGGCGAGGTCTATACAATAGAGTTGGACTTCGTAAGCGAGGAGGAAGAATTCTCCCACGTTCAACTATCGGGCGGATCTATGTAGATCTCATACCGATGTGCAGGGACTACTGGGATACTTGTTTAGTTGAACACATTTACTTCCCGCATTTTATATGGTTAGAAACGACACATGTATATATTTAGCCAGTTTCATACTCATACTCCGAAATTTGTAAAACGTTTTTATAATTAAATGTATATATTTCAGTCTTCCGCTTGCCAAATTACATTAACTTGGAGTATGATATGGTGATTTAGTATAATCCCACCCATGTTTAAACGCACTAACATGGACAACATTTAATCATCATTATCTATATTGCATAAGTAATGCATTAGAACTCGAGAGTTGAGCCTTTCCCGACCCCCTATTTTCAGGGCGTTATAGTTTGGTCTATACTAAATGCCTCATTAGTGGGAGATCCAGTTTCAGTTTTGTTTCTGTCACGCCCCAAAATCGGAAACCAGACTCACAAAATTTCAATCGCCAAATCCGGCGCTGACAGCCTCCGCAGTATCCCATTCTTGGCTCCCGACACGCATATGCCAAATTCCGATCTTGGGGTCTTACAAAGAGGATTTTTAGTGTAAATTTTTTTTGAACGGTTAATCTGTTTAGGCTGTTACACATTTTGTACATGGTATCAACGCATATCGAAGAGACAAACCTGTTCGACATGTCACGCATAATATGGTGCACCAGCTCAACAGTAATGAAGGAAATAATAGCAAACTCCAACAACCCTTGTATGCATCCTGAAATGTGTAAGTCATACGTATGAGCAAACCACAACTCATGAGTCTACTGCGTGCCGGGAGTAAAACACGTTTTATTAGGGCGGTCCCGTAAAGACATCCAAAACAACTATAGGTATGTCATTAACCAGTCATGTTGTCATAGGTGAATAGGTTATCAATTAATCATGTTGTATAACTATATGGTTATCATGAACATGATATCAATAATAGACATGTCACTCAACAAGAGACCATGAATCATTAAAATAGCCAATTATCATGAACAAGATAATCAAATTCTATTTTCTACTATATGGCTTATGATGGAAGGGCAATGACAGAGTTGGAGTGTGTAGTTGGGATGATAGTACATGGTATCGCAAGCTGTGGTGTCAATCACAAGGGACTTTTATCTAAACCAGACCTATACCTAAATTTGGATAGCTAGACTAAATGTGGTAAACTCCTAATCTCAGGTTGGTCGTGTACCCAACTGAAATCATGACCATTGCGAAGGTACACATAATGATTTAGTTGCGCACCACTAGTCCGAGTGGATAGTGAATGAATGAATGAGTGAGATGTTGAGTACGCAACTCCTACTCATTAAGTCCACATATAACCACCACAACGCTTCTGATGTAGGACAAGGTTCCGCCCCACTGTAAGCATAGTAGCCTGCCAGCACAGTAACCTGCCAACCACTGGTAGCTCGCTCAGACCCTTAGGCCCCACCCACATCAGCGTCCGCTCCACGTGTGCAACTGTGACGGGGCGTCACAATATTAGTACCGTACATCTCTGAGATATCTCCGGGGTCTAGTAAATGTTGTCAGCCATACCAAGGCTATGCGATGCAAGGCTTACGTGGCCAAAGTCATATGCAAGATGTAATCACAAGTATGTCAATCCTCATCAAGATCCACATATCAGTACAGTTCATCCCTAGAATATCACCAAGGTCTAGTACACTATACACCAGATCGCCGCCCCTTCTGGAGGCACAATATGCAAGTGGAAGAGACCTTATTACCCGCCTGGCCAGTAGTCTGCCAATATCTGCCCGGCACGTCGGTAGCGAACCCATTTATGAGCTGGTCAAACTAAGCCTAACTTAAAGCCCTCTCACTCTGGCAAATAAGGCCACACCCCCTTCCAACCGACCACGACACAGTGGGAGACGCGGCCTACTAGTATACGACTCTCATGGCTCATGCATCCACTCGGTCTCGACGTTAGAGCATCCTCTTGGTACCATAAGGTTTTAGGGACTTTCACCCGGGGACATCTATGGCGCCCTATGTCCCGAACTAAAATATTTTCGGTGTCCAATCCTATCATTCACGATATGCCTGTGGAGGCAACAACCCTGATGTCGCTAGGACGTACAGTGATCGTGTCACACAAAATGCGATATGCATGAGTCATACTATCCAGTCATGCATTAAACTTGGGCGTACCGCGCGCTCATGTGGACCAACTCTGTCTCTCAAGGAGTCTCATAAACAACCAACCCAATGACACATGTTATGATCAATCACTCCTCATAACAAGTGTGCAAATGATGCGTATGAGCATGTATCATGATGCTATACTAAGCATATTCTCAATGTGTCCTACTAGACTAGGTACACTAGCATGACTATCAGATATAAACAATAATTGGCCTAAACACAAGAATAGCCAATGTGACGTGAGGGTCCATACATTTAAGTGTCTTCAATAGCACACTGAGGCCCTATACCTCTTGTGAATACTTAACAAATGGCCACCAGGGCTCCTATAACACGCACACATATAAGGGGCATAGGTTATGGTGGTACATAAGTTTTAATATGTATCATCATTATCATAGACATCATTCAACATCATATTTATCCTCATAACATGTATCATGCAATCATGTGCATAGAGTACATAGCATTTAGGGATTCACATGCATCATCAATATCATGGCCATTGGCCAATACTGTCATTATACATGCCCTAGGCATTGGTTGTCTATCATGCGTACGGTTATCCTTACGTCCACCAACATCATTTATTTATCATTATCCACGCAACAAGTAAAATATGATTTTCTTATCCACATTATCATCACGACAATCAATACGTGCATTATTATCACTTGGATATCAAGCATGGTGGTCAACTAGCATGTTTTGTTGTCATGCATATATATAAAAAATATCATCATCATTATCATGAGGATCATTTTTACTTCATGATTAACATAAACGATGTCATAAGTACTATAAATAATACTCATCCATCATTAATGCATATGCTATAATTCATCATCCATTAAATCATATATATCATTTCAACCAACAACTCACAATCATCATTATTATGTTACCATACATGTATCATCATCTCACCCATCACTAGGTGCGTCCTACCTAGTGTGACTTCCGCACTGGACTTGAACTACATGCAAGGCATGGGGTCGTATAGGTCAAGTGTGAGTCCCACTTGGTGAACCAATAGGCCAACCCAAGGGCATAAATGTCCAACCACAACGCTTTCAATGGTGTGGATCTAGTTCCACAACTAAGTGGGCACCACACATGCCACCAACCAGAAACAATGCACAATCTCAAACACAAAGGATAACATGTTAATATATTTCATGTCATATATCATATTGGGCCCACTAGCCACATACACAACAAACCAAGAAAAAGCCTAATTATCCAGTTTATGAATTGTAAAATAGGTCTCACTAAGCGTGGTTCACTTGACTAGAGGTAGTATGAAAGGCATGCTGCCCAGTAGGCAATGGGCCTGCCCAACAGGCTGATCAAGGAAGGTTACCATTGTGGTTTCTCATTCCGCAACGATTTCTCTTAGTGTTGGGCCCGCTTGGGCCTTAGGGTTGCATCATTTAAATGGACCCAAGGCCACGTATCTCTTAAGAGAACATTTGGACAGCAAGATCTATCCATTAAATATTTTATAAGTTATACAACACCTATTTACAAAACATGCCAGAAGGACCTCATTACATGAAAGGTAAGGCCCATACAAGATAGCCCATACTAGATGACCCACTTAAGGTTTTAAGCCCAACAATATCTGAGAGTTATTTTTCAAGAGTTTAGATGCTGCATTAAATGCTTTGGGAAGGTGGTGGACCTTACCAACGTGGCCCCACATAAATTCTATGTAAAATAGACTTTTGGTGCAGGGTCATTTTAGAGTCAGATTCATGATCACACGGGGCCTACATATGGTGAAAGAAAATAACCACCTGGTAGCTCTACGTATGGGCTTTACAAATTATAAGGCAAGCCTCATTGGTTGGGTGAGTACAATTTCTAGTGATGGCTTAAACATAGGTACTTGGAGAAACAATGCAGGAAATATAGTGCAAAATTAGTTTTGGCTCGATCTTGAGTATGTCCCATGATCACAGGGGACCACCTTTCAGTGTCCCATTAGGTGCCCTTGGTTGTACTATATATGTACTTAAAAAACATATGCTGGGACCAATTGGTTGTGTACACGTAATATTTAGTATAGGGCCAAACATAGATACTTTGATTTTATGCACATAGTTTTCTGCAAAACCATGCCTGACCACATTTTGGGATCCACTCATTGATCATGTGAAGTCTGATTTAGCCCGAGTAAAATATTATTTATCTATTCATTGGTATAGGTTAAAGGTTCCAAGTGGTGGCCTACTCATATCTCCAGCGTGTGGTTCACTACAGAGGCCCAAAGTTGGTATAAAATACAAAAATAATCAGACAGTTTTCAGCAATGGGCTCTGTCACATCTTAGGTCCCAATTTCCAAACACTTAGGGTTCATTCCTGACACAAAGGTGGGACATCTCAACTCACTTATAGAAGAATTAAACATCCCTCATAGTGGTACCCTTAACTACAGAGTGTGGAGCCCACCACAAGGTGTTAAAGAGGCCTACATGAAATGCAGTTAGGTACTTAGAAATATTCCAGCAAACAGAAAGTGCAAAAGAAGTGAAATAGATCCAATGGCAAGTGGGGCCCACATGCTAACAAACCATAGATAAGAGACACACAAAAATATACATGGGTTTCCAGATTGGATGAACTCATAAAATGCATAAATCACAAGTGATCCCACACCCAAGTGGGTCAATAAGAGGATGAATGTTATGTACTACATATACACATCTAGTAGCACATGAAATATATTAATCAAATTTTTATAATCAGATTCTCTGTTGGAAAATCCGATCCAATGGATGGTTTAGTAATACATCATTTAGGATGTATATAAATTTCCAACCATACAGAGCCTTGGATCCATTTGGACTATACAAAACAATTTAAGGTTTATCCTTATGGAAGTATCTGTCGGTTTAGGACTTTCTAAATTTTATCATGAAAGAATCTGATCATAGGGACCATACATATGATTATTTGCTATCTCAAGTAAGTTAATAATAAATATCAAATGCATCTGACCGTTGAAATCATGGATATCGACCACACAAGAATGGTCATAACAAGCCCCCAAGTACATCTTTCGTATAAGGCCAAGACTCAGCCGTCCGAACTCCGATTGAGGCTTATTATATGCTATTTGAAAGCTGGTTCGATTTTCTATAAATCTAACAGAATATATAGTTTTAATACATTCATTAAAGAAATTAAAAATGGATCTGTTTTAGGCAAATCGAAATCCTGCTTGTGCTGCTGGACAGCAGCCAAGTAAACTTGATTGAACCTTGTACACTCCAAGTATAGGGTTGCGATGTAGTAATAATCTTGGTAAGACCGAGGTTGAATCTACAGGGACTGAACCTTGTACGTAATCTGAAAGTAACCAGAACTAGAACTAGAAGAAGATGTAATCTAAATCAAGGAATTTTAAGGGAAATCATGGTGAAATATTAGACTAAAACTTGTAAAGTTCAAAGGTGGGAAACTAGGGATTCCAAGGATCCACTTGTAGAGATCAGGGAGATCTATGCTTGATTCACGAACACAACTGGAATTAGAGTCCCATCTTCATCCAATTGGAGGATATGACATTAAAAACCAAATCTGAACTTCCTTTGATCTAGTTTTCAAGAGATGAGAGGTATGAGAATTAGAATTGATTCCATCATAAAATCATGCTCATGAGACAAAGCAAACAACAAAATTTTACCAATCCATATCCAATCTAAGGGAGTTATGAACGTTAGGAAGGGTTCCATCATCCAACCATGCCCGTGAGGCGATGATGAACAATAAGGCTCCCAAGTTCACAATCCCTATAATGAACAGAACGTGCTCAGAGCCATCGCAGATCCATTGTAATTTAAGTCACAATAAACCATTAAAGACTAAAAACATTCCATATAATTAAACTATAATAAAAGAGAGTTTATAAACATGAATCAAAACCGTAGAAAACTCCCCATCACGCTACAAGCTTCACCTCTTAGCCCTAGCTAAGAAGTTTAACAAGACATGATCAAGCTAAATCTCTTAAAAGAAAGCATAAAAGGAAAAGAAGAAAAACTAAGGAGGGAGAAAAACTCCCTAGTCGGCAGCTCTCTCTCTCTCTCTCTCTCTCTCTCTCTCTCTCTTCTCCTCTTCTCTCCCACGTCTCCAAAAGATGCCTCTCACGTCCCTTTCTTTCTCTTTTTATAGCAGGAATAGGTCAGTGGCTGGAGTTTTTACGCACAACAGGTGGTGCACGCGCAGCCAAGAAAATCTTTGCGTAAGGCTGTTTACGCAGCCAAGAAAATAGGTAAAAACTTCCCCACTTTCCTTGCATTCTTTCTAAAAAAACAACGTCCCCTGAGACGTTTTTGGATGACCTACACAATGGACGGTCCAGATCGGCCATCCGATAATCGGTAATGGACCATAACCTCCTGAAAATCTCGACGCGTCTGAACGTTCGTTTTAGAAAGTTATTGCACTGAGATGCTCGGTGGGCCCCACAGTGATGTTTTAGGAGAGATCCACCCCATTCATTGGATTCCTGGTGCGATTTCAGTCGAAAAGGAGTGGTTTTGGTCAAGTTTGGTGCGGTCCACTGTATCAACTCACTTTGCCATTATCTTGCGTTTTTCGTTGATCTACGTGTGTACACGTGCATGGGGCCAAAAGGCCACCATGGCCAGGGTTGTGGCCACCCTCCGGAGCAGATGGGCAGTCTAGATTGTCTGTTTGGATGATGGGTGTGGCCCACTGTGATCGGCCATCCCGACAGTCCTGTCCGTTGGGCTTGTTGCGCGAGAGAGGTCGGGTCAGCCCGACTTTGACCGGTTGCTCGACTGGTGCATAGCCTGTGTATGTGTGCTGTGCACACACACACACACTCAGGGTGGGGTTTACAGTGATGTTCATGAGAATCTGCTTCATTCATCCGTTGTGTCGTCTAATTTAAGGGGTTGAGACCAAAATTGAAGCATATCCAGATATCAGGTGGGCCCCAGATCAGTGTTTTATGGGCTGATCTGTCCGTTGGGCTACTTCCACAAGGATCCAATGGCTGAAATTCAACGTGTACGGTTAATTTAGGGTCCTCGGGCCAGATATAAAATTTTGAGCCAAACGAATGGTGGGAACCCTGTGATCTTGCATTTAGGATGACTTTCAGGCCCCTTTAATTTCAATCACTTGATTTTCTAGGATCTTTGACATGTAATTTCTTTGATCTCGGTCTCTTAGGATCCGTCCCTTGCCTTGGTGATTTCTGAGCGTTAAATCCATACTTTTAACACCTTTTTCAGTCCAAGCTCTTAAATTCACCTTGTAACACAAACATAATTAAAAAAGGGCGTTAAACATTATCATGTACGTAAAATCATGTGATAACTGGAGGTTTAATCTACAATATTTGACCCTCAACACCTGCATCATTTGTGTGGTTGGAGAGAGTCAATGCTCTACTCAAAGTAACGTAAGGGTTCTGATACGTCTCGTACTCTATTACTACGAGTGGTATCAATATGCATAACCAATGTATATATGAATACATGCCTAGCAAAAGTGAGTGCGGCTCATCATACATAGTGATCATCACAATGTGGAATATAATTAATAGAAAACTCGACTCACCCCGCATCCCATAACTACGAAGATTCGCCAGCGTGTCCAATGTTAACGTAGATTTATGAGAACATCTCAAGGCGACACAAAAACACGGTTGGAGGATTTACGTAACACGATGTGTTAATGGAGAGACTATTTGCAACATCAAATCTTGAAAAGTGATATAACACGCATGACGATTTATTTACATCGATTGTGAGCCACACCAACCAAGCCACAGAATTACGCGCCAACCAAGAGGGCCGCTATAACGCCCCGAATCTTCAGGACCTAAGTGTATGACCCGTGTCCCAAAAACTCGAGTGTTAACCCTAAAGGATGGTCAGATATAATATTTTTCTTTTATCAGAGTAAGCAAATGAGCGTAGTGTGGACAAATCGACATAAAGGAAAATTTCATTATCATTTAAATATACAAGAAGCTGCCCATAATGACTTATACAAACCAATGTCTCCAAAAATAATAAATACAAGAATTACATGATCTAAATACATGAAAAATAATAGAAGGCAAGTAGAATTGAGCCTTAAGACCCCTCAGCTCTTCAAAGTAGATATAGTCATGCAACCTCGGGCACCTGAACCTGGCTCCTTATCAGTCCGAACTTGAAAATCACTTAAGCCACCTGTGCTACCTGTATGGTTATATATTTGATGGATGAGTGACCAACTCAGTGTGAACTCCCCTCGAGATTACACATCGCCGCATTAGGTAAGCATAGTTATAAAATAAAGCATACAAAACAATACATGATGCAGATCTTATTATATGCATGAATGTATGGAATACGTTCACGTCCCGGGGATGCACATCCGTGCGGATAGTGGGCCGCCGCCCATGCAACCATCGAACCTGGAAAATATCATCCAGTCGAAAATAATACGTACCCCACGTATGATAGCAATAGATGCTGGTCTGTGCGATATATGCATGATTAGCCAGTCCATTATTAATCCAATTACACTCAACCATTTTAAATAAGCTCACGGTCATTATGGGGAGCACACGGCCCAGCCTAGGCCGACGGCTCGGGCATAGTATCCCATGACCACCATCCCCGGCCCATGAGGCTACCATCTTAGGATGTTTAATAGAAACCCATCGACTAGTGGCCAATCATATTAAAATATATGGGGCTTACCATCGCATGGTTGTACAGTATAAAACATCCAACCCATATAAGGAAAATACTAGAACAAAGCCACATAAGGCGATATCAAAGTAGGCCACATAGGGCGAGTATCAGAACCATGCGATAAAAGACCATCCTTGAAAACTATTAGACACAACAACCCTTGATGGTAGGCCCACATCAATGATTATTTTAAACTACCACTCAATAACTACAGTCGAAGGTCCATTACGATCACAACTAGTCAAGTTACATCCCAAGTATGGGTGTACATTTATATGTGGGAATTCCCCACTAATGTACCAGTTTAAGTTCCATAAGCAATCCACAAAAAGAAATCCATAAGCATGAACAATTATACAGGATAATCATAAAGCATGTAATATAACAATTCAATTTCTACCAGCTAACACATGTGATTATAAAGGGAGATATCAATTATGAATTTAAATAAAAACTATAACTTAAGCTAATGAGAAGATGGAAAGCTCAAGGGAAAGAATCATCACCTTAATTTGTCGACTCGCCTTCTAACGTTTTTAGGAAGTGCGCACGCTATTAGACTTGGATCCTCGGCAGGAGATAAGTGCGACTTAACTCAACGTCCAACGAGGTAACTCGGCCCCAACCCGAGTCTTCTTTTGAAATTAGCCACCAACTTGGCTTACTGCAATAGCTGGACCTAAACAGCCCCAGCACAACCATTTAGTTGCTAGACTCAGTGAACTTTACTGATTCAACTCGGCCCATCTTAACTTGAAGACTGAGTTGACTCAGCTCACACGACCACCCACTTTACTCTTTCTTTTTCTCTTTCTATTGGTTTCCCACACGCTAGGAATCCTGAAATGTCAAGACTATGCCCAAACCTAACTTGACCGAGTCAACTCAGTTCTAGCTGAGTCGACTCACTCACTAACTCTCTCTCTCCTCCTCCTTTATGGTCTCTTCTTCTTCCTCTTTCGAGGGATGACCATAGACCCACGCCTAACCCGACCTAACTGGACTTGGTCTCAGACCCGCCAACCATCGCTTTGGTAGTGAGTCAACTCGACAATCAACCCATGAGTTGGGCATAGTCGAGGTTGCACATGCACACACTTCTTATCCTATCGTCTTCTTCTTATCACTCTCTTTCTCTCTTCTTCTCCCTCCTCACATCACAAGTCCAGCAATACCTAGACTTGGACAAAGTTGATTTCCAAGCTCGGTCGAGTCAGCCATGTGTGGCATGAGCTCGGTCCCAAGTTCGACAGCAACCCAGCCCGCAACTCGGCTTCTCTCTCTCTCTCTCTCTCTCTCGTACCTCGCTGGACTTCCAGCAATATTCAAACCAACCCAAACCTGGTTCGATTCGAGCAGACCGGCCGACAGGTGCGGTGCAACAC